>OZ024835.1:23202812-23802812 GCA_964016985.1 Anodontia alba
TTTGCTCTTCCTCTTTGTGTCAGTGGTAGGCCTTGTTCTGTGATTGTGCACATTCCTGAGCATATTCTTTTCTATTTTTCGATCACTTCTTCTGGGAAAAGAAGCAGTTTAATACGGCATTCAGTACCAACTAAGCAATGCTGCTTTTTCGTATCAGCCAGGCGAAGCAAACCCGACAAGACTGCATGCATTCGCGCAGTCTGATCTGAGTCTTTGCAGGGCACTCTACGGGTAGTAAATAATCCAAAAAAAATCTGCGGGCGGACAGTGAAGACTCGGAACATTCTAATCGGAGCCTTCAGTAGTTTTCCTATTAATCATTTCAAGGGGGTTCATCTGTTGCAGTTCTTTCTTGCGCGACGGTGGTTTCATACAGTTTTTTGTTGTTTTTTTTTTGTTTTTGTTTTTTTTTTTTTTTTTGTTTGTTTTGTCATTGTTTGTTCCTCATCTCTCCTTCCTTTGGTGACTCGGGAGGACTGTACGCGATTGTGGCATTTCTTCTGTATCTTCATTTATATTTTCACTGACCGCTCATCTTGTTGCTGTTCAGCGGCTCAGTTAAAAGTTACAAAAAATAACGTCTGGACGTCTTATTCAGTGTGGGGAATCCACGTGACCAAATGACGAGGTACATGGAGTTTGTTACTATTTTTAGCTCCACAAAAGTAGGATTTTTGTGGAATGTCTCTGTTCATACCAAATGGAATTTGTTCAAACAAAGCGCAGAGTACGCGGAAAATCAAGCTCTTTCTGGTGATGTAAACGCTATTCTGCGATCTGGTATAATTCTCGAGAACATTCGAAGGTTTGTTTTTTTTTTTTTTTGGGGGGGGGGGGGGGGGGGTTATTTTTTTTTTTTTTTTTTTTTTTTTTTTTTTTTTTTTTGCTGTCAATCAATCTGGGCTACCGAGACAATGTACATGAATTTTGACGAAAAACATTCTCGGAATGTTCTCGAGAATCAGACCAGATTGAAGAATAGCGCTTACACCATCAGAAAAGAATAATGCTTACACCATCAGAAAGCGCTTGATTTTCCGCGTTCTCTGCGCTTTATTTGAACAAATTCCATCATGTATAAATCGAGATATTCTAAAGATATCCTACCTGATGCGGAGCTAAAAATAGTAACAAACTCTGTGTACTTAGTCATTCCCTACACTGTTATTAAGCACGACATTTTTTTTTTTAAATCTGCAATAAAGTCCATTCAATATAGAAGTATAAATACTTTTGACTCTAAATTGTTAATCTTAAATTTACGTTTCTTACGCAGTCCGATCAGGATACTCGCCATCTGACTACAGACCCAATGCGGGATGCAGACTACATCAACACACAAAGTCTACCCAGTTCAAATGGCTACTTTGTGTGAGGCCAACATACAGACATCTCGATTTTGCGCCGCGACAATTGTGCAGAAAATAGAAAACGTACCTTCTGAAATGTACGCCCAATAAAGACTCAGAACAGACTGCACATCCGCGCAGTCTGATCAGAATCTTCATTGTCCGCATAAGGAAATTTTGCATCCTTGGTTATCCAAAATGTGCAAATGCGCAGGCTGATCTGAATCCTCGCTGGGCGCACATGTCGGCAAGCACGGTTTCTGACCTTGCAGCTCCATTTGTTTTGTCATATATGAACAGAGAGTGTCTTGGTCGGAGAGCGCACCCACGCAGTTTGTTAGTATTTTTCCCACGTTTCATTGATAGTCGATGATGTATTATGTGCATCACTTTAGTATCGTAAATTTTCAGCAGACGACTGTTCTTACCTTTCCCAGTAAAGGGGCTTCAACATTTCGTGCAATTTTTTTTTTTTTTTTTTTTTTTTTTTTTTTGTTGGTTTTTTTTTTTTTTTTTTTTCATTGGAGCCGGGGCACACACAGCATTTCCTATAGTCTTGCATGTGCGCAAAATTCAGATGAGAATGTGCATACGCGTAGGCGGATCAGAGTCGTTGTTGTCCGCCTGGACGCACATCCGGCTGCGCCACCGAGGCCGGCCTATATGCCAGAAACCTGGGCTCAAATGTTCAAAACTAACGATGTCGTTAAATAACGTATCGTTAAAACTTTGATCATTTAAAATGGCATATACGCTAATATTTTTGCTGAAAAATGTGAGTATCTTTTGCATTTGCAAAAGCTACTCACATTTTGTCGGCAAAAATACCTGTGAATTAGAGATTGTACTTACTAGAACAGTTAACAGTTTGACCACTAACAAGCTCGTTAAGCTGACGATGCTTTGAACAATTTGGCTCTTGTAGAAATTTAAAAGCACCACTGGAATATCTGGACAGCTAAAAAAAAAAAAAAACGCGAAAGCACATACGTAGATATCCAAGAAAAAACACCCAATATCAAATAACAGATCCCTTCCCATTTTTAATGACACAAGCGACATCACATAAATACATCATCATTGAAAACAGAATGAACAAACGAGACGAAACTATAACAGAAAGGCCGCCCTTTGGAGTTGTTGGGTCACTTAAACCTGGTTTTGCTGCCGCCAGATGTCGCCCTCAATCCCGATACGAGGTCGCTTTCAGTTTTCACGGAATTATGACACTTTGAAAATTTTTAGTAATTTTTCGAATCTTTAAAGCATTCGACGGTAGATAAAGGAAACCTAGGTACATGTATAAGTATAACATTGGCCGGTGACCTGTGCCTTTTAGTTTCAACTTCTGTTTGATGTAATGCAGCTCAGATCACCAAAGATTATATTTTTCCTCTAGAATAAAGTATAAAATATCTTTGTTGTATACGTGAACACAACACAATTTTAGGCGGTCACATTTCATATAAATTGCATTTGAGCCCAGCGAAGACTGATCAGCCTGCGCATCCGCGCAGTCTGATCAGAGTCTTCGCAGGACATTCTGTGGGTAGCCAAATTTCTGGCAAAAGAATGTACAAAATACTGGTGTTCCGCTTGGAGGACTAAGCGTGTCCAGGAAAAGTGTGGTCAGGTAAACTGACTGTCCTCGACATGGCTCGAATGGGTTGATTGGGTCGTAAAACCTCAACTCAATCAGTCTGGTGTTGATTGTTTTTTGTGTGGCCCTGAAGCTGTTCGCTATCGGGCATTTTTATGTTTTGTTCTGTTTGTTGTCTTATTGTTGTATAAATTTTTTTCTGCTGGTTGCTTTGCTTATGTTGGTCCTTGGCTTGTCATGGTTTGTTTGCTCGTCCTCTGGGTGCCATTGATAGGCTAAGATCTGTAATTGTGGTTAGTCCTGGACATATTCTGTACTTTGTTTCGCGACAATATCACCAATGGCTTTTAGTTTATAGAACTGACAGCGTATTCGACCTAATTACCGCACATGCTCCTATAAGCAATTCCGTAGTCTTCAGATTACAGCCAGTGTGATTTTTGTCTACTTTATAAGGTCAAATGTTGTGGTACCCATTTGAATTGCATCGACTTGTCGATGCAATTCAAATGAGTACCTACAACATATGCTTTATAAAGATAATCAGAATAAATAAAAATAATAAAAATCGCATAAAAATCATTAGATAAGTCTTCGCTGATCTTTTTTTAAGTGTACATGTACCCTTAGTACAGGTGGATACATATTTTACCACAGGTTTACCCGATAATTATGAAAAACCAGAGCACACGTTGCGGTAATTAAGTAGAATACGGTGAATTCTATACGAACCAATTTTAAGTTGCATACATATATGAAGGTGAATGGATATACCTACAGGGGAGACAACTCTGTTAAATGATTTTGCCTACATGTACCTTCTGAAATGTGACAATGACAAAGACAAATAATTTTTATCAATGATACAGGCCTCCGATCCACAAAATATACAAACTGCAAATATAATTTTCTGTTTGCGCTAATAATGCACAGCGGATCAGAAGTAAAAGGCTGTTTCTTCTTTTCGTTATATGAAAAACAAAATTTGAATTTCGCTTAACAATTATGCTATAATCATGATACAGAATGCATATATAAATATTATAAAGCGACTTAAAACTACAAAGATTTAAAAGCAGGTATTTTTGTTTTTTGAATGCCATCCTAGAGTTGTTTTTTTTTTTTTTTTTTTTTTTTTTTTTGGTTGGGGGTGGGGGCGCAATGCATGGCATTCGTCTTTGATCCTGTAAGAATTGTTGTAAGTAAGACAGTGACTACATGTTCTATATTATCTTGGCATGTCAGCATTACCTTCCTACCTCAGTATTCAGTTTATGATTCGAGCAGCTTAATTTTGCTACTACTTTTCTTATTGCAACTACATTACGAACGCTTATTCAAATATATTGAGAATTTTACCATCAAAAAATGAAAACTTTCAGATGAAAATTCTGGTAGTTTTCATATTTCTGCTCAAAACATAGATTGTGGGTACTCGTTAGAACCGCCTCGCCGAGGCGGTTCTAACGAGTACCCACAATTTATGTTTTTTGAAATGAAAGAAGAAAAATAATGTATACCCATGTAAACCCCAGTTTGACTATATAAAAGTGGGGTTTAAGGGAGGGGAGGGCAAAATTTAAAATGCTTCACATTTGGGAGAACTTGCTACTTGTAAAAGTTTATAAAAGTATATACAAGGCATCCGTCGGATTCTCCAAAGCCATATAGATATAAGTATTTCAAGACAAGCCTAAGAGTAACTTACAAAGTTTGCGTGCACAGTTTCGATTTGTTCTCACAATGAATGACCCCAAATTTCCGTGGATAGCAAAGGACGGGTGTGACCATCGCATCTTATATCTTAAAATTATCATTAGGTCTTATATATCCGAAATTTGTTTTACATTGGCGAATAGGGAAAAAGGGTTTTCTACACAGTGCTTCCAGAATGTCACGCGTCTGTTTTAATTTAGGCCAAAAGAGTAGACCCATATATTAATCATTCTAATGCACTTGCGTATGTAACGCGACATCTGATTGGATAACGTCAAAAATTTGCGACGGTATATTCTGCGATATACTGTCGGAAATCCGACGTCATCACGTAACGTCGCTTCTTATTGGCTGGCAGTTGGTTTTACGCAGCTCACATCACTTGTCGCTTTGTGCAAATAGTACTTTTTTTCAACAGAAAAAAATGAATAAATGCATTAGAATGGGGATAACTGCATTCAAATTAGTCTTTTGGGGAGGTAAATCGGCGGTTTTACGGTCGCAAATTACGTTTTACGGCTCCGCCGACGCGTCGCCGTAAAACGAAATTTCCGACCGTAAAACCGCCAATTTACCTCCCCAAATGACAAATTTGAATGCAGTTATCCCCTAAACAGATGCATTTCTACTGCTTCATTCCTATATGTCCAATATTCACAAAATCGTAAAAAACGGACATTGAGAAATAAAATGTACTAAAACTTTCGTTTTATCCAGGTTAATTTGCATTCCAGTTAATATACAGAACTGAGCCAAGTTCTTCAAAGCATCGTTAGCTTAACGAGCTTGTTAATGAAAAACTCGTTAACTGTCATAATTGTTGTATTTTTATATACATTGATAATTTTGTGCCAAAAAAAATGTGACACATTTTTCAGCAAAACTATCATGTCATTGCCATATTTGAAAATAGAAATTTTAATGTCACGTTAGCTAAACTTCGTTAAGTTTTGAACAACTCGGCCTTGGTTAGTTATATCTAACTGCGCACCCGGCAACGAGAAGCCAACTGATCTGGATCTACACTCTTTTAAAGGCAGGGTCTTTCCGGGTTCAGCAGGACAAGGGTTAATGGAGTAAATATCAACGGGCTCGACGCGTTCAAATATTTACAGGGAAATAACTCGTTCGACCATGACCAGACTTCCTACAAGTGGATAATCTGCCATATATTGATTAAAATGTTAAAAAATTTGCCATGGATACCTTTATGACACAAGTCACGAACAAAAGAAATGCAAAGCAATCAGTTCCCTCTTCCCCAACAAGGTTCCAACTGAACCCCATGGGTTGACTGGGCCATAAAACCCATTACGAAAACATGCCTATTCAAATAAATACTGAAAATTTTACCACCAAAAAATGAAAATTTTCAGATAAAAAGTTCCAATATTTTTCATATTTCCGCTCAAAACATAGATTGTGGGTACTCGTTAGAACCGCCTCGACGATGCGGTTCTAACGAGTACCCACAATTTATGTTTTGAGCAGAAATAAGAAAAATAATGTATACCCCTGTAAACCCCAGTTTTGCCATATGAAAGAGGGGTTTCAGGGGGTCAAAATTATATAGGCATGTTTTTGTGATGGCAACACAAAACTTGCCTTAACACTTAAAGCGATATTCCCAACTGCCGTAGTCGTTATTGTTTTCAAAGAATATAAGTCTTGACATTTCATTTTAGCTGAGTAGGCCTCAACACAAACAAACTCATACAAATAAACTGATTCAGGTAAGGGATATTACGATAAGGGAGACAACGCTGTTAAAATATTTTTCATATTTCTGCTCAAACATATATTGTGGGTACTCGTTAGAAGCGCCTATGCTAAGGCGGTTCTAACGAGTACCCACAATATACTCGAATGTTTGAGCAGAATCTACAATCTACGTTTTAGAGCAAAATAAGAAAAATAATGTATACCCCTGTACACCCGAGTTTTACTATATAAAAGTGGAGTATTATATAGGTATGTTTTTGTGATGGATGAGGTCTGAAACTCAACTATCAACTACAAATTACATATGTTAAGGATTACTGATTAGAACTGCAAAACAAATATCAAAGGTGTCAGTCCGTTACCGTTTTAGAAGGATCTAGCTAGTATGTTACTATTTGTTCTAATGCTGCTAATAGCAAATGACTAAATATGACTTATTTTACTGTTTAGAAATGGCTTTATGTTTAAAACAACCTACTACTTTCACAACAGACTTTAGAACTGTACCTTTTTTCTTCTCCTTTTAGTTTGTTACTCTTGCACTTACAGGAATCAAGGAGTCGGTTTCAAGTGTATTAAATCCTTCTCTGGCATGTTCAACTTAAATGCTGCTAACAGAGTAATCTTGCCTTCATAACAAAACAAAAATGCAGAATTTTCTCCGAATATCAAAATAACAGATATATCTTTTTTTTGTTTAAACTTATTCACTTCTGTGGTGTGATTTCTTTCTTCAGGATTTTTAGGTCTATTTTCTTTTCTTTTCTTTTCTTTTCCTTTTGTTTTATTTTTATTTATTTATTTATTTTTTTTTTTTTTCGTTTTCATTTTAAGTTATTGGTTCAAAGCCTATACATACAGTACATACAGCTCTAGACAAGTAAATTCCATAGGGAATTTATGTCCCCCCCCCCCCCCCCCCCGCCTTATTTTTATTCGAGCTGTTAAAAATGAGCAAGTTACCAGAGAACCATTGGTCCTGTATCACTTACCTAAGTATTGAAGCAGGAAACAATTGAGGCTAAAAATGTGTGTGTGTGTGTGGGGGGGGGGGGGGAGGAATAAAAAAAACATAATTTCAAGACTCCAAGAGCACATGTGCAAAACGCCTGTAAAGTTTCAGAAGCATTTGCTTAAAGCTGTGGGAGGAGTTGTGCTCACAAGGTACCTACTACTGTAATTGTGAGAGCCGGCCTCGGTGGCTCAGTGGCTCAGTTGGATGCGCCGTCCGACTGGAGACCAGGAGGTCGCGGGTTCAACCCCCGCCGAGGTCGGCAACATTCTTTCGTGGAGATTGATCATGAAATATTTTCTACGGTCATTCTCTCCCTTCCGCTGATTCAAGAAGGGCAGTTGTCAGTTTCTGGCGAAAGAATGTGCACAGTACTGGTTAACCGCTTAGAGGACTAAGCCTGCCCAGTAAACGTGTGGTAGGTAAACTGACCGCGCTCGACATGACCCCATTGGGTTGACTGGGCCGTAAAACCTCAACACAAACAAAAACTATAATTGTGCACTTTCATAGTATTGAAGCATGAAAGTCTATGTTAAAAGTTAAAAATGTGAAGAAAAGAAAAAAAACAAGTCTAAGTTAAAAATGTGAAAAAGTGAAAATAAATAATTGAAGGGTTCTGTTAAAAGCACATGCATATCTCCGGATCATAATAAAATCACATGTAAAATTTCAGAAAGATCGGTTTGAAACTGTTGGAGGAGTTGCGCTCACAAGGTACCTACTTGATATACACGTTCATAGTACTGAAGAATGAAAAGGTTTAAGTTAAAATGTGGAAAAAAAGTATAAAAGTTATTTCAAAATTCTGTAAAAAGCACTTGCATATCTTAAGACCATGATTAAGACACCTTTGAAGTTTCAGAAGGATCAGTATAAAATTGTAGGAGGAGTTGTGCTCACAAGGTACTTGCTTCTGACGCGGAATTATGCAAAATATGTCTAAGTTAAAATGTGTAAAAAGTGAAAAAAAAAAATGAATTAAGGCTTCTGTAGAAAGCACATGCACATCTTCAGACCATGATGAAGACACCTGTAAAATTTCAGAAGGATTGGTTAAACACTACAGGAGAAGTTGCGCTCACAAGGTACCTACTATAAACCCGGAACCACGCACCACGCACCACGAATCACGCACCACGCACCACGGAAAGCCGAATACTATGTCCCCTCGCTTTTCTTCGAAAAGGCGGGGGACAATAAAGGGGATATCCAAGTAATTGTTTTTGCTTCTCCACAATAAAGTGATGCAATGAAATGTGTATACACACAGACATTCAACAGTAGTAAAATCCAGTCTTAGTGAATTGCCTTTAAACCAGCACTGTTTAGGTTGAACCACTGGACATGATCATATTATAGCAGCTTAAATCATGAACAGAATGCATCGAAACTTGAGTTTATCTAGGTCTATTTCACTATCACAGGCAATGTACGTTATTCGGCATGTAGCAGTTCCCGCATCACTGTTTTCAGTAAACTGCAATTGCACATGCACACATACACAAAAGCCTTGTGAAAAAGAAAAACAAAACAAAAAGCTGTTGTATTGGTGGGATTTGCCTGAAAGACAGCTTGTCTGTGAATGGTGCAATTACAATATACCTCAAAATTTAACCTTAAATTTCTCAAAGCACGACACTGGCCTGAAGGTCACGGTGAAGGAAAGGTATGTAATGGATAAAACTTGGACTCAATATCTAACATCTGTTCGAGCAAAACCTTAATACAGTCAAGAATCAATCTTAAAGAAACTTTGGTCTTCAGAAAACTTTCTCCAAAACATGTAGCATAAAATTTCCAAAACAAATGTGACCGTAACCTCAGTAGTACTGAGTGGGGTTAGGCTTCGAGAACTAATACAAGAATATTTAACATTTATAGTTTGGATGATTTCTAAGTCAACGACCTTGACTTCAAGGTCACTGATCAAATGTAGTTTGTACTAAAAAATGAACCTACATCTAACACCTGTCCTAAATAGCAAGGAAATCCATCGAGGCATTAAGGAAATAGATCTTTAAAAGCAAATGGAAGAATTCGAGGGCTGTGACCTGTTCTGTAATATAGGTTGAACGTCAACAAATAAGTGATAATAATCTACTTAGTGACGGTATGCAACACAAATCCACTGATATAACCAGACAGACAATTCGGTGATTCCTTTGAGTTGAAGATTTATGGCATCGTCAACTCTGTCTTGATGCGACCTAACTGCAGTTTCACATCCTCAAATACATTGAAGTGATATTACAACCAATCCCGTTAATGACACCGGTGCGGCAAATGCTGAGTACTAAGCAAAATGAAAGGGTGTTTAGATCTAAAACCCTTATTCGTTCATCGAATTCTCAACCAGACAGTCTAACATTAAACCACAAAAAAAAAAAACGGATATAATTGCATTTCGCCAAGAAAAATAAATTCTCAAAACATGTTAAATCATATTTAAGACAATGGCGGGACCACAGAAAGGGTTAGAAATCATAAACATTTGTAAAAATCCTTAGACACTGCAGATTAGAAGTTCGTAAATAGTTTCATCTAAGTAGTTAATTCCAAAACACAGTTGCATTACTGATGGGTTTAGCTCATTACGAAAACACGCCTGTTCAAATATATTGAAAATTTCGCCACCAAAAACTGAGGCAGTTCTAACGATTACCCACAATCTGTGTTTTGGAGCAAAAATAATGTATACCCTGTAAACCCCAGTTTCACTATATAAAATTGGGGTTTAAGGGGGTCAAAATTATATAAGTATATATTATCGTGATGCTAAAAGAGACCAAGAAGCTGTATGTATTTCCAGAGCTGTGGAAGCGAAATAAAGATTTTTGATGGTAGCAAATATTATTATTACAAATGTATTTAAATTGATCCGATGCGAAACCAAGGATTTCCTACATTTCCCTCTTGGCTTTCTCAGTCACGCTTTATTGTCAACCAAAAGGCCCTTCAGATATACAACCGTATGTGTATGTCGTTCATGCGTGATGATATCCTAAACTTCTAACCAGCCACATTATCAAATAAACTACCTATACATCACCTATTCCCATGTGTTCATGACGGCTGTTAGCACGCCTTCGGCACGTTAAAAGCAATTCAGCCGAAATGCGCTATGTAGATGGTCTCATATTAAATTCACAAATGTGGATATCCATGGGCTCCGGAGTAGCACTCCCCGATTTTTGCATTCTATCCTTGAAAAAATTTATATCGGTCATGCAAGACAGAATGTGCAAAGTTTATTCACTGTTTTGCGTCATCCAATTCCAAACCGGATGTCAATCAAATTGTTGCTCATTATACCGATGGTTTCGCATTCGATCGTTTGGTAGGGGTGGTAAATGTGCAGGCGCATGCTAGAAATCAGGTACCTTCGGAGGTCTTTTTCGGAACATATACATTCCTATACCAAAATTTCGTCAACAGACTTAAAATGGTAGGGAAGAAATGATGCTGAAAATATTATATATTTTTTCTTTATTTTCTCAAACTATGATCACTGCATGGCAACTCATAAAAAGCATATAAAATGATATATATAGTTACGCATGGTACATTCAAAAACAAATGCACGGTTTCAACATTAAAGAGCACATTCGTAAACTGCATTTAACAAGGAAAAATGTGAATTATACAGTGACTGAATTTAACAATGAGAAAAGGTATACTAGTAACAAAACTATATAAAAGTTGTACGTGATCACTTGGTAAACATCCAAACATTACGAAAACATGCCTATTTAAATATACTGAAAATGTAACCACCAAAACATGAAAAATTTCAGATAAAAAATTCTGATATTTTTCAAATCTAAAAAATTATTATTTTCATATCTATGCGCACAACATAGATTGTGGCTACTCTTTAGAACCGCATCGACGAGGCGGTTCTAAGAAGTACCTACAATTTATGTTTTTAGCAGAAATAAGGAAAATAATGTGTACCCCTGTAAAACCCAGTTTTACTATATAAAAGTGGGGTTTAAGGGGGTCGAAATTATATAGGCATGTTTTTGTGATGAACATGAAAAGTGTGTCTTTTAAAGCTGTTTAATGGAAACAAGAAAATGTAAAATGGTATAAAAGTCAGAAAAAAAACTAAATGTAATTGCACCGAGTTAAAACATTTGGCAAATGGCATACATAAAGGCTAAAATTACTAGAGCTGCATGACAAAACCAGTCTAATGAGATGTACATTAAGCGAAGACTTAGATCAGAAAAGGCATTTGCTCAGTCTAACCGGTCCTCGCTGTGCGCATGCAGAAACTTTAGGTTCTTAAACTACACAATAACCGCATAGTGGAGGCTGATCAGATTTGGCGCATAAGTGGTTGTTTTGGGGTTATCATGTAGACACTTATAAATAAAACGAAAATAAATCAATAAATAACTATAAAGTTCGCATTAGGGGAAAATGGGGTTACTGAAATGAAGAACTGTTATCAAACATTGCTGCCAAAACGTGGAATATCATGAGTCATATAACATGATGGAAACTATAGTCACCTACAGTCTGTCTCATCACAGTGCGCAAGTTAAATCGTTTGTTTCACGAAAACCGGAAGTCCTCACAAATTTTTTAAGCGGTAAAAACCTTTCCAAAAATGTACACTGACCCAAAACTAGAACTTTTCTACAAAAACAGAGATGTCTCCTTTTTTGGTGTCATATTGTATTGTACTTTCAGCGAACATTTATATTAACCAAAGAGATTCAAAGGGAAATAACTCAAAAAAGAATATACATACAAGAGTATTGGTTCTTGTGTTTTGCACGTCGTCGACATAGTATTTTTGTGACGTAAAAAGTTCCAAGGAAAATGATTCAAAAAGTATAAATACAAGAGTTATGGTTCTTGCACTCTGCACGTAGTCAAATGTTGATATTAACATGAAGTTTTTTGAATATATCTTGAACAGGTTTCAAGTTACAGAGCAGGCACGATTTTGTGACGGACAAATATCCAAGGAAAATATCTCAAAAAGTATGAATGCAAGAGTTATTGTTCGTGCGCTCTGCACGTCGTCTTATGTTGGTTCATATTTGTATGAAATTTCATTAAGATTGCTTAAACAGTTTTCACGTTAAACAGCGGACACGATTTGTGACAGACAGACAAAGTTCCAAGGGAAATAATTAAAAATGTATAAATGCAATAGTTATTGTTCTTGCGCTCTTCACGTTGTCTAATGTTGATTGATATTTACATGAAGTTTTATGAAGATAGCTTGAACGGTTTTTAAGTTATAGAACGGACACGATTTTATGAGAGACAGACGCCCGCGATAAAAACAATATGCCTCCTACCCTAGAGGGAGGAGGCATAATTAACACTGGACCATGTGGGGACTTGTTTATTATTTACTTTATCAAGTTCACATTTTAAATCTGAATGGTTCAATTTTCTAAAAGTTAATTACTATCGTAATTGTTGTGACGGATTTTCAGAGGAGTAACATTTTGTTTATGGGATGCAAAGGTTTTATGTTGGGCCACGGACTTATTAACATAGTTATACATAATCAAGTTCTCTGATTAAAACCTTTCGAGGACTCTGTCTAGCGTTGCATACTAGCCAATACCGCAACTCATCTGAAGGCAGTTTTTCACGCTTAAATTATCATTTTTGACTAATTAAAGCCTTCACAGCATCTGACGATACCAAAACCGAATTTAATGAAGCAAAATCACAATCATAAAGAAAGATTAATTAATCCTAAACAGACAAACAACTTTACAAACGGGTAAAATAAGTTTGGACAAAGTAAGCGCACCTCTACTGTTACCATAATTTTGTTGTAATATTTAGCTCTTCTCTGATGCTTATACATCTTAAATCTAATCAAACGAGAATTGTCCAGCTACGTTTTCAGCAGCCTAATTATACTTGGTGTTTAACATCATTACGGAACTAAAGACTAGACAAACCTCAGAGGATTAGCTATTCATGCGGAGCCGTACGAATAGTCTACATAGACTATTCGTACGGTCCAGTACGAAGAGCCTATCTAGATTGTTCGTACGGGCCACTGCCTATGGAAAAAGCCATATTGCCTCCACAGGAAAGTTAGACTGCATTATAATTGTTTGACTGTTTAAAGTATCCACATGAGCTGCAACGTAAAAAAAATGTACCTTCTGACACGTGCATCCAACGAAGACTCAAATCAGCCTGCGCATTCGCACAAAAAAGCACCCTTACCATGAGGGGAAGTAATGTAGCAGGTTTGGTTGAATTCCGGCCAGTGGTTTAGGAAGAGATAACGTGACGGAAAACTGGACGGACGACGGACGTATTGACGGACTGACTCAAGGAAAACTAATGTTACTCTCGCACATCCTTACCATAAGGGTAAGTGATGTTGCAAGTTTGGTAGAATGCCGCCCAGTGGTTTTGGAGGAGATAGCGTGACGGATAGACGGACGGACGGATGGAGGCGTTTACAATATCTCCATCGCTTTCTTCAAAAGTGTATAAACAATTACAGAATATAAAACAGTGTAGGTCCTGATATTTCCCACCTGTATCTGCACTGTACACAAAAGTATAAGTATATGTCAACAGGGCTGAAAGTGTAAAACTATTTGTCGTATCCATAGGCGGAGGATCACCATGCATATTACACATGTACGTAATACGCGTAAGCTTAATACACGAAGTTACAATACAGTGTCATTAACTAATGATAATTGTTTGCTTCTTAACCATAAGGGCTACTCTTAAAGGAAAGAATGTGTTCCCTTTGGGAGCACACTCTTTCCTTTAAGAGTAGTCCCTATTTTAGAAGCGATACTAGGCATATGTTTTCAAGATTTTTCCTGGGTATGCGTTAAAATATGTCTGTATTGGCTACGCCACTGGTATATAAACGACTTCTCTAGTTCAATATGGTAAATTAATGTAGATTTGATGTTCACATTTAATGTATGTATATATACATATCACAGCTGGGGAAACGTAATTTTCCATGAGGTATTGTTGTCTCCAGAACATCCTCTATGCGCTGCTTATTTGTTCATGTTTCATGCGCTCAGCTTCGCTGTTAATGATTGTTTCTCTTTGGTTATTCACAATTACACCGAGTGTGTGTTAGGACAGCAGCTTATAAAGAGGAATTTCTATTTTCATATCACTATACATCACTCATTTGGAAGCACAGATCCAAAGCATCTTAATGCGGATAACGAAGACTCTGAATAGTCTGCACGGCTGCGCAGGCTAATCTGAGTCTTCGCTGACCAGACACACAATCTTGTAGGAAATGCTGTGGCCCGGCTTCGTTGTTTTATCGTTTTCTTCTATGACAATTATAGCAGATGAAGCAGTCTTTTTAAGTTTTTTACAAATATGCTCTGACAGTGCCTTGGATAAGTTGTCTACAAATACAGCATTTGCGAATAGTCGGCGCACAATTAGGACAGGTAACCATGTGACCACAAGGGAGAAAAACTATTACGGCCTCTTTTTCGAAGCATATCTTGCAGGTCATCTGTTCTTTTAGATTGCGATTTTCCTTTATCAGTGATGCAGAATCTGCAAAAAAAAAAAAAAACAACGTTTCTTAAGATATACAGTCGATCTTAATTTACACGAACATCTTTGGGACCATGGAAATTTGGTTTAGACATAGGTACATTGTAGTTCAAGCCTCTGTGGGTTAATCATAGCGCCAGGTCAGGACATCACGAAAACACGCCTATTCGAATATACTGCAAAAAACATTTACCACCAAAACAAAGAAAATTTTCAGATAAAAAAATTCTAATGTTTTTTCATACTTCTGCTCAAAACATAGATTGTGGGTACTTAGAACCGCCTCGATGAGGCGGTTCTAACGAGTAACCACAATCTATGTTTTTTTACTATATAAAAGTGGGGTTTAAGGGGGTCAAAATTATATAGGCATGTTTGCGTGATGAAGTGAATGGGGTAATTTAGGGATGTCTTTTCGATCTTCTTAAAATTAATGGTATGTTGAGTGTACTCATTAGAATCGCATCGACCAGGCGATTCTAATGCGTACACACAACATACACTGTCGTGATAAAATTTAAAAAAATCCCTAAAATATCCCTAAATATTTGCTACCTTGTGCTGTCGGAAGAAATTCCTAGAAATTCACGGTAAACGAGCCATCGGTGTCCGATTCATTGAAGGTTTTCTATTCTTTAATTTCGCGTTCTGAACGCACAGTTTTGACAATTACATATTACGAACTATTTCTCGTCTTTGCAGTTTTATTAGTTCTGAACCATGCCGACCTCATTGGCTCAGTTGGATGCGCGTCCGACTGGTGATCAGGAGGTTGTGGGTTCGATCCCAGCCGGGTCGGCAACATTCTTCCGTGGAGATTGATCATGAAATATTTTCAACGGTAATTCTCTCCCTTCCTTTGATTCAAGAAGGGCAGTTGTCAGTTTCTGGCGAAATATGTGCACAAAACTGGTTAACCGCTTAAAGGACTGAGCCTGCCCAGTAAAAGTGTGGTAAGGTAAACTGACCGCGCTCAACATGACCCCATTGGGTTGACGGGGCCGTAAAACCTCAAACCAAACAAAAGTTCTGAACAATCGAAATCAATATCTGAAACATGTCGACAGCAGACTACAATAGTCAGGCGACAACGACCTGAAAGAGACTGAGGAGAGAGCCAACATTCGGTCTCAGTCGAGTCGACGCGTGCAATTAAAGGGGTAAGCAAATTTATCAACCGTAATTTGATTCCACAACTTTGGACCCATAACAGCCATTGTGTGGGACCTATCTTTATATATCTATCTATATTGTCAACCGTTCATAGCTGTTTCGAAAATCAGAATTACCAGCAATCTGTCTGAATTTATAGACAACGTCGCAATAATTTTCTGGTTCCGAGAGACCTTCTTGCAGAAGCAGTTTCAAGCCAATGTGACAGTCGACATTCAATTTAACTATTTTATGTAAACGGACACCTCGCTGGAAGTTCTGAGTAACAATATAGGGATCAAACCTGTTTTTTCATGCATTAAAATTCGCCAGGTCCCGTGGAAGGTGTTGAAAACCGCGGCTGAAGGCCCCGGTTTTCACCACCTCCCAAGGGTCCTAGCGAATGTTAATGCGTTGAAAAACCATTGTTGATCGCTATTATTACATAAAAAACTGAAAACATTTGCTACAGTTCGCGTTATTTCCTGCTATATTTTGTTTCGCCTTTTTACTGATGTCTCGCGAACGAAACTTCCACGGACTGCGCTCCTTCTAGGGTCGGACAGTACACATCCCGTAACTGGCAGCAAATATGTGGCCCTGGTACGATCATATTGAAAGTTGCGTAGCCGTGCATTAACAGCGCGTGAATTCCCTTGTTAATACACGGCTTTTCGGCGGTTAATGCACAGCTGTTAATAAAGTGCGACAATGTTATTTTATGCAATAATACGTATTAACATACCTGCAGATGCATTTGACGCTCCCGAGGCCATATTTTGTGGTGAATGATATATATTTTCTTTTTCAGTTTCATCGACGCCGTCTTCCTTTTCCAAGATGATCTGCATTATGTCGGTCGCTGTGTAACTTGCTTTTCCTATAAAATAATAACATACAATTGAAGCAAACGCTGCAGCCACTTCACCCTTTCACCCCTCTGTTCTGAAGTGAACTTTTTCTATTTTTGAATTTGAACACGTCCAAAAATAATTTATTCGGCAGGACAAGAGTTAACGTTTCTCCTGTTTGATAAAGTAGCCAAACATTGCATTTCACATTTAGACACAATCTTGATATTAAAGACAAAATCTTGAAAGCGATGATCAACACATGTTAGACATACATGTATATACATGCGTGTGTACGTTATCAGTACATAATTTTACAGTTAAGGTCCTTAAATTTTGCCCCTTGACAAAAATGAACATATGAAGAACGGGAATCGGTTCAAATGTGACATTTCATATGGGTTACAAATGTACATACAGCGACTGCGAAAGGGACCTTAGAACATATGTGAAAAGCAAAGACCCAGACCAGCCTGCGCACCTGCGCAGTCTGGTCTGGGTCTTTGCGGTTCGCCTACACAATAATGAGACCTTGTAGAAAATATAGGACTTATAACCAGAACCTTGTTCCGATGTGTGGCAGCAAAAGTTGGTCTGGGGTTTCGCCATTCGTATATGCCCTGAGAGCCTTTTTGTCAGACGGCGTACCATATCATAGCAATGAACCCAGTAAGCATTCTTTATAAATCTATAGCGGGCCGTTATCGGCCCGTCAGGGTAGCTGACGGGCCGATAACGGCCCGCTATAGATTTATAAAGAATGCTAGCTGGGAAGTTTGCAGGGCTGAATATGCCTCTAGCACCAGCCTAATCGGGACTCGATTTTCTAAAATAACCAAGGAAATAAAATCAAACCACTGACAGCACTGGTGGGTCGATTTTATCTGAGTGTAGGCTGAGAAAATGGTCCTGGACGAGGACTTAAGATTGTTTCATTTAACCTTTAACTTCCTGTAAACACTGCTTAGTTCTAGGTTTTACAGATATCCCTCCTTTCGTTACAGTGACAAGAATAGCGCGACTATAAATATCCGTTACCTGGGGTTCGTATAATGAGTGGTTTGATTTCATTGGTCAATGATAGTCACGTGGACAACAACCTTGGAAAACATTTTAAAAATTAATATGGCTCAGTTGTAAGAATCTCGGTTTGATTTAGACTCATCGTATGGTAGCATGTAAGTTACAGGACTGCATGCGCCCCCTAGTACCTACCTCGTTTTCGCAGTAGTTCAACAGCAGAGTTTACAACAGTTTTTGAGTATCCCATCTCTAGTACACTTCTGACTGCTATATCATCGTCTTCACGTGATGCCCGTGCAATGTGCTGCGCCATCTCCCTCTCGCTATCCTCCTGCAAATAGAATAAGGTTCAATTAAGGGATATTGATACACTTTTAAGGGAGACAACTCTGACAAAAATTGTTTTTGCTTCATTTTTGCTGTTCGAGGAGTCGTTTCTAAACAGTACCCACAACATATGTTTTCGCGAAGTAATAAAAAGAAAAAAAATATATGGCCATTCATTTTATGCTGAGTCATAAAGAAATTGCATTTATATTATATATAATAAAGAAAAAGGAGGACATTTTGATTGAACCACAACTTGATATACGGGCCTAGCAAGCAGAACGCGTCTTCGGCTATATGCAAACAGCGAAGGCCCAGATGAGCCTGCGCAGTCTGATCCGGACCTTCACTGTCCGCTAACAGGAACGCAGAGGATTTTGAGCATGCGTTGAATGAATCTGAATGTGCGCATTTTGCGCATGCTTCTAGATATATTTTTCGCTTGGCACAGCCCATATATATTTATGCAGTATTAGAGACTAACAGAAAAAATAAAATAATCTGAAATCAGAATAAAAAACTGAAGTATTCTGGAAAACTGCATAATAATGTAGACCCTTGTATAATTTCTATTTGCGAAAATGTGTCTCCGAGCATGCGCAAAATGCACAGATTCAGATGCATCCCACGCATGCGCAAAATCTCATTCAAGCATTTATAGTGTTCAATTATTATGTTAGTGGTTAGCGAAAGCCCTGATCAGACTGCACGGATGCGCAGTCTGATCAGGGCATTGCTATCCGCATATGCCCGGAGATACATTGTCGCATGGAGCGACCCAGTTGTACTCGTTATCTCAAACTCCGAGTGTCGACTATAGATCATGGGTTCGTTAACGAAAACAGTGTACCTACCGCTCTGAATTGACCCTGAGATTGCACTGTGGTGATCGGAGGTGGCACAGCTCCGTCTTGTCGATGCATGTTAATGAATAATTCTCCTTTACATCGTCGCAGATAGTCGCAGGTTGGATACCATCGCGCATGCTCAATCCATGGAATGTCTCCAGCTTCCCAATTACGTAAGCCGCCACCACAACTGTGGCAACGTACACAGTCACTGAACCCTTTAAATAGAATAGTTTGAAAAGGTTAACTGTTTGCCACAAAACCATAGACAAGGTTTCAAAACTTTGATGTGTCTCAGCTAGCACTCTCTTTTAATCTCTATCGGACCGACAGGATTTCTGTCGGGTTGCTCTCTGCCCGATATGGATTAAAGCAGAATGCTCCCAGAAGTTTCTGCCTTTGGTGGATGGACCGTAGATAGGTTTGAAAACTGACATGTTCCATCTCGCAAAATCTTGACATGGTCAACTAGCATATCTGCTTAAATTTATAACGATCCGATATAGATTTAAGTAGAATTGTGGGGGGCATATCCCCGAATTTTCCACGTTAGGTGGCTAGACATGAATCAACTGCATCAGGACTAAGCGGGTGGTTTATGGTACCCATAAAATATGGTTTAACCCTTTCATTCCTGCAGACCAACATTGATATCTTTACAAACAGTTCAAATCCAGATGAGACGGCTCATAACCAGCCGTCTCATCAAGATCTGCACTGTTTGCCATTCTGCTATTGATTTTTGACTGAAAGCCCTATTTGCAACAATGGATGTGCCCAAAGTCAGAGATGAAAGAGTCCATTTCAGAAACCCAGGGGTGAAAGTGTTAAGCCCTAAATAACTAAATAGTGTAACTGTTGACCACTCCAAGGTGGTGCTTATGTTGTATTTCCTGTTCAGAGAGATCTTTGTCTAATTCTATCTCAAAACCTTGCCTTATATCACTTAGACTTACAATTCACGGATTAACTCTTTGTCCAGTGAACACAAAATGTTGAAACAACTGTAACAACTTAGCTTGTGCTGCGTCTATGTGAAAAAGATTCTATCATTCAAATGAGTCCGCACAACATGTTTTGTGAAACAAATTTTTTAATCTTGTGCTCCACTTATTAAGATCTATGTGTGCCATGGAATTTCACAATATAACATTAAGAGTTAAGGTATTTTTGGATATTCAGGAATATTATGTGGGGCGCGCAATGCGAAAACGTGTCTTTGGGCATATGCGGACAATGAAGGGCCAGATTAGACTGCACAATCAGGGACTACACTGTCAGCTAACAGAATAATTGGATATTATAGAATGTAAGAATGGAGAGCAAATATCAGGAGGAGACTTTGCGCATGTGTAGGACGATGTGAATCCGTACATTTTGCGCATGCTCGAAGGCACCTTGACGTAAAGAGACATATTCTGTACTATTTTTCACTAGAAGTAACAAATAGTAAAGATGATTTGTTTGTGTTGAGATTTTACGGCCCTGTCAACTCAATCGGGTCATGTCAAGCGCGGTCAGTTTACTATGATACTTTCACTGGACAGGTTTAGTCCTCTAAGCGGTTAACCAGTATTGCGCACATTCTTTCGCCAGAAACTAACAACTGCCCTTCTTGAGTTAGCAGAAGGGAGAGAATGACCATAGAAAATATATCATTATCAAATCTCCCCGAAAGAACGTTGCCGACCCAGTGAGGGTCGAACCCGCAACCTTCTATCAGTTAAACATTGCATAATTCTGAAATCTCATACAACTGTAGATGTCAACATATCCCAGTTTTCACTTTTTATAATGTGGAACATGGGTGTATACATTATATAGGTCATGTCAAGCAAAAACTTGCCTTTGAACATGCGCAAAACCCGCAGATTTAGATCACTCTGCGCATGCGCAAAGTATCATCGGGCCTTTTCATTCATACATTTTATACTATTCAATGATTGTGTAAGCGGACAGTGAAGGCCCGGATCAGACTGCGCGAATGCGCAGGCTGATCTGGGCCTTTTCTGTCCGCATATGACTAAATACACATTTTCGCACTGCGCGAGCCGATCATATTTTATCATTCTTAGATCTCTTTATATGTCAATGTCTGAACTAACCTGCATAGAAAAACCCTGCATCGCAAAGCAATAGCGCGCTCTGGGAACTCGTCACTGGCCACTTACTGAACGACGACAGTCGGACCGCGTCCATCGAATACTGGGGATGTTTCGGTTGCGCCGTGCTGCTATGTTTAAAGACTAATTCTTCGAAGAATTATGTTCCTCCTTCAAAAGTCAGATATGTCCTGACTTTGTTGCGATATTTCATTAGGTGTCTCTGAAATGCAGAATAATCTATATTAATAATAATATGAAAAATATGTATATGAATAATAATACGAAACATATGTATATGAATAATAATATGAAAAATATGTATATGAATAATAATATGAAAAATATGTATATGAATAATAATATGAAAAATATGTATATGAATAATATGAAAATATGTATATGCACTCGTTTCTTTATCGGATTTTTTTTTACCTCCCTCGGTTTATAAATCCCATATTTAAAATAGGAGAATGAATAAACTCTATATAATAATAATATGAAAAATATGTATATGAATAATAATATGAATAAAATATGAACAATACTATACACTATGTGACTAAACAAAAATGAATAAATGCATTAGAATGGGAATAACTGCATCAAATTGGAAATGTTGACGCGTCGCCGTAAAACGAAATTTCCGACCGTAAAACCGCTGATTTACCTCCCCAAATGACAAATTTAAATGCAGTTATCCCCAAAATATTAAATATCACTCTTCTTTATAACTGAAGCATGTGACCATGCAATGGAACACTGTGTTAAGACTTATTAGACATGTCGACCATTCAAAATAATTACAGAATATACAACCACCTATGCATTATGTGCATATATAGTAATCCGACCAAATGGATTCGTTGGCTGCTATGAATCTTTACATTACGAAAACACGCCTATTCAAATATACAGACAATTTTACCTCCAAAAACTGAAAATTTTCAGATAAAAAACTCTGATGTTTTTCATATTTCTGCTCAAAACATAGATTGTGGGTATTCGTTAGAACCGTCTCGGCGAGGCGATTCTAACGAGTGCAACAATCTATGTTTTTGAGCACAAATAAGAAAAATAATGGCATATGTGGACCGCGAAGGCCCAGATCAAACTGCGCATGCGCACAGTCTAACCAGAGTCTTCGCTCTCTGCTATAAGAACAACTGGGCTCTAAAGAATATTCGTACATGGGCCGCAGTCTGAGAAATGGAACACAACAGTAAATTTTGATAATTTGTATTTTTAATATATTCCGACATATCCCTACTTATCGAACAATTTCTGAAAAGTCCAATGGTCTATCATATAACGTTTTAGAAACACGCGCTTTTAAGTTGTTATAGGATGCCAAGACTGAGAACTGCATGGAGACAATTCGCATAAAATGTCAATTCCTGATTCCTGGTGAAAATAGGAAAACTATTTTAAAATGTCGTCTTCTGAACATTATGAAAACCTGCCTATTCAAATGTACTGAAAATTTTACCACCAAAAAATGAAAATTATCTGATAAAAAATTCTGATATTATTCGTATTTCTGATTAAAACATAGATTGTGGGTACTCGTTAGAACCGCCTCGGCGAGGCGGTTCTAACGAGTACCCACAGTCTATGTATTTGATCTGAAATAAGAAAAATAATGTATATCCCTGTAAACCCCAGTTTTACTATATAAAAGTGGGGTTTAAGGGGATCAAAATTATATAGGCATGTTTTCGTGATGAATTTTTACCCAGAGTTCTAAGCATTAAGCTCATGCATTAGAATAACATATAAATGAATTGGATAGACTTGGTACATTCTCAGCCGTTTTAAACACCGAAGACAACATTTATGCTTGTTTTCCTAAACACCAAACTCCTTCTGTGATAGGTTCTACTCTAAAAGGGAGCAATGTCTTTCCTTTTAGAGAGAACCCCTTTTCAGAAGCGGAAGTAAAACATTGTGACAGAGTCATCTCCCCTGTCATCTTCACTCACGGTAAAAGTGCTATCGGTGTTCGAGTCATCGAAGTTTTACTATCTATACAATGTACGCGAGTGAGGATGTGAGTGATGATAAAAACTATCATTTCCACCTAATGTACTCTTATGGGGTATGAGATATGTTGAACTGTTTCATTGTCTCACATGAACAAACTAAAAAAAAACAAGTCTGATATTTTCTATCTTTTGTTTTGTTTTGTATTCTCATAGGGGTTTCCTTTCAAATTACGTCAAGGGGAATTGATATACTTCCGCGGGAGACAACTCTGTCAAAGGGGCTCAACCCCCGTCTGAAATATGGTCTACCCTTTTCCCATAGGAACAAATCATTTCTTTTAAGACTACGGTCAAACGTATGTTAAACAAGCAGTCAAAGTAAAGCTTAAATTTGGTTGCTTAAGACAAGTGCTTGTCTAATACAGGTAAATTTACCCTTATTTTCCTCCTTTATGACTGGAAAATGGCCTTTAAATACAGATGATTGCTAAATACAGGTAGCCCTCAAGACATGTTTGAGTGTAGAACCCTTTTCAGAATGGGCTTAATATACAGGAAACCAAACAAGAAATCACAAAAAAAAAATCTCCTTGTAAGAAGTCGTGTTTATCCAATCCACTTACACTCAAGCAGTCCGTCTGGAAGAGGGCGCAACATCGGACCGCAACAAGCCTCAAATTCATTGCATTTTTTGAGTGCCAAATATGTTCGAATACTTCTTGTCAACTATAGGACGTGACAGAAATTCATGCGCGCATCACTTGAACAACTTGATAATGGCAGACCCGCCACATCACCCCTGATTCTCCCTGTTTGCAAAAGGCGGGTTTGCCTGAACTCTGAATAGGCATGCCATTCCATCTTATAGTTGTGTTTAAAATCTCAGAAATAGTTTGGACAATATTTTTATTTATCAAACAGCCCAGAGAGAAAGGACAGAGCCTTACTCTATACAAGCACATTAGAGAGGTTGCAACTCTGAAAATTTAAATTATACATTTACATAAACCCACTGTACAAAAAAGAATACCGTTATTATTTTTCACAGAAATAAGACGACAATTTGAATATAATGTCGTCTTATTTTCTATGAAAAATAAGGAAAAATATCACTCATTTTCATTTGATGATTTAGGCTCCGCAATGCTGAAGCTTACAGTGTTGATGAATTTTAACATATATTTGATTACATACATCCGATTATAATAATGGGCCCCGTCATGCGAAAACGTGCCTTTAAACATGCACTGACTGCGCAGATTCGGATCATCCTGCTCGTTTGCAAAGTGTCATCCGGGCCCTTGCTCTCCACTTATACATTTAATACTATTCAATGATTCTATTAGTGGACATTGAAGACTCAGATCAGACTGCGCGCATGCGCAGTCTGATCTGAGTCTTCGCTGTCCACATATATAAGCGGGCATCATGTTTCCGTAAGGCGCGATCGTAATAATAATAATAATAATAATGATGATAATAACAAATAAATTTTATCAAAACAATAGCAAAAGTTTTAAATCGGAAAAAAAGTAAAATATGTCTGTTAATTGAATGTACCAAATTCATATTTTGCAGACTAATCAAATAGCGAGATGACCAAAAAAATGCATTTAGCTATAAGAAGTGTATAAGTGTCAAAATGAAATATGCAACTAAACGGAGTACATGTGTCGTCGACCTTTCACGGCTCGAGCATCTTTAAGACCACAGAAATTTGTTCTAGACAGGGTATTTCAAGTCAATGAGGGTTATTCTTAGCGCCAGGTCAGGACGCAAATGGAAATAATTCAGGGATGAGATGTCTTTTCGATCTTCTATAAAATAATGTTATGTTGAGTGTACTCATTAGAATCCCATTTATAAACCGATTCTAAATACATTTTCATGATAAAATAAGAAAATTTCTCTGAAATATCCCTAAACATTCTTTTTTTTTTTTTTTTTTTTTTTTTTTTTTGTGCTATCCGAAGAGTTTCCTAGAGACTAAAAACCGAATCGAACCACCCACGGTTAAAGTGCTATCGGTGTTCGAGTCATCGAAGTTTCACTATCTATGCAATGTACGCGAGTGAGGATGTGAGTGATGATAATAACTGTACAAATTTAGTAATTGTGGCTCTTCAATGGTTAGGAAAGTCTAAACAAAACGGCGATTAAATGAATAAACAACGTAACTAATAATAATAATAATAATAATAATAACAGTTTTTCAACTGTTTTTGCAAGGGCTCAAACCTACAAACAATAATACATATGTCAAATAAATTACAAATAAGAATAATGTTAACGCTAATAATAGTAATAGTCGTTTGAAATAAATAAATAAATATATATATATATATATATATATATATATATATATATATATATATATATATATATATATATATATATATATATATATATATATATATATATATATATATATATATATAATGGTGATGATGTAATTGTGACAAGTTGAATACTTTAAATTAGAAAACAACAAATCGTAATGATAGAAATGCTAAATTTGCATATTTTGTATTACCTTCCTCTCAGCACATAACAATTTAATAGAACATGTCGGAAAAATGTTCTATATACGTTGGTATTAGGGGAAAAAAATGAGTTATATTAATAAGCGTTATTCAACGGGGCATTTCACAAGGTTTCACAATCGTTTCATGCGACAGAAAACTGACACCTGTGACTTCCTTGTTATTTCCTGTCATGTTGTCTGTTGTATTCATTTAGGATGCAGATGGGCACATGTTCTCAGTAAAATTGTGCCAGAGAAAAGCAAGTAAACGTCGGTGCTAAAAACTCAAACTCGCCAATCAGTAGGCTTCTAAGAGAATGCTCAACATAGTTGAAAAATCGCTTTTCATTGACACATCTCAGATAATCTATTTATAACTGTTTTAAATAGAACATACGGTGTCTTGAAGACGACATGATGAAATACTTTTATGATATTTGTAATAATATAATATGGCCACATACTTATTTTGTCGTGCACGCTTCAGTGCCCGCCCCAGTGGGCATATAACGTTTATGCAACGTCGCATCAGCGTTATGACGTTACGTCAACGTTAATGCGGCGTTTTTCAAAGGTCATGTGCACGCTGGGAGCATACTCCTTTTGTAGTGTAAATCTGAAAATGTGGGAACGCAATTACCTGGGACTATGTTCTGTTTTTCCAAAGGATCCCTGCGTCGGAAAGTTTTGTCATCGCAGCGGCTGTCGGAAAGTGCTTATACGGAGGCCGTAAAACGTCACCCCATACTTGTACGGATTCACATCGTTCTACACATGCGCAAAGTCTCCCCATTTTCGGAATGGGTTTCATATGCAGGAAGGAAAACAGGAAGCAGCCATTACGAAAACACACTTATTCAAATATATTGAGAATTTTACCACTGAAAAATGAAAACTTTCAGACGAAAAATTCTGGTAGTTTTCATATTTCTGCTAAAACCATAGATTGTGGGTACTTGCTAGAACCGCCTTGGCGAGGCGGCCCTAACGAGTACCAACAATCTATGTTTTTGAGCAGAAATAAGAAACTTAATGTACACCCCTGTAAACCCCAGTTTTACTGTATAAAAGTGGGGTTTAAGGGGGTCAAAACTATAAAGGCGTGTTTTTCGTGATGAAACATTGTCTGTCCTTTTGGACTGGTCCCCTTTTCACAATGGACTTGACGTGCAAGAAGCAATAAAAGTTGTCTCCCTCAAAGAAAATGACAGAAAACCTACCAAGAACATCCAGTCTCCTTAATTGCCGGTCAAAACTTAGACCAAAACAGTATAACTCTCTCAATTTAACATAGTCACGTTTAAACGTACACGTAATAGATTACGCTCCCACGCGTATATCATACTGCGTCCCACGAAAATATTTTTACGCGTGCACGAAAAATAAATACGTTCGGATTTTACTTTATTTCATGCCACTTGGTTTTTTTGTTTTTTTTTTTATGTCAAGATAAGGACTCCGTAAAGGCGAGTTGTAAGTATCGATTCATAGTCGAGTGGGGATTTCAAGTATTCTTTACCCGATTCAAGCCCTGCCATGCGAAAACGTGTAATCGGGCACATGCGGACAGCGAAGGCCTAGACCAGACTGCGCATTCGCGCAGTCTGATCGGGGCCTTCACTGTCCGGCAACAGAATCATTGTATACTACAGAATGTATGAATATAAGGTAAAGGCCCGGATGAATCTTTACGCATACGTAGGATGATATGAATCCGCACATGCGTTTTCGCTTAGCGCGGGCCTTTTATTCTTCCTGGATCACGGCTGGTAGTCGCGTAAGGCATAATCAAAAGTTATGCAACGTACATCCTTACGGGAATTACCGATCATGAATTACGGGAAGTAAATATGTCAACAAACAGGTAAATGCTTTATCTTTTTTAATTCTTTATTACTTTTGCGCTCAGACTTTCACAAATGCTATTCACAATAACTTTCATTCTCACACCAAACAAAAAAAAAATTCACGAGAGGACGAATTCATTTCATATTTGGTACTCGATGTCTGTATACAGCATAAATTCTAAGATGATGATGTGAACCCCTTGGTGGGGCCCGGGGTCGAGATTTAAGACTTGATATGACTTCCTTTACTTTAGCTTCTAGCTTTTATAATAATATTGCTACAACTGTGCTACTTGATATATTATCTTTGTTACAGTTCAGCAAGCATGATCTGGTTGCTGCCGCTGAGTACAGGTCAAGGTCATGAACTTTCAAATTTCATTATAGACTTTGGCATTGGTTCTTAATCTTATAAAATATAAGGCCTTTATAACATCTAGTCATGTGTGGTTCTTGATTGTTGCAATAATTTTCTACATATATTTTACGATTCAAGTGTCAGTTTTGTTACGATGTGAATTCTCAAAGGCTGTACATTCCTGCATCACGAAAACATACCTATAGAAATTTGACCCCCTTAAACCCCACTTTTATATAGTAAAACTGGGGTTTACAGGGGTAGACATTATTTTTCTTATTTCTGCTCAACAACATAGATTGTGGGTACTCGTTAGAACCGCCTCGCCGAGGCGGTTCTAATAAGTACCCACAATCTATGTTTTGAGTAGAAATATAAAAAATATCAGAGATTTTTATCAGAAAAATTTCAGTTTTTGGAAGTAAAATTTTCTATATATTTGAATAGGCATATTTTCGTAATGGATTACTGAAATTTTCAAGTCTCCAATAGATAAAATAGCGAAGATTCACTTATTACGAGGTCTTTATCAATAATTTTGTACAGTATTTCAGTGATTCCTGGTCATTTCGCCTACTTTCCCATTCGCCTTAACGGGGTCTGACCTGTGCCTACATCTCCTCCACCACTCAGCCCCCATAGGGTACCAACAGTGCAGGCTGGACGCAATCAATGCTTCATATTTTATTAGAAGAAACAGATGTCTAAACAGACTTTTGAAATGGTTTTTCCATCCTTAGTTTAAAACTCGTACGGGATGATTTGTCCGTAAGCAGAAGCCTTTCCAGTAAGCCATGCTTATATAAAAACATTATGTCTAATTTTCCGTACAGTCTGGTAACAACGTGCTAATTTGAAACAACGTATCGTCTTAAGTTAACCATTCTGATAACTTGATCGTCCTTGATTTACTAAAACCCACAAACAACGAGTGTCATTTATCATTAAAACAGAAATAGTTGATCCCCATTCACCGAGACAAATAGCACAAAAATTCGAGTGCTCGTCGTTCTATGCTCATATATGTTTTATTTGGTTTGAAAACGAAAGTTGTTGGGAATAGCAAAAGAGGTAAAAAATTAAAAAAGCGAGAGGACTAGCCTGTTTCTTGACATATTTACTTCCCGTCATTCATGGCCGGATGCTGAGGTAAGGATGTTCTTTGCATAACGTTTTGGTTATGCCTTACGCGACTACAAGCCGTGTAGATATTGGCCAGAAATACCCCATTTTTCGTAAATGAATAATAACTAAAGGCTAGAGAGGAAGTAATTTAGTCTACCACGTGCTCGGTAAAAGGTGACTATACTGAAACTAACACAATGAATTCTATACTGAAACTATAACAATAAATTCTTAAATCAACAATGGTATTGTGGTAAGATCTCTCTCTCTCTCTCTCTCTCTCTCTCTCTCTCTCTCTCTCTCTCTCTCTCTCTCTCTCTCTCTCTCTCTCTCTGTGCTTCTCTGGCTCTGTCTTTCTGTCTGTCTCTCCATCTGTCCCTCTCCCTCTCTCTCTCTCTCTCTCTGTGTGTAATTCTCAGTCTCTATCTCTGTCTCTCTCTCACTTTCTGTCTTTCTCTCTGTTTCTCTCCCTGGCTCTCTCTCTTTGCCTCTCTCTTTCTGTCTGTGTCTCTGTCTGTGTCTCTGTAAGTCTGTCTCTGTGTTTTTCTGTCTATCTCTGTCTCTGTCTCTCTATATCTCTCTGTCAGTCTTTCTATCTATCTGTCTTTCTATCTATCTATCCATCTATCTATCTATCTATCTATCTATCTATCTATCTATCTATCTATCTATCTATCTATCTATCTATCTATCTATCTATGTTTGTCTGTTTATGTTAATGTTATGTACCTTGTTTTGTGGAACTTCTCATGTTATTCTTAAGGTAAATGAATTCACTTCAGGGCAGGCAACTCTTTCAAAAGTTTTTTCCCTTTCTTCTGGAGGGCGATCTAAAAGATACTCAGTATAGAAAAGACAACAGGAAGTTTACAATAACCTCCCTTCAAAGCGAAGTACGGACTACACTGGCGGGTCAGCTGTCTGAGTGTAGGCTTGGAAAATGGTCCTGACCGTCGTCGTAAAAATGTTTCATTTAATCCTTAACTTCCCGTTATTTAAGCAAATAGTACAGACCCTGATCAGACGCCACAAGCTGCGGCGTACTATCTGGTTCTGCACTGTTTGTCAATATTCCAGTCCAGGTTTTACAAATAACCCCCTTTACACTCCACTCTGAGGTCACAGCGGCTATAAATAACAGTTACCCGGATTTCGTCTCACGTGCGGTTTGATTACATTGGTCAAAGATAATCACGTGGATAACTACCTTAAGGAAATTTTGGCGTTTGTATACAATGGCCCGATTGTGAATAATCGACCCTAAAATGACGGAAACTTTTCCAAATTTATCCAGTCCTTAAGCAGATGGTATTTGGTCTGTAGGCGTGCACGTGATTTTGGCATTTACCGTTACGAAAACACGCCTATTCAAATATATAGAAAAATTCACCTCCAAAAACTGAAAATTTTCAAATAAAAACTCTGATTATTCTTATATTTCTGCTCTTAACATAGATTGTGGGTACCTGTTAGAACCGCCTCGCCGAGGCGGTTCTAACGAGTACCCACAGTCTATGTTTTTGAGCAGAAATTAAACAAATAACGTATACCCCTGTAAACCCCAGTTTTACTATATAAAAGCGGGTTTTAAGGGGGTCAGTATTATATAGGTATGTTTTCGTGATGCACTGGGTCAACACAACACCTATGACTCTGACAGTCTTTTTAGAGGTTTTCTTTGTGCAGTGTAGGAAATGATCCCGTTAAGAACGTAAGTAAAATTCCTGATTGAGTTAGGAAACCTCTATGATTTCTATGGTCTTCGGCTTTCAGTTGTTCTAAGCATAAACTGAAGGTATACGTGTGGACTTAATACTTCTATCGGGTTGACTAAAGTTATGACATGATCTTCTGATAATAATCATAGTTGTTCAGTGCTCTGGACGTATTGTTTTAAGATTATTGCTGTAGAAAAACAATCAATCAATTTCTTCTTTATACATAAAATGCGATGTCGCATGACGCTTAAATGCAGGTCGTTAAAGCTGGGTCACTCGTTTCATGTTTTGAACGTTGCTATTATCAATCATGTAAGGTCATGTTGCTACATAGTTTGTAACTGTACATATTTCTTTCTACATGATGAGTATTTGCTTTTGGCTTTAGAGGATTTGATATATTTGCATTACGAAAACAAGCCTACACAAATATACTAAAATTTTATCACCAAAAAATAAAAAAAATTCAGATAAAAATTCGGATATTTTTCATATTTCTGTTCAAAACATAAATTGTGGGTACTCGTTAGAACCGCCTCGGCGAGGCGGTTCTAACGAGTACCAACAATATATGGTTTGAACATAAATGAGAAAAAAATAATGAACACCACTGTAAACCCCAGTTTTACTATATAAAGTGGGGTTTAAAGGGGTCAAAATTATACAGGCATATTTTCGTGATGGTATAGAAGTCTTGTGTGAGCATCTCTAGCTACTTGCAACTTATCCGTTTGCAACTTTGCCCGTTTATCTATATTTATAAGTATTTGTATGTGGTTTTGAGATTGTCTTCAAAATGTCTCGTATTGTTTTAAAAGTTTCTAGTCCGTCATCTTTTGCCCTGAATAGCAATATAATACAGTGAGGGAAATGATAGTGAAGAGTGGGTTTTGTTAGTGTTTGCAATAAAATCCATTGAGATAAATTCTGGTGGGTATCCAAAATATATTTTGTACCTGATGTTAGTTTTGATGGTGAAATGACAAATCATATAACAATTTCGTCTTTTATATCATTGGCTGAAACTCGCTTCATGTACTATGGCCAAGAAAATTTGACACTTCAGGTGATGGTCTAAACATGGTATCAGCGTGTTCATTGCTCTTAAAGCCTCCATATCCCTCAAAGATAGCCATTTTTTAACCAAGAAAGGTTTAATAAATTGATATTTAGTACTGATACGATGATAACATGTGGAATCTGACAGCCTGTAAAATTTCAGTTAGTCTTTCTATTTTGAACTGGATAAAAATGAACTGGATCAAAAATGAAATGAATTTTAATCGTATCTCTGAATTAATGTTAGCAACATTAATTCAGAGATACGATAAAAATCATTTCATTTCAACAGCGAGAGACTAATTTTACAGGCAGCCAAATGTCACATTTTATGATTGTATTAATCCCATAATCAATCTATTAAACCTTTATGGATAATAAAATGTCTATTTTTGAGGAATATGGCGCCTTTAAGGATAAGTTTTTTAGGCCTTAATTATTTCCACTACATTTTTGTAAAGTATGATGAGATGATTTACGGCCGTCACACTGTGGCGGCCGTACATCATTTTTGTGAAATAGGAGATGATAAACGGCCGCTACACGCCGTGTGGCGGCCGTTAATCATCTCGTCGTACCTCACAAGAACGATGTCAACATTCTCTGGTCATCTGAGATCATCAGCCATTCCAGGAATTTTCAAAAAAAAAAAAAAAAAAAAAATACGAGAGGCATTAATGAGACCAAATTGGCCGAAACTAGGCAGTCTGGCTAAAACACTTTGTTCTTCAGAATGTCTTCGAAATCTTGTGTGAGTATGTTCAATGCTCTTCAGGATCATGCCATAAACAATCTATTGATTAAAGCATATAAGTGTTGTACCTTATTTCCAAAGTGTTGGCACCCAGTCACGTGTTTGTTGAAAGCTGTGACAGGTCCATGAGGAATAGACGATAGTTCCTCTTGCTAACGACAACACAAATATGGTAAGGTAAACAATTAGAAGAGGAGCATGCAATAGGCGAAGATGGCATTATAGGAAAGCAAACCTTGTCCGGTGACCTTGGCTTCTGGTTTCCAGTTGTATTATGCCAAATAGAAAATTGAAACCAGAAATACACGTGAAGATACCCAGGCAACGCCACAGTCACGAAGCACAGTCCACCCGAGGCACCGAAGAAAGGAGATGAGAACGCTACATTTGTACATACGAAATCCATTACGAAAACACGCCTATTTTAATATATTGAAAATTTCACTACCAAAAGCTGAAAGTGTTCAGATAAAATATCTAATATTTTTCATATTTCTCCTCAAAACATAAATTGAGGGTATTCATTAGAACCGCCTCGCCGAGGCGGTTCTAATAAGTAACCCCAATCTATGTTTTAAGCAGAAATACGAAAATAATGTATACTGTAAACCCTAGTTTTACTATATAAAAGTAGGGTTTAAGGGGGTCAAAATTATATAGGTATGCTTTCGTGATGAAAGGTGATATTTTACCTACATCTAATACCCCCAACTCTGTAGACTAAAAACAGACAAGCATGCAAACAGTGTAAATCCAGATGAGACTGCTACCAGCCATCTCATCTAGATCTATGCCATTCTGTCTGTAAATTTCGACTTATACTTCAATTTAAATTTAAAATGTGGGCGTGTCCAAATTCAAAGACGGAAGAGTCCACTCGAGAAATTTAAGGATGTAAGGGTAAAAGATTTCAGTCACCCACAGACGGGACTGAAATGATCAAATCCATTTTACAGACTGCTGAATGGTTCTACAATGAATTGAACATTTCGATATTTACACTTTCAGTTTTGTAAACCAAAACCAATATCTGGTACTGTGCAAACAGTGTGGATCCAAATGAGATGGCTCGAACGAGCGATCCCATCAGGATATACACTTTTTGCCATTCTTTTTTTTTTTTTTTTTTTTTTTTTTCTTTTTTTGTTTTTAACTGAAACCTGAAACCCCTGTTTACATTTGTGGTCAAGTCCAACTTCAAGAATTGAAAAGTCCACTTCAGAAATTCGGATATAAAGGGTTAATGATGTTTGCAGCATACTATGTTTGAAGGGTCATTTTTAGATAACAATCTGACCGGACACAAGCTGATAATTTTGCTTAATATAGCTATGAATAGTGTAACGAATCTGGACGCCGGGATAGCTCTGTCGGGAGCGCGTTTGGCTCATGAATACGTACCGCTGCCGTGCAAGTTCGAATCACGTTAGCGCCGCTTCATTACGAAACACGCCTATTCTAATATATTGAAAATTTCACCACCAAAAAATTTATCCCTGTAAGCCCTAGTTTTACTATATCAAAATGGAGTTTAAGGGGTCAAAATTATATAGGCGTGTTTTCTTGATGACGATAAATATGAAATGCGAAAAAAAAAAAGTCAGTAAATAAGCTACCGGTATGGATCGATGGTCTGGGTCGCTGCGGTTTTTACTGGGTATTTCCCGGCCAATCTGCCGACCATTACCCTGGCTTTCCCTTACTAGACATTCGTCGGGCGACTTAAGAAGCAGAAATATGTAATCTGACGTCTGTTTCCAGTTAGAGAAAAAATGAGACTGTTTACAAAAATACGTCTTACCACAAGTCCACCACTATCGTCTATTACTATGGACCTGTCACCATCTGGCACCGTGTTCTTCAGCCTTGTCATCTCATCCAAACACGTACTGCTTCTTAATATAGGCATGATCAAAGGTATGACTACTGCCTAGAAAATATTAGATCTGCATTTAAACGAGCCTAAATATGAAATTATATGAGAATCTATCATGAGCGTCCATGCAGGATAGGGATATCTCACCCGAGGGGTAGGAATTTCAACCAGGGACGAGCAAGCCTCGTCCCTGGTTGAAATTCTTACGCCGAGTGAGAGATTTTCCTACTTTGCACGGACTGGATCATGACGGTTTCTTTTTCTCCCACCTTTAAGTGGATTGTTCCTAGGAGTCACATGGTCATGTGTGATAGAAGTTTCTCAGATGGTCAAAAAAACTATCTCATATAGGCAAAGATGGGAGAAAATGTATGTTTTGACATGTGCGCTGAGAGAAATGCTAGAAAATCTCGTGCATCTGCATCGTGTGATCGGAGCCGTAACCTGGGAATACGTACCTTCTGATATTTGCGCTCAACGAAGACACAGATCAGCCTGCGCATCCGCGCAGTCTGATCTGAGTCTTCGTTGTCCGCGTGAAGAAACTTTGTATCCTTGGCTATCCAAAATGCGCCCAGTGAAGATTCTGATCAGACTGCGCGGTTGTGCAGGCTGATCTGAATCTTCGTTAGGCGCATATATCGGAGGGTACGTTTGCTGGCGCACATACTCGAATATCGTTGCGACTCATCTGTCATAGATAGGTTTTTCTTAGGCATGCAGCGTAGGCTCTGAAAAGACTGTATGAGTGAGCACACATGCATCAATGTGTCTTTTGACTGCCCATCGGCTTACAGATGAACTGATACAATTTGGAGAAATTGCCACTTGATGCAGATGGAAGGCAGAAAGCAAAACTGAAATTAAATTTCCCTATATAATAAAGTGTTTAGTATTTTCAAATCATTGCCACATTGCACCCACTCAACTAGCTATTAATTATTGTATTCCTATAAAATAATATTACCATTTGAGCCTCCTCATAATAAAGTCGACAAAATAGATGTGCACCCAGCGAAAGATCAGTCTGGGCATCTGCCCAGTCTGATCAGAGTTCCCGCTGTGCGCTCAATGGGTAGCCAAGGACCCAATCTTTCTACATACTGACAACTTGGCGGATGCCCAAGTTGAACAGAGTCGTCGCTGGGCGCACATACGATTGTGTTGGTTTTGTCATGAGATTGCTCATTTCATCACGAAAACATGCCTATATAATTTTGACTCCCTTGAACCCCACTTTTACATAGTAAAACTGGGGTTGACAGGGGTATACATTATTTTTCTTATTTCTGCTCAAACACATAGATTGTTGTACTCGTTAGAACCGCCTCAACCTATGTTTTGAGCAGAAATATGAAAAATCTCAGAATTATTTATCTGAAAATTTTCATTTTTTTGGTGGTGAAATTTTCAACATATTTGAATAGGCGTGTTTTTGTAATGCATCTTGAATTTGCATGTATTTATTGAATACAAAATTTATGCTCAGCATCCAACCTATTAAAATATTCGGACAGATAGGCCTGAGCAAACAGTGTAGGCCCCGATCACACGCCCTAGTGCGTCTGATCGAGGTCTACACTGTTTGCCACTCGCACAGCAGTTTTTAGACACTTCAACAGGGAGGCAAACGGACTTGTTCAAATTTTAGGAAATTAGCTATCCTAATTTTTGGCATATACTATAAATGCTGCATCAAAAGGACTTGGTAAGGAAAGGTAACTGGTGATTTTTTTTTTCTTTTAATTCATGTAAACGTGTTGTTGCATTATGAAAACACGCCTATTCAAATATATAGAAAATTTCACCTCCAAAAACAGAAAATTTTCAGATAAAAAAAAACCTCTTATATTTTTTTATATTTCTGCTCAAAACATAGATTGTGGGTACTCGTTAGAACCGCCTCGCCTTTCTGCTCAAAACATAGATTGTGGGTACTCGTTAGAACCGCCTCGGCGAGGCGGTTCTAACGAGTACCCACAATCTATGTTTTGAGCAGATATAAGAAAAATAATGTATACCCCTGTAAACCCCCGTTTTTCTAGATAAAAGTGGGGTTTAAGGGGGTCAAAATTATATAGGCATGTTTTCGTGATGATACTCATTAGAAGCTCCCCTCAGCGAGGCACTTCCAGTGAGTGCCCACAACATATCAGAGGACTTGTGAAGGAGGAGTATTTGGTGATAATTCTGGGATAATTTTCTCCAGTTCTCCATAAAAACATATGTTGTGGGTACTCATTAGAAACGCATCGGAGAGGCGCTTCTAATGAGTACCCACAACATATTTTTATGGACGAATAAGAAAAATTATCCCAGAATTATCACCAAATACTCCTCCTTAACCTCTGCATATGTTTGTTTTATGGAGACACTGGGAAAATAATCCTTAACAAGAAGCATCCGGGTGGCCCCCGACTTCGAATCATGAGATCCGGGTTCGAATCCCGGCGGGGGCGGAATTCAGCTCATGACTTTACGACGCTTCATTGCACAGAGCCCGTCATTATCATCCTTCGATCGTCTCGATATGACTTAAATAATTTTGAAATGGACGTAAAACACCAAATAATCAATCTCTTTAACTAGTCCTTTGTATAAACATATATACGTACCCTCCTACTTCACTGACCGTTTCGTTGACTGGAATTATCAAAGAAATATCAACGATATACGAAAACGCACTTGATTAAAGCATACTCTATATACTATTCCTTAAAGCTTTTGTTTTGTTATGATATTCGCTTTCAAAAACCGGTCAATATATGTTTACAAAACAGACCTGATATAAATAAATTTTTACGTTGTATTCCTATTAACTATGGAGGACAGAAAATGTTCATACGAACCGAATGAATATTTCGTAGGTTTTTGAGTTACGAAAAAGAATTCGGTCTCCGTAAAAGTGTTTTACTCTATATTTCAAAAATAGGGGCCACTTTTATGCATTGAAATGCTGTTAACTTCTAATGCATTCCATTTGAATACCTAACATAGGTTATGGATTACTATACATTTATAATCCTTCGTACAAGCTGAGCGTACTAGTGACCTAGATGTAACTAATATAACGAAAGTCAAGTTACCATGAACTGTTCTCTTATTTTTTGGACGACTATATTCGTTGCTGTTTCAATCTGTTACTATATATTTCTACTACCCCATGAAGGATTTCATAGAAAATATTATTTGTACAGCTTAAAGTACAAATAGTAAAGGACAGTACGCTGATGATAAAATTTGCAGAAAACAAATAATAGATTTGTTTTCAAGAGAATTCACATGATAGTTCATGTGAATTGTATCCTATAGACGACTGGCATGAAAAATTAAATATATTTTCTTGAAACAACAGGATACGTTTACATGAAACGTAAAGTTTAGTTTTCTTTAGACAAAATATTCACAACAAAATTTGCTAGTATTTAATTTTAGCCTCCATAGAAATTACGATTGGATAAGAACATTTTTAATTCATTGTAGTTCAGTAGAATACCATTTATATTAGAGTTATATTCTCTTATTAAAGGCTGTTTTTTTGTTTGTTTTTTTTAAAAAGGAAAGAAAGAAACAACTCAATTTTAACAAAATGTCACCAGAATATGACTATGAAGTATTTGGATGTTGGTGAATCCCAGTATGATCTGGCTAATATGCGACTTGCATATGACACATATTTCGACGACAGTCACAGGATAATGCTCAAGATGATCAAGATGCTTGAATTTACGTGGTATATACTAAATGAGACAGTTCACGACAAAACCTACAATAAGACCTGTGTAACTAGCACAGACAAAGATCGGCCTGTACATCCACCCAGCATGGCAAAGGTTCTCGTTTGTCCCACTTTGGATAGCACTGAGGTTGTAGAAGGCGTATGCGATCAGCGAAGACTCTGATCAGCCTGCGCTGGTCTTCGCTGGTCGCACAAGTCTTATTGTAGGTATTGTCGTGCGCTGGCTCAAATTCAACATGATTCAGTTTATGAAGGGAATGAGTAAGATATGTATTTAAATATACGCACAAGCGAGTTTTGTGCCTGTGTTGGTGGCAAATCCTCACATTTTTTGAAGTATTTTGGTTGCTTTTATGTTTTATTTGTAAAGTATAATTATTGACAGTAGATGCATACACATTTAATAGCAATAAATAGTATTGTTCATAAATTGTGTATAAATGGTTAGTTCTGAACTCTCTCTCTCTCTCTCTCTCTATCTCTCTCTCTCTCTCTCTCAAAATATATAATCGACTATATCTTTAGTTCGTTTGCTGACAGAATATACGCTTATTATTGTAGTTCATGCATACATATAAGCTGACCAAACTGACTTCTGACATATCGCTTTAATCTTTCATTACGAAAACATGCCTATTCAAATATAATGAACATTTAACCACAAAAATGAAAATTTTTAAATAAAAGAAATCTCATATTTTTTCATATTTCTGTTCAAAACATAGATTGTGGGTACTCGTTAGAACCGCCTCAACGAGGCGGTTCTAACGACTACCAGAATCTATGTTTTCGAACGGAAATAAGAAAAATAATGTTTAACCCTGTAAACCCCAGTTTAACTATATAAAAGTGGAGTTTATAAGGGTCAAAATTATATAGCCATGTTTTCATGATGTAATTGTATTACATATTAGTATACGTTTATTGTATAAACAGGTATTACCTATTAATTGTGAGCGAAAGTTGTTTCACATGGAATGCGGACATTTCTTTCAGTCATGCCTAAATTGTCTAGTGGACACATCCTTATGAGCAGTAAACAAAAAGGTCAAATCGGCAGATACATACATAGCATATATACATACGCACATACATACATATGTTGAATATCGATACCCAATAGCACACCATTTTTACATACATTCGCTGTCAGTATATGTTGTTTGTAGTTTGTATCATGTATCGTGTATCATGTATCTGTGTAAACGTCCTTCTTTTGCATTTATAATAATAGTTTATATTTTTTTCTGTGGCTTATCTGTTTACAAGCCTGATATATGTGAAATGTGGAAGATTCGTCTTGTACATGTACAACTGATTTTCTAAATATTAACCAAATGCATCGATTAAAAAGCTTTTTTTTTTATACAATACGTAACTTTGAATATAAAATAGTTTTCAACTGAAGATATCTATGCATAATTGGGTTCACCTCTATCACCAACATAACTTAGTTAACCCGGCTTACGTGCACACTGTACCGTCATTCTCTGAGCGAATTCATCAAACGATAAATAATATTTTCTTAATGTATTGCCTTTTTTTTTTTATAAGAAAACAGGATTTGATATTCCATGCAAATTGTTTCCTTATAAGACAATTTTTATGAATTGTCAAATCCTGTTTCCTGGGAAAAACTACGAAAGATATTTCAAATATGTTTTTTTCATCTAATGATTTTTTCCCATGCTAAGCGTTAATCTTGATAATACGTATCTCAAAATAAAAAACATGAGCTTTTCACCATTGCAACATTTCAAATTAACACTAAGCATTCTGCAGACGACATTTTAAAATATGTTTCTTTTTCTTTCATCATGGCAAACTGTCTCCTGTTTTCTAGGAAAAATTACAAAAGTATCCCCAATATGGCGTCTGCTGAAGGGTAAGGTTAAAAGAACAGTACAATAGGCCTTGTCCGAATAAACTGTAAAACGTAAACAGCATGTTTACACTTATAACTTGGAAACCCGGATTATTTATAAATGCTGGAAAACCAATGTTATTTTTGGATCGATATTACAAGTATTAGCTATTCAAAAAGTTTGCCGTTTCTCCAAGAACAGGTCGAAACATTTTATCTAAAAACGGATCGAGTTTTAAGTTATTTGTAGAGAACCACCAATGAAACCTGCCTGCTTTAATTTGTACTGTGTACTGCCTTTCATCTACTTTAACCCTTAAAGCGCCATTCACAACAATTGTCGTCTGCTTTGTCATTTGCTTGTGATTTTAAAAGTCATTTTTGCAAACAGTGTGGACCCTGATCTGGGTCCACACTGTTTGCCTGTATGCAAATACAGGTTTGAAAAGTGTGCAAGAATATTCAGCAGACGAGATAAACAAACGACATTTTCAGATGCAGGTTTTCTTGGCGTTTTTAGGGTTAATTGTGGCTAAATGTCGTTGCCAACATGATAAACTGTTTAAAAATAAAAATGAAACGATAATGTCCCGCCACTATCATGTGGCGGACAAATAACTGTCAAAAATGGCAAATTTTATCTATTAGCAATCCAAAACCAACATCCCCAATATCAATGCACACACCATATTTGGTGAAACTCCATTTATATGTATGTATTTAAGTTATCGTCCGGAATCGAAAATTCATCGTAAACTGTAAAAAAATAACGAAATTTGCTCATTAGCAACCCAAAACCACATCTCCACAATATCAGGGCAAATACCAAGTTTGGCGAAAGTCCATTGACAATTACTAAAGTTATCGTCCGAAAACGACAATCGAGTTGGACGGACGGACACACGGACGATCATCGTGAAACCAAAATACTCCGCCACTATCGTGTGGCGGGGTATAAAAACAGATATTGACAGAAGATTTCAAGGTTACTCTCAACGATCAAACACTGGAGCCTGGCATACCGACGTTTTAATTAAAACTGTCGCAACGTAGCTTTGACCGAAGGGTTTTGCTCCTATATACAGGTTTAACCCCTTTAGATTGAATACCCGTCCCATCCCTCTATTTGTAAAACAATGCAGACCCTGATCGGATGTCGCATTCTGATCTTGGTCTGCATTGTTTGTCCATTTTCCTCTAGGGGGTCTCCAGACTAATATCACGAAAACATGCCTATATTATTTTGACCCCCTTAAACCTCATTCTTGTATAGAAATACTGGGGTTTACAGGGGTATACATTATTTCTTATTTCTGCTCAAAACATAGATTGTGGGTACTCGTTAGAACCGCCTCGACCAAAACATAGACTGTGTGAACTCGTTAGAACCGCCTCGTCGAGGCGTTTCTAACGAGTACCCACAATCTATGTTTTGAGCAGAAACATGAAAACTATCAGAATTTTTTTTTTCTGAAAATTTTCAGTTTTGGTGGTACATTTTTCAGTATACAGTATACACTCAATTGCTCGAACCCGGACGGCTCGTTTACCGTGGATGATTCGAACTCTTTTTTCAGTCCCTACAAAATCCTTCCAATAGCTCAAGAAAACACATATTTAGTGATTTTGTCTTATTTTATCATGGAATTAAATGTTGTGTACTCATTAGAATCGCCTCATCGAATCGATTCTAATGAGTACACCCAACATACAATCATTGTGTAGAAAATCGAAAATATAACCCTAAATTATCGCTATTTGCTTCCTGAACTGGTGCTATGACTAACCCTCTATGGCTCGAACTACCCATGTCTTTCCATGGTCCCGAAAATGTTCGAGCCATTGAGGTTCAACTGTATTTGAATAGGCATGTTTTCGTAATGAATGGGCTGAGCTCCGTCCCACCCACTTCCATGCCAATAGTCTCCAAAGCGGTATGTCTGACCATTGCAGTTTCTTTTCATGTATTGTGTTGTCGTTTTTATGTCATTCAACACTTAACCGATGTTTTGGGAAGATCGTGTTTCGTGAATACGGACTTCTCGGGGTATCTCCATTTTTTGTTTTCTTGAACTGTGTGCAAAGTGCCCTTCTTGTGGTCTATCTAAATTCTAACTTGACAGAATTTGACCAAGTTGAATGAGTAGGTGAGTGCGAACCAAGTCTCAATGCGCCAAACTCTCGAGCCCAAATACGAATGCTACATATGAAATCGCTAGAAGAAACAAGAAAAACTTTAACCAAATGTTTGACACAAACGTTATAACAAGCCAATAACTTCAGCACAAATTTAGATTGGGTAGCTTTTGGTCTGGTCACAGTGTAAGGCCCTGTTACTACAAACTATTGTCCCAACTATCAAAGCTGAGATAAATTAAGCAACAAAAAAATGGTCTGAACTGAAGAGACGTTAACGAAACGCTAAGCGCAAACTGTACCTCATCAGAACATACTGGGCACCTAGCCTTGATCCTGCTGTGTAGAATCAATGTGTACAATGCAAAAACCATCAAACTAAATTAAAAAAAAAAAACAACACTTTGTCAGATGAAAGTGATGAACATAAATAGCAAAAGCATTTGAGCAGCGCCATGCAAAAACATTTCTTCGGGCACATTTCCCCAAAAATATTCCTCCCCGCAGCCGCTACTTTTCATGACATAAATGACGGTTTTGGCCTCACATATTTTCATGGATCTTGGAGTTGTTTCCGCCTTTGAATGTGATTAAATTTTCTTCTTTCAGATGAATGTTGAGACCGCAGTTAGGTCTTTTATATTTTGTGACAATTTGATTATCATTTGTGGTAAATTTTGCTTTGGTATGTAGACGTTTTAGATTATAAGGCTGCCTTTTGCTTTTAATGAACTGATATTTGGATAAAAGATCGCACATGTTTTCATCTTCTTCATTTAAATAAAATTGGGACATTGTCCAGTATTACTCTGAACATTCCTGGATCTTTCGGATTAGATGTTGACACGTATGGAATTATATTTTCTTTATGTTTTTTTTTTTTTTTTTTTTTTTTTTTTTTTTCTCTCTCTCTTAAACGTTTCGAAGAATGTTTTCATCCAAAGCCATTGGTTTTCGTATGCCGTATTCGATTATTGGTACAGGATAATTTTGTTTCTTTAGTTCTTTTAAGTATTTCTGAATAACATGTTCTTCAGACAATAGTTCTTAACCCAGTTATGCCGAGTGAACTCTTCTGCCTTAACTCTTTGGACCAGATTAAGAGGTGTATGGTCAGTTTTTATTATTACCATGTTCCATATAAATTCCTGTAATTAATGCAAACAGTATAGACCAGGATCAGACGCCGCGTTCTGTGGCGTCTGATCTGCATCTACACTTTTTGTCAATGTCTCTTTTATGGGACACTAGGCATAAATAGATTAACCTGCGCGCTAGGTTATAGAGGATGTTTACTCCTGTATGTTTGTGGTGGCAAGAATCAAATAATAAATATTGTATACTGTCAGTAAAAAAATATCTGTTTCTATTTTCCCATCCATATTTTCACTAATAGATCCAGAAAGGACTGTAGTGTATGTCTGTATTTTAAATACAAATTGAACAGAATAAAATGATTTGTCTAAATCTTGGACCGAGAACCTTTTCCAATTTGTGATGAAGTAATATCCAAATTTAGCCCCCAAACATGCTTTTATTTTCTTTAGGTTTTCTTCTATTAATGAAATTGGATTTATTTGAATTTAACTGTCCAAAATAAATTTAAGTAGAACACTTGATTCCTGTCTGGCCGATAACGGTCCAATATAGTCCATCACGAAAACATACCTATATAATTTTGACCCCATTAAACCCCACTTTTATATCGTAAAACTGGGGTTTACAGGGGTAAACATTATTTTCTTTATTTCTGCTCAAAAACATAAATTGTGGGTACACGTCGAGGCGGTTCTAACGAGTACCCACAATCTATGTTTTGAGGAGAAATATGAAAAATATCAGAATTTTTTATCTGAAATTTTTTATTTTTTGGTGGTAAAATTCTCAGTATATTTGAATAGGCAGGTTTTCGTAATATTAAAGTAGAATACTAGCTGGGATCGAACTACACTTTGACACTCTTTGCCCAGACTTGTCGTCAACAAACGTCGACGATCCTGATCACAAGTTTGTAGACCGCAGTCCAATGTGAGCATTTATTCTGTGAAGATTCATTTTCTCATGGTTCCGAAATTACGGTGCAGTTTATCATGACTTAAAATCAATATGCACCAAAGCGATCATATGATCACTTAAAACCGCAGTTGTATAAAAGGGGGAATATTGAGCATGTATCCTCCAATGGAATCAAAGGCGAAAACAGCGTTTTAAAACTTCCTTATTTCGTACTGTTGACACGATACAGGAGTGCATTCCTTTAAGTGTGCATTCACCCATACAATAGCTACAATAGCGAATGAGAATAATGTAATCAAATCATTTTAGGCCACCCTGATGAGGACGTAATATATATATATATATATATATATATATATATATATATATATATATATATATATATATATATATATATATATATATATATATCGACCTATGCGATCTGATTATGGGATGGCATAGGCGGATCTGAGGCTGATCAGGGATACCAAAACCTCAGATTTCGGTATTTGTTTGCACCCTGTCTTATCGAGCATAGAGGTATTTGTCACTTAGGGAAGGAGATGTATTCGTTGCTATTGAGCATGATTAGTATGGGTAAACAGAGGGGATTTTGGGAGAGGAGATGGCTATCTCCCCTGGCAGAATTCCTTACTGGTTCCCACATAATATTTATAAAACGTTTGAAGTTTTATTGATGACTAGGTAAGCCTAGGATCAGACTGCGCGAATGCGTAACATGATTTTTGATATTGTTTTGCAAATTTGGGAATTTAACGTATAGTTACCTGGTGATAGAGCTGATCTCGGATCTCGGATCAGCCTGTGCGATTGGGCCACGTGGTTGCATAGGTTGATCTGTGACTTCACGCCTCACATATCTGTTTCCTTATATTATATGCTTTTGTCAACCATGTAAATGAGGGATATCCGTGTTACCTTACGTGGAAATGGGTAAACGGAGGGGGGGGTGGGGGAGGGGGGAGGGGAGGGAGGGGGAGCGGTTGGGTGGAGATAATCGTCTCCCCTGTCAGAATTCCTAACTGGTCCCACGCGCATCATATAGAGCTATGTAACAGAGTAAGTTATTATCGATGATGAGAAACCATATAAAAAAGATATTTGGAAGTGTGTCGGTGCTCACAATCTCTCCGTACAGTGCATAATAGTAATTATAGTATATTGAAATCTTAAATATGTTGAACAGCCTAAAATCACTATTCATAAAATGGAAAATGCAATCTTGCTCGCCATTTCTGTACTTTGTGTACACACTTAGTTATATGTATACCTGTAGAACTCAAGGGCCAGTAGGCCTATGTTTCTGAAATAAAATTATCTATCTATCTATCTATCTCGGTCATGCAGGCTGATATGGGCTTTTGTCGCCTATGCGATAAAGTTTGTTTTTTTTTGCATGACATGACTCATGTATTTTGGCGCTGAGGACTCTGGATAAAATATTCAGCAGACATCATAATGAAATATTTTCTTATTAGCCCAGAAAACAGGATTTGACATTTCATTCAATTTGCATGAATTATCAAATTCTGTTTTCGGGGCGGAAAAAAAAAAAAAAAAAAAAAAAAAAAAAAAATATATATATATATATATATATATATATATATATATATATATATATATATATATATATATATATATATCAACTTGTCGTCTGCTGAATTAGCCAAGAAATTGGTAAAGGTTAACAATCCATACTTGAGCCTCAACCTGAGGGAATGTACATGTACCCTCTGACAAGGATCAAATCAGTTTGCGTGCCCGCGCGGTCAGATTGGAGTCTTCGTTGTCCGTTTGAAGAAACTTTGCATCCTTGGCTATCCAAAATGTGCCCAGTGAAGATTCTGATAGTCTATGATCAGACTGCGTCCGTATGTTACCTTTATGTACCTATTTACCATAGATATTCGGACAGGCATGCGTGAGCTAACAGTGTAGACACAGGGTCTTCAATATTTGCCATCTATCCAACATTTTTCACACAAATAAAAGGATACACGTACATGTATTTAGCTTAAGAAGTCAGATAGGCACGTCTTAACAAACAGTGTAGTTATAGATCAGACGCCACAAAACGCGGCGTTTGATCAGTGTCTTCAGTATTTTCCCCGTATCTAGCAGGGTTTTAGACACATCAGGTTGTCTGATGGACTTTTCATATTTATAGATTTAACCCATTTTAGTTTTGGGACAGCTTGGGAATTTGCGATGGAATGCGATCGACTGCGCGATCTAGCTGGAAGTATTTCATTCATTCATTCATTCATTCATTCATTCATTCATTCTATCGTTCGTTTTCCTTCCCTCTCTCTTTCTGTCTTACTTTCTTTCTTTCCTTCGAAATTGATTGACAAAGATTAGTACGAGCTGACCGAATGAGGACGAACTGACCGAATTATTGAGTACGAACTGACCGAAAAATGAGTACGGGTTGACCAATATGAGAAAAAAATTGACTTAAGTACGGCTTAAAGTACGAATTGACTTCATACCGATGATAAGCTCGGTGTGTGTGTAGTGGTGGTGGTGGTGAGGGGGAAGGGGGGCGGGAGGGGGTCGGGGAGGGGCAAGCAAGTATTTCGAAACCTACCTCATTCATATACTTGACCTTTGAAAAAAACAGACTCATTCATATACTTGATCGTCTGAAATTTCGACCTATTCATATACTGCCCTTTGTTGTTGTTTATATATATAACTCAACTGTCTAATCCAGTTATTCCTTGAGGACTCATATAACCTTCTTATTACTTGGAAAAGTGGGGCTTTTCATATACCAATCAAGAAAAATCGGATCAATCATATACTTTTTGTTGAGAAAAGGGGCCTAGTAATATACTTGGCGAAAAAGGGAGCCATCCGTACTATGCATATATATGAAGTTACCCTCCCTGTTTGTTTTTAAAATGTTTGCTTTATACCGAGTATATTAAATGATAAGCATACATACAGTGTTTGTTTTTAAAATATTTATTCTATACCGAGTATATCTACATACAGTGTTTGTTTTTATAATGTTTGCTTGATATCGAGTATATCTGATGACAAGCATGGGGTGTTTGTTTTCATAATGTTTACTTTATACTGAGTATTTATGATGATAAGCATATAGTGTTTGTTTTTATAATGTTTGCTTTACACCGAATATACCTTTATACTATATCTGATGATAAGCATGGGGTGTTTGTTTTTATAATGTTTGCTTTATACTGAGTATATCTGATGATAAGCATGGGGTGTTTGTTTTTTTATAATGTTTGCTTTATACGGAGTATACCTGAGGATACGCATACAGTGTTTGTTTTTATAATGTTTGCTTTATACCGAGTTATCTGATGATAAGCATGGGGTGTTTGTTTTTTTATAATGTTGGCTTTAAACTGAGTATATCTGATGATAAGCATAGAGTGTTTATTTTTATGATGTTTGCTTTATACCGAGTGTATTTGATGATAAGCAAGGGCTGTTTGTTTTATAATGTTTGCTTTATACTGAGTGTATCTGACGATAAGCATAAAGTGTTTGTTTTTATAATGTTTGCTTTATACCGAGTATGTCTGATGATAAGCATGGGGTATTTGTTTTCATAATGTTTGCTTTATACTGAGCATAACTGATGATAAGTATACAGTTTTTGTTTTTATAATGTTTGCTTTATACTGAGTGTATCTGATGATAAGCATGGGGTGTTTGTTTTTATAATATTTGCTTCATACTGAGTATATCCAATGATAATCATGGAGTGTTTGTTTTTATACTGTTTGCTTCATACTGAGTTTATCTGATGATAAGCTTAGAGTGCTTGTGTTTTAAAATGTTTGCTTTACACTGAGTATATCTGATAATAAGCATACAGTGTTTGTTTTTTATAATGTTTGCTTTATACTGAGTATATCTGATAATAAGCATACAGTGTTTGTTTTTTTTTATAATGTTTGCTTTATACTGAGTATATCTGATAATAAGCATACAGTGTTTGTTTTTTTTTATAATGTTTGCTTTATACTGAGTATATCTGATAATAAGCATACAGTGTTTGTTTTTTATAATGTTTGCTTTATACTGAGTATATCTGATAATAAGCATACAGTGTTTGTTTTTTATAATGTTTGCTTTATACTGAGTATATCTGATAATAAGCATACAGTGTTTGTTTTTTATAATGTTTGCTTTATACTGAGTATATCTGATAATAAGCATACAGTGTTTGTTTTTTATAATGTTTGCTTTATACTGAGTATATCTGATAATAAGCATACAGTGTTTGTTTTTTTATAATGTTTGCTTTATACTGAGTATATCTGATAATAAGCATACAGTGTTGTTTTTTTTTATAATGTTTGCTTTATACTGAGTATATCTGATAATAAGCATACAGTGTTTGTTTTTTATAATGTTTGCTTTATACTGAGTATATCTGATAATAAGCATACAGTGTTTGTTTTTTATAATGTTTGCTTTATACTGAGTATATCTGATAATAAGCATACAGTGTTTGTTTTTTATAATGTTTGCTTTATACTGAGTATATCTGATAATAAGCATAGAGTGTTTCTTTTTTTTATAATGTTTGCTTTATACTGAGTATATCTGATAATAAGCATAGAGTGTTTGTTTTTTATAATGTTTGCTTTATACTGAGTATATCTGATAATAAGCATACAGTATTTGTTTTTTATAATGTTTGCTTTATACTGAGTATATCTGATAATAAGCATACAGTGTTTGTTTTTTTTATAATGTTTGCTTTATACTGAGTATATCTGATAATAAGCATACAGTGTTTGTTTTTTATAATGTTTGCTTTATACTGAGTATATCTGATAATAAGCATACAGTATTTGTTTTTTATAATGTTTGCTTTATACTGAGTATATCTGATAATAAGCATACAGTGTTTGTTTTTTTATAATGTTTGCTTTATACTGAGTATATCTGATAATAAGCATACAGTGTTTGTTTTTTATAATGTTTGCTTTATACTGAGTATATCTGATAATAAGCATACAGTGTTTGTTTTTTATAATGTTTGCTTTATACTGAGTATATCTGATAATAAGCATACAGTGTTTGTTTTTTTTATAATGTTTGCTTCATACTGAGTATATCTGATAATAAGCATACAGTGTTTGTTTTTTATAATGTTTGCTTTATACTGAGTATATCTGAACTGAGTATATCTGATAATAAGCATGGAGTGTTTGTTTTTTTATCATGTTTGCGTTATACTGAGTATATCTGATGAAAAGCGTGCCCCGGCGCAGAACCATTCCAACAAATTGTCAATACCCTTTCGACAGAAAGCTCATGTGAAATCTGGTGAAACTTGCTCGAGCGGTTTCAGAGAAGAGTCATTTAAAAACAATATGATGGTATTGGTGGCCATCTTTGATTTCCATCTTGGATTTACGCATAATCTTAATTTTTTTTTATCCAGGTGGTCACCTTATTGCTACTGCGTAAGTTTCAGCTCAAATCGCCCAAAGGTCCGGGAGGATTAATCAAAAATTGGTTTTCAAAATGGCGACTATGGCGGCTATCTAGGTTTTCTGATCGGCAAACTTTTACATGCTTCTGATCTACAAGTCTTTCTGGTGCTACACTGTAAGTTTCGTCTCAAATTGCCCAATGGTTCAGGAGCAGTTGACAAAATCGATTTTCAAGATGGCAGCTGTTATGGCTATTTTGGATATCAATCAACACGAATTTAGTTATTTTTGAATAACGGGTCAGCCTGTTGCTCTATCATAGGTTTTGACTTAATTCACAAAGTGGTTTGCAAGGAGATATTAAAAACAGATGTGCGGCCATCTTGGACTTCCAATCGGCACAATTTTAGCTATTTTCAATCTAAAGGTCATCTTTTGGCTTCAGTGTAAGTTTCAACTCAAATCGCCTAACGATTTGGGAGGAGAAGTAAGAAAATTGGTTGTCAAGATCCCGGCTATGGCGGCCATTTTGGATTTAGAGTCGGCACGATTTTAGCTATTCTTCATCTATAGGTCAACGTATTGCTACATCGTAAGTTTCAACCTATTTCGGCTTATTGTTTGCAAGAAGATTTCAAAAACAGATTTTTAAGATGGCCATCTTGGATTTCCGATCGACACAATTTTAGCTCATTTCCTTCCAGTTGTCCTGTTGCTGCAGCATAGGTTTCGGCTCAAATCGACCAAAGGTTTGGGAAGATATCGAAAATCGATTTGCAAGATGGCGACTATGGTGACCACATTGGATTTTCGATCGCCTCAGTTTTAGCTTTTATGTGTCTACTAGGAGCTCCGTTGCTCCTCATCAAGTTTCAACTCAACTGGGCTGCGGTTTGTGATTGTGGCACTCCCTGGACTTTTCTCTTACCTTTTTTTTTGGATTATAGTCTTTATAAGAGATGTCAAAAATATGAATTTTTAACATTTTCCCATATAAATATAGAGTATATATATATGGCCAATACAAATGTGCGGTGACTTGAAAAGATCAAACGTCAATGTAGGACCATCATTTTATCAGTTTTGGTACACATCCCATACCCGATGATCAGTGCAAAAATTAGTCCCTAAGGCTTACGTCTTCTAGAGGAGAAGATTTTGATCGATTTCTAGCATATATGAGCATAGCGGCATAATTGGTCAGTGGACCGCGACCATTTTAGCAATCTTTCCTTCCACCAACCTAAGGAAGCTCCATATGAAATTTGAGCCAAATTGGCCCCGGAGCTTCTGAGGTCGATTGAAAGTATTAACGGACAGACGGATGGACGGATGGACGACGGAAAAAAAACTGATCACTATAGTTCATCCTGAGCATAGCTCGGGTGAACTGAAAAAAACTTCATAGATATGAACATTCAGCGATCATTGTGTCGATTTCCGGCAAGTCATAAAATCAAAATCATTCCCATATTTCAGATAAAAAACAAGTATATACTTCATTCCTTAGGACAATTTGCTAAATTGTAATTGAAAAAGAAAGAAATAACTTTAAAAACCAAATAAATAGGTAAGTAAGTAAGTAAGTAAAGACTTTATTTAACGAAGGTGACAACAGTTAGCAAACAATGGCGCTAATCTTGGTGTTTTTAAAATAAAGTTTGTTTTCTGAATGGTTTTCCGTTTTCTTTTATCCGGGAGCTATTTAACGTCCGTTTCATCGGAATCAACATATCAAGCAAGCCGTTTGGTGGCTTTTAAAATATACTTGTTATAAAACTCACATGTCAAAGTAATTTAAATATTTGCCTCCCTGGTGGAAGAGTTACTGAGATCTGCCATGTACACCAAGCGAATATTCCAATCAGCCTGCGCATTTGTGCGGTCTGATCAGAATCTTCGCTCGGCGCATTTTGGATAGCCGAGGATGCAAAATTTCTGCATGCGGACAACTATGGCTCTCATCAGACTGCGCGGATGAACAGGCTAAGCTATATCTTCGCTGAGCATACAAGTTTGAGGGTACGATTTATGACGTTGCGGCTACACCATCACGAAAACACGTCTATTCAAATATATTTAAAGTTTCACCACCAAAAACTGAAAGGTTTCAGATAAAAATTCTGATATTTTTCATATTTCTGCGCAAAAACATAGATTGTTGTTTTCGTTAGAACCGCCTCGCCGAGGCGGTTCTAACGAGTACCCACAATCTATGTTTTTGAGCAGAAATAAGAAAAATAATGTATACCCCTGTAAATCCCAGTTTTGCTACATAAAAGAGGGGCTTAAGGGGTCAAGATTTTATAAGTATGTTTTCGTGATGTTAAGTATTGTGACGCCTGAATTTCATGTGTATACTGACCCAAAAAGAAACGTCGCCCTGTAACAAACATAAATGTCTCAAAAATTTTGTTTGTAATGAATTCAAATATTTGTATGTTTTAAACTATTGGCTTAGCTTTCCGCTTAACGATTATTAACAAACAACTATTTTAATGATGACGAATGACGTGTCCATGTAAATCTTTTCTTTTAACATGTACACAACCTGAGTTTAAAGACGACGCTTCTTTAATGGGTCAGTATAGTTACGTACCTGTCCTAAAATTAAAAAAAGGCCCATTCTGCAACCTTGTGAAATCGCATTCTGTGACGTCTAATCTGGGTCTACGCTATTTGTACACGTCTCTGCCCCAGTACTTAGGGTTATAACGATTACCATATGTAATCATGACTTACATGCACATGCAAAATGACGGAAAACATGATAACAGAGTACGTCCAAAAAGTTAAGTGGAGATAACCTGGAAATGCCACAATCTCGAAATGCTGCCTTCCCATTATGAAAACACGCCTATTCAAATATATTGAAAATTTCATCCCTCAAAACTAAAAGTTTTCAGATAAAATTTCTGATATTTTTAATATTTGAGCTCAAAACATAAATTGTGGCGAGTTCCCACAATCTATGTGTTTGATCAGAAATGAGAAAATAATGTTGACCTTTGTAAAACCAAGTTTTACTATACTATTTTGAATATTATACTATTTTGAAAGAAATGAAAATCCCTGGTTTAATGAAATTTGTAAAGAAAAAAGATACACATTTTTGCAGAAATTAAATTTATTTAGGCAAAACAAAAATTTCGAATCACGTGTGGCAATGACCAGGGCACGGTCAGATTATGAAAGAGTAATTCGCCAAGCTAGATATGATTACGATACACATAAAACTTTGCGTTTAGAGCAAGCCAAATTTTGTAATGCAAAGCTATATTGGAAAATGTTAAAAGAATCGGCAAATGTAAAAAGTTCTTCGACTATAAAATTAAGCACTTTCGAAAGATATTTTAAAGCACTAAATAATCCGTCGGATCCTTTCTTTGCACCCGATGAAGATGTACTCTATTTTAATGAAAGATATTTACAGAGTGAACTGAAAGTTAAGTTTAGTGAACTGAATGTAGAAATTACAGTATCAGAAATAGAAAATGCAACACGCCAACTCAAACTTGGTCGTAGCGGTGGTCCTGATTTGTTTATAAATGAGTTTTTATACTGTGGAAAGGATGCTTTGTTACATACATTGTCTGCTATGTTCAATATTATTTTTAAGTTGGAGTATTTCCAAGAGCTATGGTCAGAAGGATTAGTGATTCCATTGCATAAAAAAGTAAACGTGAATGATGTTAATAATTACAGGGGTATAACTTTGTTAAGTTGTATAGGTAAGCTTTTTACACGTATTATAAATAATAGATTGTACGATTGGGCTAAAAATTATCATGTATTCATTGAAGCTCAAGCTGGATTCAGAAAATGTATGAGTACTCCTGATAATGTTTTTTATTTTGCATGGTTTGATAACGCATATGTTAAATCAAGGTAAAAAGTTATTTTGTGCATTTATAGATTTTACGAAGGCATCTGATTATGTTGTTAGATAATTTATGGTTCAAATTAATTAAATTAGGTCAATGTATGATAGTGTCACATCGAGAGTAAAGTATGAAAATATGCTTAGTAATGAGTTTTCTTGTGTACTTGGAATCAGACAAGGAGATTGCTTATCGCCTTTTCTGTTCTCTATTTTTTAAATAATTTAGAAGATGCATTCATTACTAATGGCATCGAGGGTATAAATATTGGGTTAATAAAGGTTTTTGTATTATTATATGCAGATGATATAGTTATATTTTCATCTTCATCTGAAAGCTTACAAAACGGTTTGAACTATCTGGAGATATATTGCAAGAGGTTGAAATTAATGGTAAATACATGCAAAACAAAAAAATGGTATTCAGGAATGGTAGTATATTACCAAAACATTTAGTCTTTTCGTTTGATAATAATATATTAGAAATCGTAAGTAAAGTCACGTATTTAGGAGTAGTTTTCAGAACCGGTGGCTCTTTTGCAGAAACTCAAAATATGTTAGCTGGACAAGCTCGTAAAGCGTTATACATCTTGGAAGAATATATTTATATTTATACAACATTAACTACAAGTCATATGATGGATGTTTTTGATAAACTGATATTACCTATATTAAATTATTGTTGTGAAGTTTGTGGGTTTATTCCTTCCAATACGGTTGAACGTGTACATTTACATTTTTGTAAAAAATTACTTGGGGTTAAAAAGAATACTCAAAATGATTTTGTTTATGGCAAATTCGGCAGAACTTCATTATTAGCAACTAGATGTTATTTCATTATCAAACACTGGTTTAAAATTTTAACTTGTAAAGATGGTAAGTATATAAAGCACATTTATAAAGTGATGCTTTCGGATTTAATTGGACGACCAAATAAGGTTAATTGGGCATATCTAGTTAAGGATTTGTTATCTAGGATGGGGTTTTAAGAAGTGTGGCTGAATCAAGGTGTCGGAAATATTGATATGTTTTTAAAAGTATTTAAACATAGGATAACTAATAACTTTCTTCAAAACTGGAATGAAAGGTTAAGAAATTCCAGTCGTGCTTTTTTATGTGACTATAGCTATATTTAATCCAAACACATATCTTAATTCTATAAACGTTTTGAAATTTAGGACAGCTTTAGCAAGATTACATGTCTCTTCATAGATTGGAAATTCAAGCTGGGAGATGGGCTAGGCCGCATATACCTGTAGGCGAAAGACAATGTAGTATTTGTAATCAACTAGAAGATGAGTATCACTCTGTGTTGGAATGTCAGCTATATAAAAAAATTTAAGGCGTAAATATATTGATAGATTTTATTGAAACAGACCTAGTATGTACAAATTTGTTGAACTGATCAAGTCCAGTAACTCAGGAATTGCGGTGATTCTAATGAATACCCACAACGTACAGTCGACTCTCGTTATCTCGAACTCGCTTATCTCGAATAACCGCTTATCTCGAAGTTATAATCTGGTCCCTGTTTTAACACAGAGGTCTACCAACAGTCAATAAAATATTGTGAAAAAGAGGAGAAATTGCTCCTTAGGAGCAATTTCTCCTCTTTTTCACAATATTTCCAATATATCTCTAACTTAGGAGTCAAATTACGTATTTATTCTGTTGGAAGGTGGTTGTTCGATTAATTGTTTTTTCCTCAGTTCCGTAAATCTGATATGTCGAACTACGGATATCTCGAAGTGTTTCATAGAGTCCCTTGGAGTTCGAGATAACGAGAGTCGACTGTATTTGGAATAGGAGGTGAGAAAAATTGTCCCAAAATTATCAGCAAGTACTACTTGTTATCTCGAGTCTTTGCCTTGTTTTATGTATCTGACAATATTCTTATATTATTTAATTCTTTGGTCAGTTGTGACTGTTATATGCTGTGAATGTAGGGATTTGGGCCATGTTGAAGTTAGTGTGTGGAGAACTGCGATAACGCCCCTAATTTTCAGTACCCCTAATTTTCAGTACTTAGACTCTACAATTTTTGACTGTTAATTCTAAAATGCTGACAAAATGTCGGAAGCCTTGTCATTATTTGATGCAGTTTTTTTTTTTTTTTTTTTTTTTTTTTTTTATTATTTTCCTTAGCGATGATTGAATTCATGAAGACAAGCCAATCGACCTTGTTCCATGCCTGCTTTCTGTTTAGATTGTGTATTTTTATCACGTTGAAAAGTCAAGACGATGAAGACCCCTGTAGGCCCCACATTATATTGAGAGGGGTGGGGCTTGCAGCGACATACATTTTTTTTTTTTTTTTTTTTTTTTTTTTGCTCTGGGAATGGGCTGTTGGTGTTGGTTGGATCCTACTGGTTCTAAGGAGTCGCCTCGGTATGTGTTTCGGTATGTATATACATAGAATATTGCATTGTACACATCTGAAGAGATTTATTTCCTACAGCAGTGAAATTTTATTATATTTCATGGGTAGAGCTGACTATCATGCCAAATTACGACCACAGGACATTGACATTTTATCACAAACCCTAAAAGCACTCTCCAACCATCCAGAATCCATTTTACTACAATAAGCAAGCGCAGCTTGCGAAGGATAACAACGCTAAAAGTGGGTTGGGAAACAGCTGATGCAGTTTCCGGCAGTATTTCGTAGCCTGTATTGAGATATACATATCTTTATCGATTCCCTCATAGAAAGACATATTATCTTCATGTTTATGCTGGTGGTTTTCGCTTGAATTCGTCTGTTTGTCGGAAGCGCGTTTTATTTTCTCGACTTTATTTACTTCCGTGTTTCGTTGGAGAACCATTTGGTGAGGAAAGTGACTGTACCGCATTAAATGATGACGTCATGAGATAAAAGCCGGCACGCGACCAGGTTCTTGCCGACGCTCCCTGGACATCTTGTATAAGGAGGGTTGGGACCGTTGCTATATATATAAAAGTGTTTTGTAAGACTTTATTTATTCGATATATCTTGGCGTTTTCTTACTTCTTTTTTTTTTTTTTTTTTTTTTTTTTTTTTGAAAGCTTTATCAAAGATTTAGGGTCATTTTTGGCACTATTGTCGTTTGTTATACCATTGGAATGGGTGTACACTTGACAGAACTACAAGAGACAGCCCTGGAATATGCTCTGCATGACCATAACATTCTGATCACTGGCCAGTGTGGAACAGGAAAAACCCATCTGCTGACAGAGGTAATTCATAGTATTTCTAGAGGCGATATTTCAAAGGATTCACTCAAATGACCAGCCTCCTGCTTTCTTTGCTATACTCGAGTAAATTCGTTCTGGGTTAACAGGGGAATACGTTATTTTCCTATTTTTTTGACTTAAACATATAATGTGGGTACTTATTGGAACCGCATCATCGAGTACCCACATTCTATGCTTGGAGCAAAAGTAAGGAAACTATCACAATATTTCATCTGTAAAATGTCATTTTTAGAGCCATGAAGATACCGTATTCCCCTGTAAACCCCACTTTTCCGTATATAAATTTGGGTTTTCCAGGATTTTTAGTACATGGGTTTGTTCACGTGATTGTTCGGGCCGCAGATCCGTATTACCCTTTATATAGTCGCTATACACATACGCAAACACCACAAACACAAACACCGGAATTATTACGTAAAAAATGTTGACATATTCCAAATTGTCCTCATAATCATAACCATAGTAATAGCGATAGCTGATTCGAATATGAATGTACTTAAAATTTTCAACGTATAAAGAAGGTGAATGTATATAGTCAGAATGTAGACTATACATCATAAATAAACTCATTCATGAGGCGAATGTGACGGTCTTGGCAACTGGTATTGATTTCAACAAAATCAGTTACAACTTATAATACTGATAATTCAAACTTCGATAATTCAAAATACCAATTGTTCAAACTGATTTTGAAGTCCAATGTACATTAAATGCACATATTTAAACCCTTAATAATTCACACTCGAGATAAATCAAACAAAAATCACCGGTCCCTTGGATGCTCCACAGTATTTGGTAACGTAGCTCACGTGCAAGAGCTATGAACAATACCTCACTATATAATTTCAGATTCTCATACAAAAAAAAATAAAAATAAAATAAAATAAAATAAAAAAAATAATAAGTAAAAAACTCTGAAAACACAAAAGGGCTTATCTCGTGATAAGCTTCACAATGGCTGCTAATAAAACCCGTTCTCCATTTATTTAGATGTTAGCCGGCTATTTGTACCTGAAAAAAACAATACAAACTTAAGACCGCAAATTGATTTATTAAGAAAAAAAAAAGTCTTATCATCAAGGGTCGAAGTTATGAAAAACACTCATTCGTAAGCTCTATCACCAGACGGAGCCGTTAGGAATGACATGGGTCACGTGCAAATGCTATCGACAATGTCACTATTGGTTTTATTTCTACTTACATGTACATGTATATTATGTGCTAACAAAATCTGAAAACCTAAGTATATTTCTATATACTATAAGCTGCATACTAATAAACCCCTTTTTGATTTGTTATTAACCGGCTTATACCAACACAACCGACACATTGTAAATGGACGTGAGAAGATCTGATAAAACTAATCTTGTCAAGAAGTATCGATAGGTTTTACTCATTTACGAGACCAAAAATGGCATTATTCCTCAACGGAACTAAATAAAGCCATCATGGGATATACAATAGACCAGATACAAGAGCTATGAGCACTTTTCTTTTCTACAAACAAATCATTCGTGTGTTAAGGTCGCTAGCTTTGTTTATATAATTCCTCCATTCTTCTGTTAGAGTCTTCTATGTCAGGATGTTGTTTGAGATGGGAATTATACAAATATAGCGTCTGGAAGTAAAACATAATCCGAAGTGTTCCATTGAACAAACATAATCATTGCTATGCATAGTTTTCTAATTCTTATACAGCTACTCATAGATAAAATCCCAAAAGTTAAAATTAATTCTTATAAAACCGAAATGTTAATGGAACTGATAATGAAAAATACTTCCCTTCTACATGCATTTGAAATAACAACTAGAGGCAATATTTCAGAATATTTACATTTCCGATGTAAGAGTCTTAGATAAACGTATAGAAATCAATGTAATTCATTCTTCAATGAACACAATGGATCACGCGAAGTGGTATGACGTCAAAACATCCGACGTTTTCGGTGAATTGATTAGACGTTGCAATCGTTATGATAATGTCACTACTTTTACGCTGTTCAAATTTAATCGCCGTATTAAATTATTTCGGCCTTTAATGCAGTCTGTATTGTAATGTTTTCTCCGAGATACGAGAGAAAAATAATGTAAATATAAGTAATGAACTTGATTCTTCCGAAGTTCATGGAGGTATGAACGACAGTGGGTCTCTAGCAAAGTTTACATGAACACCTTCGGGGTTCATTCACTTTACACGCGACCCACTGCGTCATACCTCGATAAACTTCAGAAAAATAAAATTCATTTCTTAAATATCAGTTCAATATCACTGTCTTACATCCTGATATATTTACTCTTTGTTCTCCTCTTATTGAGAGCGCATGGAGTTGTTGCCCTGAAATTTTTTTAGCCTTACATGTAACACCTGAATTGCTCTTAGCTGAAACTGAAGTTTGACTTAGACAAATGGATGTATTAGATGGGCCGTACTGAGCTAACGTTGGATTTGTGTTAAGCCCATTACATGTTCCCCGTTGCTGGCAGAAATGATTTTCAATGACATCTGAATTGATGAAAGCAGGAGTTATTCTGTTCCTCTTCCCTAGCAGGTCCTCGCACATTGCAGTAAATCCAGTTAAACTGGAATTGATGTCGTCTCTGGTTTCTTGTGAAAGCAAGTGCTTTAAAGAAGAGTATACTATACGATGGACTCTGCGACATTTTTTTCCCAATCGTTGAAGAACCTTAGCACTTCGCGGAGCTGTTGTAACCGTCGATTTGTAGATTCGCAGATTTGTCTTTGAAAACGTCCACTAAAACTGATATGTTTTCCATGAGACAGACGGTTGAAGATAAGAGTTCTGGATTGTCCTTAGTTGCCTGATAAGATTTCATCAGGAACAACATATCCTTGTCGAGTACCTGCTCAGCTAACTTGTTCCTCATCTTCGTGGCGCTGGTCAATTCAAAGTGCTCTTTCGTTAAATATCGATGTAAACGAAACCCAGCCTGTTGGTTGAACTGAAATGCCTCCTCAACATGATTCCACACAATTGACTTTCCATTTAGGACGAAATAGCGACCTGCTGCCGGTTTATTTTCCAGTTTACTGGCCTCTAGATTCTTCCTTATTTTCTTGATAACATGCTTAATATCTTGGATGACGTATAATCTATGGTGACTGTTGAACATGTCTTTTGCCGTGAAGTTGTTTGATCTTGGGTCTTGTTTTAGTAGCATATTCATGGCATATCTGTTGGTAGAGGCACCATCGAACATCACATAGTCAACGGTGAAGCCGTGTTCGTCTAACGCATCAACGCAGTCCCAAAAGTTGATGAATAGCTGATGAGCAGTGGCTGTGTTGGATCCGTAATATGCTACAGGCCAACTGCAGGGAGTGTGTTGCCAGTTCCATCTTTTTTTGTTTACTGGTTATTGTAGTTATGATGTTATTTGTATCGCCCATATCAACGCCACCCACCACTGATCATGCATCTCCATGTCTGACGATTTGTAACTCATCTTTTAATGACATTTCATCAATAACAAGACCTCCCCTTTTACCGAAGTCATTGATATTTTGACTTTCAGCCTCCTTCTACATCCATATCATATTATCTTCATTGATTCCGGGTTTTTGTTTGATGCAGTTTGTACATTCTCAGCAAACTTTCTGACGGAAGAACTAACATCGGCGAATCCCTGAGATCTCTGTATATTTTTGGAGAGCGAACATAAATGCCTAGACAGAAGCTTATAAACTCTGGGTCCTACTTTCTTTGTCTTTTATCTAAATCTGTTCTGCTGTTCTGTAGCTGCATATTTAGGAATAGCTTGAAGTTATCTGGCGCTCCGGAAGATAGCAGTTCATCAATACTGTCTGAAGACGACTTTCTTTAGTGTTTCTACATATGGGCGACTTTTCTGAATTTGTTGCACTTGATTTTTGTTTTTTGGAACGTTTGTTATGTTTCTCAGTGGAGCGTTGCTCTCCATGTCGTTTTCAAAATGTAAGGTTGCATTGTCTTTTTGTGACTGCTCCAATTGCCTCTTCATGGATCTTTTGCCTTTTTCCAAACACACCTGACAATGGTCGACATTGGAATAAAACGAAATAATTTGTTTGCAGCCGTGGGACCTAACTCTCTGCTCTACTGTATTTTCGCCAGTACCATGTCTCTAGTAGGCTCTTGTTTGACTCTGAATTTGTGGATAGATATCCGCGACAAATCTGTAAACGTTCCAAGATGAATATCATGCCATCAGCATTGCCCTGAGACGGAGGCAGAAGGACTCTTAGTCGAAATCAGTCGTCTCTGACTTTGATTACAGTCTCTTTGGACCCGAAAGTCACTGACACTGTTGTATTATGATTTGCTGTTCTCTGAGAGAGTCCTTTGTAAATGATGAACTGTTCCCCACAGCTGTACGTAATGCATCTTGATACTTTGAATGATATCGGAATTAGCTTACTAATTAAGTCTTTGGACAGTGGAAGGACATTCAGACTTTGGAAGAAGCTGTGACATTTGGAGTAGACATCAATGAGCCAACCTGCAATGATTAAGAAAGTAAGACATAAAGTATTTTTAAATCTGAATGATGTACGCAGTGGATATTTACTATTTTGCAACAAATACCATAAATATCTTCATTGAATGGGATGCAAACGTCAATATTTTCACGAGTGCAAAGTACGAGTGCAAATATATTTTCATCATATTATATGAAAATATTTGTGGTAGTTATTGCAAAAGATTAATTTTTTTTTATTTTCTACATTTTTATGCGTAGATAATTTTGATATCATAGTGTTGATGACCACCAACCAAAGTAGAACAAGTTACCTTGGGGTAACGTATACCCCAGGCTAACACCACCGCCTAATATTAAACTTCTAGTCTGTGACCGTGACATCCAGATCAAGGACAGAGATTGGTGTATGCAGAATAAATCTGTGGACCTATAACGACTATCAGAGCAAATATCAACTGTCCGTTAAAAAGTCTAGCTAATATCAGCTCACAGAACCTTTCAGATTGTTACTTTAACGCAAACCTTTAACCAGTGTTAACGGACTGACAAACAAACGGCAGAACAGTAACTAAGTACAACCATAGCATACTTCGTATGCCAGAGTTATAAGAAGAGGCCCCTGCTGGTAACAACCATGTCCTATATCAAATCTGAGTTTTTTTGTTCTTGTTTTTTCTTCTTTTTTTTTTTTTTTTTTTTTTTTTCATTTTCTTTGTAAATAAGTGAAATATTGAGCATTTTTGTGCAAAGTGAAATGAAGGCTTTTTGTGACCTTGAACATGACCTTCACCTCAGTGACTCAACAGACACTTTGATGAAGGTTTGAAGTCAATACATTAGTAAATAAGTGAACAATTCGGCATGCCTTGCAAAATATTATCGATGAAATTTTGCATTATTTATTTATTTATTTTACATGTATGTTTTCAGGCACTCTTATATCCTATGGAAAGAATGCCAAGAAAGCCGACGGTATCCAAATATAACAGTAAACTGTACACAATAATAGTCACATGTGAAGTATTATGCTATCGTTTCACTTGAGATTTGATATAAATTTCATTACACAGATCTTGACACCTAAATAGCTATGTAAGAGCTGTCAAAGAACAACATAAGTTGCCACCAATGACTGTGATCAGATTTCACAGCTCACAACATCCGCCATTTACACGAGCTTCATAACAGAATAGTAGCGTTGGTAGCAGACAGGAATTTTTTTTCTAATTTTCTATGTTACTCCCTTTTAACAATTTCCTTTTATTATTCTTAACTCGACCTTTATAGATGCATAATCTTTATAGATGCATAATACAAAGACTGCAGACAAAGAAAAGGATACATGTAACATCGACAACAGGAATGGCCAGTGCAGTGTTAGATTTGGTGCAAACACAGTCCACCACTGGTCAGGAATCGGGGACGGCAGGTTCACCGAAGAGGAACTGAGAGAACTTTATATGGCAGATGACCGCTTCAGTGATTCTAGAAAAAGGGTGGCATCAGCAGATGCTCTACTTATAGATGAAGTCGGAATGCTTTCTGAAAAGATGTTCAATAAATTGGAACTTGTTTGTCGCTTGGGTAGAAGAAGCGACCTCTTCTTTGGTGGCCTTCAGGTAACTGCTACACTTTAAACGGATCCAATAGATTACATGTACTTTATGTAGAACTCGACTTTTTGTGCAATGATTCTTGTATGTCATTTACATTTGAACTATGGATAAAGGTTTCAAATATTATTCAGTAGTTGCTAGTCCTGCATAATCACTCCAATAAGATGGAAGTTCAAAAATGTAAGTTTTTGAGCCGCGACGCAGAAGAAAAAAAAAGGGGGGGGGGGGGTTATAACCTATACGACCATCGACGGCTCAGACTGACATGCATAGCTGCAGGAGCATCGTACCCTTCGCTGTACACATGAGAGATCTACTAGGATGACTTGGTTGGTGTGAGCAATCAATTGTCGCACATTCTCGAAGACAGATTTCCTCCTGGATTGGCTTAATCAATGATAGAAAGCTGAACAAGCATATGATTGACAAATGTTTCATCTACACATATCGACACGTTTATTTATTCTCAATATCACACGCTTTGGATCCCAATAAAACACATGCTCCCAGCCACATTTCGGGTCACTGATTGTTTTTTGTTTTTTTTTTTTATGTAAGGGCGCGTTCGTCGTCTACGTTTAATTCGATCGCGATCGATCTAAAGCTACGACGTGGTAGATAACGAAGTACCACGTAGTTCGATCGCGATCGAACTAAAAGTGGACGACGAACGCGCTCTAATTTAGCTATATGTTGTCAGTATATATCAGCCGCTGTAGCGTGTTATGAGTGTCTTCAGACAGCGTCTAGGATGCTTAGACCACATATTTCCCAGATGGAACTCAATGTCAAATCGACGTTAAACCTACGTTGAAAATTGGGGGATAACTGTCTTCAGTATTGTTATTTGGGGAGATAAATTGTCGGTTTTACAGTCGCAAATTCCGTTTTACAGCGTCGCGTCGTGAACCGACGATTTACCTCCCCAAAAAAAGCAATTTTTTATCCAGTATTCCCCATTCTAAAGCACTTAATCATTTATTTGTCTTTCATTATGCACATTTTTTTGCACCAAAATGATAGTGTTGTCATCTGCGTAAAATCAAATGTCAGCTGATGAAAAGCGACGTTACGTTTTGATGTTGGGTTTCTGAAAGTATATCGCAGAATATACTGTAGAAATGTTTTGGACGTCGTCCAGTCACATGTCACGTTACAATTGCAACTGTATTAGAATGTTGTTTCAACGTTTGAGTCAACATTGTGTTCCTGTTGGGTTAAAACTCACAGTTCATAATGTGGCTCCCATATCAGCTGAAAATATAGTTCATCCACAAATGATATATAAAAAAAAAAACTATATTTGACTGAAAATGGGAAAGTTCTGCTTGTTTCTGAATTTGTGAGACCACTTTTATCACAAAAAATGCGTGAGCGCACACAAAGAAGAATAATTATTTACAGTTTTGTTTAGTTATGACAGAACGTCAATGTAATGTACTCATATACTGAGACGGGTCCCCAAGCTAAAAAAAATGAAATAAAAAAGTAAATAAATAAATAAAATGGAACTCGTCTATATTGATGTACGTGATTTTTGTTCGTGATCGCACCAGGAGACTTCAAACTACTCCCACCTGTGCCCAACTATAGGTTTGATGATCCAGGAAAGTACAGCTTTAAGAGTACCGCATTCAAATATGTATTTCCACACCCGGCCAACTTAACAACGCTAAGTGTACATATAGGGTACCTTCTTTATAACGACAACACTTTTAGCATATGATGTGACAGTTGTTTATTAGTGTAACGTAATGTAATACAAATCGTATGACCACACATTACATAACATTGGTTACTGGCGCTTAACATCATGAAGCCGGAGATCATTTCGACTCTCTGTAAAACAACCACATGACAATGATAATCTTATACTCGTGGTCATTTCATATGAAGTTTATGAAACTCGCCCAATGCTCGTTTCATAAATATCTTATGAAATGACCCTTGGTGTAGGTCCTCAATGTATATAAAGACTTTGCTGGTAAAAGAATACAATGTTATAGAGAATTATTATGATTGATTAAGGGATACGCTTCTGTTTTTCCTTCCGCATAACATGATATGGGCATTCGATATAATCACATTCTCCGAACTGTACATGTATAATACCTGTGTTAAGCAAGCGCCTTTTGGAACGCAAAAAAGTGCTTGCTTAATACATATTAATTTGAACTAACAGGTCTTTTATGGGATATGAAAGGATGGCCTTTTAATAAAGCTGATTGCTTAATAGGGGTGGCCTTTAAGACAGGTTTGACTGCATTGTCTTTTAGTCTTCTGCATTCGTGCTATATTATCTTCATTGTTATATCGAGGATCCATATAAATAGTTACGAGGGTGGTTTTAGCCTTTACTTAAGAGGATTATATACAATGGATCGCTTTCTTTCAGCCGATAAACCTTTGTGATTTCATGTTTATTCTATTGTACACAAATCCTGGTGTACTATAATAACAAAAAAAAATAAAAAATAAAAAAAAAATAAAAAATAAAAATAAAACGGAAGAATTTGCTCCCAGCAGATTTTTTTCTTCTACATGAAAAGGGAGGCAAATACAGTTTTACAAGAGTAGCCTACCCTTAATATGTATATACTATCCTTAATGTCAATCCAGTATATGCTGTTTGGTTCGTAGAACGCCCTTTATGTCAGAATTTGCTTGATTTGGAGAAGTATGGCCAGTTTACAGGCTTCTAAGCTTAATAATGTTGCTGGTATCCTTGAAAAGAGTGAAATTGGAAGTAGAAATTGATCAATGTGATGCTGACTGTGTAAACTTAGAAACGGTAGGGTATGGAAATGTGAGCTGTAAACATTTGTAGCATTCCTAGGTTCTCAGTTCTTACTTTCTGCTCTTCACCTCTGAACTGGGACGTGAGAACTCAAAAGATGAAAAAGGATCTATGAACATTAATATGTGGTTGAATAAGGAACTTATATGTAATTATATAACTCTAATTGACAGGTAGTTCGCCAAAATGAGGCAGACCTCGTGAAAGCGGTAAATCAACTCTGTGATGGAAGACCCGATGAGCAGACAGAACATTTTCTCCGCAGTCTAAGTCGACCCCTAAGGGACGAATCCGGTGTATGTCGACTAACTGGGACAAGATTTGATGCAACTTATGTGAATCAGACTAATCTAGATGAAGCACCCTGATATATAAATCACAAGATATAGGTCTCTCTCTCTCTCTCTCTCTCTCTCTCTCTCTCTCTCTCTCTCTCTCTCTCTCTCTCTCTCTCAACTAAGCGTTAGACTGAATACCCACCAAAGTCGATATCATATGATAAAAGTCAGAAATCTTACATTCAAACGCGCATGCGCAAAAATGACTGGGACCAGCTATATTGTTTCGTTATTAAGCTTTATTTTCGGCAGTCCTTTGACCAGAACGTATTCAAAATGAAATGTAATACTGTTAATTCATGGTGCTATAATCCCACTCTCTTCTTATCCTAAACGACTTCTTAATCCGTTAATGGATGGATATGTTATACAGCGAATATAGCCTGTTTCTAATTAATGTTCTTTTTATGTAGAAGCAACTTATGATAGAAAACAATGATCCTTTTCCGTCATTAATTTCTATTAGTCAAAATCTATTCGGAATAAAGTAGACATTCAAACACAGTGTTTCTCTAAAATTGTTATACATATAATTAGTACTTTTGTAATAAGCATTACCACTAGCACTACACATAAAGATAGAAACAATGTATATAACTGTAAAACAACCACACTGAAATGACAATTTTGATAAAACCTGTATGTTCCGTCGAACAGTTTATAATAAGGTTTGTGCTACATACATTTAAATAATGACCATGCATAATATCCAGAAAGTGAACATCGTATAATGAGATAACTAACATATATTAAGATTTTATAAAACGTATAGAGGAAAAATTACTGCGTATAATACTGCATATATTGCACAGAGGACCATGCATACTGTGAAATGCAAATTATACCACGCATATCGTAAAAAGCAATACGTTTATTGTTAAACACATAACATGCAACGCAATATTTCCTCAGAAGATAAGACTGCAATTCCATACCTCATTGTCCCTTTGTTTTCTATGACATGATTTATTGTCTTAACTGGGTTTTTTTTTTATTAACAGGAAAACTTGATCTGCTCAAGACATGTGATGCTGAAAAAATTCTTGCACTGAAGGTGGCAGCTCCTGTAATTCTGATAAGGGAGCTACATTCAGGATTGCTCAACGGCACGCGTGGGAAAGTTCATGCTCTAGAACAGAATAAACCACCAATTATAAACTTCAAAGGTCGTCTTATAGTGGCTGAGAAATGTCGATTTGAGGTTTATGACCCAAAATCAAAATCAATTTTAGCCGTAAGAAACCAGTATCCTTTGAAACTCGCTTTCGGTCTTACTGTTCACAGAGCCCAAGGCCAAACTTTGGATAAGGTTGAAGTTGACTGCTTTTCCTTTTTCGCTCCTGGACAGATGGGTGTAGCTGTAGGTAGAGCTGTAAGCATTGAAGGTCTGAGAATAATCAATTATAATTCTGCTGCAGCTCACCTAAAGCATCCCCAGAGCGTGTACGATTTTTATGCGACAGCCTCCTTGCAGTTAATGCTGACCTTTCTTGTTGTACGACTAAAAATGACAACGAACGACCTGATGACAAAAAGACTGACATTGACAGACAGCAAAATAATGACAGTCCAGCTGCCGTCCAGATCCCGTCAACATCGAATGCCAGCATTTTAAAATGTCCTTGGTCAGTGAACGATTTCTTGTGCAGTCATAATACTACATTTTATCTTCCGACTGTTGTTAGTGACCACTTTATCGCTCTTCTCCGAACCCATTCCGATTACCTGTACACAAAGATTGGGTAGGAAGAAAAAGTCAAATGACGATATGACGTATATTTATACAGATATTTATCAGTTCCTTACAAGCCAAGAACATTGTACTGCATGCAGTCTATTAAGTGAATCACCCCAAGCACAGAAACTGAGTTCGAAAATATGTATGATGATAGTTCAACAGGAATTGAAAAAGGAAGCAAATTTGATTTTGGACATTGAAGAAAAGAAATTAAACGATGTTCCTGAGCTTTCATTTTCAGAACATTCATCTGCATCATTATCTAAAATTTGCCATGTGGGGAGTGCCTGTCTACATAAAATACTTAGTAGACTCAGATCAGTTGTTACAAGAAACATGGGGAAAATGAAGTCGGAAAATAAATTGGAAAGGGACTGTAACTATAAGTTGCATAGGCTTCTTAAAGGGTTAAGAGTTTCTGAAGATTGTGCACTTGAAACTACTTCCATCCCGGAAAGTATGTACGAAATAGAGTACAAGCAAGGTTCGACTAGAGGTCTTCTGCATGTAAGTGACACAGTATTTATGTTCTTTGCCAACGCTCATATGTTTCTCCAGAAGTTATTGTCAACCAAAGCATTCCATTTTTATGACGACAAAATCCATTTGGTATGTAGGCAAAAGATTTCAACAAATAACCGTTTAATGCAAGACCGGAGCAGACTCTTTGCCAAAGCTACTACTGATGATGATGATGATCAAACATTTGCCTGCATGGTAGACGAATTGTACGGGCTAGTAGTTGAACATTTCTTGCGTATTTCCATCATTGAAGGTTTACACGCATTCAAGAACCAAATTCCAAAGACCAAAAAGCAGGCTCTACGTAGTAAGGTAATAGCGCTAGGTGAGAGAGAATATAAAAAGAAAAGATCTTGTACACATATCGATGATGAGGGGTTTATGTTTGCCCTATTTGTAATTCTGAGTGCACAGATTCTCCAACAATGACGGAAGAAAACAGTACAGGCTGCGATGCCAGTAACAAGTGGTATCACTTTAAATGTGTGCAACTGAAGGGAAATGAGCACTTCCTAAAATGTATCTCTTCAGTTTGAAAATGTCCTCGCTGCTGTAAGACTGGAAAGGTGCGAGGGAAGAAAAACAAATAATTTACACATAACCTAACTATGTAATATAATGCAATATTACATGGATCTAGAAATGGCACTCATTAAAATTTTCCTTATTTTTTATCCAACCATGGATTGTGGGTACTCGTTAGATCCCCTCGATGAGGCGGTTCTTTGAGTACCCACAATGTATGCTTTGAGCCAAACTAAAAATATTGTAAACCCCACCTATTCCTTTTTTTTTTTTTTTTTTTTTTTTCTTGTTTTGGAGTTGAACGGCCTAGTCAACACTATTAAGGTCATGTCGAGCCGGTCAGTTTAACTAACCATACTTTCCTGGGCAGGCTTAGGCCAGCTAAGCTGTTTAATGACAACTACCCTTCTTGAATCAGCGGAAGAGGGAGTATGACCGTAGAAGAGACTTCATGATCAATCTCCAAGAAAAAAATATCGCCGCGCCAGAGGTTCGAACCCGCGACCCTTGATCACCAGTCAGACGCGGATCCACTGAGCCACCGTGACCTTTCCCTATATAAGTGGGGTTTTCAAGGTTGTTTATTACACGGACTTGTTAACGTTATGTAAATCAGCTTGATTAATAGGTAAAAAAAAAATATATTGGTTTCGTTTACCACTGTCAGTTGCGGAATCTTATCCAAAAAAAAAAAAAAAAAAAAAAAAAAAAAAAGAAAAGAAAATAATAATAATAATAACTTGCGTTCATATTATCTGCAACGCAAATTCTACTTATCTAAACGTGCTGCTTAGGTATTATTAATAAAATACATAATTTCTTCTCTTATTAAAAATATCTCTTTAACCAATGAAGGTTAACGTTTATCTATTTAAAAAACATTTTATTTAAACTATTAGATGCTAATATATTAATAATAATAAAGAAGTCGATGCCTTATTGATAGTTAATTTCACCATATCATCAATTTTTTCATTGTCATTGGTTTTGTTAATATGACTCGGTGTTGTCATTGTTTTGAGATTCTGGTGTTGTGAAATATCCACTTGAAAGGAAAAATGTGATATGTCTATTTAATACGAAAACTAATCGATAAAGCACTTACTTTTGCACATACCCCTCCAAACAGTGACACGGAGAGTTTACGGTGGAATACATTTTATAAAATGGTTTACGGTGTTGTGGAATTTTAACACATTTTCTGTTCTTTACTGTTTTGGTAACGTCAGTTATTATAGGAATGAATTTTTATTTTCTGGAATTTATCGATGTTTATTTTAAAGCCCGCTTTATTCAGCGTTTGTGAGTGCTTCGCCAGAGTTTACACATCGATAAATTAAAAAAAAAAATCAGTCCTTATAATTCCAGCTCGGTCGTCAAAATACTGCATTTATTGACACTATTATCAGTTTTAGAAGCCGGCGGAAGGAAAATAGTTCCGAGATTCTTGCGTATGGAATTTATCGAAGTATAAAGCTTTTCTTACAGCCAATCAGAAAACACAAAATTAGCATAGTTGGAGTTATAAGTATTTACATACTCAAATCCTACTTTTTTTTTCTTTTTTTTTTCATTATTTCCAAATAACATTTCATCGTCTCAAATAACACCAAGCTCTATATAAGGAAAATATTTAAGAAGGGTTAATGTCCGACGGGGCGTGGATGTGGTTAATCAGTTAATAATCAAAATATGATTCGATCGGTGACGATGGAAGATCTTACTAACTCCTTTATATGTAGCTCAATAAAATCTTTCGTATTTTACACAGGACATTAATTGGCATTCTATATTGACATCAAAATAAATATGTCAACTAGCTTTTATTATATAGAAGCAAGCAAAGGTTCAATTGCTTTCTCTACATATTTGTGAAATTTAGTCTGGTTTGAGCATTTACTTGCACATCGTTTACACTCTCCCTACTTCCCAGTAAGCATTCTACATAAATCTATAGCGGGCCGTTATCGGCCCGTCAGGGTAGCTGACGGGCCGATAACGGCCCGCTGTAGATTTATAAAGAATGCTAGCTGGGTTGTTCATAAAGTGCTGCGTACTTACAAAAAAAATGTTGTTCATTAAAATTTTAACTTGCGGTTTGTTAAGACGTCTCGGGTCTTTTGGCAATAAACTGTTTACCAGGTCAAATACTGACAAAATATGAAAGTGTCTGTTTCACGTGTATTAATATGGTTTAACATGATGAATGCATATTTTAATCGTAATCGGGAGAGAGGAAAAAATATAATAAGAAAATAAATATTTTATTAAAATGCCTAATAGGAAGTTAATGTCCTGAGGTTAACATACGATAATGTTTTGCTAGTTCTGCTCATGAGCTTGAAGTTTGCTGCATATTCTTTTCTTTCTTTTTCTTTTTTTTTTTTTTTTTTTTTTGTTTCTGTAAATTTTGTAGTTGTTGTAATATTTTTTTTTTTTGCTGTAAATTTTGTGGCTGTTGTATTAAAGTTATAATTTACGTGCTACATTGCGTTAATTTGATCAGCAGTATGTGTTATATATATTTATTAGTTACACAATTGTATTCCATCTCCCCGAGTTTCACGAGTTTGAGGTTGAGAAGAGTGCAAACCATCGTCGGTACCCCAGGCTTGGTATAACAATTAGTATAAAACGTACTGTCCTTTCGACATCTCTTGGAAAGACATTTTTTGCTTGGCGTTTTATTTTAAATGAAAATATTTTGTTCTGGTTGATCATATCTTATCAGAAACCATTTGTCTTTCCTGTTTCTGTGTTTTGTTCAGAAATATTTGCACTAAAATTAAACTTACGGTCAAAAGTTGGTCTGACCTATGCAATTTCTATAGTAAAGTGATTTTTTGGAATTTTTGTCTTAGAAAATATTTTTTACTTTTCTTTGCTGAATTTAAATAACTGATATTTTACAACAATATTGTGAAAATTTCAGCAAAATTGAACAAGTGGAACTTCTTTAAAATCTTATTCCAAGTTACCTACCCTACAGATTTCTGCATGATTTTGCTTCATTTTTACTATGAGAAAAAGTGAAAATATTTGATTTTTTAAAAACCAATGACTAGAATAAAACTTTTTGTACATAGGTAGTTACGACAAATGGTTTTGCATTAAATCATGACAAAATTTTGCAAATTTACTTCTTCTGTGTAAAGCATCAAGCAAAAATCGACTTTCTGAAAGATGTCGAAAGCACAGTAGATAGTGTGTGTCTCAGAAGATGACTGCAAAACTGCACATAAGTGTTTTGATGAAGCAACTTTCTTCTCATTGATATTCAGATTTGCTTTTGTCAATGCGGATTTAATAATGGGGAAATCAAATGCTTATACACATATATTTCTTTCCAAAAAACCATCGCAGCTATGAGGTGCCGTTTTACTATAAACCCCCTATTTTTTATATCACTATATCGATTTTGTGATATCTCAAAATTATTATGTGATATCACTAATTATTTTGTGATGTCACGAAATCGATTTAGTGATATCACTAAATCGATTTTGTGATATCACTAAATAAAACTGAATTTGTGATATCACAAACTCGATTTCGTGATATCACATAATAGAATTTGTGATATCACAAAATCGATTTAATGATATCATAAAATGGTCACTAATTGAATTTAGTGATATCACTAATTCTATTTAGTGATATCACTAAATTGATTTTGTGATACCACTAACTCAATTTAGTGATATCACAAATTCATTTTTATTTAGTGATGTCACAAATTCTATTTAGTGACATCACTAAATCGATTTTGTGATATCACTAATTCGATTTAGTGATATCACAAATTCATTTTTTTTATTTAGTGATATCACAAAATCTATTTTGTGATATCACGAATTCGATTTTGTGATATCACTAAATAGGAGTAAAATTGTGACATCACTAAATTGATTTTCTGATATCACAAATTCATATTTTCCCTTTGAATTTTTGGAATAATGTGAGCTCCCGAAGTGATCACTGCGCATGCGTTACCACTGCGCATGCTCTTACGGAAGAATTATGTTTTTTTTCTTTCTTTTTGTTTTATAGAAAAAAGGTTTTGATATTTTATGCAAACAGACAATTTATATGAAAGATCAAATCCTGTTTTCTGGGAAAAATAAGAAAAAAAAAAGTCATCAATTTTTCGTCTTCTAAATTAGCCTAGGGAATGGAAGTGGTTAATTTCGTACTTAGCCTCATTCGCCATGCGACTACTATAATAGAAATTTACTAAGCAGTCTATTGTTAGTATCGAAATTCCCATGACGTAAAGCGCTCTATATTTCTCAGTATTTACGAACTTGCAGATAAGCAGAAGACGCCGACAGATATTTATACAAATAAAACACAGCAGAACATTGCTATCAGACGAACAGAATCTACAAAAATATTTTAGATCTACTTTCTATTTCGGTGTTGCTTACCATGCATAAAAGATGCTAATTAATGTAATTACTTATTCGAATTCGTATTTGTTCTAGAGTTTCTCAACTATTTAAGAGGACAGAAAAAAAGCTGTATCATTGTCCTAAAGATTCATATATAATTCACAATTTATTTATCTATTAATGCAGTATGTATGCATTTGCAGTACTTCTGTAAACATGACTTGAGGGGCAGCATACTTGAACAAACGTCAAAATTATATCTGTTTGTTTATTTTATATGTCACTCATCTCACTCGAATGCTGTCTGCAGTGCAGAATATTTATAGATGAGGGACGAGTCCAAATGAAATGCCAAGTTTTATTTTTTCGGAAAAATAATAACAAAAAAAATGTCGTCTGCTACAATTTTGCATAGCCTATTTTCTGAGAAAAATAAAAGAAATATTGCAAAATGACGTCCGCTGAAATTTTTACCAAGTATGCTCAGCGGAAACAAATTTATTAGGGAGTAAACATTGTATTGTTTGCAAATGTAATATATTTAGTGATATCACTAATTCGATTTAGTGATATCACTGATTCGTTCATATTTAGTGATATCACTAATTCGACTTTTTGATATCAATAATTCGATTTTGTGATATCACTTAATCATGTCTATTTAGTGATATCACTAAACCGAATTAGTGCTATCACAAAATCGAATTAGTGATATCACAAAATCAATTTAGTGATATCACTAATTTGATTTTGTGATATCACAAAATAGATTTGATTAAGTAATATCACTAATTCTATTTAGTGATATCACTAAATCGATTTTGTGATGTCACTAATTCGATTTAGTGATATCACAAATTCATCTCTATTTAGTGATATCACTAAATGGAATTAGTGATATCACTAATTCGATTTAGTGATATCACAAAATAGGGGATTTATAGTAAAACGGCACCTCATACGGAGCAAGGTGCGACTGCTTTATTTTGATGGAAACACCCTTCACACAAGAGGAACCTGCAATACAGAGAGGTCCGAGATAAACAGGGAAATTGAACACAATAAAAACCGAAATAGCCACTCGTCGAAAATTTTCTTTCAGCACTTACCAACAACTAGCGTCTTAACTATCTGCCATAATTGTGAAACATGGTAAAGCAGAATAATGTAAAGCTGCGGTATTCCGTTTGACCTCTCAAAACAACAGCGGTGGCTTCCCTTTCAAAACCGAAAATAGATCGCCGGCGCGTGAGTGTAAAAAACACTCTTCTTAAATTTATTATTTTATTTCAACGACTTTGATAATAATAACATTATGTATTTATACAATATTATTTTTAAATAACTCCAATACGTTTGTTTCATTTTATTGTCGGAAATTTTTATTTAAACTTTTCGTATGTGCGCGTCACTTATGACGTCATCAAATGGTTCACCAATGCAACACGGAAGTAAAATGAATTTTCGAAAGAAAGGCACATCACAAACACCTACTTCCTTTTAAACGAAAGTAACTCGTGCCGATATGAAGATTCGTAGTTACTGTACATGCCTAATTCCTTGAAGATAGAAATCAGCCAAGGTAAGTATAGAAATCTACCCAGTATATGTACCCCACCCATTTTTAGCGTTGTTATCCTTCGCAAGCTTCGCTTGCTTATGATAGTAAAAGTGGATTAGGAACGTTGTGAGTGCTTTGTTAGGGTTTGTGATGAAAAGTCAACGTCCTGTGATTACGACTATCACGATATTTTCAGAGATATCCCTATCATGATACTATTACTAGATCTATCAAGGGTCTAATATCACGATGCATCACGATACTATCACCCTCTCCAAATTATGCAGTATTTTACAGTCGAATCTCGATAGCTCGAACACCGATGGCTCGTTTACCATGGCTCATTCGAAATCGTTTTTTAATCCCTGCGAAATTCTTCCGACAGCAGAAAACAATTTATGGAAATTTTCATATTTTTCATGAAATCGAGGCGATTCTAACGAGTACACTCAACATACAATTATTGTGCAGAAAAAGCGAAAACAAAATCAGTAAATTATCGCTACTTGCCTCCTGACAGCATGATTAACCCTCAGTGGCTCGAACTACCCATGTCTCGAACAATTTTCTACGGTCCCAAAGATGTTCGAGCCATTGAAGTTAGACTGTAATTAATATCTGCTTTGCTACCGTTTAACAAACATTTTTTTTTCTTGCAAAACAGAAATCCTTTTTGTTCTCATACTTTGTTAATTTAGACAATAAGCTTCAGAATGGTATAACAGAAGGAGAAATCTACACAGGGACAATTACCATCAAAAACTATCGATAGTTGAAGAGACTATCGCCATAGTTATCGATAGGTGAAAACACAATCACGATAGCACTAGCATGACAGTCACTATCACGATGCATCGATATATTGATGTATCGTAAACTCCTAGTTCTGTAATTGTAAATGCGCACATGTCACACAAAGGAATACGTAACAAATGTGTAACATATGCGTATAATTGTACGCACAGCGTATGCGTAACAAATTGTTACGTATGCGTTCAACTGTACGCATATGACGTACGAAAATATGACCGATCGAAAATCCAAGATCGTCACCATGGCCGCCATCTTGAAAATCTATTTTGAACTCCTTCTCCTGAACTGAAAAATCCAACCGACTCGAAATTTGGTATGACGTATCGGGGCGACTTGCAGATAAAAAATAAATAGTTAAAGTCATTTCCATTGGAAATTCAATATGGCCGTCATGACCACCATCTTGAAATAAATGTAAAACTTCTCCTCAGGAACAATTAACTCGAAAATTAGTAGGAAATATCAGAGTGACTTGTAGAACAAAACAGCTAAAATCGTAGCCTTAAAGTCTTTGGTTTGCCCATCCCAGAAATAGAAACAGGCCCTTCCTCCTCGCAAGCTGAGCTGTCGGGGATGACCTAGTCCTTACAATGTTGAGTTTACAAAATTGGTCATTCTATCTGCAATGATCTGAAATGTATCAATCTTTTGTAGATATGTATGTATCAATACTATAGCACACAAACAGTGCAGACCATGTTCAAGGGTTGAATTCACAAAGCATCTCAAATTGAGATTTTCCTTATGCTCCAATTTCAAGTTTATATTTTCAGGGAACCCTTGTTGCCACTTCCACAAAATGTTGCTTGCTAGTGAACAAAATACATTTTTACTGAGAGCAAAAAAAAAGAAAAAATGGAGTGGCCATAAAAGTTCGCGCAAAATAATTTTAAAATGCACAGATAAGGATGTCACAAATCAAGATACTTTATGGATACGACCCAAGAGCGCTCCTGTAGGATCTCTCTGGGTCGTCACTGTTTAACTATATATGACCAGCGTCACTCTAAAATGGACACTTGGACTTTAAAAACAGGGTAGACCCAGACCAGCGCGGCGTCTGATGTACAATTTCTATTCTGTATCAAACAGAGTGCTCCTAAAAGAGCAGGCTGACCCACTTCCACACCGGTTACATTCTATACACCTCAGGGTTTATATAGTTTATATAGCAAGAACACGGGAAGTCACCTTTTTATTGTTAGAAAGAATTTGTTTTTCCACTGGTCTCCCCTTAAACACAAACAAGGACGTGGCGGTTCGTACAATTTACATATGTATCCAACAAAGGCTCAGATCAGCCCGTGTATTCATGTGGTCTGGGCTGGGCTTTTGCAGTGTCTTAGTGGTACGGATGTTTCATAGTTGTAATATAGGGATCAATCATGGTTTTTCATGCATTAACATTAGCCAGGTCCCGTGGGAGGTGTTAAAAACCGAGGCCGAAGGCCGCGGTTTTCAACACCTCCCAAGGGACCTGGCGAATGTTAATGCATTGAAAACCATATTCGATCGCTATTATTGCATAAAAAATGAAAATATTTGCTGCATTTCGCTTTATACCTTGCACTATTTTGTTTCGCCTTTTCACCGATATCGCGCGAACGCTATTTCCACGGACTATGCTCGTTCTGGGACAGGGCAGTACACATCTCGTGACGGTAGCAATTCTGTGGCCCCGGTACGAGCATATTGAAAGTTCCGTGCATTAACGGCGCGAGCCGTGCATTAACAGCGCGTGAATTGCCTTGTTAATACACGGGCTGTTAATAACGTGCGACACTGTTTTTTTATGCAATAATAACGTTTTATTTTTGGGAGCGGCTATACGGCGGTCAAAAAATGTACTTACATGTGTACAGCTACTTTAGAAAATGAATCCTTCCTCTCACACACATGTTTAATGTAAGATAATATCAGTGATGTATATGTCTGCTGAAAAGGTAAAAAATAAATTAGAAATAAAATGTTTAGTCAGATCAAACGAATACGCAATCAATACAAACTATTTACATGAAGTAGATATTTCCAGGATTTGGGCGGAAGCATTAAAGCCTCATTGAGTCCATCGCCTTATATTTTCTTGCTACCGCGCGTATCCGATGATAATAAGCATGGACACAGACAACCATATACAGTAAACGTGAGACTGATAACACCTTTACCAAATATATTTGAATTCAAAAACGTAAATTACAACTATGAAAGATATCATAAACACACGATATGTCTAAATCTTTATTTTTTTCAAAGTTTTTTTTTTTTTTTTTTCTAATATGATTTGTCAACTTGCTTGATTGGCCTAACCCATAAAATTAATGCTTGCTTCTAAAAGTAATGTACACGTCGCAAACATAAAGGAGATATTGCAGTTAGGTGAGAATTTTCCCTAACTGGCTCGGGTGTTAATGAACAGATTTCAGAAATTACATTATTCATTTTTGGACGGGTTTTTAAAACACTCCGTCCTTTAAAATAGCGATGTCCGGGCGGACGGGCGTCGGGCGTCGTCCTAGGTTAACCGTTTGGTTAATTTTTTTCAAAGTTATATGTTACCTTTATTCTTCAGTGGATTGCTTTCATATTCGGTAGGGATGAAGAGGAGGACCAGTGGGTGTTTCCCATACAAGAGAGACAACTTTCTTCATTATTGAAAAAAAAACAAAAACAAAAAAAAAAACGTCCATAATGCTGATAGGCGTTTTTCTTGTTGTATTACAAATTCCAGTAGCCCGATGTCTGAATCACAGCAGAAAGAAAAAAAAATATCCTTTTGGCTCATGATTATGGGGAGATAATTCATCCTATCTACCCCATCTCAAAAACTCCTGAATTAATACTAATTTCAAAACGACTGGAATACCATTCTTTTTGGAAAATATTTCCTGCATCAGAATGACGCGAACACAGCGCTGATTGGAAATAATGGTTAAATGACTACAGTTAGTGCGCATTTCTGGTATATCTGACTTGAATTCTCATTTCCAGTTAAAATGCAAAATTGAATTTGTTTCATAAACGTTGTTATGAAAAAATATGTCACCCCCCCCCCCCCACCCCGCATCCCCATCCCCAGACCCAAGTCCCCATTTATATATATTACGTAAGTATGTCAGGGAAATATTTCCACCAAAGGGCATCTATAGCTAGGATCTAGGGTGGTTGGGGGAAGCATATTTTTATAACAACTTTTATGAATTACATTCAATCTTGTATTTTAACCGGAAATAAGAAAGCAAATTCAAAACAAAGGTAAGAGAAAAGTCCAGGGTGTGCCACAATCACAAGCCGCAGCCGATCCCCGACACCAAGAGGAAGAGGAAACGGACAAAACCAAACAAGCGCAAATCGAACAAACGTACGAAAAGCACTAAGATTAGCTCTCTCTTCCCCAAGCGAGGTAATCGCAATGCTCAAATGACTGAAAAATACAATAACTAAATAACACAAGTCAGATATATCAGACAGCGCAGTGACTGTAGTCATTTAGCCATTATTTCCCACCAGTGTGGCATTCATGTCATTCTGATGCAAAAATATTTCCCAAAGAGAAAGGTGACTAATTCCCTTCATTTTGAACATGGTATTGATAAAGAAGTTTTGGGGGTGGTGTAACCATGCTTGAATTAACTCCCCATTATCAAAAGACAGAAGCATCAATTTTCCTTTCTGCTATGATCCAGACATTGGGCTACCGGAATACGTAATAAAATTTGAATATTGTTTTTTTTTGTTTGTTTTTTTTCGAAATCTGGTCTGCAAAACCTGAGCCAGTTAGGGAAAATCCTCACCGTACTGCAATATCTCTTTGCTTCCTTTATATTTAGCCTCGGAGATGTTTTTCGTGTGTACGATAATGGATACCGTCAGGTCGGCGCACGACAAAACCTACAATAAGACCTGCGTGACCAGCAAACACTCAGGTCAGCCTGTGCATCCACCCAGTGTGGCAAGGGTGCTCGTTTATCCCTCTTTAGATAGCCTGGATCAGACTGCGTGGATGCACAGGCTGATTTGAGTCTTCGCTGATCGCCAAGTCTTATTATTATATTATCATTATATGAACCAGCTTACGATAAAAGCCTACGTTTATATCGTACGCTGGTTCATATAATGATAATATAATTCTTTCTTCGTTTCTTCTGTTTTAAATACTTCACAACTGTTATGTTCACACAGCGTTCCTAGTGTTCCTGTCCCCCGTCTAATGAAGGTTCAATTGTTTGGTGGTATGTCTGAAATACTACTGAAATTTCTATATTCAAACGAGGCAAAGGGACTGTCACGTGACGGACGAGCGTGAGGCCGATGACAATGGACTAAACATGATCACAGTCAATCAAAGAAACTGACATGGCACTTTGTGAATAAAAACAATTAATATGTATTTAAAAATAAAATAAAACTAGAAAGATATTTCAGAAGAAGAAAAGATAGTAAACAGACTTTCTAAATCTCCGCTGGTCTCTGCTCCTATGGTCTCCTATATAGTTTTGTTTTTGAGGTTTTACGGCCCAGTCAATTCACTGGGTCATGTCGAGCGCGGTCAGTGTACCTTACTACACTTTTACTGGGCCGACTTAGTCCTTCAAGCGGTTAACTACGTATAATTGTGCACATTCTTTCGCCAGACATTTAAAAGTGCCCTTCTTGAATCAGCGGAAGGGAGAGACCGTAGAAAATATTTCATGTTCAATCTCCATGAAAGAATGTTGCTGGGGTCGAACCCGCCAAATCCTGATCACCAATGGGACACGCATAAAACTGAGCCACCGAGGCCGGCTCTTCTATTAAGTACGAGCTGTTTAGCTGGTCCAATGCAAAAAAAAAAGGTTCACAAAGCTGATTCAGTAACTTTTTAAACTTCGACACAGTCATTTCCATAGGACACTGTGATTTTTGACACCTTCAAAGATATCTGAAGTATTTGCCGACTTCCATTGGGTCAGCGATTCAAACCAAACTACCAGCGGGAGACGGGAACTAAAATAAGAAAGACGTTATTGTAGGTAACCGCCTCCAAAAACTGAAAATTTTCAGATGAAAACTCTGATACATGTGTATTTTTTTCATATTTCTGCTCAAAACATAGATTGGGGTCCTCGTTAGAACCTCCTCGGCGAGGCGGTTATAACGAATACTTACACTATATTTTTGAGCAGAAATAAGAAAAATAGTGTATACCCCTGTAAACCCCAGTTTTACTATATAAAATTGAGGTTTAAGGGGATCAAACTTATCATGTTTTCGTTATGCTTTGTATCCTTGGCTATTCGAAATGTTCCCAGTGAATGAACAGTCTGATCGGAATTTTCGATGGGCGTACATGTCCGAAGGTACGTTTTCCTGAAGTTGGGGTTCATTGTGGTCGGATACGTTCTATCACGGACCGCCAGCCATGCATACAAAAACAACATACGGAGCTAGCCATTTTTTATGCTAATTACTGGATCATCTAAACAGCAGAGAGCATGTACATGTTTATTCAAAACACACCTACAGAAATATTGCAAAATTCAATTACACAATTTACACAGTTTAGTTCATTCTTAAATAACCCGAAAGAAACAGTTTGCTAAAGTTGAAAATAATAGTCAGCGGATACAGCAACATGGTTTAGGAAATCCTTACGCGGACCGAATATGTATACTAGCGGAAAAAAGAAACGCAAGTATTAATTCTGGGGTTGTATTTTTAAAGAAAATTGTGGATTTCATTTGATTGTTTAATTTTTTTATTTCTTTATTTCATTTTCTGTTAAATGCTATTGGTTTAGTGTCGTATAGCAGACGACGTTTGCAATAAATAGCGTTAAACACAGACACCCAACGTTATTGAATAATGGGTATTAATAGATCGTTTGTCCACCACGGGCTGCTGTCGCGGCTCTCACTCTTCTAACTATAGACCCCACTAAGTTGTCAATGGTCCTTTGAGGGATATTATTCCACTCCTGAATAAGAGCTAGCTGGAGCTGTGCGACGTTGTTCGGTACGTTGACGCGCCTCCTGATCCTCCTGTCCAACGCATCCCAAAGGTGCTCGATTGGGTTTAAATCTGGACTGTATGGGGGCCAATCGAGCACTTAGACATTATTCTGATTGAGGAAGTCGCGACAAACCCTGGCAACATGCGGTCTCGCGTTGTCATGCTGAAACGTAAGATTATGAGCATTGACAAGCGGGAGGACGTGAGGCATAAGCACCTGATCCCGATAGCGTACGGCTGTAAGATTACCCTGAATAACCACTAGGGGCGTTTTCACCCCATGAGAAATCCCACCCCAAACCATTACGGACCCCACTCCCCCAAATCTGTCGACTTCTCGTACGCAAGCGTCAGAATATCGCTCACTAAGACGTCTAATCACTCGTTGTCGCCTATGTGACCGCTGAACCGAAAATCGCGACTCATCGCTGAACATTACATGCCGCCAGTCAGCCAGTCGAAACCGATTTGGTGCATGGGCACGTAGCCATTGCATGCGGCGTTGACGTCGCCTGGGCGTAAGGTTCAGGCTCACGGTAAGGACGGCGTGGACGTAAATCGCTCTCGCAAGCGATTTTTGACTGTCCTTGGACACACACGACGGCCATGTGTTCCGATAACTTCTCTTGCGGTCTCTGTCACCGTCCTTAACCTGTTACGAAAGTGTACAAGACGTATACGTCTATCTTGACGTTGCGTCGTAACGCGCGGACGTCCGCTCCTAGGACGGTCAGTTTACCTACAAGTAGCTCTAAGACGCTGAACTAAGCGCGATATCGTCGACTCGTGCACCCCAAATTGCTGCGCGACGTCACGTTGCGACCGACCCTGCAAAATTAGAGCAATAGCTCTACCCCTGTTCAGTTGCGATAAGCGTACCATTTCTCTCAACAAACTCAAACAACAAACGTTTTGTGCAACCGATACGAATGGAACGAAAGATCGATTTGGTAATGTGTTAAAGTCTCTACCACGCGACACTACCCGTGCAGCAGGGATATAACGAAATTCAGGTACAACGATATTGTGTAGCCTGTGTTCACGCTTCAGTGATTTTGTGTGATCCATACACGGGGAAGTATACTAATGTCACCAAACACAGAAAACTAGATCAGTTTGTTCACAAACAAACTTTCAGTATTTAAAAATTTGAACTTGCGTTTCTTTTTTCCCCAAGTATATATGTAATTGGAACTGTATAACAATTAAGGACGATGGCTGAGCGCTCATAAAACCAGGGATGCGTTGAGTAAACCGAAACACTGGCGAATGTATTTCAAAAACTATTTCAGAATCAGAATCAGAATTTTTACTGATGGTGCGTCTAATGACATTCATTCACCAGGACCTATGATATGGGAAGTTAGTCCCTAGCTCTCACCAGAGATGTAAACCTAGCCACACCTCTGCACCTTCAACAGAGGTATTAATTGAATCTGGAAGGGCATTCCAATCTCTGATTGTTTGAGGGGAAAATGAGCCCTTGTAAATGTCAGTTCTTGCAGCGGGGGTATGAAAAGTCAATGTGATGATTTCTGCTGTGCCTGACTGGGGGAAATAATCATCTGTTGGAATGCTGGCAGCGCTCTTTAGACCTTTGTACAAAAGAATCGGTCTACTTTCCTCATTTTCTTGAGAGGCTCCCATTTTAGTTTTTCCAGTAGTCCAGTCATATATAATTCAAAACAGTAATTGCTAGTAACAAATCTAGCAACCCTATTCCAAACGTGTTCGATTTCTTGTTGAAGAACCAGGCCTTTGGGGTCCAAACTACAGCTGCCATATTCCAAAATAGGGCGAACAAGTCCCCCATATGCTGCCTCTTTTACATCATGAGGACATTGATAAAGATTTCGTCTCAGAAAACCAAGAGTTCTATTTGCATTAGTACACATGTTTTTTTATATGTATATTCCATCTCAAGTCATGTGTGACTGTTACTCCTAGGTATTTAATGGAATCCACATTTTCGAGGACAGTACTCTCTAAAGTGTAAGAAGCCTCTATCTTATTTGTCCTGTGCATCTGCACAGTATGATCAGAATCTTCACTGGTTCCATTTTGGATAGCCAATCGTGCAGTTTCTTCATGAGTTTCTTCAGACTACGCAGATGCACAGGCCGATCTGAATCTTCGCTGGGCTGACGCTGTAGATCATATATCGTTACATAAGGCGATAACCTAGCCACTAGCCACTTTTGTTAGCAAATAAATAAAATATCTTTATTTCGAACGAGTCCCAAAGAGATTTCATTAACAGGGCCGCGCCATGTGGAAATGTTTTTTTTTTTGTTTTTGTTTTTTTTTTTTGTTGTTGTTTTTTTGTTGTTGTTGTTGTTTTGTGATTGTGTTGGGGCTTAACGACACGTCAAACCTTGTGGGCCATTTTGTGTCGTCTCCTAGAGAAAGGGAGAAGAGAGATAGAAGATAGATGAGATAGTAGAGGAGATGAAAGAAAGGGAAAGGGTAGCATCTGGCAGTATAGCCGAGAGAATTATTTCAAAAGAACAAACAGGTTTTTTGAGTGGCCGATATATCGGGGAAAATACTAGACTGATCTACGATATACTACATATAACAGACGAATTAGATCTTCCTGGCTTATTACTGATCATAGATTTCGAAAAAGCATTTGACTCGATCTCGTGGAAATTTATTGAAAAGGTATTAAGCTTCTTAAATTTCGGAGAATCAATTAAACAATGGATAAAAGTATTTTACAATGATATCTCAGCTTCAGTAGTACAATGTGGATTTTTGTCAGAATCCTTTATAGTGTTAAGAGGATGCAGACAAGGAGATCCACTTTCTCCATATATTTTTCTTTTGTGTGCGGAAATTCTTGCTCGACTTTTTAAATCAAATAAAGATATAAAAGGCATAAAAATAGAAGGTGAGGAATATACTTTGTCACAATTTGCAGATGACACAACGGTACTTTTGGACGGTTCAGAAAAATCCTTAAATGAAACGTTAACAGCATTGGATATATTTGCAGCAGCCTCTGGATTAAAAGTTAATGCATCAAAAACCAGAGCTGTTTGGATTGGGAGCCAGAAATTCAGTGGGGAAACATTTAACCATAGACTTAAACTAGACTGGACTCAAAATGACTTTGATATCTTAGGAATAAGATTTTCTTGCAATCTTGATACAATTCTTGAAATAAACTACAACGAAAAAATCAAAGAAATTAAAAAAGAAATTACACAGTGGTCGAGACGAATATTGACACCACTAGGACGGATAACTATTCTTAAAACTTTGTTGATAGCTAAACTTAATCATCTTTTTATCTCTCTACCTAACCCAAGTAATGATACTATCCTAAAATTAAATCGAATGTTTTTCAATTTTATTTGGCAATCCCCTACTGATAGAATCAAAAGAGTAGTACTTTGCCAAGATTATTATAACGGAGGTTTGAAAATGGTACAGCTTAATAGCTATATAAGTGCTTTGAAAATAAGTTGGATACGAAGATTAATTATTACGAACTCAAAATATAAAACCCTATTTGAGGCAGTGCATACAAATATAAAAGATTTAATGAACAGAGGCGCAACATATATCGAAGAAATTAAAAGGCACTGCACGAATAAATTTTGGTGGGATGTTCTAGATGAATGGAAAAAGCTTATTACACATTTAGTACCAAAATCGGCTTCAGATATTATGGGTAGTAGCATATGGAACAATATGAATATAAAAATAAATAATACTCCAGTGTTTTATCGCAGATGGTATGATAAAAATATTCATTTCATTAGAGATTTGATGGATGAACATTGGCAGTTGCTGACATATGAGCAGTTTCAAGTAAAATATAATGTCAGAACAAATTTTTTGGAATTCGCAGGAATAAGAACTTCGGTAGAGACATATCTTAGACAAACTCAAATTCCATTAGTTACTGAATCATTATTCAATTGCTACTGGCCGTTAAATGTTAAAATTATAATGAAATCGACTAAAGGTAGTAAGGATATTTATACGGTACTAATCAATAAAAATATTGTTCCAACTAGCCAACCTAAGTGGGAACGAGCATTTGAAAATACCCAATTGAATTGGAAACAAATACACAGTATACCATCCAAATGTTGTCGCAATACAAAAATGCACTGGTTCCAGTATAGGATTATCCATAGAATAATAGCCACAAACGACTTGCTAACGAAAATGAATATTAGACAAGATAATTTATGTACATTCTGCAAATTAGAACAGGAGAAAATTGAACATTTGTTTTGGCACTGTAATGTTGTTAACCAATTTTGGGGCACTATAGACCAATGGATTTTCGAAAAAAACAATTATATGGTAAATGTTGATAAGTACAGGGCATTATTCGGAATTCCAAGTATGTTACCAGCGATGCAACCAATAAACTACATATTAATATTAACGCGCCACTATATATATACATGTCGAGTAAACTCTTCCAATTTAAATCATTTGAGCTGGAAAAATTACGTTAATAAATTTCTGGAGACAGAAAAACTGATTGCTATTAAAAATAGTACATACGATAAGATGAAAACACACTGGGAAAATTGGCTTAACATTTTTGGGGCTTAGCAGGTTAGTATCTAGTAACCCTCTTAAGTTTATAGTCGATGAGTATTGACAGTTTATATGCATGCTATATTTTTGCAGGATTACCTGTGGTTTTATACTAGCAGTACAGATCACAACCAGATGCCGTGTTGTCAACGTCGAATTGGGATCTGCACTGTTGGCTTGCTTAGTGCCTTGAGGCGCTAGGCGTTGATTTGCTACTTCGATACATGCAAGTACATCATGACTTATTGATAATATTGCTTTGATAAATTAAAATTTCATATACAATAGTGAATAAAATGAAGAATACTTACAGAAAAGAAAATGCATCACTACGTCTCAACCAGTATTAAAAGCGCCGGGGGGAGAGAACATTATTTTTGCTTTTGCCAACTGTTATACTGGTACCGTCTTATTACGCTTCCTCTCCTGAAATAAATGATAAACTATTATGTAAAAATATAAATTTTAGAATCTATTTAGGTACAATACGGGTTGTTAATATCTGAGGTTTATACATGAAATAACTTATTTAAGTAGAAGAAACATTCCAAAATGACAGAAATAATTTTGATGGATATGTAAAACCTTATTACGAATACGCAAACAACAAGATGACGCAGTTGATCATATGTCATCACGTATACGTGCTTCTTCAGGGGAACAAACAGTCATAGATTTGGACATTCGAATTTGAAGTCAAGGTCGCACCAAATAGTAGCCAACTACCATCTATATTCAAACGTGACGGACGGACGTACATACAAACACATGCATACATACACATTGAAACTGATGGACACTCGGGTTTTACATGAAAACATAATACCCGATTTTTCTTCGAAAATGCGGGTATAATAAAAATATAATGATAATACCTGATGTGTAAAATCAAATAAATTTGTCTTCTGTAACTCTTAATACAACTTTACATTCTTCTGGTAAAGCGTCCTTTCCCAGAATTAATAAGAAAATATATTTACCGTCATGTTTATCCAGTAAGGGGATCTTTAAAAACACTTGACTTATGTCTTGCACACATGTATATTTCAACTGGGTACGTGAAGGTTTGCCTTCGTATATTACTGAAGCTCAGCGAAGCATTGAATATTTACAAAGTACAGTTGCGTTTCATATGTGTACGCCAAAAATTAATAAGCTCTCGTTTCGCATTAGCACACCTATGTAATTGGTATCTTTCATGTTGCATAGCTGTGTTATTGTGATTGGAAAAAGTATTAGTAGTAGCTATAGATCATTTGGACAAATGAAATGGTGGTTTGTATTACTTCATATATTTTGTGCCTTTTCTTATACACGTTGTTACACATGTTTTCACACGTATAAGAAATATTTGTATTTGTTATGTTGTCAGGAAAAAGAAACAAATAAATTATAAAAAAAAAAGAAAGGGAAAGGGTAGAAAGAAGAAAATGAAAGAAAGTGACGAAACAGAAAAAAAATAAAAACATTCCCTCTCTACCCTTACCTGTTGCTCGGGTACCAAGTCTTGTCCAAATGTAAGCCAATCTCAGTTGGACGCCCCGTTGACATAAGATACATAACAGCTTTACTTCACCCAACCACGCCCTGTAAAAACGTGTCTTCGGACATATGCGGGCAGCGAAGGCCCTGATCAGACTGCGCATCCGCGCAGTCTGATCAGGGTCTTCCATGTCCGCTAACAGAATTGTTAGATACTACGAATGTATGAATGGACAGCAAAGGCCCGGATGATAATTTGCACATGTGCAGGATGACTTGAATGTGTATTTTGCACATCTTCGAACGTACTTTTTCGCTTGACGCTGTATATATGTTACCTGAACTTCTTTTTTTATATGTTACTTGAACTTCATATGTTACCATATGTTACTTGAACTTCATATGTTACTTGAACTTCTAATGTTACCATATGTTACTTGAACGTCTTATGTTAGCATATGTTAATTGAACTTCATATGTTAGCATATGTTACTTGAACTTCATATGTTAGCATATGTTACTTGAACTTCATATGTTACCATATGTTACTTGAACTTCATATGTTACCATATGTTACTTGAACTTCATATGTTACCATATGTTGCTTGAACTTCATATGTTACCATATGTTACTTGAACTTCATATGTTACCATATGTTACTTGAACTTCTTTTTTATAACAGTATTGTTGGGATCCATAACATAAACTGTGTTAGTTAAACAACCGTGTTATATCCAAACAAAAATGTATAGATTATATTGAAAAATGACCATTTATGGTCATTTTTCAATATAATGTATATATTTTTGGGATCCATCTTTGGAACGTGTTATTTCCAAACCCGTGTTATCACGGACCGTGTTATAAAGAGGTTGTAGTGTAGCAGTGGTATTTGTTTTAACCTATTTCATTTGTTTATTTAAGGTCCAGAAATGCGAATGAAGTGCTGCTAAAATTGACCAAAGTATTAAATAATGTACTTAGGGGAATTAATGTATATTTCATATCACGTTGTTTGCGAAGCAATTAATGGGTTGTTCACAACCGCAGTTATCGTACCTAAAACAATTCATCGGACAGGGCCCAGTAATTCAAAGCATCATTAGCTTTAAGAGCTCGTTTGTAGTCAGACTGTTAACTGTTCTATTAAGTAAATATCTAATTCACGGGTATTTTGCTGTAGAAATGTGGGTAGCTTTTGCAAATGCAAAAGCAATACATTTTTTCAGCAAAAATATTTGTGTATATGGCATATTTAATGATCAAAGTTTTAATTATACATTAACTGACGACATCGTTAGTTTTGAATAACTAGGCCCAGGTTGTCTCAAATAAAAAGGTCTTTGGTTCTATGCGGACAACAATAAATAGCAGAACACGTTTCCCACAGTGATGCATTCTTCTGTATCAAAAGTACTGTTCAGTTAATCCTTACCACGCTCAGGGCAAATTCAACAGATAACAATTTGATGATTTTTTTTTTTTTTTTTTTTTTTTTTTTTTTTAGAAAACAGGGTTGACATTTCATGCAAAATGTCTCCTCAGGAGACAGTTTGCATGGAATGTCAAACCCTGGTTTCTTCAACAAATTAAAAAATATTTCAAAATGTCTTCTGTTGATTTTCTTCTTTGACCGTGTAACTGGAATTGGTAATCATTCCTGAGTATTCCTGATAAACTCTCAGTCAGCAGCCAATCAGATGGTATGAACCCGCACACTACATGTTGCACACCAATACTGGGAAACTGATAGCCCCATTAGTAGAATTATAAACCTCTGAATCTACATATTACGCATATATTAGACTACATTCACATAATAGGCTATCATATTAATCCAAAGAATTCTGTTAAGTTTATCCAAATAAGAGCTTTCACTTACTGTGACAGTTTCGGATTCATCGACAACCATCATCAATTTGACCTTTACCTCATGACATCACGGCTAACCATATCATCGATTGGGAGGTGGTAAAAGTAGTTGACAGTGAGAAAAATCAAACTCAGGCAAGTCAAAGAATCTATCAGGATCAGTCAGTCTCCACACGTCATTAACCGGGACCAGGAGGCAAACAATCTAAACAACATCTCTACAGGCCTTTTTTAACCACTAGTAATCAATCTAGATGTCAGCAGTCCAACTCCCATGACACGCGAGGTCAAGGTCACAGTCTCATGATGGTTCTCGATGAGAACCGAAACTGTTACTGTGACTGAAAATTCTTATTTTGATAAGCCTAAAAGAGGATCTTTGGATTAATATTACAATGTAGACATGTGTTCCATCACGAAAACACGCCTATATAATATTGACCCCCTTAAACCCCTTATTCTATAAAGTAAAACTGGGGTTTACAGGGGTATACATTATTGTTCTTATTTCTGCTCAAAGCATAGATTGTGGGTACTCGTTAGAATCGCCTCGGCTCAAAATATATGGTAGGCATAGGCAAGTTCTTCGTATATACCCAGTGTTTTCCCCGACTCACCTTTTCGCAGTTTTTGACCCCTAAAATCTTGTTCTGGACCCTCACAAATAAAGAATACGGATTCTGAGTGATGCCGATGCGATCAGCCTAAAAGTTTTTTGGGGTTTTTGTTGTTGTTGTTGTTGTTGTTGTTGTTGTTGTTGTTGTTTTTTTTTTTGTTTTTTTTTTGTTGTTGTTGTTGTTGTTCTTTTGTTTTGTTTTTTTCATATACACACGTGGTAATCTCGTAAGGGGTAGGCGGTGATTATGCACTTTAAATCTTTACGTGAACTTCCGGCCATGACTTAGGAGAAATTCAAATGTCAACAAAGGGTAAGTTCTGGTTTATTGATATTTCGTCCATTTCATACACATATTTTGAAAAATCGGACAATGCTGTTCCCAACAACTTTCATTTCTACGCCGAAAAGATAGGCGAGGGCTTGGAAAAACAAGTGGCATTCCTGTTTTTGACTTTTTTTTTTCCAGAGCAAAATGAAGGTATTTTCAGCTATCTGGGCTATGAAATACTTATTTAACATATCAAATTAGACGTACTGTAACCTACGTCTACCTTGAAATACATAAGAAGCTAATTTTCCCAAGCATTTGTTCCGGGGACTGAAATATTTGTGCCCAGTATGACTTACGAGGCCGACTACCCCTTACGAGGACCCATAGGGACACTGGCAAACAGTGTAGACCCAGATCAGACGCCGCAGAACGCGGCGTCTGATCAGGATCTACAGTTTGCATTAAATACAGGAATTTCTTTTAAACATGGCAATAATAAAAACTAACCAGACACCCCTTCTACTGGAAATGGACTTGTCCAAAGACTTGAGGTAGAAGAGTCCACTAGGCATAAAAGGGCTAATGACGTCCGGACAAATATTAAAATGCATCTTTATATTCAAAATAATAAAATGAATAATAGAACGCTGTTCGTCAGAACGAAAGAATTAGTCAGCGAAAGTTACTACAACGTGGAATAATTCACTGGTGAGTCCGACTGGAGACCAGGAGGTCGCGGGTTCAACCCCCGCCGAGGACGGCAACATTCTTTCGTGGAGATTGATCATGAAATATTTTCTACGGTCGTTCTCTCCCTTCCGCTGATTCAAGAAGGGCAGTTGTCAGTTTCTGGCGAAAGAATGTGCGCAATACTGGTTAACCGCTTAGAGGACTAAGCCTGCCCAGTAAACGTGTGGTTAGGTAAACTGACCGCGCTCGACATGACCCCATTGGGTTGACTGGGCCGTAAAACCTCAACACAAACAAACAAACCAATTCACTAGTGAAGAATAATTATCTTATTGATCTCTATACTTTTATAGGGATATACTATGAGGATACGTATATCTCTTGTACATAAAAAAAAAAATGTCAATTGCTAAAAGTTTTGCCCCGGGTTGTATAATACACTTGGGCGCTTCATTCTCATCTCACAGCTGTCATTCAGCCGAGCAGTATTAAATGTTGCGTTTGTTTAGATGTAAATACCCGAAATCTACATTATCGGAGCGATTAAAATCTATTGTAGTGCTCTAAAATACCAGTGTGTACCGATTGTATATTCACAGTGGATCTTAATTTCATTCTACCCTCAGTTCGTAATCTTATAAATCATAGAATATGCAGGCCGCGGTACGAGAAGGGTCATTCAAAAAGGAATGGGAACTATCATATCTCATTACTTATTTACTATTCGGACGCCAAGGTCAAAGAAGATACATGTATTACAGACCCGCAGCGTCTGATCTCGAACGACATAATTTACCATTCAACCACGTTTGTTTTTCTTCGTCTTTTCTCCCATTAATTGTTTATACCGACCGTTTCAGGGTGGTTCCTCTGCTGTGGTTTTTGTTCGTTTGTATGTCTGTCATTGTAACTGTGTGTTGTGTCTTCTTATTGCTTGCCCCTCATCTCTACTGATTCTGTCTCTCGGGAAGGCTGTTCTTCCCGATTGTAGCTTTACCTGGGTAACTCCATAAACGACCCCTATACAGTTTGCAGACAACGTAAGTCCAGATCAGCATTCGCATCCGTGCAGTCTGATTTATGCATTCTCTGTTTGTCGACATATACTACAGTATCCATTGATTCTGTAAGCGGACAATGAAGGCTCAAATCAGCCTGCGCATATGCGCAGGCTGATCTGGGCCTACGTTGCCCGCAAGTTGCATTAGGGCCCTTTTCTTGCGTTGTGCATCACATGTTTTTTCTTAATCTTTTGTTCCCACTAATTGTTTCTACCGACCGTTCCAGGGCGGTTCCATTGTTGGGGTTCAATTTTGTTCGTATGTCGGTCATTGTAACTGTGCGTTGTATGTGTGTTTTTTGTTGTTTTTTTTTTTTTTTTTTTGTTTTTTTTTGTTTTTTGTTGTTTTTTTTTTTGTTTTGTTTTAGTTAGTTTGTTTGTTTGTTTCTTATTTTTCTTTCCGTGTCTTGAGAAGGCTGTGCTTCGTAATTGTGGCCTTTCCGGGCTATGTCTATATTTTTTATATATGAGCCAGTGCATGACAAAACCTACAATAAGACCCGAGTACCCAGCAAAGAATTAGATCAGCCTGCACATCCACCCAGTATGGCAAGGGTTCTTGGTAATCCGACTAGTTTGGAAAACCTGGAGGTTATAGAAGGCACATGCGATCAGCAAAGACTCTGAGCATGCGCAGGCTGAATTGAGTCTTTGCTGGTAACTTAGATGTTATTGTAGTTTTGTCGTGCACTGGCATTTCATGCGAATTTTCTCCTGCAGGGACATCTTGTCTGTAATGTCATACCAGTTGGCTGTTTATAATTGTACTTATGTTTTTGACATATGCAAATTGATTCCAGACAGTCAAATTTAATGCAAATTGTTTCCTGTTGGAACAATCATTGTGTAGTATTAAACCAGTTAAAAAAATCTCTTGCGCACTGCCAGAACTTATCTGATATAGCAAATTGCAAGTGTTGTCCTCTCTGGTCATGCATACATGACATATTCATTCATAGATGTCTAAACAAATTTACCTGTTTTGCCATGGTTTGTGCCAATATAAACAGGGACTGTGTGAATATATGATTAACCCTTAAAGCGCCAATCACAACTGTTGTCGTCTGCTTTGTCTTCTGCTGGTTACTTTCAAAGTCACTTCTGCAAACAGTGTTGACCCAGATCAGACTGCTCCTTTAGGAGCAGTCTGATCTGGGTCCACACTGTTTGCCTGTATGCGAAAAAAGGTTTGAAAAGTTTGCAAGAATATTCAGCAGACGACATAGGCGGACGACATTTTCAGATGCAGGTTTTCTTGGCGCTTTAAGGGTTAAGATGACATGCGCTGTTAATTTGATTATAGTGAGGGAGAAGCGCGCAGAGACAACTTCACTCTGTCAAGGCATCTGGAACTAAGCCCGGATGCAGTGGATGACCATGACTTCTGATGTGCCTTAGCATGCTCTCCATGCTCCACAACATGCTGCTGCTTCGCCGTTTGGGCCATTGAATCATAGCAATGATTGCCTCCGCCCCAGCTGCTGAAGCAGACTTTACATAACTGGAACAGGCAAATCCAGATATGTAGGTTTTTATTTTGAGTTGCCTTCTCCTAGATGGATTGCCGACCAAGGCTTGAGAGCTCCATCTACCCTAGATATTGCTACACAAATTCGGTTAACAGCTATGCAGGGGCACAGTATTTTATACAAAATATCATGGATGTCCACCGAAACCGCAGATCAGCCTGCGCATCCGTATCATCAGTCTGTAGGTAGCCAAAGATTCACAGCGTCTCCAGGACGGCCAAGACTGATCAGACTGCCCAGATACGCAGGTTTATCTGAGTTTTCGCTGGGTGCACATGCAAACCTATAGGAAATGCTGCGCCCCGGCTCATATGCATATTGACGGACGAGGTAAAAAAAAAAAGGTTAAATTTGCTTCGACTCAACCGCCTTTCAGACCGGCAGAACAAAACAGATACCCGTGCAAACAGTGTAGATCCTGATGAGACGGCTCGTAACGAGCCGTCTCATCAGGATCTAAACTGTTTGCCAGTCTGTTTTCGAGTTTAGACCCAAACCCCTATTAACATCAGTGGACATGTCCAGTTTCAAGGATGGAAGAGTCCACTTCAGAAACTCAGGGATGAAACGTTGACAAGGCAATGGGATGATACGCGAAGCGTTTGTTTTTCATTCACTTGTATTTTGAGTTTAGTAATGAAGACCGTATATATATTCGTAAGACCAAGTAATTAGATATTGATATGAATGTACAATGTACCATAATCCAGCTAGTCATATCGAATTCTAGAATATCTTTTGGGGTACATCATTGCCTCTAACGACGGTGCTATGCATAGTTATTAATCCAGTAACCATCATTGATAAATTTGTTTCTCTTTGTGCGACAAGCGAAGACTCAGATAAGCCTGCGCATCTGCGCAGTCTGATCAGAGTCTTCCCTGGTCGGATTTTCCCTTTTTCAGTGCACGACGGTGAGTCGGGCCTCAGACGGACTGGCAGCTCATTTGTCCATCACGAAAACATGTCTATATAATGTTGACCCCTTTAAACCCCACTTTTATATAGTAAAACTGGGGTTTAGAGCGGTATACATTATTTTTCTTAGTTTTGCTCGAAAACATAGATTGTGGGTACTCATTAGAACCGCTTCGCCGAGGCGGTTCTAACGAGTACCCACAATCTATGTTTTGAGCAGAAATGTGAAAAATATCGGGTTTTTTATCTGATTTTCTTTTTTCTTTTTTTTTTCTTTTTAGTTTTTTGAGGTGAAATCTTCTATATATTTGAATAGGCGTGTTTTCGTAATGTCAACCTGTTATAGATGGTTGCGCCTGACTATTGGCATCTGTGGTCGGGCCCATCGATTTGTGGTGTTCTGTTTTACTTCAAATCGTCAGTGAGTCCTTCAGTTCATTTCATCATAGTAATTATGATTATACAGTCGAAACTCAATAGCTCGAACACCGATGGCTCGTTTACCATGGCTAATTTGAACTCGTTTTTTAGTCCCTATAAAATTCTTCTGATAGTTCAAGAAAACAAATATTTAAGGAAATTTTCCTATTTATCATGAAATTGTATGTTGTTTGTACTCATTAGAATCGCCTCATCGAGGTGATTCTAATGAGTACACTCAACATACAATTATTGTATAGAAAATCAAAACGATTTCCCTACGTTATCGCTATTTGCTATTTGCTATTGGCACCGTGATTAACCCTCAGTGGCTCGAACTACCCATGTCTCGAACAGTTTTCCATGGTCCCAAAGATGTTCGAGCCATTGAGGTTCGACTGTATGTGGTCGTTTGAGGTGTTTCACATATTATATAGGGATCCTACGCTGTCAGAACAAACGTTTTGTGAATTGAAGCTGTGTAACAGGTGAAAAAAAATGGAAATAACCCGGTCCGCTGGACTCAAAGTCCTACACTCTACAACGTCGCTATAAAAGCCGGCTTTTACTGCAAGGCAGTACAAGTGTGTTATGTACGAGGGCGTGTCAATAAATAACCAGCCTGTCCCATTTCCGATAGACAGAGACGGTCACGATTTTCATGCTTTGTTTCAATATATGTTTTATACATGGGTACAAAATTGCACACGTATCGAGTCATTCTTTAATAAGATATTGAATGTCAAACATGGCTAGTGATGCAAAGGCATGCTTTTCATCTAAAGTTGAGTACCGTGCTGTAATTCGGTACTTGTAAAGGTAAAACAGGCAAGGAAAGACACGGCGAGTTAGCCGATGTTTATGGGTCTTCTACACCATCTTATGCTCAGGTTAAATTCTCGGTAGGGGAATTCAAACGCGGGTAGAACGTCTTTAGAAGATGAAGCCAGGTCTGGACGCCCACTGGATGCCACCGACGAAGAAATGTGTAAGAAAGTTCTAAATCTGGTATACTCTGATAGGCGAATTCAGGTGGAAGAAATAGCGCAGGCATTAGACATTTCACATGGTAGCGTTTCAACAATCTTACATGATCGTTTGGGTATGTGCAAGCTAACAGCCCGTTTGGTCCCCAAATCCCTTAGCGATGAGCAAATGGCAGCCAGAGTATCAGTATGCAGCGCCTTGTTGAAGCGTTTTAGGTCAAAAGATGATTTTCTTTTGCGTCTGGTGACTGTAGATGAGACTTGGGTTCATTATTATGAGACACAGAATAAAGCTCAGAGACGTCAGTGGGTAGGGCCTGGGTCCCCGAGGCCAAAGAAGTTCAAGACGCAACCATCTGCTGGCAAGGAGATGGTCACAGTATTTTGGGACGCAAATGGCGTTATTATGTTGGACTTTTTACCCAAGAGAAGTACAATAACTGGAGGGTACTATGCAAACTTTTTAGACCAGCTCAGAACCGCCATCCGTGAAAAACGCCGAGGTAAACTCTCTAAAGGTGTTTTGCTGCAACAGGACAACGCGAGAGTCCACACTTGCAAAGTTGCAATGGATGCTGTAGAGCGAAACGGGTATGAATTAATACCACATCCTGCCTATTCGCCTGACCTAGCTCCTAGCGACTTCTTCCTATTCCCAAACTTGAAAAAGGATATCCGTGGACTTCATTTCCGGTCTGATGAAGAAGCCGTGACGGCAGTTGAGGAGTGCGTCAATGGAAAGGACCTTGACTTTTTCAGTTCTGGGCTGATGGCAGTTGAACACCGTTGGTCTAAGTGCATCAACTAGAGGGCAATTACATCGAAAAAGAAGAGGTGGATCTCAACTGGAAATAAGTTAGACTGGTTACCTATTGACTCACCCTCGTACCTATATATCCGGTGCCATTCACCTCCTTCAAATTGAAATTCATCCGTGAATTTCTTAAAATCCGAGAATCACGTGAAATGAGACTCAAAGAGTTTTATGCACACATGTGGGATATTTGCGGTGGGCGCAGAATGTTACTAGTGCAAAAATGGAAATAACATTTTTCCCCGACCGGGGATCGAACCCGGTCCGCTTGACTCTAAATCCTACACTCTACCACGGCGCTATAAAAGTCGGCAAGTACCACAAGGCAGTACAAGTGTGTTATGTACCTATATACCCGGTGACATTCTCCCCATTCAAATTGAAATTCATCCATGAATTTCTTGAAATCCGAGAATCACGTGAAATGAGACTCAAGGAGTTTTATGCACATATGTGGGTTATTTGAGGTGGGCGCTAATGTAACTGGTGCGAAAATGGAAATAACATTTTACCCCGACCGTCGGATTCAAAGTCCTACACCCTACCACGGCGCTAAAATCCGGCGTGTACATGTACCACAAGGCAGTACAAGTGTGTTATGCACCTATATACCCGGTGACATTCTCCCCATTCAAATTGAAATTCATCCCTGAATTTCTTGAAATCCGAGAATCACGTGAAATGAGACTCAAGGAGTTTTATGCACATATGTGGGTTATTTGCGGTGGGCGCCAAATGTAACTGGTGCGAAAATGGAAATAACATTTTTCCCCGACCCGGGATCGAACCCGGTCCGCTAGTCTCAAAGTCCTACACTCTACCACGTCGCTATAAAAGCCGTTGTATACCTATATTCCCGGTGATGGCTACATCAGAATTAAGGGCGAGATTTAGCGCGAGTAAAATAATTTGAGCATGACTATTCGCTCATTACGTAGAAGCGCCTGGCAGAGTTAGATTTCAGCTACATGTGTCTGTTTTGGTGGACTCGATAACTTCCGTTTAAAAATGCTCCCCTGGAGAACATGGCTGTATTTACCCAGTGACACAAGTGTACACTAACTCCTTACCGCATATACCCTAAAAACTCCACACGGTGTCTTACCACAATACAAACATTTGCTGACTTCAATCTCCATATATCTACATATTCGGACACTATATCCCCTACCGTAAATATCCTATATATTTGGATATCATGACTGGTATTCGTATTTACCTCAAATATTCAGCCACAATAATCATTTCAAAAAACTTAATGACTCGAACACTGATGGCTAGTTTACCATGGCTAATTCGAATTCGTTTTAGAGTCCTTAGCAAGTTCTCTTGATACCCTAAGAAAGCAAATATTTATAGATTTTTTACTGAAATTTTCTTATTTTATCATGAAATGTATGGTCGTGTGTATTCATGAGAATCGCCTCTTCTAATAAATACATTCAGCATACCAATATTATGTAAAAGATCGAAAATACATCCATAATCATATTAATTTGCTTCCTGACCTAGCGTTATGATTAACTCGAAGAGGCTCGAACTACCCATGTCTGGAACAAACTTACATGGTCCAAAAGATGTTCGAGTTATTGAGGTTTGACTGTATTTGTTTCTCCTGAAATTTGAAGAACACTATTTGATGTGTGTAAAAGGTTTGCTGAATAGAAAAGAGTACACACTAGATCGAACTTCAATTTGATGTATGCCTACTGTCCTTTCGACATCACTTCGAAAGACGTTTATTTTTTTTATTTATCTTTTTTTTATTTTTTATTTTATTTTTTTATTTTATTTTTTTTTTTTTTTTTTTTTTTTTTTTTTTTTTTTAATTTTCTTTTTTTTTTTTTTTTGGCGTTTAAAATGAAAATATTTTGTTCTGATTGACCATTTCTTATCAGAAACCATTCGTCATTTCTGTTTTTTTGTTTTGTTTTGTTCTCAAATAGTTACCCAAAAATTTTATAAAGCCAAACATTGGTCTTCCTGGTAAAGTGATTTATTGGATGTTTTGTCTAAGAAAATATTTTCTACATTGCTATGCTGAATTTTGATAATTGATGTTTCACAACAATATTGTAAAAAAAAAATGAACAAGGCGAACTTGTTAAAAATCTGCCTCCAAGTTACCTACCCTGCAGATTTTTGCATTATTTGCATTCATTCATTTTTACTATGGGGTAAAAACATATGTGATTTTTTAAAATCAATTGCAAGAGTAAAACTTTATGTGCATAGGTAGTCAAGACAAATGGTTTTGCATTAAATCATAAGAAAATTTTGCAAATTCACTTATTCTATATGTAAGGCGCCAAGCCAAGAAAAACGACTCTCTGAAAGCTGTCGAAAGCACATTATACTGTTTGCTTAGATACGTCCAAATATTTAGGAAAAACACGGTACAAAAAGAGGTTTGCTGTCTATGTCTCACTGCAGGGAAATCATTGTGCGATCAAATACAATGTAGGTAAGGCGGGGTCAGTTACTATTAAAGAAATAAGCGAGTGTGTGGCAATTAACACTCTCTTTAAATTGAATACAACGACGATAATCCAACATGACGACCTGTGCAGCCGTTTAGCCGGGACTTATTGCAATTAGCAACTTTTCAGCAATTGTACAAGGGAAACAACTTTATGATTTCCGATTTGCTTTTTGTTTGTCTATTGATGCAGTACCCAGCAAACACACAACGTTGCAACAACGTCGTTACAACGTCGCTGCAACGTCGTGACGTTGTAACGACGTTTTTGCGACGTTGTGTGTTTGCTGGGTAGGCAGTATTCGACCGTTACCCGCAGGCAGACAGTTTTGCAGGATGGACCACTAAGGAGCAATTTTGTCTCAGCAGTGGGATCTTTAACCTGCAGAGGGGCCTCTAGTAAAACTTAAGATACGGCGTCCAGTTCATTGCATTAACATCATCCCTGCCAATGATTCTAATTTAGCATATCCGAAGCCAAAACATTTTTCAGCCCGAGCAGAGATCGAACCTTGGACGTCCTGCGCCAGAGACCAGTTCACTAACCACTACGACATCACGCTTTCTTACACGCCACTTACCCTCTGAAAAGTGATCTTCAGGAATAAATTCTTGCTTTGTAGAGCACACCATTTTTATAACGGAGGCATAAATGTATAAATGTTTTACCAAAGTTGCCTCCGCCACCACGCTTTTCTACACATCATCTACCTTCTAAAAGGGGTCTACAAGGACAGAAGTTGCTCCCTTAAGGAAGAAGTATTTCCTTGTAGAGCACACCCTTTTTAGAATGGAGGCACTTTTTTTTTCTTTTTCTTTTTCTTCTTCTTCTTCTTCTTTTTCAAATGTTTTTGTTTTTTTTTTTCAAAGTTGCTCCCTCCTCAACCCCTCCCCCCCCCTCCCCCCCCCCCCCCCCCCCCCCCCCCCCAAACACACACACGAAAGTATGGCCAGTATCAAATAGGAAGTTTCTGTGCCAAAGCCTATTTACTAAAAGAACTGGGGATTACTCTTAAACTCTTAATTACATACTGAGTAAAATTCCTCTATTAAGAGTACTTTTGAGACTATCTAAAAGTGGTCTTATTAGTAGGATGGTCTTAATATTGAATACAAAACTTTTATGCATTTTTTTTTCGCAAATGCTAAGTGGGCTGGCTATGGCAAACAGTGTAGACCCAGATCAGACTGCTCCTAAGGAGCAGTCTTATCTGGGTCTACACTGTTTGCATATGCCATTTCGTCAGAAACTTAAATGTTCTAGTTTAGGAAATTTACCTTAACTTTATAAGAATATGAACATTTGGGACTGCCAAAAGTTGGTCTTAATAGTGGAGCGGTCTTAATTTCGAATGGTCTCTATAGCGGAATTTTACTGCATATAACAATTTTAAGGGACTAATGGGCCATCACTCTTTATAAATGGCATAATATTTTTTTTCTCTCATGCTTCGGCTGTTGGTCGCCCTATCCTAATACTCTGGGCGACGTAATATATCTTTGTATGTAAGACAATGTTTACACGTACAGTCGAACCTCAATGGCTCGAACATCTTTGGGACCATGGAAATTCGTTCGAGACATGGGTAGTTCGAGCCACTGAGGGTTAATCATGGCACCAGTTCAGGAAGCAAATAGCGGTAATTTAGGGAAGTCTTTTCGATTTGCTACACAATGATTGTATCAAATGACAATGATTGCCTCGATGAGGCGATTCTAATGAATACATCGATGCGATTCTAATGAGTACACACAACATACAATTCCACGATAAAATAAGAAAAAATCATTAAATATTTCTTTTCTTGAGCTATTGGAAGAATTTTGTAGGGACTGAAAAAAGAGTTCGAATCATCCACGGTAAACGAGCCATCCGTATCGAGCCATCGATACAACGATAAAATTCGTTATAATGACAATTTAACTGGCAAGAACATTCGCTCAAAAATTATACAAGAACACCGCATTGTATTTAATACTTCATGAAACATTTGTTTTAGATATTTTGATATGTTCCAGGACGAAATACAAATAAAACAACGCCTTTCTTTCATATTATTCTGTTCATTTAGGGACAGTTCTACAAGATCATATAGGTTATACCACTGTAACACTAATAGTAAAAGAATTATTTACAGTTTCATACTGCTCTATGTAAAATTTTGAATTTAAAATTAATATCAGACTGTTGTATAGGAGTGACCAACCAGTGTTGTGCTTTCTGGTCACATGATAAAGTTTCTGAAAACATGTAACTGAATTTTAGCTTCATAGTGTTGTATTTCTAAGGAATTATTTGAGAATCATACTGTCATCACGAAAACATACCTATATAATTTTGACCCCCTCAGACCCCACTTTTATATGGTAAAACTGGGGTTTACAGGGGTATACATTATTTTTCTTATTTCTGCTCAAAACATAGATTGTGGGTACTCGTTAGAACCGCCTCGCCGAGTACCCACAATCTATGTTTTGAGCAGAAATATGAAAAAAAAAAATATATTATAACTTTTATCTGAAATTTTCAATTTTTGGTGGTGAAATTTTCAGTATATTTGAATAGGCGTGTTTTCGTAATGTCTTTCGCAAAATGTGACTTTAAAATTAGTATCAGACTGTTGTATCGGGGTGACCAAACAGTGTTGTGCTTTCCGGTCACATGATCAAGTTTTTGAAAATGTTTTTGCTTCACAGTGTTGTATCTCCATGGAACACTATGATACACAAACAAACTTAATATGTTTTGATTTTAAATGCAATAAGACAAACTTTACTCTTCAAAATCTAAAATATTAAATTATGTCATTTTTTCTAACTTTGCATACAATTTCATAATATTGAGATCATTAAATCACGACAATTGCAGAGCAATATGTTATTTAACAACAAAGATACAAGGGTAAAAAACTTTGATTCCGTTTTTTTTTTTTTGTTTTTTGTTTTTTTTTTTTTTTTTGTTGTTGTTTTTTTTTTTCGTGTTTTATTTTGTTTTTTGTTTTCAAAAGTAGAGAAAAGATAGAACATTTTGATATTAAGGCGATGCTATGCCTAGTGGACTCTTCTGCGATAACTCTTTGGATCGGTCCAGCTTCAAATGAAGGGGTGTCTTATTTATTTTTATTATTACCATATTTTGTCGAAATTCCTGCATTTAATGCTAACAGTGTAGATCCTGATCAGACGCGCGTTCTGCGGCCTCTGGTCTGGGTCTACACTGTTTGCCATTGTCACTTTTAAGGGTTGCTAGACTTATACCTAAAGAAAATCTAATTCTTTTTAACTGCTTAATAATAAGCAAAAAACCTGATGGACGAATGCCAAACATTGTAGATCCAGATCAGAAGCCGCAAAATGTTAGCACAGGCATAGCTGCCCGGATATTTGGGATAAATTAGGCAAGGACTGTTGTACAATAGGTTCACGCCCGTTTGTCATTAGCTGTACTTAAAAAATAACAATCTTCGAGAATTGATTATTTTGTATTTTATACCTATTATAATAAGTCTTTAACGCTTAACAGTCTGGGTAAAATTTTCAACAGACGACATATTGAAGTATTTTTTTTTTTTTTTTATTCTTCCTAAAAAACAGGGTTTTGCATTTCATGCAAATCGTCTCCAGAAATATCAAATCCTGTTTCTGGGGAAAATAAGAAAAAATATCATCAATTTGTCGTCTGCTGACTCAGCCCAGAGAGTGGTAATGGTTAAACTAATTTAGATGGAAAAGTGCACTGCTGAACCTATATTAGGCCTGCATAGCTTGAAAGTGTACGAATCGCAATGTGAGGAAACGTACCGTCTGACATGAGCGTCAAACAAAGACTCAAATCAGCCTGCGCATTCACGCAGTCTGATTAGAGTCTTCGTTGTCCGCTTGAAGAAACCTTGCATCCTAGGTATCCAAAATGCGCCCAGTGAGGATTCTGATCAGACTGCGCGAATGCGCTGACTGATCTGACTTTTCGCTTGGCGCATATATGGTACATTTTCGGACGTTTCGGCTAATAAATTTTAATCCTAGGTTTTGTTCTTTAATTCTCACATACTTGTAAATCCTTACTAGATCCTTCGGTTCTTTTAAATGTTGCCAAATGTGCTAAAGAGGACTAAAATGTTTCGAACGAAAACAAGGTATGATATTTTCTCATTTTATTTCGCTTTTCCTACAGTTAAAAAAATGCATCTTTATTGATACACAATGTACTTTACTTTACACACTGATGCGAGATATATGCTTCTTAGCCATAGCGCTAGACACGACATATTTTAACTGATTATACTGATATTTTTTTCTGATTTATCTACAAAAGCAAATGCTGTGTGCACTCATTAGAAACGCGTCTGCGAAGTTTTTCTAATAAGTACCCGTAACGTATGTTTTTGTAGAGAAATGAATTAGGAAAGCCGTCGCATTTGCACCGTATACTATGGAAAATGAGAAATATTTTGGTTATTATTTAAAAAAACAAACAAAAAAAAACAAGATATATTTATGCTGTATAACAGGTTTTAGAAGTCAAAAAGTCAACCAAAAAAATGGTTTCAGAGCTACACATTACGAAAACACACCTATTCAAATATACTGAAAATTTTACCACCAAAACATGAAAATGTTCAGATAAAAAAATCTGATATTTTTCATATTTCTGCTCAAAACATAGATTGTGGGTACTCGTTAGAACCGCCTCGACGAGGCAGTTCTAACGAGTATCCACAATCTATGTTTTTGAGCAGAAATAAGAAAAATAATGTATACCCCTGTAAACCCCAGTTTTACTATATAAAAGTGGGGTTTAATGGGGTTAAAAATATAGGCGTGTTTTCGTGATGAGAAGTCTGAAAAACCGCCTAATAATGTAGAAACCTGCAAACCTCTGTTTTCATTACATATTATGGAAAACATGAGGTAAACATTGTTAACCCTTGTCCTGCTGAACCCGGATTTGTCCTGCCTTTGCAGACAGTTTAGATCCAAATCAGTTGGCTTCTGAAGAAGCCAACTGATCTGGATCTGCACTGTTTGCCATTTAGTATGTGAATTTATATCAATAATCTGGATCAAGTAATCTGATTGGCTGACAATTAGAAATGGGCGTAGCATCTTAGTTTATTCTGCAGGACAAAAGGTTGACCCCAATTTACACTATATAGTATGGGGAACATGGGGATGTACATTGCATAATGTTACGTTAGTTGATGCTTTGAAAAAAGAAAAGGCATTATATTAAACTTATGTATATGTTCTTCGTATTGAAATCAACGATGATGCCACGATGTTGACAATAATTGCTTAATATTTCCTTTTTCAGAAGGCATAACGCTTTGGAAGCTTTTACCTCTACATCAAGACATAAACGACAAAATAAACGTAGCTGAAACTTAATTTGATGGGCGAAGTAAAGGAAGGTGCTGGGATTGGATGATACACGAATTATTGGACTAAAAGCCATAAGCATACAAAAAAAATAAGCTAAAGCAGAACATAGCGTGAAATAAAAACAAACACAAACTATAACAGATATCCATGGTTTTATTTGTTCTTGTGTAGTATCATATACTAAAACATCTGACATGTACTGAATCCACAACTGGACGGATTTTTCGGAATCATTGCTTTTGGAATATTATTTTCGAATCTGCTCAAGATTGCCTTTGCAGTCGCCGCTTCGAATCAGTTGCTACAGTTGATATTGTTTTCCAGCTCAAAGACGAAAAGTATTATTGCAGCAATAAAGCGATGATGTAAATCATCAGAAACACTTACGAAAGGAACATCATTCTTCACAAATATTCTCACGGTTCTGAAACCGTTCCATCATGAGCAACGAAACGGATACAAGATGGCTTCTAGAAAAGTTAAACGACGAGAAAGCCGTAACGCTCATTCCAGCGATGGCTGTTTTGGCTTTCTTGATGGTTCTTGGACTGTTTGGAAATAGCATGGTCTGTTTCTTTTACGGTTTCAAATCGAAAACAACCCCTGCAACATGCTTTATTCTTGCTCTTGCAATTTTCGATGTGCTTGCGTGTACTATAGCAATACCTGTTGAGATTGCTGATATGCGGTTCTTCTATATGTTCGAAAGCGTCGAAGCCTGCAGGTTGTTGGTATTTATAAATCATTTTTCTGTGATTGGATCAGCATTTACGCTCAGTGCAATCGCAGTAGACCGCTATAAAAGGATCTGTAAACCATTTGATAAACAGCTTTCTATCAAACAGGCCAGAATCGTTTGTGTCGTCTGTGGTGCCCTGGGTGTTCTACTTGGCTGGCCGGCAATAGCGCTATATAACGTTGAAGTAGTTAATATAAATAACACGTACAATGTTAGTCTCACTGGATATGACTGTACGTCAGTGAAAAATCCTGCTTATGAACCATACGCCTGGGCTTATAACGTTGTGCAGTTCGCGGGTTTTATTGGTGTTACTCTTGCTCTCATAATAGCATATTTCCTTGTTGGACGTCAGCTTTATAAGCACAAGAAATTCAGATTTTATGTCGCAAAGAAAGGGTTAAAAAGAACGTCAAGCGGGACAAACGTAACGTCAGACTATTCCTCTGAACGGGTCGTATCATCTACTCTACCTGTCAGTATTCCAGAGGAAAAAGAAGACGGCGAGGAGGAATTAGAGGAAGTCGAATTTGACGGACCACCGGACGATCCACCACTAATGCGAGAAAGCATACCAGATCTAAGAGAATTACTTGATCTTGAAGAAGGGCTTACTGATATAGATATTGACCGGCCTGGTTCTGCTTTACATGGACTGACCGAGGTTGACACTGATCGGCCTCGATCACGACCTAATTCGGGGAGGCCTAATTCCTGCGGTAGGCCCCCTAGTTCTGTGTGCACAGGTATATCAGGCGGTAGTGTTATATCCAAGAAAAGTGTAATGAGTTTGAAAAGTGTGACAATATGTGACGACAAGCAAGTATTCAGTATTGAGCCGCGTGATAAAAACAATTATCCCGCGTGGAGACCGTCTAGCGGGAAGAGTGATTCAACATGGTCCAACAGCATTACCCGCCCTAACAGCGTGAGCAGTTTAGCGTCAATGTCTCGACCATCCAGCATAACATCTATACGAGGTACAGATCGCCCGGGTAGTGGAGAGAGCGTCGCGTCCAGAACAAATGCCGTTTATCCTGAAATTCCGTCTACTGGATCTAACCGCGAGAGAAACATGCGACGTTCCCATAGTGACAGGAGCATTGGAAAACACAAACAAACACAAATGAATAATTTAAGAAGAACTGTCAGTAATGACAGTAGTAAGTTTAATAGTAACAAAAATTCCCAGCGAAAAAGCAGTTTACGGCGCACTAGCAGTAGTGACAGTGCTAAAATGAACACAGACACTGACAGTACAAAAGATCTACGGATGAAGATGCTTGACATTAATACTATCAAGTACACCATCATCATGATAATCATCGCTTTTGTTTTCATACTGAGTTGCGTCCCTTACCTCGCGCTTGCGGTATACCGAACTTATGCTCCTGACGATTTTGTGTACACTCTCAATAATGCAGAGCTAATCTGGTTTCAGATTGGAATACGTTCGTATTTTCTAAATGGAGCAATTAATCCACTTATATACGGGTTCTTCAATTCGCAATTTAGAGCATTTTTCTATGATTCGTGGTGCGGCTGCTGTAAAAGAAATAAAAATGTGAAGGAGCCAGGTGAGAAGGAACTCTCTGATTCAAAGACAGCAACTGCTCCTAGAACTTCTCTGTCCCAGTAACTAACAGAAATACTCTGTCCCAGAACTAACAGAAAGTCTCTGTATAGCTACTGCAGTTGCAGTTGTATGTAATAACGGCACATCTGATGTATTAAAACTTCAACGTAAACTACCTCAGCTCTTCGGACAGGTCCTTACTTTTTGGACAGGTTCTTTTCTCAAACGAAGGGGTGACTGGTTGGTTTTTATCATTACTATGTTTTTATCGAAATTCCTGCATTTAATGCAAACAGTGTAAACCCTGATCAAACGCCGCCTTCTGCGGCGTCTGATCTGTGTCTACACTGTTTATCAGTGTCCCTTTTATAGATACTAGGCATAAATAGGGTAAGCTCTGATTCTGTTTGTATTAGAAATGTACCAGATCTATCGATAAACGAGGGATGTTCGAAAAAAATGGCATATTTTGACCGGGAACGTTCAAAATGTAAGTAATCCCAAACTTCTTTATTTCATGCCCTCAAAATAGTCCCAATGACTACAAATGCATAATTCAGTCGATGCATTCATTTCAAGAATGCGTCACGGTACGCTGATTTAGGTATACTGGTAAGGTACGGGTATACTGCAGATCCAAGCGCCTGTCTGGACCGATATCTCCTTCCAGCGGGGAGGGTTTTCAACTTCGGAAAAGGTAGATGTCACATGTGGCACGGTCTTGTGATTAATGAGGGTGTGATAAAAATGTTACCTTCTCTTATTGCAAAAAAAAAAAAAATGTTGTAACAATGGCAGATGTATGGGCTGGGACCTTATAATGTAGCCGTCGAACATGTTTGAAACTTTTAATTGGATGCCGTTTCTAATAGTATTTGTTTTTCAGTATCTTCAATACGACATCTTTGAAGTATTTTCTAGTAACGCTGTTCTTTTTCATTGGCACCTGCATTGCAACCCATTCACCAGAGAAGAAGATTGCATACAAAACTTTAGTCGCACTTACATGCGTTTAGCAATTACTGTTTTTGGTGGACCATATTTTATTGCTAACCATCACGAAAACATGCCTATATAGTTTCGACCCCCTTAAACCCCACTTTTATATAGTAAAACTGGGGTTTACAGGGTATACATTATTTTACTTACTTCTGCTCAAAAACATAGATTGTGGGTACTCGTTAGAACCGCCTCGCCGAGGCGTTCTAACGAGTACCCACAATCTATGCTTTCAGCAAAAATATGAAAAATATCAGAGGTTTTTATCTGAAAAATTTCAGTTTTTGGAGGTAAACTTTTCTATACATTTGAATAGGCGTGTTTTCGTAATGCTTTTCTAACAGGTTCAAAATAATGAAACCAAGTTTCATCGCCAGTGACTACATTTGCAAATTTCTTTTCATCATATTTTGGAAATATTTTGAGCTATTGGTCAACTTTTTTAACTCTCTGCTTCTTTTCATCATCAGTCAACAGATGAGGCAGAAATCTTCCTAACACCCAAGATATTCTTTAGAATGTAATGAACTCTTGATAGTGAGATGCCAACCATTCGTGCTATGTCACGTACTGTATACCTAACATCTCTTTCAATAATTTCTTCTACCTTTGATACTATGTCGCCACAAGATGCAGACTTCGGCCTTCCTGGTTTTAGTGCATTTTCGATCGACTCTAGTAGTAGATCCGTAACAAAAGTTTCAGCAAATATCTGTTACAAAGAACAACCTATATTAGAGCAAGCTTTTATGTAGGCCCGTAGTTCTTTCTTGGCAACATCTTTACCAACCACTGTTACCAAAGAAGTCAATGACTGTGTGTATTCAAATGGCAAATTATTCAGTTCAGATCAGATTTTTAATGTTACCAGGCAACTAAGTCACACAGAGGCAGCGCCTGGCAAATTATTTATCTTTCAATAAAATTTATGGGCATATGCACACGATTGTGTAGGAATTGGATAGCGCTATACATGTGGTATTAATTTGTTTCAATTTGCTCGTGGAAATCGCGCAACAACACAATAAGCAATGCTTTTGGAACATCCCTCGTATGATTGGCAAGGCGAAAGGGCTCAAAACACTGGAACCGCGCCTTGGGAAAAGGTTCCTTTCGGGGATATGTGGACAATTAAGGCCTAAATCAGTGTGCGACGAAGAAATAGTTGGGTACTTTAAAAGAACAGAGGTGTAAATCTGCCTTTATATTATCTGTAAATTGTTCATTGTGTAAACGAACAGACAATATCTTGATCATACTGCGCGGACTTGCAGTAATGTTTTAAAACTGGCCACCGGCTGACAAGATATACGTTCGGCGAAGCCCAAGACCAGTTTGCATAACCACGCGTCGGGTCAAGATCTTTGCATTCGGTCCTATATTTTCAACAAGGACCCTGTATTGTGTGGGTGAACAGCGAAGATCCTGATCAGACTGCGCGGATGCGCAGTCTGGTCTGGATCTTCGCTGTTCGCATATGATCTAAGGTATCTTTTCTCAGCCACCGGCCCAAAAATATTAAATATAATAATATGCAAAGTTTATCTTGTTTTTGTTTTTTTTTTGTTTTTTTTTAAACAAACTATCGCTTGGAAAAAAGTATATGTATAAAGTTGAAAGACTGAATGTCAAATAGCGTAGATCCAGATGAGACTGCTCATAATGAGCCGTCTCATCTGGATCTATGCTGTTTTGCAAAAGCCTATTATTATCGCCCGTGGCAGTGAAAGAGATAATTATTCAGAAAATCTACTTTGGAATATATGCGTCTAGTGAAGGCTCTGATCAGACTGTGGATGTGCAGGCTGATCGGAGCCTTCTTCACTGTCCGACGCAATCTTCACTGTCCGTCTAAAGAAACTGGTTCCTAGGTTATCCAAAATGCGCAGGACGAAATGTCTGATCAGACTGTGTGCATACCAAGGCTAATCTGAGTCTTCGCTGGGCGCTTATTTGCTCATGTTTCGGCTAATACGTGAGTTAATGACATATTTTGGCCTTATGGACTAATTTGGCTCGTATAAGAAAGGTGTCCTTGAATAGTGGGCACACGACGTTTATTCGTACACTGTTGCATCAACGTCGATGCAACGTCATGACATTTATACAACATCGCATCGATGTCGATACGTCATGGCGTTATAACTAATACAACGTCAAACCAACGTCGATGCAACGTCATGACGTTGCATCGACTTTGATTCGATGTTGCATTAATGTTGCATGCCCGCTGAGCAAAGACAAGAAAGAGCGACTTAGGCAAAAAGCGACGTTTCAACTCTGTTTCGGTATCAAATACTTCTGCAAGCTTACGGCGGAGGCATTGTCTGATCTAGAGCCTCCGCTGTATGTATATGTGATAAGTCCCTTTTTCCTTATGACATACTTTACTTTCATAAAACTACAAGATTTCGGTAATTTATTCCTCACAATGATCTGGGTAATTATTTTGGTTCCCTGTTGTGTTTTCAACAAAGGTGAAACTTTCTAAATCTTATCTTATACACTAAGACTGAATAACATATTACCGTATAATGGATAAAGTTTGCGTAATTGAACTTTCGCTGAGTTCTAACCTACTAAACAAGAATTACACTGGCCTTTTCTATCCGCACAGGTTTCTATCACATGTTTGAGAGAATGGGAATAGTTTTCAAATCGAATATATACATTAATATATTGTTACATTTGGGCCGGTGGCTGAGAAAAGGGACCTTAGAACATATGCGAACAGCGAAAATCTAGACCAGACTGCGAATCCGCGCAGTCTAATCAGGATCTTCGCTGTTCGCCCACACAATATAGGGACCTTGTTGAAGATACAGGACTAAAATGCAAAGATCTTGACCCGACGCGTGGCTATGCAAACTGGTCTGGGGCTTCGCCGTACGTATATGCCCTTAGGGCATTGTTGTCAGTCGGCGGCCCATATGTAAACCATTATTGCAATAATAGCAGAATTAAATGTATAAAGTACAGTTGGTTTGTTTTCTCTCACTGAGTTCAGTTAACTCCACTTCAGTTGAACACATTTGTATCCGAAGGACAAAATAGGCATGACAATTTAGGAAGGACAGAACAGGCAGGATAAATTACGGAAGTAAAGAACAGGCAGGACAATTACGGAAGGACAGAATAGGCAGGACAATTTAGGGAGAAAATAGGCAGGACAATTACTGAAGGGCAGAACACGCAGGACAATTACGGAAGGACATATTAGGCAGGACAATTATGAAAGGACAGAATAGGCAGAATAATTTAGGAAGGACTGAATAGACAGGCGATTTAGGAAGGACTAAATAGGCATTACAATTTAAGGGACATGATACAGTTGGTAGATTGTCTGCCATATTTTACAAGGGAGACAATTTTTTGTGATTTCCTGTTTAGTTGCTCGCACACCTAAATTATTCTGAAAATGAGTGTACTCTAAAATGAAAGAATTTGCTCTCACGGGGAGCAAATTCTTTCCTTATAGAGAAGGCCCCTTTTCAGACGGGAAGCAAGTCAATTTTTACAAAGTTGTCTCCCCTGAAAGTGTAACAATTCCCCGTAATCAGTGGCGCTCAATTCAAATCTTAAGACTCATTACCGGTGGGGAGAATTTTATTAAATGAAACTGTACATTATGGAAACTTTATGTAATGGAATAGTCTCAGGCAATCACATGCGCTTTCATTAAATACGAAAACAAATATGTAGTTCTTCCATATATGGAGAGCCGAATAAGGAGAGCCGATACGTGGAAACAAGATTCCCGCTGATATTTTTGAGGAACTTTACCAGAGCCGCGAATTTCGACGGTAATCGGACAACTACATTTTACGAGAACTAGCAATTTTATTGTACGGAATGGTACAAAAAAAAATAAAAAGTATGTGAACATGCATCGTCAGATTATATGTAGACAGTGAAGGCCCAGATCTGCCTGTGCATCCGCCCATGTAACCAATGCTTTTAAAGCAACAATCAAACTTTGTAGCAGACGACATTCTATTTTTTTGTTTTCTTAAAGAAAGCAAGTCGTGATATTTCATGTGAATCGTCTGCTTGGCAGACGATTCACATGAAATGTCAAGGCTTATTATATCTTTGGAAAGTAATAAAAAAGATGCATTTCAAAATGCCGTCTGCCGCAGTTGTGACTGTCGGTTTAAGGAAAATTACTGCATACTATAATGTATCAGCACAGACCAAAGACCCGGATGAGATGTGCGCACGCAGAATGATTTGAATATTACGCAATTAGCATACGCTCGAAGACGCTGCTTCTCGGTGGGGGCCCCCACCCCCCGAGCGCTGCTTAGGACAATGCGGTTCGTGTAGAAAGTTTATTGAACTTGCTTTTATTTATGCAAAATGTTGATGTCATGACCAACAGTGTAGACCTTGATCAGACACCGCGTTGTGCCAAAATCCTCCGGAAATGCTTCGCATGAAGAATGATGAAAACATGCAACGTCCTTCGGGACCTCTATTGCAAGGCTTTAACGCTTAACATGCTGGGTAAATATTTCTTTCTTTTGTGCTTTTCAATGGATTACTGAGATTTCTCAGTGAAGCCTAAGTCGATAATCCCTAGTAACCACCAGTGATATTATCAATTTTATTTTAACTGTTTGTAAAAACGGAGTTTTCATGAATTCTGGGTCAAAAACCTCGCCAAAAGGTTTTACCTGTAGTTTACTTGTCTGACGTTATGTGAAGAGGTTAACATTCCACGCTCGAACCTCTGTCATCACTTCTTATTGCGCTGACGTACATGTAACTCTTATTCTGCACGTGACGTCAGACGGACTATCATCTACTGCGGCATTTTCTCTGTCGATTTCTTGCGTTACATTGCTTTCAAATTTATTTGGCCTCATTTTCTAGATACTAAACTGCGTTTTTCACCCATTTTTATCCCCCTGAACACGTTGAATAAGACCAAATTGACGCAAAATGGCTAGGAAAAAAAGTTGATTCCCCGACATTCGTGTTGAAGAGTAGGTGTATGATTTAATTATTGTGCATGAAAGAAAAAGAAAATTTGATATATATTTTTTTTCAGTGTAAGATCGACTTTTATTTCAGTCATGAACACACAAAAACTTGCATTTTCAATCGTGGTTATCGCCACTTGTGAAAATACTATAGATGGTTTTCATTCGTTGAAATAAAATTTTATCGCATCACGAAAACATGCCTATATAATATTGACCCCCTTAAACCCATAAAGTAAAACCGGGGTTTACAGGGGTATACATTAATTTTCTTATTTCCAAATCAAAATATAGATTGAGGGTACTCGTTAGAACCGCCTCGACGAGGCGGTTCTAACGAGTACCCATAATCTATGTTTTGAGCAGTAATATGAAAAATATCTAAGTTTTTTATCCGAAAATTTTCATTTTTTTTTTTTTTTTTGTTGTTGTAAAATGTTCAGTATATTTGAATAGGCTTGTTTTCGTAATGGTATACTGAGAAAAAAAATCAAATATCCTCTTTCCCATAGTTTTCATAGAAAATAGGCTATGAAAATCCATGAAAATTGTCTCCTAAGGAGATAATGTGTATGAAAGTTTAGACCATTTGTATGAAAGGTTAAAAGCCTGCTTTATAGGAAAAATTAGAAAGGTATCAGTCTCTCGTCTGCTGGATTTGCCGACAGAGTGGTAAAGGTTAAGTTGAACTCTATATTTTTTTACACTTAATGCAAGAGCGCAACAGTCCTAAAGGACCATAAAATTTATTATTATCGGCACTATATTGAAAGGTCACAATACATTGCACAATTTGAACACAAACATGAAAGGAACAAACCAAAATCCCATAGCACCATAATAGAATAAATTTCTGGGAACACAGTAGCATTGTGCTTAACGTTTAGCACTCTAGGTAAAATTTTCAGCAGACGAAATATAAAAATACTTTTCGTATTCTTTCCAGAAAACAGGTTTTGACATTTCATGCAAATTGTCTCCATTGGAGGCAATTTGCATGAAATGTCAAATCCTGTTTTCCGGGAAATATAAGAAAAACCTCATCAATTTGTCTTCTGCTGAATTTGCCGATATAGTGGTAAAGGGTAATAAAATTACATAGCTTCTGGCATGTTCTGGCAGAAATTGTTGCTGGTTTTGACCCTAAAAGCGCTAAACAAAATTAAAGCAGACGACATTCTATTTTAATAATATTATCATTATTAGTATTATAAATATTATCATCACCATCATCATTTGTCAGAGAAAATAAGACGACAATTCATGTGAATCGTCTTCCAAGTGTGCCAAATTTTATTTTTCTTGAAAAACTAACAAAATCAATGTTAGAATGTCGTCTGCTGCAAATTTTCTTAGCGCTTTGAGGGTTAAATACCGACTGCGTTCGTCTGCAACGAAAACCATTTTATTTACAGGCAATACTCTGTGTCTCATTTTCCTTCTGTTAAGCTGTTCTGTTCACACACACACACACACACACACACACACACACACACACAACAACAACAACAACAACAACAACAACAACAACAACAACATTTTTTTACCTTTACCTTTACATAATTATCATATTTGGTTGGTTTGTTTTCAGCTTTTTCAGTCAGTGGGTTTACACGTTGGTTCGGTAAAACCCCGGTTACAAAGACGTTGTGAATGCGATGCGACCAGTTTGCAAACAAAACATTTGTCAGTCGCCGATCAGTCGCAGAGGTATCAGTTCTGTCGCGAAGCAGTCGCAGCAAAGCCACATAGCAGCCGCAGAACATATTCAGTCGCCTATCATCTTTTGGGCATTCCCAAAAAGACGCGATATGCGGCGCTGCGACTCGCCTAGTCGCGCAGATGTGGCCGATCAGTCACCTATCATTTACTCTTGCGACCTTTATGCGACCAGTCTGCGACTGATCGATCATTTTCAAACGTGTTTCGATCGCTTGCCATGTCAGCGTTTATGAAAAAAAAAAAAAAAAAAAAAAAAAATGGTTTGTCCATGCATCATTCTGTCATTTAGTCAGATTCTCATAGTTACCAAATTGTGGTCTTCTCGCAATTCAAGGTTTATATCAATACTGCCTTAGCCTCTGCCGTCTCAGCCACCTGTAAATCATCATTGCAACAAACGCAGCTTTTGCGTTAACTCGTTGAATTTTCACCGGCTGCAACACTGCTGCTGCCATGCTGACGACCTGCACAATAATGATTCGGTCCAGAAAGAACCTTACTTTATGCATATGTCTAAATCGACTATCTATCGGCGATGAGTCACCGTCAATTGCAACTACAATGTAGTCGCCGATGAGTCGCCGACTAATCACCGATCGGTCTTAAACCTCTCACCGCATTTTCGGCCACCAGTCGCCGATCGATCGCCGATTAATCCCGAACAATTTGCAAAATCTATCACCGACTGATCGGCGATCATGTCCTGATTGTAAATGCGGTTGCAGCGGTCGCAAGACAGTCGCAATGACATCAGTCGCTAAGAAGGCGCATCGCAGTCGTATTGTCTGTGCTACCGAAGCTTAACATATTTTTTAACCCTGGTCCTGCTGAATCTGGAGATGCCCTGCCTTTGCAAACAGTGTAGATCCAGATTAGTTGTCTTCTTCAGAAGCCAACTGATGTGGATCTACACTGTTTGTCATTAAGTATGTGAATTTGTAAAAAAAAAAAAAAATCTTGGATCAAGGAATCTGATTGGCTAGCAAAATAAGGAGTGGGCGTGGCAACTGAATTTATTCAGCATGAGAAGGGTTAAGATACAATTTACCTGTTACATATAACCAAATAAAAGTACCTGTTTATTTATCTCACAACTCGGTGAAAGATTAAAGGCAGCGAAAGGAGAAAGGAGAGGATTGGGCGCCGCCTGTTATAAACGGTAGCCAAAGGCACGATGGGCACCAACTCCCAACGCCCTACGGCCACAAGTATTTTTCATCTTGAATTTATTTAAAATACAAATGGTCTGACATCTCTCTGGCCGGAGCGTGGATCTCAAATATGTCATCCCTGAGCGTTTCAAACACTTTAACCATTAGGCCAGCGAGGCTACTAAGCTTAATTTTGAAACTCAACTGCATCTGTTCAGTAACAAGGGTGCGGTCAGATCGAAGTAAAACTGCTGTAACCGTACGTTACTACTGGTCCTTGCAATGGTATATTGTGGGTCCTCTATTTATTTTCACATTGTCTGTATCTGTCCAAGTACTGTTTCCGGTTTGCGCTTACCATATATACCCTAAGGATTCGGACAGTCTGAACAATGTAGACACAGGTCAGACGCTGCAGAACGCGGCGTCTGATCAGAGTCTACACTGTTTGGCACTTATATAACAGGTTTTCTGACATGTTAACACTGTGCGGTACTCGAATGGACATGTCTAAATTTTAGGACAAAGGTGGTAAGCAGATGAGGTGCCCGCATAGTTGGTGTAAATACGGTATAATTCTCACAGTTTGACAATTCAGAAAGGTTGCGTTTTGTGGTGGTGGCATTTACATGTACGTGTAATGTCTCTCTTGTCTTTAGGCCGCAAAGAAGTTTAATTGTGTTACACTATATCCCTAGACCGTTGTCAAGTAAATCAAAATTCATAGCTCATGCAAATGTGTATTTCTGAATACATACAATGCATGTTTTGCAAAATGCTTGTGTTAAAGATGTCAATTTAATCATGATCTGATAATCACGTTACAAACTTTAACAACATTACCGACCTTTCAAGAACTTACCCTTACCAAAATCAACACGAGACAAATTCTGCGAAAAGGAAGTTTCCCTCACTCACACCCCACCCCCTACTTCTGCACTACTGACTACCCCCCACTGACTACAGTCGAATTTCAATGGCTCGATCAGCTTCGGGACCATGGACATTTGTTCGAGTTATGGGTAGTTCGAGCCACTGAGGGTTAATCATGGCGCCAGGTCAGGAAGCAAATGGCGATCATTTAGGGAAATCTTTTCGATCTTCTACACAATAACAGTATGTTGAGTGTACTCGTTAGAAGCGATTCTAATGAGTACACACAACATACAATTTCAAGATAAAATAAGAAAAGTTCCCTAAATATTTTTTTTCAGGAGCTATCGTAAGAATTTCGTAGGGACTCCAAAACGAGGTATGGTAAACGAGCCATCCGTATTCGAGCTATTGGAGTTCGACTGTATTAGGATTTGAACTTGCCACTTCTAGATCAGGGCCCAATTGTTCAAAACTATCGATGTCGTTAGTTAACGTATCGTTAAAACTTTGATCATTAAATATGACATATCGTCTACTGAGCGCAAAAAGTCAGTAACTCCCATTAAATATATAAGGACTTTTTGCTCTCAGGTGACGATATAAGCTAATATTTTTGCTGAAAACATGTGAGTAGCTTTTGCATTTGCAAAAGCTACTCACATTTTTTCAGCAAAAAATATCTGTAAATTAGATAGTGTACTTACTAGAACAGTTAACATTTTGACCACTAACAAGCTCGTTAAGCTAACGATGCTTTGAACAACTGCGCACAGAATTATTTCCCACTGTTCACAAATTTTACGTTTTCATGTTAGACCAAAGTATTTGGACACCTTATCCCTTATCAGACTTGCCCTAAAATTTAACTAAACCCATTTACTACCTGTTGATGTGTCTAAACCACAGCTGGACGAGTGATAAACAGAGCAGACCTTGATCAGGCGCCGCGTTCAGAGGTACAGTGAACCCTCGTTACAACGACAGCATTTTTTCCCAAAGATGTTGCCATTGAAATGAATTTGCTGTTGTAAAGAATCCTTAATGGACAGTATAATATGTAAGAAAGACCTTGTTTTATTCTTGTTTCCTCGCAGAACATATGTTTTAGATATTTGTTAGAATCGCCTCAGTGAGGCGATTCTAACAAATATCCAAAACATATGTTGGTTGAAGTTTTAATGCAATATTCTTGCCTAATTTCTCATTAACTGTCATCTCTTCAGCGAAGGTTTCGTTACATTCAAATTGTCATTATAACGAATTTTGTCGTTCTAACGAGTGTCGGTGTAACGAGTTGAGCATGAAAAAAAGTTGTCTGTACCTGATCAAGGTCCACAGTGCACGTGTGTCACTCATAAAGCATTGTTTTGACATATCTGTAGGCAGTAAAATGGACTTATTCACCTGTACGTAAATGTGAAACGTGTCCTTTTCTCACATTCAGGCATATTATGTGGCATTCATGCCCTGACATTCATCATTACGTTAACATATTTATGTAAAATGTGACCTTATTAGCCATAGCTCATGAGCAAATTGAAAATAATTTACTGATTTTTTTTTCTCGTTTCTCTACATATAAAACGAACACACTTCTAATGGGCTTATTCATTAGAAGCGCCCCGCAGAAACGCTTCTCGTGAGTAACACAACCATTATGAAACGTACCTATTCAAATATACTGAACATTTTATCACCAAAAATGAAAATTTTCAGATAAAAAAAAATTCTGATATTTTTCATATTTCTGCTCAAAACATAGATTGTGGGTACTCGTTAGAACCACCTCGTCGAGGCGGTTCTAACGAGTACCCACAATCGATGTTTTTTAGCAGAAATAAGAAAAATAGCGTATACCCCTGTAAACCCCAGTTTTACTATATAAAAGTGGGGTTTAAAGACTACATATTACTCAAAATAGACATTTTGTTATCCAAGAAAGGTTTAATAAATTAAATATATGGTATCAGAACAATCATAAAATGAGGCACCTGACAACCTGTAAAATTTCAGTTAGTCTCTCATTCTGGAACTGGATCAAGAATGAAATGACTTTTTATCATAGCTCTGGATTAATGTTGCCAACATTAATTCAGAGACCCAGTAAGCATTCTACGTAAATCTATATCGGGCCATCATCGGCCCGTCAGGGTAGCTGACGGGCCGATGACGGCCCGATGTAGATTTACGTAGAATGCTAGCTGGGGATACGATAAAAAGCATTTCATTTTTGATCCAGTTCAAAACGAGGGACTAACTGAAATTTTACAGGTTTTCAGATGCCACTTTTTATGATCCTATCTAATACCATATATCAGGTTATTAAACCTTTCTTGGATAAAAAATATGTCTATTTTTGAGGGATAGGGAGCCTTTAAGGGGGTCAAAATTATAATTTAACGTTTGACATAAATTCTTTGTTTTCTTCCAACTGGTAAAAACGCAGTGTCACATTGTTGGTTAATCGTTTTAATCGGGCTTTAGAGATCAGTACGTAACAATATCTCCAAAATAATCAATCACTGATCAGCAGATAAAGTATTAACCTATAAAGCTGAGCGTGCTGGGTAAAAATTTCCGCAGACGACAATTTGAAATTGTAAAATCTACTGAAAATAGTAGTTGATATTTCAGGCCAATTGTCTCCTTTGGGAAAAAAATATCATATATTTGTCGTCTGCTGAATTTACAGAGACTTGTAAAGGATAAAGCGATATGCAAAATTCTAACATACGACATTTTTTGTTTATGTACTTTTATTTAAAAAAAAAATAACAAAAAACAAAACAGACAATATAAGACTTGGCACTTCGGTGAATCGTCTTGTAGGCAGACGAGTCGCATGAAATGTCTAACCTTATTTTCTCTGAAAAAAAAATGTATGCATCTTTTTGTTTTTGTTTTTCTTTTTAATATCGTCCGCTGCAGTTGTGATTAGCATTTCAAGGGTTAAATCTTTGCCTAATGTAGGTGTAATCTTTTAAAAATCTCAAAGTAACTCGCATCAAAACACAGCACACTTCCTTACAAAACAAACCTTTACGAAAACACGCCTATTCAAATATATTGAAAATTTCACCTCCAAAAACTGAAAATTTTCAAATAAATAACTGATAATTTTCATATTTCTGCTCAAAACGTAGATTGTGGGTACTCGTTAGAACCGCCTCGCCGAGATTCTAACGAGTACCCACAATCTATGTTTTTGAGCAGAAATAAGACAAATAAGGTATACCCCTGTAAACCCCAGTTTTACGATATGAAAGTGGGGTTTAATGGGGTCAAAATTATATAGGTATGATTTCGTGATGTCGAGTACTCTGGTATATGCGACTAGTACAGATACAAATCAAACTGCTCTGAGTGGTTTTAGTTTGAACTAGCATGTATCGCTTGACCTCCTGGATCTATCTGCATGTACTGTACAATTGTATGTAGACTGAATGTTTGGACACTTGCTAGACTGGCTCCAGTCTCTAGTGACAAAATAATTTTTCTTATAAACTGTTTAATAGTTCACTAAAATTAAACCCAAAGTAATACCATGACTATAGAGGCTGGTCACTAGAGATTCTCTAGTGACCAGCCTTTATAGTCATATGTTTTGGGTTTTATCTTAGTGGATTATCAAACAGGATTATGAGAAAAATATTTAGTCACTGGAGACTGGAGCCAGTCTAGATACTTACATGTAATTCCAAGACTGGCTCTCGTCTACATGATTTTGAATCAGCATAAAAATTATGTATATTTTACAAAAACATCCTGTCTTTTGAAATGTCTTTCTTTCTCTGCTGATCAGTTTCTGACAGGCAAGGGAGATGATATTTATGGAAAAATTTTCAAGGAGGAGTATTTTACCTTTGATGGATTAGAAAACTTAGTTACCCCTTACGCTGATGATGGTACAGTCAACACTCTTTATACCGACACTCGATACAACGAAAAACTTCGTTATAATGACAATTTGAATGTAACAAAACTTTCGCTGAAGAGGTGACAGTTAATAAGAAATTAGGCAAGAATATTGCATTAAAACTTCAAATTACATATGTTTTGGGTATTTGTTAGAATCGCCTCACTGAGGCGATTCTAACTAATATCCAAAACATGTGTTCTGTGAGGAAATGAGAATAAAACAAGGTCTTTCTTACATATCATTTTGTCCATTAAGGATTCTTTACAACATCTTTGGCAACAAATGCTGTCGTTGTAACAAGGGTTCACTGTAATGATGATTTTGTGCTTTAAGTCCCTTTCAATATTACTTAGTCATATCGAGACGATGAGAGGGTGATAATGAAAGGCTCTGTGCGATAAAGAGCCGTACAGTCATGAATAGAATTCTGTTTCCAGACGGATTCGAATCTGGGACCTCGAAGTTGCGGGTGCTAACCACTCGGCCACCCGGACCCTTCTCCATAACTTTGAACAAGTCCATTTTACGAGGGTCGTGCAAAAACTTCTGTTACTAACAGGCTTCCTTAGTTTTATCCCGGGTATATTTTAAAATGCTTCACTGCACTTGAATTGTGTGTTGAATAGCTAACGATACCCGTTTATTTCGTGCAAATTGCTTTCCAACTGACCGAGTTATTTCAAATTGAAATAGATGCCGTCATATACACTGACCAATTTACTTTTTACAATAAGAAACGACCAAGCAAAGGATGGTCAGGAGTCCACCTTTTACATGACAACGCCTCCTTTCATAAGTGTGAGGTTGTTAAGTTTTTTTTGGCTTCTGAAAAGGTGAAAGTTTTAAACCATCCACCTTATTCACCTGACCTGAGTCCCTGTGACTTCTTTTTATTACCAAGGCTTAAGAAAATGCTTTCTGGAAATAAGTGTACGTCTAGAAGTTCTCTTGGCAGCGCTATTGATCAGTGTCTCCAACAAATACCAAAAGAAGATTATTTATCTGCTTTTCGCGACTGGGTAAAAAGGTTACAAAAATGTGTTTCAGTAAAGGGGGAATACTTTGAATGTTTGTAATAAAAATATGTTTGATAAAACGTAGCACTGAAGTAATCCGAACCCAGTGACAAAACTTTTTGCAGGACCCTCGTATTACCGAATGATGTGTATGAAACGACTTAATGTGTTACAAACATAACAGACCCTGATCAGACGCTGCGTTCTGCGGTGTTACATGTATGAGGCATCTGATCTGGGTCTACATTGTTTGATTAGCCATAATACAATACTAATGCTAAATGGCACAACAATACTTATGCTGCAGTGACGTAGCCAGGACGAAATAATTTTTATGCACACACTGTAAAATCGCTTCAAAAATAGAGGCTACTCTTAAAGGAAAGAATTTGCTCCCAGAGGGAGCAAATTCTTTCCTTTAAGAGCAATCCCTATATGGTAAAGTAGAAAGTATTTATGTTAATGCCACTTTATTATAATTTTTTTCTTACACATGCGTAATGTGCGAAATAAGCTCTACGCTTTTGTGCTGAATATTGTGATACCTTAACTCCTCACTATATTTGTCCTAAACTTTGAACAAATCAATTTTGCTACCTGTTGATGTGTCTAGAAACTGTTGGGTAAGTGGCAAACAGTGAAGGCCCTATTCAGACTATGCGTTCTGCGGCTTCTGATCTGGGTCTACACCGATATGTCAAGCACTACAGAACATATGTAAATACTGTGCCACCTTTACCTTATTACCATATTTGTCCTATACTTTGAACAGGTCAATTTTACTACGTGTAACTGCATATGTCTAAAACTGTTTGGTGAGTGGCAAACAGTGAAGACCCAGATCAGACGCCGCGTCACGCGGCGTCTGATCTGGGTCTACATTGTATTCCCAGGCCAGCCTGTCTCACGAATGGTACGTGTATTCACTTTGTACCTCATTATACATAAACATGTATGAAGCTTCTTTGACCCCTTTATAATGGGCGTTGCAAATACATGTAAATGGTCTACGCCCCTGTCCGACAGCCTGATCAGGGTTCACGTTCGGAAAAAGCTTAAATAAATGAGACACGATTAAAGATATATGTGCAATCTCTAGACTGTACGAATGTTTAGCTGTCAGTATATCCCCACTAAGACACCTTTTCGCCTGGTGCTCTCTTCTGTTCTTCTCTGGATTGTTGCCATGTTCGTTGCAATAGCTTTGATCTTATCCGACGACAAGATGAATTTGACCTAAAATGACAAGAAATAACTAGAGTATGTCAGACAAACATACATTCTGCCTCATTGTTTGTGACAAACAAAAAATATACAAATACCTACCATTCACGTAAGGATTGGTTGTCACGATTTATTGTGCGATTAATATTAACCTTCGAAATTTGGTTTGTTACGGTGTGTTATATACGTTACCTACTGAAATAATAATAATAGAAGTATTAGCTTTCAGAAAAGCTTGGTCTACGCTATGCGTAGACCAACCTTTTTGTGAAAGTTAATACTTGGTTATAATAACGTTGAGCAGTCCATAGTAGCATTGGACCAGTCCATGGTCGTACATAAAATGCTTCCAGAGAAATGGCAAACTAAGTTTGTCTACGCCCATGGGCGTAGATAATAATATCGAGTCTGAATTTACGACTATGTTATAACATTTTTTCTCTCTTTCAACGGTGAGTCTGATATTTGTCAAAATTGCCATTATTGGTATCGTTTAATAAATATCCGTACGCGGTTGTGTTGTCCCGACGATTATAGCCGGTCATCAGTGACTTTTGCCTCCTGTGACTGATGGTCGGAAAGATTATTTTTTATAATCGACTGATCAGTGCTGTCAGTGCTTTGATACTACGAGTTGTCGTGTCTGAAATATATGCTGGATGAGTGGAAATTGTGGTGATCTTGATCATACGTGGCTTTTAGCAGCGTCTGATCTGGTCTACACTGTAGGCTTATGCCAGTCTGTCCGAATATTTACTACGACTTTAACCCTTGTCATGCTAAATAAATTAAGATACCACGCCCATTTCCCTTTTTCAGCCAATCAGATTACTTGATCTAGATTAGTGATACAAATTCACATACAGAATAACAAACAGCGCAGATCCAGATCAGTTGGCTTCTTCAGAAGCCAACTGATCTGGATCTACACTGTTTGCTAAGACAGGGCATGTAGTGGATTAAATGCGTGCCAAGCACGGCAGATGTTCTGCGGCGTCTGATCTGTTTACAGTTTGCGTAGGCCTGTCTGTCCGAAAACTTAGGGTATATACGGTTTGAACCCCAACGTCAGAAAATATACATTTTGTTTTGTACGTCCTGCGAAGATTCCTATAAACCTGCAGAATCCACAAAGTCCCTTCTGAATGATAAGTTTTACAGTACCCAATGGCACTGTAAGCGAACAGCGAATGCGTAGTCTGATCTGGGCCTTCGTTGTCCGCGTATGCGAAAAGGCCCTTCTCTTATGATGAGGTTCTTTTTATTTTAATAACGTGTCATACTTGTAATGACCACTTAATAGGTCACGCTACGGAAATGCTCTCTGGGGTGCTTGAGAATTGTACCGGTTACATTAAGAGGAATGTACGCACCTTCAAGAAAAATAACTTTGAGATGATAATTTTTGGCTCCCTTCCCCTGGGGGTGTGGGGGTTGGGGTGCTACTCTTAAAGAAAGAATTTGCTCTCAGAGGGAGCAAATTCTTTCTTTAAGAATTGCCCCCATTGTTTAAATGTTTCAAGTACTATCGAGGCGGATTTCTATCTGTAAAAGTTGTCTCCCTTTGAAGAATTGTGATAAATCGTTTTTCTTTTTCTTTTTTTTTTTTTTTTTTTTTTTTTTTTTTTTTTGTTCGTTTATCTTGAAATATATATTTTTTAATTAAAAAAAAGTCGAAAAAATGTAACTCCAAACCGTGTTATATACGTGCTGACGGCGCTTTTCGAGAAATTCTTCGTGCATTGGTGTTCGAAATAAACCTCTTGTGTCCCTCTTTGGATAATGTGGAGTCTATAGAAGGCACATGTGACCAGCGAAGACTCAGATCAGACTGCGCGGATGCGCAGGCTGATCTGAGTCTTCGCTGGTCGCACAAGTCTTATTGCAGGTTTTGTCGTTCGCTGGAGCCACTTTTCAGTTCCACATAATGGATCTCTACAGTTAGGCACTGGGCATGGATAAAATTAAATCTACTTTGTACATGTAGTTGAGTACTGCATGGTCATGTTTTTATCCATCATAGGCTTGGGGCGGGGATGCAATCATCCACGATTTTATTAGATACTGGAAATAGTATTGTCCAGGGGCTTTCAGTCTTTACTGTCTTTTTGAAGATGCCTTGGATCATTGCCTAGCCAGAGCAAAGGCTAATCCGAGTCTTTGCCTGGCGTACATGTACATGTCGTACGGATCATCTTCTCGCTTTACGGGTTATATTGTACAATATATGGGATAATGTTGGTCGGATGTCCTTGCACTTTATGCTTGTACTTCTAAGAGCTTTTTTCCTGAGTAAATAACTTATAAGAAATACATGTAATGCATCATAAGTGACCTTAAGACGGTAGTTGTTTCTGTTTGAATTTTATCCCAACAAACGCTTAGCACCTTTAGCAAATATGCAGTGCATCATAAGTAACCATTAAGACGGTAGTTTTTGTTTGAATTTTATCCTAACACAAGCTAAGCACTGTCAGCAGTTGCATTTTAAAGGAATGGAAACACATTCATGGGAGGCATCTCTGTCAAATAATTCATGTCTCCCTTCTAGAAAAGGGATCTACTATAAAAGAAATGAATTTTTAGAGAAGACCCCTTTTAGAAGAGATTTGGTGTGCAGTACCTGCAAAAGGAAAGTCGCTAAAACTATATCCCTTTTAAAATTGCGGAAAATCTTCCAGATGTTTCCGTCCCGCTTTAACAGGTGTCCAGTTTACTACAGACAAACATTAACCCATTTAGTCTCTAGTGGACTCTTCTACTTTAACTCTTTGGTGTTTATTTTTACTATGTTTTATAGAAATCCCTATTTTATATTTAATGCAAACGGTATAGACCCGGATCAGACGCCGCGTTCCGCACAAACAGGACTTGGGCTATATATCTCCACAAATACATTCAGACACATTCCTGGGCATTACGAAAACAAGCCTATTCAAATATATTGAAAATTTCACCTCGAAAGACTGAAAATTTTCCGATAAAAAAAATCTCGTATTTTTCATATTTCTGCTGAAAACATAGATTGTGGGTACTCGGCGAGGCGGTTCTAACGAGTACCCACAATCTATGTTTTTTAGCAGAAATAAGAAATATAATGCACACCCCTGTAAACCCCAGTTTTACTATATAAAAGTGGGGTTTAAGGGGGTCAAAATTATATAGGCGTGTTTTCGTGATGGTAGGCAAAGGGGTTTCTACCAATTTTAGGATGAGTACGGTAAGGAATTATTAAAGAATGAATGTATTTACGGGCATTACGTTATTAAACCACGCGAAGAGACATAAATGACTTATTTCCTTTCGTACTGCCTGCAATTAGCAAATTGCGTATTTGCCTATGTCTAGATTAACCCTTAAAAGGTTGATCACATCAATTGTCGTCTGCTTTGTCATCTGCTTGTGATTTTAAAAGTCATTTTTTGCAAACAATGTGGACCCAGATCAGACTGCTCCTTGGACCCAGATCAGACTGCAGTCTGATCAGGGTCCACACTGTTTGCCTGTATGCAAAAATAGGTTTGAAAAGCTTGCAAGAATATTCAGCAGACGACATAAACAGACGACATTTTCAAGGTTTTCTTGACGTTTTAAGGGTTAAGAGATATAACCGATTATTGGCGCTCATTAAATCCAGGGGTTTACAACTAAACCTATTGAATGGGCATGTATGGATTAAAGCACATTTTCTGTCATGTGAAAGGTTGGACGAGTCCACACAAATCCGTATTTAGGTAAACATGGCAAGAATAGCATCTCGAACATTTTTAGACTTGTTCCTGAATCATTCAGTAATGTCGCTGCTTGTATAGATGAAACCTAGTTGAAGATATACTCCTGTACTTACAGCCAGCAAAGCAACAAGCAAGATTGTGTATGAGCAATAACAGATCAACCGGAAAATACCGACTATCGACTTTTGTCCCGTAACAACCTGCTTTACCTTGACCCTGGACTAGTCTAATATTAAAGTACATTGACACGACAGTAAATAAGCTCTGATTTATATTTTATAAAGATACTTTCTTGTTGCGTTTTGTATTTTAAGTTACCATGTCCAGCATCTACACATATATTTTACCATCACGAAAACATGCCTATATAATTTTGACCCCCTTAAGCCCCACTTTTATATAGTAAAACTGGGGTTTACAGGGGTATACAATATTTGTCTTATTTCCGCTCAAAAACATAGATTGTGGGTACTCGTTTGAACCGCCTCAATGAGGCGGTTCAAACGAGTACCCACAATCTATGTTTTGAGCAGAAATATGAAAAATATCAGAATTTTTATCTGAAAAATTTTCACTTTTTGGATGTGAAATTTTCAATATATTTGAATAGGCGTGTTTTCATAATGGCTGCCACGTCAGTTTCTCCTGATCACAAGGAGCAGACGCACAGGCTGATCTGAGTCTTTTCTAGGTGCATATGTTATAAGGTACATTTGCTCAGGTTAGGGCTCAGGTAAACGCCGCAGGTAAACAAAAACATGCCTATATAATTTTGACCACCTTAAACCCAACTTTTATATAGACAAACTCGGGTTTACAGAGGTATAAATTATTTTCTTTTTTTCTGCTCAAAAACATAGATTGTGGGTACTCGTTAGAACCGCCTCGCCGAGGCGGTTCTAACGAGTACCCACAATCTATGTTTTGAGCAGAAATATGAAAAATATCAGTGTTTTTTTTATCTGAAAAGTTTCAGTTTTTGGAGGTGAATTTTTTCTATATATTTGAATAGGAGTGTTTTCGTAATGGTCCATTCCAAATATTCTAGCGGTTCAGACTTGAGTAGTATTTTGACTAACATTGGAATTTGCTAGATCATATAGCAGAAGATAGCGTTGTCTATGCATTCAAGAGAATTTAGCACTTCAAAAGACCTTATATAGTGCATTCCACTTATCGTAAATATAGATTCGTTTCATTACGAAAACATGCCTATTCCAATATACAGAAAATTTCACCTCCAAAAATTGTAAATTTTCAGATAAAAAAACTCTGATATTTATCATATTTCTGCTCAAAACATAGATTGTGGGTACTCGTTAGAACCGCCTCGGCGAGGCGGTTCTAACGAGTACCCACAATCTATGTTTTCGAGCAAAAATAAGAAAAGTAATGTATACCCCTGTAAACCCCAGTTTTACTATATAAAAGTGGGGTTTAAGGGGGTCAAAATTATATAGGCATGTTTTCGTGATGTTAATTTTTTTCAATAGTCGCTTTATTAGCAATAATATCAAGACAACACTTCGACAATATGAATATGGATGCATCTGAGTTACCCCTCGTGGTGTATACACGCAGCCAAGAAATATGTAGCCCAGATCAGCCTGTGTATTCACATAGGTCTCTGTCGACTTACATGATCATGGGATACTCTAGAATATGTTACAAAACAGCGAAGACCCTGATCAGAATATGCTTATGCACAAGATACACAAAATCTACACACACTGTTTATGGTCAAAGAAACCTTTTCGGCTGACGCGATTTATTTTTGGTTGAGGTTTTACGGCCCAGTCAACCCATTAGGTTCATGTCCGCATATGCCAAAAGCCACTTTTTAGCATGGCGGCCCATCTAGCAGTTTTTGGACACAAGGACAGGTGGTCATTACGAAAACATGCCTATTAAAATATACTGAAAATGTTACCACCAAAAAATGAAAATTTTCAGATAAAAAATCTGATATTTTTCATATTTCTGCTCAAAACATAGATTATGTGTACTCGTTAGAACTGCCTCGGCGAGGCGGTTCTAACGAGTACCCACAATCTATGTTTTTGAGCAGAAATAAGAAAAATAATGTATACCCCTGTAAACCCCAGGTTTACTATATAAAAGTGGGGTTTAAGGGGGTCAACATTATATAGGCATGTTTTCCTGATGAAAAAAAAAAACTGTTTTTTTTTTTTTTTTTGTTGTTGTTTTTTTTTTTTGTTTTTTTTTTTGTTTTTTTTTTTCGAAATTTTTGAAGTATGGTAAGGAGTTAAGATGTCCGAGCACCTAGGGTAAATATGGTAATTTTATGTCAGATATCTTTCTTGGTTTTGCAATATGGTAATTCTACTGTCAGTTATCTCTCTTGGTTTTGCAATATGGCAAGTTTATGTCAGTTATCTTTCTTGATTTAGCAATATGGTAATTCTACTGTCAGTTATCTCTCTTGGTTTGCAATTTTATGCCAGATATCTTTCATGGTTTTGCAATATGGTAATTCTACTGTCAGTTATCTCTCTTGATTTTGCAATAAGATAATTTAATGTCAGTCATCTTTCTTGGTATTGCAATGTTATTTTACTGTCAGTTATCTTTCTTGGTTTTGCAATATGGTAAGTTTATGTCAGTTATCTCTCTTGGTTTTGCATATGATAAGTTTATGTCAGTTATCTTGCTTGGTTTTTGCAATATGGTAATTTACTGTCAGTTATCTCTCTTGATTTGGAAATATGGCAATATAATAACAGTTAACTTTCTTGGATTTGCAGTATGGTCATTTTACCGTCAGTTATCCTTCGTGGTTTTGCAACTGTATTTATTTTATATAAGCTATTGTACTTTTACGTCCCCTCATCTGTTGTATTAGTTTTATTCAATATGTTTTTTATGCTTAACACTGTTACTTGTTGATTATTCTATTGAAATTTTACAGTCAGTTGTAAACTAAATACAATTTTTACGCCATTTAATGTTTGTTGAAGTTGCAGAAAAGAACAATCAATAAAAATATGGTGTTGATTCATCTAGTAAGCATATAAAAAAAATGTTGGAAAGGATTCATTCCAATTGGAAATGAGTGTGTGTACCCTCAATGCTCATTGTTCAGCAAAACCTTTTTTTTTTTTTTTTTTTTTTTTTTTTTCTCTTGTCATAATGTGCTCCCTTTCAATCACAGTTTAAGCTTTAGCACTCAGTAGACTAAATCATAAGATCAAAATTAGTGATATTGTTTTCTTATTTCTCAGATAAAGTAAGACTTGACGCGACAGAATGTGAAATCTGATCGGATTTTTCGCTGTTGACATTCATCCAGCATTTTTGGACAAGTTTGGTAGAGAATAATACATTTTGTCAGTTAATTGGTGGGGTATTTTTTTACAAAATGGGGAATTTAAAAAAAACACACACAAAAAAGCGGCGTGTTGCAAACAGGAACTTCAAGGGAAATGAATGCACTTTTCAGGGGAGACAACTGGTTTTTTGTTAGTGTTGAGGTTTTACGGCCCAGTCAACCCAATGGGGTCATGTCGAGCGCGGTCAGTTTACTTAACCAAACGTTTACTGGGCAGGCTTAGTCCTCTAAGCGATTAACCAGTATTGTGCACATTCTTTCGCCAGAAACTGACAACTGTCCTTCTTGAATCAGCGGAAGGGAGAGAATGACCGTAGAAAATATTTCATGATCAATCTCTACGGAAGAATGTTGCCGACCTCGGCGGGGGTTGAAACCGCGACCTCCTGGTCTCCAGTCGGACGGCCACAGAGGCCAGGAGACAACTGGTAAAATTTATTTTGCATTCCTTCAGAAAATGGGTAACTCACCGTGAAACCAAGTCGTTCTTTAAGGAGTAGACCATTTTTTAAATGGGACTCGGACAGGAATACAAAGAGGAATGCACAAAAGTTGCTTCCCTAGGAGAACATGGTGAAAAATCTACCTCTCCAGTCAGTTAAAGTCCTATCTATTACATAAAACCATATGCAATCATCTAATCCGCAACGTGATAAAACAAACCTCTTGACATGTGCGCCCAGCGAAGACTAAAATTACCCTGCGCATGCGCGCAGTCTTCTCATCATCGTCGTTGTCCGCATGGAGAATCTTCGCATCCTTAGCTATCCCAAATTTGCTTAGCGAAGATTCTGATCAGACTGCGCGAATGCACAGGCTGATCTGAATCTTCGCTGGGCGCACATGGCCAAAGAAACGTTTCCGGACGTTTCGGCTTATATGTCGATTACGTGATTTGCTTTTGAAAAGCCACGTATCGATTCGCTTTCCTATCCATTGTTTAGGGAATATTCAAATACCGTATTAATGATAATTTTTCTGAAAATTTGTATTCTTACAATAGTTCTCATAAATTTTGAAATAACTCAATTCAGTACATTGCGAAACTTTTTAAGTACATCTGGATGTGTGGCAAACAGTGCAGATCCTGGTCGGACGCCACGTTCTGCGGCGTCTGACCAGGATCTACACTGTTTCCTCATCTGTCCGAACAGCTAGGAAAATTACGGTAAAAACAGGAAATTCGTTAGCACAATACATTTCATCAGCGCATAAAACAAACAAATAAATTATTCATAAAACATGCTGCGAGATACAAAAATACTTTTCGACGACGGTTGAATTACAAGGTCGCCATGGATGACATGATCGCTGTGCCATAAGGTTTTGATGGATGGGGTTTTTCCTGGAAATAATAATCATACCATAAAAGCAGACAAAGGGATGCACAAATTGATCAAAGTTCTCTTCCTGGTTGGGATATAGACCTTGCAAGGTATTATATTGCATCGGTGGCCAACTGTTTGCATATGCCAACTGTTCTGGCACAAAGTTTGCAGACAGCTTACTCAAGCCTTCGGGCGAAATGATGAATCTGCAATGTTTTGCTGCCATTTTGACATTTGACTTTCCTGCTTAGTGACGTGCTGTTTTGTTCGGTCTGTCCTGATCACTTCATTTGCGAAAAGAGTTAGTCGCTTGACTACTGTGCTTTCGATATCACTTGGAAAGACATAAGGAGATTTTCCATGTCAGAGTTTATTCACTTCGAGCTGTATCTACAAGCTATTTTCTAATTCGCTTTAATAATTAGCCGACCAACATTAGACCTTGACCCTTAAAGCGCTAAGCAAAACTGTAACAGTAGACAATCTCTATTTCGGGGTCGATTGTTGACAATCGAGTCATAGTATACATTTCCTTAAATTTCCTTAAGGTTGTTATACACGTGATTATCACTGACCAATGAAGTCAAACCACGCGTTTATATGAAATCCAAGTAACGGTTATTCATAGCCGAGCTATTCTTATCGCTGTGACATCAGAGTGCCATGAAAAGAGGGTTATTTGTAAAACCTGGATCGGGGCATCGGCCAATACAGCAGACCAAGATCAGACGCCGCAGAACGCAGTGAGTGATCAGGATCTGCACTGTGTGTTTAAGTTACAGGAAATTAAGTGTTAAATTTTTTAAGTCCCCGTTTAGGACCATTTTCCTAGCCTACACTCAGACGCAATCGACCCACCCACCAGTCCTGTAAGTCATCACGAAAAATTACCTATATAATTTTGACCCCTTTAAACCCCACTTTTATAGTAGAATTGGGGTTTACAGGGGTATACATTATTTTTCTTATTTCTGTTCAAAAATATAAATTGTGGGTACTCGACGAGGCGGTTCTAACGAGTACCCACAATCTATGTTTTGAGCAGATATATGAAAAAATATGATAATTTTTTATCAGAAAATTTTCTGTTTTGGGTGGTAGAATTTTCAGTATATTTGAATAGGCGTGTTTTCGTAATGACTTTCATTCATTTTTTTATTCAAAGAAGAAGACTTGGATTGACAGATTTTTCTGGAAATAATTTTGTGCAACGTCTCTTCGTGTTATATCTACTTATATCTTCGTGTTATATCTACCTATATCTTCGTGTTATATCTACCTATATCTTCGTGTTATATCTACCATATTCGACATAATTACAGTACTCATACACTATATAGGCACACAATTTATCAAATTCTAAGTTTTCAGATTACCATTTTTGTACTCTAGTCCATTTTTCTTGAATTGTATGTTTCGGGTACGCATTAGAATCGCCTCCACTTGTCCAGTTGATTCTAATGAGTACCTACCTACAACAAATGCTTTTTATAAAGAAAACAAAAAATATAGCGCATAAGCATCATTAAATACATTTCTCCTTGATGTCCCCTAGTGATATGTCTTTAAGGACCATTAAGTGTACCCTAAATAAGTGATTTTACCACAGATGTTGTCATCACGAAAACATACCTATATAATTTTGACCCCCTTAAACCCCACTTTTTAATAGTAAAACTGGGGTTTACAGGGGTATACATTATTTTTTTTTTGTTTTTGCTCAAAAACATAGATTGTGGGTACTCGTTAGAACCGCCTTGCCAAGGTGGTAAAATTTTCAGGATATTTGAATAGGCTTGTTTTCGTAATGTCACTGTGGTTATTTGAGCCCATTATGATATCCTGGACTCTTCAGCTCGGCTTATGCCGATGCTGGAGGGTAAAAAATATCAGAATTTTTATATGAAAACTTTCAGTTTTAGGTGGTGAAATTTTCAATATATTTGAATTGGCGTGTTTTCGTAATGAGTATTTTGACAAACCTGAGCGCACAATGCGTAATAATATAGATATGATTTACCTCCCTTTCAACATTATTCAAGTCATATCGAGACGGGATATGATGAAAGGCACTATGCATTACTATGCATTACGAAAACAGGCCTATTCAAATATATAGAAAATTTCACCTCCAAAAACTGAAAATTTTCAGATTAAAAACTCTGATATTTCTCATGTTTATGCTCAAAACATTAGATTATTGGTACTCGTTACCCACAATCTATGTTTCTGAGCAAAATTAAGAAAAAATAATGTATACTCCTGTAAACCCAGTTTTACTATATAAAAGTGGGGTTTAATGGGGTCAAAATTATATAGGTATCTTTCGTGATGATGTCAAATAAAACCTGTAAGGTTATAGAAAATTTCACCTCCAAAAAATGAAAACTCTGCTATTTCTCATGGTTATGCTCATAACATAGAATATTGGTACTCGTTAGAACTGCCTCGGCGAGGCGGTTCTAACGAGTACTCACAATCTATGCTTTTGAGCAAAATTAAGAAAAAATAATGTATACTCCTGTAAACCCAGTTGGTTTAATGGGGTCAAAATTATATAGATGCTATTTCTCATGTATATGCTCAAAACATAGATTATTGGTACTCGTTAGAACCGCCTCAGCGAGGCGGTTCTAACGAGCACTCACAATCTATATTTTTGGGCAGAAATAAGAAAAATAATGTACACCCCTGTAAACCCCAGTTTTACTATATAAAAGTGGGGTTTAATGGGGTCAAAATTATATAGGTATGTTTTCGTGATGATGTCAAATAAAAACCTGTAAGGATATAGAAAATTTCAGCTCCTAAAACTGAATATTTTCAGATTAAAAACTCTGATATTTCTCATGTTTATGCTCAAAACATAGATTATTGGTACTAACGAGTACCCACAAACGAGGCGGTTCTAACGAGTACCCACAAACTATATTTTTGAGCAGAAATAATAAAAATAATGGTCATCCTGTAAACCCCAGTTTTACTATATAAAAGTGGGGTTTAAGGGGGTCAAAATTATATAGGTATGTTTTCGTGATGATGTCAAATAAAACCTGTAAGGATATAGAAAATTTCACCTCCAAAAACTGAAAAATTTCAGATTAAAAACTTTGCTATTTCTCCTGTTTACGCTCAAAACATAGATTATTGCGGCGAAGCGGTTCTAATGAGTACCCACAAACTATGTTTTTGAGCAGAAATAAGAAAAATAATGTACACCCCTGTAAACCCCAGTTTTACTATATAAAAGTGGGGTTTAAGGGGGTCAAAATTATATGGGCATGTTTTCGTGATGCAATGAAGCGCCGTAGTCATGGCTGAATTCCGTCTCCATCAGGATTCGAACACATGACCTCGTGATACGAAACCTGGCGCGTTAAACATACAGCGACCCGAAAGGGAAACAGGTGAACTGGCACTTAAACTGTTAGCGTTTTCATAACGGGAAACAGGTGGAATTGCGTTTAGGCTGTTAGCTTTTCTAGAACGAGACGCATTTGGATGATAATGATAATTTGGTGTTTTCTTTTTGAAGTCATATCGAGAAGGTGCCGAAGGAAGATAATGGAAGGTTCTATGCAAGGAAGTGCCGTACAGTCATGGCTGAGTTCCGGCACCAGTGGTATCTGAACCTGGACCTCGTTGTCCAAAGTCATCTCAGCCATCCGGACGGAAAACAGGTAGAATAGCGCTTAGAATGTTAGTTGTTTTTTGGTTTTTTGGGTTTTTTTTCTCAGAACGAGAAACAGGTGGACTAGCACTTAGGCTGTTTGCTTTTTTTTTTTTTTTTTAGAACGGGAAACAGGTGGACTAGCGCTTAGGCTGTTAGCTTTTTTTTTTAAGAACGGGAAACAGGTGGAATAGCGCTTAGGCTGTTTGCTTTTTTTCAGAACGGGAAAAAGGTGGACTAGAGCTTAGGCTGTTTGCTCTTTTTTAGAACGGGAAACAGGTGGACTAGTGCTTAGGCTGTTAGCTGTTTTTTTAGAACGGGAAACAGGTGGAATAGCGCTTAGGCTGTTTGCTTTTTTCAGAACGGGAAACAGGTGCACTAGTGCTTAGGCTGTTTGCTCTTTTTAGAACGGGAAACAGGTGGAATAGCGCTTAGGCTGTTAGCTGTTTTTTTAGAACGGGAAACAGGTGTAATAGCGCTTAGGCTGTTTGCTTTTTTTAGAACGGGAAACAGGTGGACTAGCGCTTAGGCTGTTATTTTTTTTTTAGAACGGGAAACTGGTGGACTAGCGCTTAGGCTGTTTGCTTTTTTAGAGCGGGAAAACAAGTGGAAGCGCGCTTCAGCTGTGACCTTTTCTAAAACGGGAAATAATTATAATGACGCATAGGCTGTCAGCTTTTCAAGAGTTTGAAATAGGTGAATAGGCAGTTAGGCTGTTAGAGTTTCTAGAACGGGAAACAGGTGAAATGGCGCATAGCCTATTAGCTTTTCTAGAACGGGAAACAGGTGGAGAGGCGCTTAAGATGTTAACTTTTCTAAAACGGGAAACGGGATGGAATATTGTTTTGAGCCGTGCCATTAGAAAAACCGTGTTCTGGTCATATGTGGACAGCGAAAGCGCAGATCAGATTGCGCATCCGCACAATCTGATCTGAGCTTTCACTGTTCGCTTACAGAAGTAGTGAATAATGTAGAAGTCATCGACGTTTAGCAAAGATCCTAATCAGATTGTGCGATGTCCTGGCTGATCTGGATCTTTTCTATTCGCATATACCCCAGAGATACATCACGAAAACATGCCTATATAGTTTCAACCCCCTTAAACCCCACTTTTATATAGTAAAATTGGGGTTTACAGGGGTATACATTATTTTACTTACTTCTGCTCAAAAACATAGATTGTGGGTACTCGTTTGAACCGCCTTGCCGAGGCGGTTCTAACTAGTACCCACAATCTATGTTTTGAGCAGAAATTTGAAAAATATCAGAGGTTTTTTATCTGAAAATTTTCAGTTTTTGGAGGTAAACTTTTCTATATATTTGAATAGGCGTGTTTTCGTAATGCATGTCCTCATGGTGCGACTCACTGACTCATTTGTAATTGCATAGACAAAATCAGAAGCCAAAGAAGTATTTTTAACATCACATATTACCTGTTTTGCAACATAAAAAACATAAAAAAAAAAAAACACGTACATGTACACGCTGGGAAACACCCAGCCACTTTCATCTAATTCACTCATAACTGATACGAAACCAACAACATATAGAATACGTTTCACAATATTAACAAAAGTAGAAACACAGAACTTGAGAAAGACTTATTTAAGAGAAAAAAGTAAAAGCGAAACATTGACGACAATTATATACTTATATTTCAAAATCCTTCATCTTTACAGACTTCACGCAATTTGACTGGTTGAAAGAAAAGTTTCACTTTTAAATAAAGTCCAGAACAGGAATCCGTCGGATATATTTTGCTTCCGACTTCTCAGAAGATTGTCATTTTGGCAACGTTTGTAGCATTTTGAAGACAAAGTTGTAAGTATAAGGAATGAAATATCATTTTTGTGGATTTTAGTGATGTTTACACCCCGGCGAATTACTAAAAAAGTGATTAAATTTGAGAGTAAATCACCACAGTTTATATATTTTTAAATTAAGTTTGTGAGTGATTCACCGGAGTTTACACATCGATAAAATCCACAAAAATAAAATTCATTCTTATAATAGCACTAGAGGAAATAATAAGATTAATATAAATAACACGTTTGTTATTTGTACCAGAAAACAAGACTTCATCACAAAAACAAGCCTGTATAATTTTGACCCCCTTAAATCCCACTTTTATATAGTAAAACTAGGGTTTACAGGGGTATACATTATTTTTCTTATTTCTGCTCAAAAACATAGATTGTGGGTACTCGTTAGAACCGCCTCGCCGAGGCGGTTCTAACGAGTACCCACGATCTATGTTTTGAGCAGATATATGAAAAATATCAGAAATTTTTATCTGAAAATCTTCATTTTTTTTGGTGGTAGAATTGTCAGGATATTTGAATAGGCTTGTTTTCGTAATGTCACTGTGGTTATTTGAGCCCATTTTGATATCCTGGAAAATTCAGCTCGGCTTACGCTGATGCTGGAGGGTAGAGGGGTTGGAGACGGAGTGCGGCGGGTTCGGCTCTGGAAACTACATTACTGTACATGAAGTGCCTCAATAAAACCGAGCAAACGATTTTTGCAATTTTATGTGTTCGGCCTTTCCAAAGGCAACCCTTATAGGTTTTATTTGACATTACATTCAAATTATAATGATTTGAAGAGTCGACCGTCTTGTTGGGGACGACGGTCAGTTATTATTTTCCTTGATTATTGTGTGTAATTTGTGGGCGTTGTCAAATAGAAGCGTTACACGCAATCGCTCACACACAAACAGAAACCAGAGAAAGAGAATGAGAGAGAGAGGCAGAGAGAGAGAGAGAGAGAGAGAGAGAGAGAGAGGAGGAGGGGGGAGAGAGAGTTTGGTTTATAGATTGAACTAAAATATTATTTTGTCGATTCGCCAGATAACCTCAGTAAGATAATTTCACCGAGATTCCAGCTGTTACAGAATAAACACTACAGATTTCTGAGCATGGATCAAAAAATATTCTTAGATAATTTCATTTTAGAGCCCTTTCGCCCAATTAACGGGCGACAGTGATAAAGAAATAATAAGTGCAATACCACATTTTTTTCTTTTTTCTAGACATGTATACCTACACAGTTACCTTAGCAAACAGTGTAGATCCTGATGAGATGGCTCATATGAGCCATCTCATCATGATCTACACTATTTGCCATTATGTTTTTTGATTGTAGACTGAAACCCCTATTTGCAACAATGTACATGTCCAAAGTCAAAGATGGAAGAGGCCACTTCAGAAACTCAATTGTAAAAATAAGAAAAAATTAGTATATCTATTTCGAAATAGAAATTCATTTAAAAAATATCCGGTTAAAACAACTACTAAATTTATTTAGTTGAACATGTATTTCGTGTTCGCTTTCCTGTGCACCAATACGTTTCTTACAATAAAGGGCGTCTACACCAAACGCAAAAGAAACTACTCTCTAAGGGAGCAAAAATCTCTCGTTTGAGACATGACGAAAGCACGGCTATTCAAATATACAGAAAGTTCCACCTCCAAAAACTGAAATTTTTTAGATAAAAAACTCTAATTTTTTCATGTTTCTGCTCGAAACATAGATTGTGGGTACTCGTTAGAACCGCCTGGGCGAAGCGGTTCTAACGAGTTCCCACAATCTATGTTTTTGAGCAGAAATTAGAAAAATGATGTATACCCCTGTAGACCCCAGTTTTACTATATGAAAGTGGGGTTTAAGGAGTCAAAACTATATGGGTATGTTTTCTTGATGCGAGTAGGGAACAAAATCAAATTTGACAGAGTTGGCTCACCTGAAGTGCATGGATTTTCATAAAAGCCCTTCAGAATGTATCTGGTGCTTTACAAAGACTTACTAACATAATGTCTAAACTAGATGTCAGCGTATACCAAATTTGGTCGACACAGATATAGCCCATACAGTACAGAAGCAAAAAAACTTTTGAGTTGACCATTTGCCTTTATAGGTATATGGCGACCTTTTGGGCTTCCGTGCTAACATCAACCTGAACTAGCATGGCAAGCAGACTTACTTAGATACTCATTTGAGGACCATTAGTCCAAATCTGATTTCAAAGTGGTGTCGAAAGATTAACTCTTTGATGCCTAGCGTCGCATGAAAGGGGCATTGGCAAACAGTATAAACCCAGATCAGATGCCGCAGAACGCGGCATCTGATCTGGGTCTACACTGTTTGCATTAAGTAAATCAATTTCTATAAAAGTGGTAACAGAACTGTCCAAAACGTTGATGTAGGCAGGTCCATTCGACATAAATAGATTTCGTATTTTATAATTAACAACTGCCTATAGGCGGTGTACATGAAACACACGACTTAGTAGGCGATCACCAAAGGAAACAAAATGCTTAATGGACCATGGTTATTTAACCACTTTCTTATTGTAATTCTATGGACCGTTTTAGTTGCCGTGGAAACATGTCAAACGGCATGGAAAACAAAAACTAATAAGAGCTCTACCAACAATCATTACTTGCATGTTTGTCCTAAAATGTTCCATTGGTTTTAAAGGAAATGTCATTTTAAATTACATCATTTCTGTTTTATAATAAAAAGTGTCATGACAACAAACCAAAACAGCAGGTGACATAAACACATAGTCGTGAGAGAATATTACTCACTACAATTTGCAAACTAAATAATTTAGACTTGTATATGCAAAAACGTGTTTTTCGGGCATATGCGGAGAACGACCCAGCTCAGCCTGCGCATCCGCGCCGGCTGATCAGGACCTTCGCTCTTCGCTAACAGAATCATTTGACACTATAAAATATATCAATGGAGAGCAAATGCCCGGATGAGAATTTGCGCATGCGCGGGATGAATCTGAATATGGGTTTTTTGCAAATGTTCTTTTCCCTTGACCATTACAAAAACACGCCTTTTGAAATATACTGAAAATTTCACTACCAAAACTTGAAAGTTTTCAGATAAATATTTTTCATATTTCTGCTCAAAACATAGAGTGTGGGTACTCTTTAGAATCGCCTCTCCGATGCGGTTCTAATGAGTACCCACAATCTATGTTTTGAGCAGAATGAGAAAAATAATGTATACCCCTGTAAACCCCAGTTTTACTGTATAAAAGTGGGGTTTAAGGGCATCAAAATTATACAGGTGTGTTTTCGTGATGGATGCCCAATATATACAGTGCCCTGACACAGTGAATGACACATACCAAACGCTGACTGCACCAAATGCACAAGTATTAGCTTTCACAAAAAGCTTGGTCTTACCGCGACGAAACTTAGTAAGTAGTTTTAAAATAAGTAATTTTCTTTAAAGCTTGTAATCTCCGACTTAAAATAAAATTTTGCTTATAAGAATATCAAATTTTTATAACGCTGTCCCGTGAATGCTATAAATTGCGCTAAGCAGGACCAATGCATCCACCCATTTTAAAAAGTGAAATGTATTGTTACGACCGAGCACTCCTACCTTCGATTATCTGCCTTGGCAGATAATGCATAGCTTCTAAGTATATATTCAATCTCTGACAACTGCGTCAGGGAGTCGACTCTTTGGCTCAGTGGTTAGAGTATTGGATTTTTAACCGGGAGGACCGGGTTCGATTCCCACGAAGGCGTGGAAATTTTTTCAGCTATGCTTCATTCCTTTGTTACGGCTTTCATGTCGTAAGAAGGGGGCTCATTCGGGATATGTCTTTACTTAGCCGAAAATGGCTTCACGTCATAATAAATGATGACTTCCTTACGACCGAGCACTCCTAACTTCGAATATCTGCTTTGGCAGATTATGCATAGCTTCTAAGTATATATTCAATCTCTGACAACTGCGTCAGGGAGTCGACTCTTTGGCTCAGTGGTTAGAGTATTGGATTTTTAACCGGGAGGACCAGGTTCGATTCCCATGACAGGCGTGAAAAAAGGAATAAATTACAAGGAATAAGGACCAAGTAAAAAGTAAAAAGTTAAAAGGAATAAGTAAGAAGGAATAAGTAGCAAGGAGCAAGGATTAAGTAACAAGGAGCAAGGAATTAATAACAAGGAATAAGGAATAAGTGATAAGGAACAAGGAACAAGGAATAAGTAATAAGGAACAAGTAACTAGGAATAAGGAACAAAGAACAAGAAATAAGTAATAATGAATAAGGAACAAGGAATAGATAACAAGTAATAAGTAATAAGGAACAAGTAACAAGGAATAAGGAACAAGGAATAAGTATCAAGTAATAAGTAATAAGGAATAAGTAACGAGGAATAATTAACAAGGAATAAGGAACAAGGAATAAGGAACAAGGAACAAGGAATAAGTAACAAGGAATAAGTAATAAGGAACAAGTAACAGTGAATAAGTAACAAGGAATAATAAGGAACAAGTAATAAGGAATAAAGAACAAGGAATAAGTAATAAGGAATAAATAACAAGGAATAATAAGGAACAAAGAATAAGTAATAAGGAACAAGGAATAAGGAACAAGGAATAAGTAACAAGGAACAAGGAACTAACTTCACACACGTCTTTGTTACGGCTTTCATGTCGTAAGAGTATATCCCATAACCTTTGATAAAGCGCTACAACGGTAGCCTTTTAGAATATCTACATACATGTGGTTTGCCCAAACAGTGCATGTGAATAGAGAACACCGTCTGTATATGTTGGTGTTGCAATAAATAATAGTCTATTCTATTCAGTGCTCCAGCTAATCCCAGGTTTTAGCTGTGGACAACAAACATAAGATAAATGATGCATTGTGGGTCAATACGGATTCACTTCCGTGTCCCAACAAAACTCTATGCAGTTGTCTTTGCTTAAGACGTAGACATTCAAACATGAGGCCAAACAAAACATGCGTGTTTTTAGGGTAACCCTACCCTGCCTAATATTCCTGGCAATTTTTTCATGATTTCTAAAAGTAATCTTTTACCGGGATAAAACATTAATGCTGCCATATTATGCTAAATACAGTCGAACCTCGATGGCTCGAACACCGATGGCTCGTTTACCATGGCTAATTCGAACTCATTTATGAGTCCCTACGAAATTCTTCCGATAGTTCAAGAAAACAAATATTTAAGGATATTTTTTTTTAATTTATCGTAAAATTGTATGTTGTGTGTACTCATTAGAATCGCCTCTTCGATGCGATCATTAGAACCGCCTCTTCGAGGCGATTCTAATGGGTACACTCAACATACAATCTCTGTGTAGAAAATCGAAAAGATTTCCCTAAAGTATCGCTATTTGCTTCCTGAACTGGTGCCATGATTAACCCTCAGTGGCTCGAGCTACCCATGTCTCGAACGAATTTCCATGGTCCTAAAGATGTTCGAGCCATTGAGGTTCGACTGTATTTGGACAAATAGATTCGAGCAAACAATGTAGACCAAGATCAAACTGTTCCTATAGGAGCAGTTTGATCAAGGTCTTTATTGTTTGCAAGTCTTTCAATATTTTAGACATATTTAAGGCAGTCAACACACTTGGGGAAATTTGATGTGAATAATGATGAGGAATCTAAATATATTTGATAATAATGGTATCACTTTATATAAAACATCCAGAAAAATAATTCCTACCTATCCTACTTACTTTCTTCTAACAGGTTACCCTAGACAAACATTGATTTTTTTAATTTGGCCTTAAGGGATCCGTTCACGTATGAAACATTCCCGCGTTTCCTGTAAAACCCCGAACACGGAAGGTACCTTCTGTGTCAATACAGTAGAACAGAATAGATTTTTATCCAGTCATAGACCCTGGCAGGTAGATTTGAGATGCATACATTTACACTAATTTAGCAACATTCTAATCATAAGCTGTATAAGATAGAGAGAGAGAGAGAGATAGAGATAGAGAGAGAGAGAGAGAGAGAGAGAGAGAGAGAATTGTATATGTAATCAATCTCTTTGGGATATAAATATTTGTACGGATATAAAGCTACCCTACTAGGTACTCATACTGTGATATGGAAGAATATGGGAGGTGACCGCTGTGGTCAGAAATAGTTATTAATCCGTTCACCCCTGGCTTTCTGAAAAAAAAAATTCTTCCTCACTTGAACTTATAACATTCCCATCTTTGCAAACAGGGGTTTCAGTCAAAAATCAAAAACTGATGGAAAACAGTGTAGATCCTGATGAGACGGCTCGTTACGAGCCGTCTCATCTGGATCTACACTGTTTGTAAAGGTACTCTTTTTGGTCAGTAGGGATGCGAATTAATAGAAATCTAAATGTTTCTTTATGTTCTCAACTTCGAAGTTGGAGCGGCATATTGCTTTGGGTCATTCGTCCGTTTGTCAACTTGTCACGCTTAGCATATTTTGTTTGTTTGTTTGTTTTCTTTTTTTTTTTTTTTTTTTTTTTTTTTTCGTCCAACTTCCTCCCCTCCCATTCCCTACCCCCACGCCAACCCGATCCCGATTCATGACGTGTGGAGGTGGGGTGATTGATGATAGCTTGTTTGTCTTGTCTGAGTCCGTTTTTATTTTTTTTTCTTGTCAACTGCTTTTGACCCTCCCCCCGCCCCCCGTCAGCCCCCTCCCAATCGTTGACAAGTTTAGGACCCAGTGGGGCATACGACCTGAGCAGAATCAGCAGGCCTTTGTGTACCACTAGTGACCAGTCTAGTGGTAAGCGTACAAATGTCCTGCCATCACGAGCTTGAGGTAACGGTCTAATGATAGGTCTCGGTGAGAACGGAAACTGTCACAAATAAAATTTTTTCTTCCATTACGAAAACACGCCCATTCAAATAAATAGAAAATTTAACCTCCAAAAACTGAAATTTTCGGATAAAAAAAAGCTGATATTTTTTTTTATATATTTCTGCTCAAAACATAGAAGGTACTACACGAGTACCCACAATCTATGTTTTTGAGCAAAAATAAGAAAAATAATGTATACCTCTGTAAACTCCAGGTTTACAATATAAAAGTGGTGTTTAAGGGGGACAAAATTATATAGCCATGTTTTCGTAATGTATGGCTAAGATAAAAAGAATTCTATGGATAAAGTGATATCCTATCCTGGTGAACCTATTCAGTGAATTACACATTTCCTGCTTCTTTTCCTGTTATGGTCAAAAGTATGCACAAATACTGTTCTCATCGTATTTACCATAAATATTCGGACAACATTGTTTACGATAATTGTCCTAAATTTTGAACTAGTCCTTTCGACATCCTATGGAAAGACTTTTTTCGCTTGGCGTTTTATTCTACATGAAAACGATTTGTTCTGATCGCCATATCTTATCGGGAACCATTTGTCTTTTCTATTTCTGCGCTTTGTTTTCAAATATCAACTGTAAAATTAATTTTACGGCCATAAATGGGTCTGATCTATGCAATTTCTATAATAAACTAGATATTTGGAAACTTTGTACGAGAAATTATTATTATTTTTTTTTTTCTTCAATGATTTTAAATTATTGATGTTCATAACAATATTCTGTAAATTTCAAAAAAGTTGAAAAAATGGAACTTGTTTAGAACCTGCGTCCAAACTATCTACCCTATCGATTTTTGCATAATTTCAGCCATTTTAACTATGGGAAAATGGAACATTTCGAAAAATTTTAGTCATTAAATAGAATTAAACTTTTTGTGCATGTGTAGTTATGACAAAAGGTTTTGTATCGAATCATGACAAAAAAAATTACTAATTCAGTTCTGAGTAAAGCGCATCACGAAAACATGCCTATATAATTTTGACCCACTTAGACCCCATTTTTATGTAGTAAAACTTGGGTTTACAAGGGTACATGTTTGCATTAATTTTCTTATTTCTGCTCAAAAACGTAGATTGTGGGTACTCGTTAGAACCGCCTCGGCGAGGCGGTTCTAACGAGTACCCGCAATCTATGTTTTGAGCAGAAATAAGAAAAATATCAGAATTTTTATCTGAAAATTTTTTTCGGTGGTAAGTTTTCAGTATTTTTGAATAGGCATGTTTTCGTAATGGAAAGCAGAGTATTCCATTTGATTACTAATGACGTGTCTAAAACTGATGGGTGATTAGCAAACAGTGTAGACCCAAATCAGGCCGTGTTCTGCGGCGTCTGATTAGGGTCCACACTGTTTGCTTTAGCTCCGAATTCAGTAAAACTTCGATGACTTGAATAGGCGCGTTCATTACGAAAACAATCCTATTCAAATATACTGAAAATTTTACCACCAGAAAATGAAAATTTTCAGATAAAAATTCTGATATTTTTCACATTTCTGCTACAAACAAAGATTGTGGGTACTGGTTAGAACCGCCTCTGCTAGTCAGTTCTAACGAGTACCCACAATCTATGTTTTTGAGCAGAAATAATAAAAATAATGCATACCCCTTAAACCCCAGTTTTACTATTTAAAAGTGGGGTTTAAGGGGGTCAACATTATATAGGCATGTTTTCGTGATGTACTGTACATGTAGCTGATTCAAACTCGTTTTAAAGTCCCATAACGAAAACACGCCTATTCAAATATATTGAAAATTTTACAAACAAAAAAGGAACATTTTCAGATAAAAACACCTGATATTTTTCATATTCCTGCTCAAAACAGAAATTGTGGGTACTCGTTAGAACCGCCTCGGCCATGCTGTTTTAACGAGTACCAAAAACAATTTATGTTTTTAAGCAAAATAAGAAAAATAATGTATACCCCTGTAAACCCCAGTTTTACTATATAAAAGGGGAGTTTAATGGGAACAAAATTATATGGGTATGTTTCGTGATGCTTGGAATACTTCCGAGAGCTCAAGAAGGCAAATATTTAGGGATATACAGTAAAACTTTCTTATTTGACCATAAAATGCATATTGTGAGTGTTCATTTAAAATCGTCCCATCGATGCGATTCTAATAAGTGCACTCAACATACATTATTTTATGGAAGATCGAAAAGACATATCTAAATTATGCCCATTTGCTTCTGACTACCCTCAGTGGCTCGAACTACTTTATTTAGAACAAATTTCCATCGTCCGAAAGACATTCGAGCCATTGAAATTCGACTGTACTTATTGAAGACACACAGAAATTTACATGATGTTTAGGTGTACATTTTTTGAATGTCATTGTTCATAAATTCGTAGACTCCTTTTTGGGTCGATTGTTAGCGATCGAAACATAGTATACATAGACCAAAATCTCCTTAAGTTGTTGTCCACGTGATTATCATTTACCAATGAAATCAAACCGCGCGTCAGAGTTTTGTTTAAAGAGAGTTATCTGTAAAACCGTGACCTGGCTTAGTGCTTGGACATTGGCAAACAGTGCAGACCCAGATCAGACGCCGCAGAACACGGCGTCTGATCAGGGTCTGCAATGTTTGCTTAAATGACACGTTCAGGACAAGAACCGTTTAGAATTTTCCTAGCCTATACTCAGCCTCAATTGGCCGACCATTGCTGTCAGTGCCTTGATTTGCCTGAATAGTCACAGATATATTTCAGTCAACTTGTTTACAACATCTACATAGCAACCTATAACATCCAGCCCGGAATTTTTTGTCACAAAACAAGTAGATAATAGGATTAGCAATATTGTTAATAATAAAAATTCTTAAGAAAAATTGGTACACTTGAACCTCTGTTGGGTTAAGACTGGCCAGAAAGTCTTTTTTCTGAACCGTTACTACCATAAGTGTTAGATGTGGAAGGAAAGAAATCGCGAAAACTAATGACACTGTGAATAACATAACAGTCACTCTTATTGTTGCCTTTGAGCTGTTTCCGGTCTTGATGGCGTCACTTTTTGAAGACATATTTGGTTTTACAATCAGACGGTCAATAACTTGTCGTCTGGTAGAAGGCAAGCTTTTGGACTTTGCACAAATTTTCTTCGCGTCTGCATTTTTGTCCTCTTCGCTTATACCACGATTTAATCTAAATTTTGATGGCAATGTTAGCACACCATTTCCGGTCGCGCCGTGCGCACCAGATGACGACTTACGTCTGTCCGTTTCCTTTGCTTGATTTAGTGACGTTTTACTCCCTGGCTGGACCGAATATAATGACGTCAGTGTCGTTGATGTTGAGGATTCTTTCCTCAGTGTCTGTCCATTTAGTTCATCAACACTGTTATTCCGTTGCGCTGTATTATTTTTATTGCCATTCGAGTTATCGCCCGCTTCATCTAAAGCGTCTGTTGACAAAGACGTGTCTTGCGCCTTTGAGCGATGATAAGATTTTATTTTCAAACTTCGCATACTTCTCATTGCGTTTAGGAATTGGTCACTTTGTCTAACTTTCTTAATTATAAAACTATAGAGTACTATAAATAGAATAATACACACAACAGTCTCAGTCATGAGGACAAGATTATAGATTTCCATCATGTTGGTTCCTTTAAATTTTTCATCAATATAGCACTCAAACCCTGTGATATTGCCAATTTTGGTATCTATCACACTCTTCCCAAAGAAAATTGCTGCAGGTATTGCGATAAGAGCACTGATGAATACAGTCACGATACACAAATACAGAATCTGTCTGGGCGTCCATTGCGTCTTAAATGGGCGACAAATTTTTCTATACCGCTCAACGGAAATGACGACAAGCAATAATCCAGATGAATTGTTTGCCAGGTAGTGAAAATATCGCAGCACTTTACAGGTAATATCTGATGTCATTAAGTAAGGCAGTCTCAAACTGGCTATCAAGAACGGTAATCCAGTCGAACATGCAAGAAGATCGATTATCGCTAAGAATAATATAAAGTATCGATGGCTTGTTCGGCGATAGTTCCTCTTGTAGATAATCAGAACGAGGCTGTTGCCTATGATTCCTACTACCATGGAGGTTGCCACAAATACTAGAGCTGGTATGTGTAGTACAAATAATTTATCGTTCAATTCTTCAACGGTAATTGTATCGTTCGGACGATACTTATACACAACTCTTGCATCTGTGTACATATCGATAAATAATTGTAGAATTCTATTATAAAAGCGGAGAAACAGAACAAGGCGACAATTAAATCAATGTGACGTCATCATGGCGCTAGCAAAATTCTAAAGAACGTTTCAGAACCGCAAACATTTTCAATTAGAAAAATAATGTTTAAAGCTAAATATTCCTGTAAATCATATATACTGTATCCTTGTTAAATCTCACATTGTACCGAAATATTTATTTCCAGCAGGTGAGTTGACGTGTACAAGTCCATCTGATATAATTCAACTCCACAAATCATTACTGGTTGTTAAGAACTAGTCCAGTATTTCGTAATCCTTTTTAAATTTCACTTTGGAAAACTTTACATCACTTGTCTTACAATCAGCACACTTTCCCGGAACGCATCATAACAAACTGACTCATCACCAGCGTTCGGAAATCTCCAAATATCCGAATCATCCGATTCCTATTCCTTTACATTTCCTGTTACATGTACAACTTCCAGGATAACTTTTTTTTTTGCTTGGGAAACTGCGCATCTGTCTATCGTATCAACCTTTATCACTCTGTCAAGTTAATTCAGCAGACGGCAAATTAGTGATATTTTCTTCTTTTTTTTTTTCCCCATGAAAACAGGATTTGACATATCATGCAAATTGTCTCCAACGGAGACAATTTGCATGATATATCAATTCTTGTTTTCCGGGAAAAATAAGAAAGATATTTCATAATGTCGTCTGCTGAATTTTTTACCCAGAGTGCTAAGCGTCAAGCCTCGATTGGACAATCGCAAATGTATAACATGCGAGCAAGTATTAATTACATTCCAAATAAACCAAGTTATTGGCTGGTTTTAATTGAAACTTTCCTACTCTCATCCCGGTAATCACTAAATCATGGATATGTTTTATTTGTAATATTCGTATTGATCATTAATGTATAATTGTATTTACCGCAGACTTCGGTCCATCATAATCTCGAGAGGCTTTCAACGCTTAGAATTACTGCTTTGTTCTAGGCTAACATGTCTCTAGAGATAACTCGACAATTATGAATACAACTTTTGTTCCCGTTCCTCATTTAGAAAATTAACCCTTAAAGCGCCAGGCAAAATTTGTAGCAGACGACATTCTATTTATTATCATCCTTTTTCAGAGAAATAAGTCTCGACATTTCCTGTGAATCGTCTATCCGACAGACGATTCACATGAAATGTCAAGATTTTTTCTTTAAAAAAAAACAAATAAAATAGAATCATCGTCTGCTGCAGTTGTGATTGGTGCTTTACGGGCTAATGCTACCCTTGCGTCGTATGTCCCTCTACACGTTTACGCTTTGCATACTTGGTAAAAAAAAGTCAGCAGATGACATTTTGAAATATGTTCCATATTTCTCCCCTCAAAAAAATACGCTTTAATATTTCATGCAAATTAGGAGACAATTTGGATGAAATGGCAAAGTCTATTTTCTGGGAAAAATAAGAAAACAAAAATATCATCAATTTGTCGTCTGTCGAATTAGCCTAGAGATGGGTAAAGTTAAAAAAATCAATAGAAAACAATAAGATAAAACTGTTGAAAATAATGACTTCCATAAATAATGCAGCTCATACAGGCAAAATTTACAATAATATATCTTCTTTCAGCAAAGCGTCAGTTTGTCATTACTCACAGGCGGATCCAGGTAGCGTTCGTGGGGTTAAGTCTTACCCACCACAACCCGTTTGACTCAAAATTAGGAAAATTTGGATGAATGTTTGATTTTGGATGCTGTACTTTTTTAAGCTACACATTCGCATATCTTACTCCAAAGTTTTCAATACATTACGAAAACACGCGTATTCAAATATATTGAATATTTTACAACCAAATTACGAAAACAAGCCTATTCAAATATTTTGAAAATTTTACAACCAAAAAGGAAACTGTTCAGATAAAAAATTCTGATATTGTTCATATACCTGCTCAAAACAGATTGTGGGTACTCGTTAGAACCGCCTCGGCGTGGCGGTTCTAACGCGTACCCACAATCTATACTTTTTTGCAAAATAAGAAAAATAGTGTTTACCCCTGTAAACCACAGTTTTACTATATAAAACTGGGATTTAAGGTGGTAAAAATTATATAGGCACGTTTTCGTGATGAAAATATAAGTGAATAAATCCAATTCTATTGTCTATATGGACGTGTCTAAAATGAGTGTCAAGCAATGTAGAACCTGAACTGGCGCCACGTTTTGGTGGTCCGATCCAGGTCTACACTGTTTGCTCAGGTCTGTTTGTCCGAAAACTTGGGGTAAATACCATAATTTGATCAAATCGAAGCCCGTATAATTCTGGATCCGCCCCTATTATTTAACGGTTGCAGTGGGTAAAGATCTCGAATATCACAAGATATTAATACACAATTCCAAATCAATTGTTTTATTCGTTGAAAACTCGCTTGACCCCTTTCAATTAGCAAAAGCAAACTTTGGTTATCAGACCTGTATAATCCATATTTTTTTGTTTATATGAGATATGTATAATTCATAACGTATTATTACTCTCCCTTCATATTCTCATGTACTTATTGTTACCGCTTCAATCTAAAAAGTACTTTACTACTAGCAAGATCAGAATGAAATAAAATGTGTAAGCGCATAACAAACCCTACAAAATGGCGTGCGCCCAGCGGACTCAGATCAATATGGGCATCCGCCGTCTGATCAGAGCCTTCGCTGTCCGCATGACATCACGAAAACATACCTATATAATTTTGACCCCCTTAAACCCCACTTTTATATAGTAAAACTGGGGTTTACAGGGGTGTACATTATTTTTCTTAGTTCTGCTCAAAAACATAGATTGTGGGTACTCGTTAGAACCGGTTCTAACGAGTACCCACAATCTATGTTTTGAGCAGAAATATGAAAAATATCAGAATATTTTGCCTGAAAATTTTCATTTTTTGGTGGTAAAATTTTCAGTATATTTGAATAGGCATGTTTTCGTAATGATAAAAACTGGGGTCCTTAGCTACCCATTGAGCGCGCAACGAAGACTCTGATCAGACTGGACTTATCATGCGCTGGCTCAAATTCAAATTGTAAACATGTTTTGTTTTGTTTTCAGGGTACATGTATTTGTTTGTGTTGAGGTTTTACGGCCCAGTCAACCCAAAGGGGTCATGTCGAGCGCGGTCAGTTTACCTAACCACACGTTTACTGGGCAGGCTTAGTCCTCTAAGCGGTTAACAAGTATTGTGCACATTCTTTCGCCAGAAACTGACAACTGCCCTTCTTGAATCAGCGGAAGGGAGAGAATGACCGTAGAAAATATTTCATGATCAATCCCCACGAAAGAATGTTGCCGACCTCGGCGGGGGTTGAACCCACGACCTCCTGGTCTCAAGTCGGACGGCGCATCCAACTGAGCCACCGAGGCCGACTTTTGTTTTCAGGGTATCTTACATGTTTTTACTCTAATTATATATACTACTCAAAGTTTGCTAGGGACCAAAAGTTTGACGCGTTATTTGGAAAATTGTTTCTAACATTTTGTGAGATTTCCTTTTGATATGAAGCATTATTATTTTGAGACGGTCCCCCGTGTGTATACTAGCCCCCCCCCCCCCCCCCCCCCCACCCCCCGCCAAAAAAAAAAAAAAAAAAAAGACACTGCAAAGCCACACATTTTTTCAGCAAAAGATTTCAGCATATTTGCGTATCACTCGATGTAAATTTTAACGAATCGTTAACTAACGACATCGTTAGCTTTGAAAAAACTGGGCCCTGGATTTTATTCTGGGAAAGAAATTATTCTTATCCTATATACCAAGGTTTTCCTATACAGTGTAGGATAAAAAATCGAGCATACTCTCGTGTTTGATGTGCACTGGTTGTATAGGACGTCACGTTAACCATCATTAATGCTGACGTCACTGAACGTAGTCGTTAAACGTCACAATATTGCGGACGTCAGCAATCGAAGTCACTGCATTATATATAATATTATTAAAAATCCACGTTCAGATATGAAACGTATGCAAGCAAAAGATTTTAGATGACTGTAAGGGATGGACAGAAAAATCTGCCCCTCGGGATCACAGCCTGGCAAGCCTCGTGATGTCAGACAATGACCCTCATAAATTCGCTTTCGGTAATGATAAAAGCCTCATGTTTGCTTTTTTTTTTTTTTTTTTTTTTTTTCTTTTTTGTTTCCAAATTAAGCGACAAGTCATTGCGCGCAAGAATTTATTATTTGTTTCAGGTTTTTACCTGCCGAAAGAAGCCATAACAGTGACGGACAATACAACGCGTCCTTGACAATTTGTATAGACTGGCATATTAAAATAACAGCGGTAAAATTAAAAAAAAAACAACGTTCAGGATATATGTTATCTTTATTTTGGATTTAAAATAAAAGCCCAATAAAATTGTTGTTTTCTTAGTTCGGCGAATTGTCGTACCTCTGGTGTTGGGTTTTACCGCAAGTAGTGCCCCATCAGATGTTGTTTTTTGTTGTTTTATTGTTGTTGTTTTTTTTTTTGTTGTTGTTGTTTTTGTTGTTGTTGTTTTTTTTTTGTTTTTTTTTTTTTTTTTTTTTTTGTTTTGTTTTTTGTTGTTGTTGTTGTTGTTTTTTTGTTTTGTTTTGTTTTTTTGTTTCATCGGGAACATGAAAGACTTTCTTTACCAATCAGCAAGCAGGAAAACCTATAAATGTAAATAAAATATTTATTTATTTATTAACTTACTTACATGTATTTAAAAATTTATCATTATGTTGTGGTTATTTATTTATTTACGTTGTTGATGTTGTTTTTGGTGGTGGTGGCTGTGGTTGTGGTAGTCCAGCTGTTCTTAAAGTAATTTCTCTGAAATGTGCTTAACAAATTCCATGAAACAGCTGTCATTTTCTGGCCTAACCGAGTGTTCAATTTTTACGTTTCTATAATGTTGAGAAGATCAGCAGACTATTGGAAAAAATAAATGGTACATTTTTACAAGACTTTGTTTACGATCGTTTGAGAGTTTATCATATTTCTCCCTGTATTATAAGAGCTTTCTTCCGTTTAGCGTTGGAGATAAGAAAAAAAATTAACCTTATCGCTTATGCGAAATGGGCAGGCTCAGATCAGCCTGCGCGTCCGCGCAGGCTGATCTGGGCCTGCGCATTTGCTGGACAAAACTACATTCTTAATCTATAAATAAAGCCAATGCCAAAGATCCTTTACAGATCGCATGGATGCAAAGACGACCTCGATCTTTCTGCTGCGCAAAGGCAGTAAGGTACCTTTTTGTTGGGGATGGTCAATATGACATTAAATGAGCCCAGTTTCTGCATCCATATATATGGACACGACTCTCTACGTAACCGGCCCTTATGTATACCATATTTGCTCTAAGAAGTCGAACCGACCAGCATGAGCAAACAGTGCAGTCCTAGATCAGACGCTGCGGAATGCGGCGTCTGATCAGGTCTACACTGCTTGACACTCTTCCAGTATTTTACTCATATATCATCGGAGAAACAGTCCTGTGCAAACCGTGCAGACTTAGATCAGAGTCTGATCAGGGTCAGCACTGTTTGCCACTCATCCAGGTGTTTTTAGAACCAAATTTATACTGAGTAATCGGACCGACTAGCCTTAACAAACAGTTTAGACCCTGATCAGACGCCGCAGAACGCGGTATCTGACCAGGGTCTACACTGTTTGGCATTTATCTGGATTTTTTAAAACCAAATTTATCCTAAGTTGTCGAAAAGACAGGCCTGAGCAAACAGTGTAGACCTAGATCAGACGACATATATCGCGGAGTCTGATCAGGGTCTACACTTTTTGCCACTCATTCAGCAGTTTTTAGACAAATATACATGTACCGGTAGCCCAATGGACTGTTTTTCTTCAAATGTTTGGATAAGACTATTAAGGTCTTAAGAGTCAACCGGGTTCGACAGCGCAGTCGATAGCGCGTCTAGGGGTCTTACGTTCGACTCACACCCCAGCTTCGTTACTTCCTCCATCGAGACTTTTAGACTCATATTTGTCCCAAGGTTTCGAAAACACAAGCCTGATCAAATAGTGTAGACCCATATCAGACGCCATAGAACGTGGCTTTTAATGAAGAACTACACTGGTTGCCACTCATCTAGCAATTTTGGACATATCGACTGATAGCCAAATGTCTGTTTGTTTTTTATTATTTATTCATTTTTTTTTTTTAATTTATTTATTATTTTTTTTTTTTTTTTTTTTTTTTTTATTTTATTTATTTTTTTTTTTTTTTTTTTTTAATTTATTTATTTTTTTTTTTTTTATTTTTATTTTTTTTTTTTTGGCTAAGAATGGTAAGAACTTAAATTGGTCCGAATACTTAAGGTGAATACGATAATTACCATATTTATTTACCATAAATATTGGGACACCTTAACGCCTTACCATACTTGTTCTTAAATTGTAAAAAAAAAAAAAATCCATTTGACCAACTGTTGATGTGTCTATTTTAGTGCTGGATAAGTGGCAAGCAGTGTAGACCCGGATCAGACGCCGCATTCTGCGGCGTCTGATCTGGATCTACACTGTTTGCCCTGGCTTGTCTATCCCTATACTTAGAGTGAATACGGTTTTTCAACATTTTTAAACAATCCCATCATTATGTTTACAAATCAATATAATTCATAGAAACAACGTGATATGTCAGTAATCTAGTTCATCAATAACCAATAAGAACAAGCAACTGTATGGGGGTGGGTGCGTGGGTGGACAGGTGTGTTTGATTAAACGTTTCACCTCTGCAGACCAAAACAGGTACCCTTGCAAATAGCAGAGATCCAGATAAGGAGCAGTCTCATCAAGGTCTACACCTTATGCCCTTATGTTTATGATTTTTGACTGACACCCCTATTTGCAATCGTGGACATGTCCAGATTCAAAGTAGGAAGAGTCGATTTTAAAAACTTAGGGGTGAAAGGGGTAAAGCTAAACCTAGAGATAAATTATCAGCGTTTGGCTAACAGATGTGGTGTTGAAGTTCTGCGATAACCTGTTCGGTTAGTGGTTGGCCTGGTGAGGGTTGGTGGTTTTGCTGCCCTCTTTGGTTGCCTTTATCTGTGTTTCATCACAGTGCCGAGAAGTTAGCTGATATATTTGTGATACTCAACTGATGAGTTAAGGAAAAGGGGCGAAGGCTGAGCGCTCGTGAAAACACGTTTGAGCACTCGCTGTGAGCATCCCAACAGTTTTATTGTGATTTTCCAAGGCGGTATTTCTTGTTTGTTTATTCTTTTGAGTTCTTTTTAACGACACATCATCCGTTGTTGGTCATTTTTGTGTTGTCTCCGAGCGGAAGGGAGAGACCGGATGGAAGATACATGTATAGTAGAGAATAAGAAGGAGGGAAATAGAGCAAATGACATCATCCCAGCTAACAGAAAACGTCGGAGCGACATTGTTGTGTGTTTACTGAGATAGAAGATACTAACATACTCTTTTCTCCCACGTGTTACAAATACAGCAGGCCCTCACCACCCTTCTACCCTCGCGGTACATTTCTATTTCTGTTGCATTTCCTTTTTATGTTTGTCGCCCAGCGAAAGGGATAGAAGAAATACTAGGGAAGAAGGCGAAGTGAAATAGAGGATGATAGCATAGAAACTAGAGAAATACGCATGGTACCCAATTCCCCTACCTGCTACAAATACACCAGGCCCTCACCACCCTACCACCCTGGCGGTACATTTGTATTTCTGTCGCATTCCCTTTTTGTGTCGTCTCCCGACGAAAGGGATTGAAGAGATAGTAGGGAAGAGGACGAAGCGAAATGGAGGATGGCAGCAAAGAAACTGAAGAAATACTTATGTACTCAATTCCTCGACCTGTTTCAAATACAACAGGTCTGTGAGAGTCTCACCAAATAGCCTTGCGGTATATTTGTATTCTTGTCGAATTTCCTTTGCGTTTTGTTCGTTCTGTTCCTAACCGTTTTTTTTTTTTTTTTTTTTTTTTTTTGGTACCTTGGGAGAGGACTGTGTTTCGTGATCATGGCCATTCATAAGTGCGTCCAACGGGAACTGTGAAGCAGTTCCCCGAACTGCGGAGCGGTTTAGCGTGCAGACGCACTACTATAGACTACCTACGTGACCAGTGATGTGTGTGACCAAAAAATGTGATGGTCCAACAAATGCTTGGGTGGTTCGGTGCTTATCCTGAAAAACAATAAGCGTTCCATGATTTGGCAGAGACTATTGACACAGTGGCCGTCCCTATTATAGCAACTAAAGAGCCAATAACTCCAAGTATTCCAATTGCAAGGGGTTGAATCACGAGACTTATGACGTCAGCCTGTAGGCTTTGCGATCGCAGCCATATTGAATTTTGTCTCCACTTCGAATTTTATTTCTGTCCGTTCTCCGTCTGTTTACAAGCTAAGCATGATTCGTTTTGTGCATAAGGTATACTTTGTTGTGGAGTTTAACGCTTAGCACTCTGGGTAAAATTTTCAGCAGACGACATTTTGAAATATTTTTCTTATTTCTCCCAGAAAACAGGTTTTGACATTTCATGCAAATTGTCTCCATTGGAGAGACAATTTGCATGAAATGTCAAATCCTGTTTTGGGGAAAAATAAGAAAAATCACCAATTTGTCGTCTGCTGAATATGCCTAGAGAGTGGTGAGGGTTAAATAACACATAGACTTTACGCTCTTTTCACGTGATATTCTTAAAAAAAAAACTTCGATACAGGTAAGCGAACGATAGTATAGTATATTGTCGTTATACCTGTCATCGGCATACATTAGTTTTCGGCATTCGGAGAGCATGGCCCCCGCCCATCGGAACCCGCGAAATAGATGGGCTGCCTAAAGCCTCCATGGCAGAGCTGCTAGTAACTTAGCAGGACCCGAATTCATGTGATCGGGTCGGGTAAAACTCCCACAAATTTGGAGGCAATGTCTCTGAACTAGGCTACATTTACTGAAATATTGTTGACTTGGACGTTATATCGAAATTTATGCAGTGAACTGAGAAGTCGAACGTGCTCTGAAATCAAATTCAGCTAGATCTGGAGCATGTGATGATAATTTGGACGCACGGATATAGGTAGCACCTATTAAATTCACATTATTTTTTATTATTGTCAACCCTCCTTGTAATGACACTCGTTACAACGACAAAACAACAAAATTCGCTATAATGATCATTTGACTAGCACGAAATCTTTGCTCAAGACTTGACAGTTAATCAAAAATTATGCAAGAACATTGTATTTAATGTATCCAAGAAACAGGTGTTTTGGATATACGTTAGAATTGCCTAACTGAGGCGATTCTAACAAATATTTAAAACGTGTTCTTTGAGGAAATAAGAATAAAACAATGCTTTTTGACATATCAGTATGCTCATTGAGTAGTTTATTTACAACAGCAAGTTCATTAGAATGGCAACATCTTTAAGAACAGATGCTGTCGTTGTAATGATAATTCGCTGTATGGTGATATGGATGTTTATGCTCACTCTAAGAGAAGTACTGCAGTATCACGCTCCAGACACACGGTCTGATATTCTACCCAGCTTCATTATATTGTCAATGAGCCGACCATACCTAGCCCTGTTGGGCTCTAGTATTATTCCGAAGACATATTAAGCTCCCACTCATATTTACTGCACAAAAAGAGCACTCGTGTTATGGGAAACATGTTGTTTTTACAGTCAAACCTCGATAGCTCGAACACCGATGGCTCATTTACAATGTCTAATTCGAACTCGTTTTTGAGTCCCTACGAAATTCTTCCGATAGCTTTAAAAAAAAAAGCAAATATTTAGGGGAATTTTCTTATTTTATCACAAAATTGTATGTTGTGTGTACTCATTAGAATCGCCTCATCGAGGCGATTCTAATGAGTACACTCTATATACAATTATTGTGTAGAAAATCGAAAAGATTTCTCTAAATTATCGCTATTTGCTTCCTGACCTGGTGCCATGATTAACCTTCATTGGCTCGAACTACCCATTTCTCGAACACTTTTCCATGGTCCCAAAGGTGTTCGAGCCATTGAAGTTCGACTGTATTATGTTGCTCCCCTATGGTGCCCCTCTATACTGACATTTCGTCAAAATCGTTACGTTTCACAGAAAACAATTGTTCAAACAGGTGCTAAGACAAAAACCTATATTTTTCATAGGTAATGTTAAATCACTGACAGAGCCAAGAGAAAATCTACCTTGTTTTTAAAGAATGCGTGTTAGTGGGAATAGCTACACTTTAAAGAGAGATATAATTCGGTCATTTTTTTTTTTTTTTTTTTTTTTTTTTTTTTTTTTTTTGTTCCAAGGAATCTGCTCTTAACCCATTTTCGCCTAGCGTCCCATTAAAGGGACATTGACAAATAGTGTAGACCCAGATGAAATGCCATAGAACGCGGCGTCTGATCAGGGTCTACACTGTTTGCATTAAGTTCAGGAATTCCTGTAAAACATGGTAATAATGAAAACCGAGCAAACACCCCTTAAACTGGTCCACTCGGCATAAATGGGTTAAATTCTACATTAACTGAGAGACAGGGGAAAATCTACCCTGTTCCTATAGATGGCGTATAAAAGGGGGGATATTGATCATACTTTCAAGGCTGACAAATCAGTCAAAATGGTTTTGCTCCATTCTGAAAAGGGGTTTATTCTAAAAGGAGAGAATTGAAATTGGAGGCTGTTCGTATGGAAGGAGTGTTCAGGGGAAATAGATACACAACTTAGTCAAAATATTTTGTGCTCCCTACTGAAAGGGGGTCTACTCTAAAAGGAACACTTTGAAAGCTGTTCATATGGGAGGCGCGTTAAGGTGAAGTCATACGCTTTCAAGAGAGATAACTCAGTCCAAATTGTGCTTGCTGACTTCTGAAAAGGCGTCTTCTCTAATAGGAAATTCTTTCTTTTTAGTGTAGTCAACTTTTCAGAAGGGGCTTGGTGTCCTAAGTGGAGTCGTTACACTTTCAACGTCGCCTCAACGTCGATGCAACGTCATGACGTTGCATCGACGTTGAGACGACGTTGTATAAACGTCATGTGCCCGCTTGGTTGTTTATTGCTGTTTTGTGAAAACATATCTACTCTTAAAGGGAAGAATTATTGAGGAAAGAATTAGCTCCCCTTCGGAAGAAATTCTTTCGTTTTGGAGAAGACCATTTTTCAGAAGGGGGTTGGTGTGATACACTTTCATGGGAGACAACTTAGACAAATTTGTTTTTGTTCCATTCTGAAAAGGGTCTAACACTCTATACTTTCAAGGGAGATAACTTAGTCAAAATTATTTGTGCTCCATTCTGAAAAGGGTCTAACACACAAAGGGGAGCAAACTCTTTACTTTTAAGAATTTTTTTCCTTTTAGAGTATATCCCTAATAAGAAGGGGACTGATGTGAAAGAACGCAAACAGACATTCCACCACATAATTTAGACCATTGTAGTCGGGAGACCCGTGAAAGGGTAATAGGCAAACAGTGCAGACCCAGATCAGACGCCGCAGAACCCGGCGTCTGATCTGGGTCTGCAGTGTTTGCAGATAGTTTAGCCATTTTTTTTCTAGGAATATGTAAATCTCATAGCCGGACTTACCTAAAATTGAAATTGGACTCTTCCAATATATAGTTGGGGAGAGTCCATTCAGTGCATGTATACAATGGGTTTGATACAGTCGAACTTTAATGGCTCGAACATCTTCGGGACCAAGGAAATTTGTTCTAGAAATGGGTAGTTCGAACAACTAAGGGTTATCCCTTGTCCTGCTGAGCCCGGATATACCCTGCCTTTGCAAACAGTGTAGATCCAGATCAGTTGGCTTCTAATCTGGATCTGCACTATCTGCCATTAAGTATGTGAGTTTATAGCAACAATCCAGATCAAGTAATCTGATTGGCTGAAAGTTAGAAGTGGGTGTGGCATCTTAATTTATTCAGCAGGACAATGGTTAAGTCGGGAGGCAAATGGGGATATTTTAGGGAGTAATTTCGATTTTGTTTAAAATAATGGTTTGTTGACTGTATTCATTAGAGTCGTCTCGTCGAGGCATTTCTGATGGACACCCACAGCATTCATTGTCATGATAAAACAAGAAAAAGAATCCCTAAGGCGTAAAAAAGTAGCTGTGTTTCCGCTAACCCGACCGACCCTGTTTCAAACATCCGACTCTGCTATTTTTATCAGTAAAAATGCAAAATAAAAAAAAAGAGTAAAACACCGAGCCTCAACAAAATACCTGTATTTTCATAAAATTACAGGCCCGACACTGTTCTTTTCTGGAGAAAAATAGAAAAATAAAAAAAAGTTTCGCCTACCTACCGACCAATTTCTTTTTTTTTTTAACAGATTGTTAGCGGAAACACAGCTACTTTTTTACGCCTAAATTTTTGGGCTATCGGAAGGATTTCCCTGGGACTCAAAAATGAGTACGAATCAGCCACGGTAAACAAGACATCGGTGTTCGAGTCATAAAAGGTGTAATGTAAATCAGTGGGCTCAAAATCAAAGTTAAGGTTAAGTGTACGAGTCTGAAGGATTTGAGGCATTAAACTGGCCGAATATTTAGGATAATTATCGATATGCCACATTTATACATGTACAGCTGTTCGGGACATTTGTATTCCAATGTGATGCGCATCAGGAAAACATGCCTACATAATTTTGAACCCCTTAAACTCCACTTTTATATAGTAAAACTGGGGTTTACAGAGGTATATATTATTTTTTCTTATTTCTGCTCAAAAACATAGATTGAGGTACTCGTTAGAACCGCCTCACCGAGGCGGTTCTAACGAGTACCTACAATCTATGTTTTGAGCAGAAATATGAAAAATATCAGAATTTTTATCTGAAAACTTTCAGATTTTGGTGGTGAAACTTTTCAATACATTTAAATAGGCGTGTTTTCGTAATGGCAACGCTAAGTAGCAGATTCGAACAACGAAGTCCCAGATCCGCTTGCACATCCGTACAGCCTTATCAGGATCTGCGTTCTCCCATAACAGAAGCATTGGAGTCCTTTTAAATATGCTCATGGATGCTCGAATATCATTGGGACCATTGGACTATGATCTAGACATTCATCACGAAAACGTGCCTATATAATTTTGACCCCCTTAAACCCCACTTTTATATCGTAAAACTGGATTTTATATGGGTATATATTATTTTTCTTATTTCTACTCAAAAACATAGAGTGTGGATACTCGTTAGAAACGCATCGCTGAGGCGGCTCTAACCAGTACCCACAATCTATGTTTTGAGCAGAAATATGAAAAATATCAGAATGTTTATCTGAAAAAATTTTCATTTTTTCGGTGGTAAATTTTCAGTATATTTGAATAGGCATGTTTTCGTAATGGAAAGCAGAGTAATCCTTTTGACTACTGTTGACGTGTCTAAAACTGCTGGATGAGTAGCAAACAGTGTAGACCCAAATCAGACGCCGCATTCTTAAACCCCACTTTTATATAGTAAAATTAACTAGGGTTTATAGGAGTATATATTATTTTTCTTATTTCTACTCAAAAACATAGAGTGTGGGTACTCGTTAGAACCGCATGACTACTGTTGACGTGTCTAAAACTGCTAGATGAGTAGCAAACAGTGTAGACCCTAATCAGACGCCGCATTCTTAAACCCCACTTTTTTATAGTAAAACTGGGGTTTATAGGAGTATATATTATTTTTCTTATTTCTACTCAAAAACATAGAGTGTGGGTACTCGTTAGAACCGCATGACTACTGTTGACGTGTCTAAAACTGCTAGATGAGTAGCAAACAGTGTAGACCCTAATCAGACGCCGCATTCTTAAACCCCACTTTTTTATAGTAAAACTGGGGTTTATAGGAGTATATATTATTTTTCTTATTTCTACTCAAAAACATAGAGCGTGGGTACTCGTTAGAACCGGATCTCCGAGTTTTTTATCTGAAAATTTTCAATTTTCGGCGCTGAAAGTGTCTATTCATGTAAATAGGCGTGTTTTCGTAATGAAGATTGATAGAAAAAAAAAACTGAGGACTCAAAACAAGCTATAAAAACAGTAAAAGTTTTGAACTTAGCCTCATGATAATGTATATCCTTGCTTTCACTATATACAGTTGAACTTTAATGGCTTGAACATTTTAGGAACTATGGAAAAATGTTCTAGACGTTGGTAGTTCTAGCCACTGCGGGTTATGTAAGTACACCTACAAATCACAATAACCATTTTGTTATGTAAACACATCTACAAGTCAAACGACGACCATCTTATTATGTAAACACGCCTTCAAGTCATAATGACCATCTTATTGTGTAAAAACACCTACAAGTCATAATGGCCATCTTATTATATGTAATCACACCTACAAGTCAAAACGGATATTTTATTATGTACACGCACCTACAAGTTATAACGACCTTTTTATTATTTAATATACCTACAAGTCATCAAGTACCATTTTATTATGTAAACACACTTACACATGTACAAGCCATAAAGACCATCTTATTATGTAATCACACACACACAAACCATAACGACCATTTTATTATGTAAATACACATATAAGCCATAACGACAATCTTATTATGTAAAGACACCTACAAGTTATGACGACATCCTATAATGTAAGCAACTTATAAGCCATAACGACCATCTTATTACGTAAACAAATAAACATGCCAAATGAACAGTTTATTGCGTAAACAAATATACAAGCCATAATGACCATTTTATTGCGTAAACAAATATACAAGCCACAATGAACATTTTATTGCGTAAACAAATATACAAGCCATAATGACCATTTTATTGCGTAAACAAATATACAAACCATACGACCATCTTATTACATAAACAAATATACAAGCCATAATGACCATTTTATTGCGTAAACAAATATACAAACCAAAAAGACCATCTTATTACGTTAACAAATATACAAGCCATAATGACCATTTTATTGCGTAAACAAATATAAAAGCCATAATGAACATTTTATTGCGTAAACAAATATACAAGCCATAATGACCATTTTATTGCGTAAACAAATATACAAGCCATAATGAACATTTTATTGCGTAAACAAATATACAAGCCATAATGACCATTTTATTGCGTAAACAAATATACAAGCCATAACGACCATCTTATTACGTAAACAAATATACTAGCCATAATGACCATTTTATTGCGTAAACAAATATACAAGCCATAATGACCATTTTATCAGTAATCACACATATGCAAGGAGTATTCTGCTAAACCACAGCTCTGGATAGTTAAATGTTTTTAATAAATAAAAATTATAATGTTTTATTCATTTATCAAAAAAAATCAGAGGCGCTTCTAATGATAATTAGCAGATGTTTTGTTTTTGTGAAGAAATAAAGAAAATATCTTGTTACCAATTTTATGTAAAGCTTTAAAAGCCATGGTATTTTCGCCTTATTATACGGGAAGTGAGAAAGACTTAAGTGACTAAGAACTTTAAGACAGATATATGTCGTTAAAAACCTGGGCCCAGTTGTTCAAAACTAACGATATCGTTAGTTAACATATTGTTAAAACTTTGATCATTAGATATGGCATATATGCTAAAATTTTTGCTGAAAAATTGTGAGTAGCTTTTGCATTTGCAAAAAGTTACTCACATTTTTCAGCAAAAATACCTGTGAATTTGATATTGTACTTATAGAACACATCACGAAAACACATCTATATAATTTTGACCCCCTTAAACCCCACTTTTATATAGTAAAACTGGGGTTTACAGGGGTATACATAATTGTTCTTATTTCTGCTCAAAAATATAGATTGTGGGTACTCGTTAGAACCGCCTTGTCGAGGCGGTTCTAACGAGTACCCACAATCTATGTTTTGAGCAGAAATATGAAAAATATCAGATTTTTTTTTTATCTGGAAATTTTCAGTTTTTGGAGGTGAAATTTTCTATATATTTGAATAGGCCTGTTTTCGTAATGACTTCAGACTTTGACCACCGACGAGCTCGTTAAGCTAACGATGCTTTGAACAACTGGGCCCTGGTAGCTAGAAATAACAATCACATTGAAACGTTGGTTTCGAAACTGCAAATTTCTGAAAAATCCCCTTAAATATCATTACCTGGGTACATATTTAGATGTAATCGTAATGCTATCAAGCAACGCTTTATATATATACGAGGGCGTGTCAATAAATAACCAGCCTATCCCATTTTCGATGGACCGAGACGGTCACGATTTTTATGCTTTGTTTCAATATATGTTTTATACATGGGTACAAAATTGCACGCGTATCGAGTCATTCTTTAATAAGAAATGGATGTCAAACATGGCTAGTGATGCATAGACCTGCTTTTCATCTAAAGTTGAGTACCGTGCTGTAATTCGGTACTTGTATTTAAAAGGTAAAACGGGCAAGGAAATACACCGTGAGTTAGCCGATGTTTATGGGTCTTCTGCACCAACTTATGCTCATGTTAAATTCTGGGTAGGGTAATTCAAACGCGGTAGAACGTCTTTAGAAGATGTAGCCAGGACTGGACGCCCACTGGATGCCACCGACGAAGAAATGTGTAAGAACGTTCGGGATCTGGTATACTCTGATAGGCGAATTCAGGTGGGAGAAATAGCGCAGGCATTAGGCATTTCACATGGTAGCGTTTCAACAATCTTACATGATCGTTTAGGTATGCGAAAGCTACCAGCCCGTTGAGTCCCCAAAATCCTTAGCGATGAGCAAATGGCAACCAGAGTATCAGTATGCAGCGCCTTGTTAAAGCGTTTTAGGTCAAAAGATGATTTTGTTTTGCGTCTGGTGACTGTAGATGCGACTTGGGTTCATTATTATGAGCCGGAGAATAAAGCTCAGAGTCGTCAATGGGTAGGGCCTGGGTCCCCGAGGCCAAAGAAGTTCAAGACGCAACCATCTGCTAGCAAGGTGATGGCCACAGTATTTTGGGACGCAAAAGGCGTTATTATGTTGGAATTTTTTCCCCAAGAGAAGTACAATAACAGGAGTGTACTATGCAAACTTGTTAGACCAGCTGAGAACCGCCATCCGTGAAAAACGCCGAGGTAAACTCTCTAAAGGTGTTTTGCTGCAACAGGACAACGCGAGAGTCCACATTTGCAAAGTTGCAATGGATGCTGTAGAGCGAAACGGGTATATATTAATACCACATCCTGCCTATTCGCCTGACCTAGCTCCTAGCGACTTCTTCCTATTCCCAAACTTGAAAAAGGATATCCCGTGGACTTCATTTCCGGTCTGATGAAGAAGTCGTGACGGCAATTGAGGAGTGGGTCAATGGAAAGGACCCTGGCTTTTTCAGTTCTGGGCTGATGGCACTTGAACACCGTTGGTCTAAGTGCATCACACTAGAGGGCAATTACATCGAAAAAGAAGAGGTGGATCTCAACCGGAAATAAGTTAGGCTGATTACTTATTGACTCACCCTCGTATTTCTTAACGCAACGTGTGGAAAGACTGTCTACTGATTAACAAGATTTGACAGTTGGTTGTCTCGTTAGCACGGCTGGGTGCCAATTAAAATACATCTTCATTGAAAATTTTAACTGCCTGTTACATCACTATTGTGAAGTAAAGAGATGTGGGTCGGATTCTAAATAAGTCCCTCCTTTTATGAAAGTACCTTATATATGCGACAAACGTCGACTCAAATTAGCATGCGTGCACACCGATCAGCGTCTACGCTGTTCGCTAATAGAATGGTCAAGGTCCAAACATAATGTAAGCGACCAGAGTAGACTGATCGGACTGCGCGGATGTTGTTGCGCGACTCGTGTATATACATATACATGTGATACATATATATGGTTATTCCTGAACATCAAATAGTTATTAAATGGGTTACGGGTAACAGATGTACAAAAAATAGATTGTTGTACCTACTATACACAATAAAAAAAAAGATATATTATACTTCTGAAATTAATTGCTTTCTCTATGACGTTCGATAAAAGATTTATTGAGTTGATTATTAAGAGCAAACACTAAAAAGTAGGTCAAACAGTACACCGTACATTACCACAAACATCTGGACAGCCCAACTCTTTATGGTCGACCTAAATTTGAAACATGTTAATTTGTCTACCAGAAGAGATGTCTCAAATTGTGTGATGGAATTTATTTTGTAGCAAAATGTATCGACCTTGAACAAAATAAAATGGATCTACATTGCTTGCTCATTCTAATTTTGCAAATTTCGCGCTGCGCTTTAAAGCGCGAGTTCAACATAACGCGGAAATTCCCCACTCTCTCTGTATAATATAAGCGCGTCTAGAATGCAAATCAAAGACAATGTGAACTTGGTGTTGTCAGCGCAACCACAAAACTTATCCTGCAGGAAAAACTCCACTTAACATTTATTGGAAATATGTTGTCTTGGCCGAGTTTTCATAATTTTCTAAGATGAAGTTTAAATGCTCATATTTCAATTATTTCTCATATCTAAGATTTGTTTTCAAAAAGCAATAGTTCAATATATTATCTTTAAGACTGCAGCATTATATTCAAAGAAAATCGAGCAATATTTGTAAACATCAGCAAGAAACTTAGGGAGCCATTTTATTTATTTTCGGCACTTTTTGCAGAAAATCATCAGAAAGTCACCCGAAATTATGGTATAACTTCAATTTTATCAATTTAGACTTCACATTTTCAACCAAACCTATCAAAAACAATTTATTACAATCTCAGTTATATCCAAAATCATTTTAATGATCATAGTGCTGTAATATAATGCTAAAAAATCAAGCCAAGACAACATATTTTTGCAAGTCCGTTAGTGACTAGTCCGGGTAATTATTAGGTCCGAGCCGACACCGAGTCTACAAAAATGTTTTTCATGCTCTGCTCAGCAGAGGTTAATAATTTCATACTTTAGATGTTTTAGTGTTGAGCACTCATAAGGCTCTTGCTAAAATAAAAAAAATCAAACTCTGTAATTCATAAGGACCATGCCATGCGAATACGTGTCTTCAGGCATGTGCGGACAGCGAAGGCCCAGATCAGACTGCGCATTCGCGCAGTCTGATCAGGGCCTTCGCTGTCCGCTAACAGAATCATCGGACACTATAGAATGTACATGTACCAATAGAGAGCAAATGCCCGGATGAGACTTTGCGTATGCGCAGGACGTATCTGAATCTGTGCATTTTGCGCATGATCGAAGACACCTTTTCGCTTAGCACGGTCCATATGATTCATCCATTCTTAACCCATTTATGCCGAGTAGAATCTTCCATCTCAGTTCTTTGGTCAACTCCATTTCCAATAGAAGGGATGTGAAGTTACTTTTTATTATCAATCATGTTTTATAGAAATTCCGGTATTTACTGCAAACAGTGTAGACCCTGATCAGACGCCACCTTATGCGGCGTCTGATCAGGGTCTACACTGTTTGCCAATGTCCCTTTTATGGAACGCCAGGCATTAAAGGGTTAAGGGGAATTAATACACATCTAAGGGAAACAAATGGGGACGGGGTCATAATAAATACACCCTTAGCTCCAGATCTTGAAGTTTGCACCAGCAGTTACAAAGCAAACGAGGGGATGTACACGATATTCTGACTTACGGATATGTTTACATAGTTATTTCCCTTCGCTATTTTACTTTGAATATGTGTTGCATTCTTTTTAATACCGAGCATGTAAAATTTTCAGCAGACGACAGTTTGAAATATTTGTTTTCATTTTCCCAGGAAAACGGTTTTGACATTCTATGCAAATTGTCTCTAATGGACACAATTTGTAAGAAATGTCAAAGCCTATTTTCTTGGAAACATTAGAAAAATATCGTCCATTTATCGTTTGCTGAATTTGTCCTTTGCATGGAAATTGTTAAATCAAGGACAGTAAGTGCTGGGACTTTGATATTTCATTTTAGATAGATCAGAAAAAAAAACAAAAGCAATCAATTTTTTATGTCCCCTACCTTAAAACAAGAGATACATAGGCCACGATTCGCTCACCCGCCTGATAAAAACAGTTATTGCATGTCTGCAAATGACATGCAGCTTCTTTCAGTATTACCACAGCAACTAGGACACAAGTTTAACCATATCGTAAAAAGTTCAAAGGTCATCCTATTATCATTATATCAACAAACTTAGTAGACTTCGAGTCCCCGATGCTGTGTACCAAGATACAGCCTCGAAGCTTTCTTAGCTCTGGAGAAGAAGTTTTTTTTTTTCTTTTTTAATTGTTTTACTACATTTAGACATGGCAGCCATCTTGTTCAATGGCGCAGAACCATTTGAACAAATTGTCAATATCCTTTGGACATAAGGCCCCATGTGAAATCTGGTGAAAATTGTTCAAGCGATTTTAGAGCAGAAGACGTTTAAAGATTTCATGACCTTATACATGTACATAACCCAGGGCAAGGCCATAAAACCCTTAAAATTTTGACAGGCGCTAAACAGTTTTACTTCTTTAAACAAACGTTGTTAGTTGTAGCCATTAGTCTTTAATACATATTGAGAAAATGATTTTCAACATTATCCCCATACAAATGTAGTTTGGCACAAATTTTACCTTTCCATAAAAGAAAAAGTCAAAAGTCAACCTACGCACACCATTTGAACAAACTTGGTAGACATTGCTATATGCTAAGATTCAGCCTCAAAGCTTTCTTGGTTCTGGAAAAGAAGATTTTTTAGTCTTTTTACCATATATGGACTTCAATGTACAGACGGACGAACGACGGACGGCAAGTGACCACAATAGCTCATCATGAGCCGTCAGCTAAAAAGTGGAGAGGGAATATTGTGTTTGCTTTGTTCATCCATTTATCTATTCTTTCATTTGTTCATTCATTTATCACACTGTACAAGATATCTCAGAAAGTATTTGTGCTTTCGCGTTGATATTTGGCAGACTCGTTGAATCTGAGGAGTAAAACAGCTGATCAGCTTCTGAAAAAAAAATCGGATTATGTTTATGAGAGTAATGCCTCTTTATAAGTTTGGTACTTTGTAGGGACAAGCATATAGATGGTGGCATAGCGTTTTGGCATAGCGTTTTACCAATAAACAGTTCTAATTACAAATTCTATCCAAATTAAAATTTTCATCGTTAGAGCAGATACGGCACGGAAATACGCAATTAATCAAGATTAAGAGATGGACATTTAACTCTTTCGGTGCCAAATTTCAGACGACATTTGTCGTCTGCTTTTTTTTATTTTAACAAACTATCGTTTGGAAAGACGGTCATATGTAAAGTTGAAAGACTGGATGTCAAACAGCGTAGATCCAGATGAGACGGCTCATTGAGCCGTCTCATCTGGATCTATGCTGTTTACAAAATCCTATTATTATTGCCTGTGACAGTGAAATAGTTAAGGAAAGCTGTGTAAACAGACAATCGGACAATACAGAATATTGGTTAAAGTACAAACTGGTAAGAGACAAGGCAAAGAATTACCTATTTTAGCCTGGAAACTCCAAAAAGAGTAACTGGCAAAATAGTGCAAACCCAAATCAGACGCCGCGTTTTGCGGCATCTGATCAGGGTCTACACAGTTTGCATTAAATACGGGATTTTCTATAAAACAGACTAATGACAAAAACTACATGCAACCAGACACACCGCTATAGGAAATAGACCGGTCCAAAGTGCTGTGGAAGAAGAATCCACTCGGTGTAAATGGGTTAAAACATGCTAAAGAACCCTTTTGACCGTCTGTATTGAATTTATAAATATAACAGAGTCCTTTTTAATAATAGACGCAAATTACTGAAAACTGCGATTTCATGAAACTTCGCACATAATCAGACCTCTACTCTTACGAAAACACGCCTGTTCAAATATAATATATTGAGAATTTTACCACCAAAACAAGGAAAACTTTCAGATGAAAAATTCTGGTAGTTTTCATATTTCTCTGCTCAAAACCTAGATTGTGGGTACTTGTTAGAACCGCCTCGGCGAGGCGGTTCTAACGAGTACCCACAGTTAGGTTTTTGAGCAGAAATTAGAAAATTAATATATACCTTTATAAACCCCAGTTTTACTGTATAAAAGTGGGGTTTAAGGGGGTCAAAACTAAAAAAGCGTGTTTTCATGATGAGTTATAGCGCCTCTTTCGGTTATCGTCCTTCATTGGGAAAATTTGAGATTTTTTTTTATATCAAGACGAAGTGGATTTTGAAAAGTTTTTCTGCTTCTGCTCGTTAAATGTCTAACTGAAGGTAACGTGATCTGCAGAAATGTATATGTCACAACATATACTTAGCTCTATGCAAGCCGTTTTTTTTTTTTTTTTTTTTTTTTTTTGCTTTTTTTTTTTCTTAACAAAACTATCGATTTCCACAGAATCAAGAGGAAATGAGAACGATTTTGTTTATTAAATACATTAAGACCTGAGGTATTTCATCACGAAAACATGCCTATATAATTTTGACCTCCTTAAACACCACTTTTATACAGTAAAACATTATTTTTTCTTATGTTTGCTCGAAAATATAGATTGTGGGTACTCGTTAGAACCGCCTCGCCGAGGTGGTTCTAACGGGTACCCACAATCTATGTTTTGAGCAGAAATATGAAAAAATATCGGGGTTTTTATCTGATTTTTTTTTAGTTTTTGGAGGTGAAATCTTCTATAATTTGAATAGGCGTGTTTTCGTAATGTATGCAGTAATAAAAATGTAAAAAATGCTCAAAAGTTTGAATATCTGCCTAATACATGTAACATAGACTCCTGAATACCCGTTTTGGTGTATATTATGGGGAAAATCAGGGCACATGTACACAATACGACGTACGCCCACTTATAATTTTCAGCCAAATAGATAACTTGGTCCAAGTTGTTGATACAAATCCATATACACCACAACCTCTTTATAACACTGTTGCTGGGGTCCATAGCATAAACCGTGTTAGTTAAACAACCGTGTTATATCCAAACAAAAATATATAGATTATATTGAAAAATGACCATTTATGGTCATTTTTCAATATAATCTATACATTTTGGGGATCCGTCTTTGAACCGTGTTATATCTAAAACCGTGTTATAACAATCCGCGTTATAAAGAGGTTGTAGTGTACTTACATGTAACACCAAACAGTGTAAATCCAGACTGGTTGGCTTCTTCAGATCTACCTCCTTATTCCTCTGACAGATGTTACACAGGCGTAGCGCTCATTTTGCACATTTAGGTATGTGCGTAACATACGCGAGAAAAGTATATGCAGTCGACTCTTGTTATCTCGAAGTCCAAAGGACAATCTAAAATACTTCGAGATATCCGTACCTCGACATATCAGATTTTACGGAATTTAGGAAAACCATAAATCGAACAACCACATTTCACAAATGAATATGTAATTTGACTCCTGAATTTACAGATTATTGAAAATATTTTGGAAAAGAGGAGAAATTGCTGCTCCTTAGGAGCAATTTCTCCTCTTTTCCATAATATTTTGTTACCTGTTGCTAGATTTTCATGTTAAAATAGGGACCAGATTTTCACTTCGAGATAAGCGGTTATTCGAGATAAGCGAGGTCGAGATAACGAGAGTCGACTGTATAATAAAGTTGCATTAAAGGAAAGAATTTGTCGCTGAGGGAGCAAATTCTTTCCGAGAGAGCAAATTCTGTCCATTAAGAGTAGCCCCTATTTTTTAAGCGATTCTAGGCATGGTTTTCAAGGTTGATTTTTCTGGGTGTGCGTAAAAATAATACAATTCTGGCTACGCCACAGTAAGGCGAGGACGGGGGTAAAAAGATTAACACAAGTTTGCAGGTTAACTTACTTTAACTGTTGAATGTGTATTTTACTTCAAGCAATTGTTTTATTACATATATCTGTCTTAATTTCCTTGACAACAAAATAGTCTTCATCTGTCATAGACATGGTCAAAATTTCATGGCTTCCATTACGAAAACATGCCTATTCAAATATACTGAAAATTTTACCAGCAAAATAATTAAAAATTTGAGATAAAAAATTCTGATATTTTTCATATTTCTGCACAAAACATAGATTGTGGGTACTCGTTAGAACCGCCTCGACGAGTCGGTTCTAACGAGTACCCACAATCTATGTTTTTGAGCAGAAATAAGAAAAATAATGTTTACCCCTGTAAATCCCAGTTTTACTATATAAAAGTGGGGTTTAAGGGGGTCAGAATTATATAGATATGTTTCGTGATGTATAACTCTGAGATCAGAGGGTGTCAAGATATTTTGTCTATGCTTTGCGCGGCACATCGAAAGCGATTCCGTGAGGCTCCCGTACTCATTGAAATCGCTCCCATGAGGCGCTTCTAATGAGTACCAAGAACATGTGTTGTGGAGGAATAAGAAATATATCACTACTTCTTTCACCACGAAAGCACGTCTATATAGTTTTGACACCTATTCTATACAGTAAAACTGGGATTTACAGGGGTATAGATTATTTTGTTTTTATTTCCGCTCAAAAAATATGCAGATACTTCAGAACCTCGGTGGGAAATAATTATTTTCATGAAACTCAGAGTATCAGAACACTTATTCTAAGTAATTTTATGGACAATATAATTATCAAAAACAACAGGTTGGGAAGTCAGTTTGAAACAAAAGTGAAGCGCCTGTGATTTTCGTTACTTTTAAACTAGCTCCGGTATCAACCTTTAAGGTACACTACAATCTCTTTATAACACGGTTCGTTATAAAACGGTTTTGGATATAACTCGGTTCAAAGATGGATCCCAAAAATGTATAGATTATATTGAAAAATGACCATAAATGGCCATAAATATAATCTATACATTTTTGGATATAACACGGTTGTTTAACTAACACGGTTTATGCTATGGATTCCAACAATAGTGTTATAAAGTGGTTGTGGTGTAATAGGTTTGCTTTCTACAGAAGGGTGACCCGTACCTCTGTTACTGGCGACAATACAGGCATGTTTGCTCGCGCCCAGATATATGCCAGACGCATCCGCGCAGACTGATTAGTCTTTTTTGTCCGCATTAATAATCTTTGCAATCCAAAATGCGCTTAAAGAAGACTCTGATCAGACTGTGCGAGTGCGCAAACTGATCTGAACCATCTCTAGGTGCAAAAGTTCGAAGGTACACTTTCTTACGTTACGGCTTAAAAAGTAAAGAACGCCGTGCCTTGTCTTATTACGCATGGTTTCGAGATTAGGTAATTTCCTACTGCCCCAAAAACACGAGCAATATCAACCTTTATCTGCATGTTTTCACCATATAAGCGGATTAAGTGGACACATCACAAATGATATTTTGTCTTTTTTATTAGGCTTTACACATTGATCCAGTTCACATCGTCTTCATCCGAACAATCAAAGATGAAATACACACGGAATGTTGGAACAGCGAAGGTCCAGATTAGCACAATCTGATCAGGGACTTTTCTTTCCGCTTACAGAATCATTGGGTATCGTAGACTACCGTAATAACCCTAAGTATTCGGACATGAGGCTTTTGCAAACAGTGTAGACACAGATCAGACGCCGCGGAACGCGGCGTCTGATCAGGGTTTACATTGTTTTCTATACACACAGCAATATTTAAAGACAGATCAACAGGTAGTAAAATTAATTATTTCAAATTTTAGGAAAAGTATGGTAAGCAGATAAGGTGTTCCAATACTTAGGGTAAATACGGTTATATAGTCAACCCTTATTATGCCGACACGCAATACAACGACCAAATTCGTTATACTGACAATTTGACTAGCACGGAAACCCTCTCTCAAAAGGTGACAGTTAATCAGAAATTATGCAGTACATAGCATTATATTCAGTACTCCAAGCACCATATGTTTTGGATATTTGTTAGAATCGCCTCACCGAGGCGATTCTAACAAATATCCAAAACATTTTGTTTATAAAGAAATTAAATTTAACATGGCATTTGTTGCATATCATTATACTCATTGAGAATTTTTTACAACAGTAAATTAATTTTAATGGCAATGTCTTTGGGGACGAATGCTGTCGTTGTAACGAGGGTTCACTGACGATTAAAGCAAATGTCCTTGTCATATTATACATCTCTGATCGATCTTGATCTTTAAAGTTTGCTTATCTCCGAATACAGTGGTACACATTTTCTCATGGCGCTCGAGGTTTGTAATCGGCCTCGGAGGCTCAGTCGGATGCGCGTCCGACTGGTGATCAGGAGGTTGCGGGTTCGACCCTCGCCGGTCCGGCAACATTTTTCATGGAAATTGATCATGAAATATTTTCTAAGGTTATTCTCTCCCTTCCGCTGATTCAAGAAGGGCGGGTGTCAGTTTCTGATGAAAGATTGTGCAAGTACTGGTTAAGCCTGCCCAGAAAAAAGTGGGATTTATAATTAGTATACTAACCGCGCTCGACATGACCCTACTGGGTTGACAGGTCCGTAAAACCTCAACACAAACAAAATAACGCCGCAATTAGTAATATTTTATTTCAAACTACCCCAGGAATTTCGAAGTATATTTACTTGTAACTAATCACGGGATAAAAACTGGACAGGTTCGACATCAAAGACGTAGATTTCATCACAAAAACATGTCTATATAATTTTGACCCCCTTAAACCCCACTTTTATATAGTAAAACTGGGGTTTACGGGGTATACATTATTTTTCCTATTTCTGCTTAAAAACATAGATTGTGGGTACTAGTTAGAACCGCCTTGCCGAGGCGGTTCTAACGAGTACCCACAATCTATGTTTTGAGCAGAAATATGAAAAATATCAGAGTTTTTACCTGAATTTTCTATTTTTGGAGGTAAAATATTCTATATATCTGAATAGGCGTGTTTTCGTTATTGAAGTATATTACAAACTGCTCTGGCTTTGCTTTCTTGGCGATTTTCGATGATTGTCACATTCACCGCAGTTTGTAATACACTTTTCAAACTTGAACTACCCAAGGAATTCTGAAGTATATGTACTTTTTTTTCTTCGTTACAGCTGATCAGGAGACTGGACTAAACTGACCAATTCTGTCTCCTGATTACTCTCCTTTTGATATCATTTGGAAAGTCATTGTTTGCCTAGTGCTTCACACAGAAAGAGTCAATTTGTAAACTCTTCGTATTGCGTATTAAGGGCAACAAGGCAAGAGAACAAGTGTGGCCAGTCGTAAAGATCCAGATCAGCCTACGACACTGCACAATCTTAAAATAACCTTTACCTTTTTATTTATTCATGTACATGTTATTCTACGGTATAATGTCATTTATAAGGTGTTAACTATGTCTGTACGTCCAAATTATCATCACTTCCTTCATATGAAGGGAAGATAAACTAAATCACACACACACACACACACACACACACACACACACACACACACACACACACACACAAACATTTGGTTTCCCTTTTTTCACTGACCAAACCCTAATTTAACCTGAGCAGAAAAAAATATACTTTATGGCCTCTTCTACAATCTCCAAAAGAATGTTTCCCTTCCGTGTTTTGTGTCAGAATAACAAGAAAGTTCAAATGATTTGTGAACTGTGGGTTTTCTAAACAATTGCTGTTTGATATACAAACATAATATTAGTGTGCAAGGAAGAAAGAATAATTTGCTTGCATTGTCTTACTTGGGTTTTGGACTAAAAAAACGGATCCCGCATTTAAAATGCCCTGCTTTTATTGTCCCCCGCCTTTTCGAAAAAAAACGGAGGGACACTGTTTTCGGCTTTCCGTGTTGCGTGGTTCCGAATTTTTAGTAGGTACCTTGTCCCCTTAACTTCTCCCACAGTTTTTGTCCGATCCTTTTGAAACTTAACAGGGGCTTTTAAAATGGTCTGAAGATATGCATATGTTTTTTTCAGAATCCTGAAATTATCTTTTATCACTTTTTACACATTTTGAACTTAGATATTTTTTGAGTTCTAATATTACAGAAGTCTATAGGGAGTAGGTACCTTGTCCCCTTAACTCCTACCACAGTTTTTGGCCGATCGTTTTGAAACTTTACATGGGCTTTTTGGATGGCCTGAAGATATGCATGTGGATTTTTCAGAATCCTGAAATAATTTTTTATTACTTTTTCCACATTTTTAACTTAGACATTTTTTGAGTTCTAATATTACAAAAGTGTATAGGGAGTAGGTACCTTGTCCCCTTAACTCCTCCCACAGTGTTTGGCCGATCCTTTTGAAACTTTACATGAGCTTTTAAGATGGCCTGAAGATATGCATGTGTTTTCTTCAAAATCCTGAAATAAATTTTTATCACTTTTTCCGTATTTTTAACTTAGAGACATAATAATAAATAATTAGTTTCTTTTTATCTGCTAGAGATAATACCCCTCAAAACAAAATTCAAAGGCGGGGGACGAATATTCACTGAATTTGCTTGTTACTATTTGAATTTCCCGACCGCCTCAAGTGGTTCGGGAAATTGCTTCCCGTTGGACGCATATATGGAGTGCGCCTTGCAAAAACCTGTCTTCGGGCCTATGCAGACCGCGAAGGCACAGATCAGACTGCGCATCCGCGCAGTCTGATCAGGGCCTTCGCTGTCCGTTAACAGAATCGTTGGTTTCTATAAAATGTATCAGTGGAAAGCAAATGCCCGGATGAGATTTTGCGCATGCGTGGGATGAATCTGAGGCTGTGCATTTTGCGCATGTTCGAAGACACCTTTTCGCTTCGCGCGGCACATATAATGATTCAATAAACGAATGTGCAGTCTGGTCTGGGACTTCTCTGTCCGCACATGCCGTAATGAAACCTTTTCCCGTGGTACAACTCAATTAGCGGTGCATTAGAACGTACAAATGGGTTGCTTTCATCCGCTACCGCACAAACGATAACATGTGTCCTTTTATAAGGTGATTTGGAATGGTTCAACCGTTTTCAAAGGATACACTTAATCTGTCCAAACTCAAAACCTGATATACATATATATTTTGAGATAAATCTGTCAAATTAGTACAAATAGCTTGTCATTCTGGATGTAAAAAATAGGTAGGAAATTTTATATCATTATAAATGGAAAATGAGTTTACAATTAATAATTTTGTGCACTTAACGTGTGAATCACAATCATAAATATCTTTTGCAAAATACATGTGCGGCCGATGCATTTGCTTTTTTTTAGTATTTTTCTAAAACCATTCCACATACAAAACATTGCTATTGTTCGTAGGTGCATAGTTTATCTTTGTTTTTATTTTTCATGTATCCCTTTTAACCCTAGTCCTGCTGAGCCCGGATATACCCTGTCTTTACAAACAGTGTAGATCCAGATCAGTTGGCTTCTGAAGAAGCCAACTGATCTGGATCTGAACTGTTTGTCATTCCGTATGTGAATTTGTATCAACAATCTGGATCAAGTAATCTGATTGGCTGAAAATTGGAAGTATGTGTGGCGTCTTAATTTATTTAGCAGGACAAGGGTCAGTAAGTAGGAGATCTTCGATGCCCATGCAGGTGCTCTGAACCCAATGCAAGTCGAGTGTTGCATGTGCATCATTCTGTTCCTCAGTTTATACAATATTGACTCTCATTATCTCAAACATGATAACTGAAACTACTGCTTAAGTGAAACTAAATTTTGGGTAATATGGGTTTAGTTTTGATCATTTTTTGTTTTACATTTCAATTCCTGTAATCCCAAACTATTGTTATCTCAAACTGAAAATCCTGGTCCCTTAGAGTTGAGATAATGAGAGCTCACTGTACATTGTGACCTCTATAAAACACACATCTTTTGGGACACTAAACTTGCTATTGTATAGAGATGTATTTGAACATAAGGGCCGCGTATTCCAACTATCCTGCGCATGCGCAAAGTATCATCCGGGCCTTTGCTCTCCAGGCTTTAGTATCCAATGATTCTGGAAGCATACAGGGAAGGCCCTGGTCAGACTGTGCGAATGCGCCCATTTGGTAAAACTTCCCTTTGGAACATCAAAAACGTGGTTGGCACGGGCTTATACCGGATGGCTATGAGATATATGCTCATGTATCATGGGCCGAAGCCTGATACAGGTATCTTTAGATGTGCGCATGCAAAGCCTCAATTTAGCCTGCGCATCCGCGCAGTCCAATCATAGTCTTCGCTATCCATCAAAAAGGCGGTCTGTGCTTCGTAATTGTGGCTTTTCCTTGGTATCGTTTATTATTGAACTATTTGTTATCTACAGAAAGCAGTGCGAAGACACTGTTAAGAGTGGACCGCTCTCATAACACTGGTTTCCGCATCCCATTACGAGAACACGCCTATTCGATATAATGGCATTTTTTATGGCTGCAAAAACGAAAAAATTCAGGTGTAAAAATGTGATCTTCTTATATTTTTGCTCGAAACAGAACTTGTGGGTACTCGTTAGAACGCCTCGTCGAGGCGGTTCTAACGGGTACCCACAATTTATGTTTTTGAGCAGAAATAAGAAATATAATGTATACCCCTGCAAACTCAAGTTTTACTGTATAAAAGTGGGGTTTAAAAGGGTAAACATTATATGGGCATGTTTTCGTGATGTAACACTGGTTTCCGCATCCCGACGCGCCTGTATTTGATGAAGAATGTTTCAGTACAAGACCTGTCCAGAAACAGAAACGAATTTAAACAAAAAACAATATTTAAGTTTGGAAATTTATTTATTTATTTTAATATAAGACCTGTCCGGATACGAATGTAAACAAAAAGCGATATTTGGTTCTGAAATTTTAACATTTTTTTTTTCATTTGTTTATTTATGTTATATGCTTAGATGGACATCAACATTCAAAACGTAACCTTTACCACTCTCGGGGCTTATTCAGTAGAAAATAAATATTTTCTCTTTGTCCCAGAAAATAGGCTTTGGCATTTGTTCATTAGGAGACAATTTGTATGAAATACCAAAGCCTGTTTTCTAGGAAATAAAAAAAGTAAGATTTTTTTTTTATCCAGCATGCTAAGCGTTAAATCAATACGCAAAAACCCTTTTACAATTCGGGATAATGTTGACCAATGCTGCGATTAAAATCCGCAATCTGCCGAACAGACGCTTATTTGTCAATTTCCACATGTAAATCAAAATATAGTTAAACCTGAATGACTCAAACACCGATGGCTTATTTACCGTGTCTGATTCGAACTCGTTTTGTGTCCCTAAGAAATTCTTTCGATAGCTCAAGAAAACAATATATTTCGGCATATTTTGGGAAATTTTCTTATTTTATTTTTTTCATGTAAACATATGTTGTGCGTACTCATTAGAATCGCCTCATTAAGGCGAGTGTAATTAATACACTCAACATATCATCAGTTTCTCGGAGATCGAAAAGACGTCTCTAAATTATCCCCATTAGCCAACAGACCTGGCCCATATGATTAAACCTCAGTGGCTCGAACTACCCATGTCTAGAACAAATTTCTATGGTCCCAAAGATGTTCGAGACACTGAAGTTCGACTGTACTCTATCACCCTACATCATAGTTAGTATTCTTTCGATAATTCTGTTTGGCAATATATGGCCAGAAAATGTCTTTCAGCATAGCTCTCGAACACTTACAGTTTGAGAAATTCACAAAGCGAATATCAACGCCACAAGTCAAGACAACAAACTACTAGGCCACAAAGTAGGCCCATAACATCGAACCCACAAGCCGAGGCCACTAACCATTAGGTAATACTCTGTATATATTCTATATGCATAATATTTATTCCAACAAATACGAGTCCTTGTAATATTATAGGGATCAAACATGGTTTTTCATGCATTAACATTCGCAAGGTCCCGTGGGAAGTGTTGAAAACCGTGGCCGAAGGCCGCGGTTTTCAACACCTCCCAAGGGACCTGGCGAATGTTAATGCATTGAAACACCATGTTCGATCGCTATTATTGCATAAAACCTGAAAACATTTGCTACATTTCGCGTTATTTCTTGCACTATTTTGTTTCGCCTTTTCACAGATGTCTCGCGAAAGTAATTTCCACGGACTATGCTCGTTCTAGGGCCAGGCAGTAACATCTCGTAACGGCAGCAAATCTGTCGCCCCGGTACGAGCATATTGAAAGTTGTGTAGCCGTGCATTAACAGCGCCTGAACTGCCTTGTTATTACACGGCTTTTCGCCGGTTCATGCACAGCTGTTAATAACGTGCGGCACTGCTTTTTTATCAATAATCAATATTCATTTTGATGACTCGTATATATTGTCCTGTACCAGAAGAACACGGTTACTTTGTCACCATGTGAACAGGCCTAGGTCAGCCAGTGGATCCGTGGTTACGTTTGATCAGGGTTTTTGTGGGTCTGTTTTGTCTTTCATATGCAGAGGTCCCTTGTAGCGTTACGCCTCTAAAACCTTTATGAAACTATTTTTGCTGTAACAATATTTTTTTACTTTTCCAGACGAAACGGAGAGACGCGCAGATGAAATGTAAACCTTAACGTACAAAATATATGACTACACAAAAACATTGATTGCCTGACAGATATATTGTTTTATTTTTCCAGACGAAAAGGAGAGACACGCAGATGAAATGTAAACCTTCACGTACAAAAGAAATGACTGCACAAAGAGACTTGATTGCCTGACAGATGTAAATGTAAACACAAATACTTTGGCCGAGACCCATGTAGATATCATCTACAATCAACTAGAGAGAACATCAACTTCTTTTCCCAGAGAATACCAAACAGTGATGTAGTGGGCAAAGATTACATTCAAGGTTGTAGCAGTCGCCATTTTAAACTATGGTGTTATTTTAGAGGAAATAGGGTCAGGCATTTCACATGTTTTGTCCACACAAAACGACTGCAGAAACGAATTCATACGGAGTGTTTTGTATTCTATATAATTCAGACCAGAGCCGAAAGTTAACATAGATATGGCAAATCAGACAATTGACAAGGACGCCTTGCTCAGAGAACTCAATGATGAAAAGGCTCGACTTCTTGTGCCGGCAATGCTGTTTATTGCTGTACTGTTAATATTGGGTGTTCTTGGTAACATAATGGTTTGGTTTTTCTATGGATGTAAGACAAAGATCACGCCTTCCACAAGCTTCATTTTAACATTGTCTATTTTTGACTTACTGTCATGTATCATCTCAATGCCAATGGAAATAGTTGACATGCGATTCTTCTTTAACTTTGAAAGCAATGTAGCGTGTAAAATTCTCAGATTTGTAAACCACTTCTCTTCGATTGCTTCTGGAATGACCCTCATTGCTATAGCCGCGGACCGATTTAGAAGGATTTGTAAACCTTTCGACAAACAGTTGAGTAACAAGCATGTAAGAATTGCCAGTGGTTTTGCCGCATCCCTGGCTGTGTTGTTGTCTTGGCCTGCTATGATTTTTAACACTGTAATGGAGGTTGATGTTAAAAATCAATATTCGGTAGAGCTGAAGGGATTAGACTGTACAACAACAAAAGAGGATAAATATAAAACATATCTGTTTGTCTATAATATGTTGCAATTCGCCTGTTTTATCCTTACCACTATTGTTCTCGCAATTCTGTATTTCTTCATCGGAAGACAACTCTTTCGTCACAAGAAGTTTTCATTTTATGTTGCGAAAACCACTTCTAAAAGAGTAAGCATTAGTCCAACAATGAATTCTGAGTTTTCGTCTTATGATTATTTGCCTTCTTCCAGAACTCTCGATACACTTCCCTCTGCTAATCAAACATGTGATGATCAAATGGATGCTGCTGAGTCTGTTATTGATCTTCGTGAAATCTCGACACAGGGAATGCCGGAAGTGGAAGGAATAGTTCGACCGGCTTCTGATTCCACAGGAATCATCGGTCCCACTGCAATCACTGATATAAGTGGGAAAAATAGACAAAGTGCTAAGAGCATAAAAAGTGTTACAATATACGATCCGAAACAGAATCAAGTTCAAGATACAGAGAACGAATTCAAAGCCAAGATAAATGCTTCATCGGAAGCAATACCAGGCAGTAAAACCGACTCAATCTTGAAAAACACAAATCGTCCTGGAAGTGCAAATAGTGAAACTACGGAGTGTAATCAAATTTCCGGTAGTAAGGAGTCTGATTCGAATGATTATGCAAATCAAACGGCACATCAAAATGCAACAAAACAAAGTGAAACGATACCAGCCGAGAATATACAAAGCGATACCAGCTTCAACATAAACATGAGACCAAAACGGTCCGGTTCAACTGGATCAAGAGCAAATTTAGTCCTGACAGGAGGAGATGTCACCATCACATCGCAAAACACTATGTCGCGCCCTAGCAGCGCCACGACGCGTAACGGTGTAGTGCATGAAATGAATACAGACACTGACAATGTGAAGGATTTGCGGATGAAGATGCTAGATATCAACACAATCAAATACACAGTAATTATGCTGGTGATAACAATCATATTTATAGTGAGTTTTCTCCCTTACCTATCTTTAATTATCTGGAGAAGTTATTCTAAGGAGCATGAAGTTAACATTATGACAGACGCACAACTTCTCTGGCTGCAGATTGGACTGCGATCTTATTTCCTTAACAGCAGTTTAAATCCCCTCATCTACGGTTTCTTTAACTCTAATTTCAGGGCGTTCTTCTATGGACTGGTTTGTGGGCGTTTCAAAAAGCAGCACCGGAAGTCGTCGGGTCGGCCGCGCTCGGAGAGTTCCTCTGCATATGAAACGAGCGCTCCTCACTAAAAGAACTGAATAAAGCTGCTAGATGGTTCATCATTTCCTTTAAATGGAGACAAATTTTGTGACTTCCGGTTTGCTTTCTTGCACATTAAGACCCTTCTGAAAAGTAGTCTACTACATGACAAACTTACTCTTCTTTTTAGTGTAGACACACTTTCTGAAGTGAAACAAAATTTTGATGGAGTTGCCTCCCCATGAAAATGTATCCATTCTCATTAAATGTAGAATTGACAATCTTCCTAAACTTTTCACCCGAGTTTCTGAAATGCGCTATTGCCTTTTTAAAAAGACAAATAGGAGCTTCAGAAGGAAAACTCAGTTTTGCAAAAAGTTTAGCTACTAAAGAGACCGTGTTTAATACGCCGTTTCATCAGGATCAACTATGTTTGCATAGGAGTATGGTTTTGTTCTGTAATATCTGAAAGATTTAAGGCATTGGTACTACTATGACCAATGACAATTCATATGTACCTTTAGCGGACGTTAGCGTTTGTAAACTTGAATTTGCCATCAAAGCATTTTACCTGAAGCCGCTTAGTAGGAGCCTAGATCGTAAGTGTTATTACAACTGAGTTCATGTAAACTAGGATCTGCTCTTAATTGTTCCAGCGCATGGCAAAACCAACAAAATGGCATGTGCGCCCAGCGAAGACAGATCAACATGGGTATCCGCGCTGTCTGATCAGAGTCTTCAATAACCTAGGCATCCACGCTCTGATCGGAGTCTTCGCTGTCCGCATGAAGAAACCTTTGGTCCTCTGCTACTATTGAGCGTACAGCAAAGACTCTGAACAGATTGGGCGGATGCCAAGGCTGATCTCAGTTATCGTTGGGTGCACATGCCATTTTGTTGGTTTTGTCATGCGCTGGCTCAATTAAGAGCAGAACCTAGTTTACTGAAACACGCCTGTCTGGTGCAGGAATAATATATACAATCTACTTCCACCATTTCTCTTCGATGACAAGCTTTTAAATTCCTAGCCTTAACCCATTGAAGCCTGGAGACCCCTAAACGGGTTACTGGCAAACAGTGTAGACCCAAATCAAACGCCGCAGAACGCGGCGTCTGATCAGGGTATCCACTGTTTGCAAATAGTTCAACCATTTTTTCTTTATTATTTATGTGATATAGCCTGACATACCTAAAATCAAAAATGAACTCTTCCAATATATAGTATGTCTTTCATGCGTTAAAAGAAATTGATACACTTTGAAAGGAGGCAGTTCCATAGAATTGAAAGTTCTCCCTTCGGAAAGGGAGCCTATGTAATAAGGAAACATTTGCACTCTTTCCCTTTAAAGTAGACCCATTTGCGAAACGGTTTGTAATCAACTGCTCTTTTGCTTCGTAATCACCTGCTCCTTTGTTTCGTAATCATCTGCTCCTTTGTTTCGTGTTCATCTGCTCTTTTGCTTCGTAATGATCTGCTCCTTTGTTCCGTAATCATCTGCTCCTTTGCTTCGTAATCATCTGCTCCTCTGTTACGTAATCATCTGCTCTTTCGTAATCGCCTGCTCCTTGCTTCGTAATCATCTGCTTTTTTGCTTCATAATCATCTGCTCCTTTGTTTCGTAATCATCTGCTCTTTACTTCGTAATCATCCGCTCTTTTGCTTTGAAATTATCTGCTCATTGTTTCATTATCTTCTGTTCCTTTGCTTCGTAATCATCTGCTCCTTTGCTTCGTAATCATCTGCATCAGAGTAAAACACAAATAATCACAAAACTGCAATGAAACAAGGTGCAGTCAAACTTCAATTGCTCGATCATCGAGATATAGGTAGTTCGAGCCACCGAGGGTTAATCGTGGTGCCAGGTCAGGAAGCAAATGGCGATGATTCTTTACTTTAATGGTATGTTGAATGTACTCATTAGAATCTACTCTCTACTCGATGAGGCGATTTTTATGAGTACACAAACATATAATTTCATAAAAATTTTCTTAAATATTTGTTTTCTGCTCTTTCGGAAAAGTTTCGTGGGGACTCAAAAAAAAAAAAAAAAAAAAAAAAAAAACAAGTTCAAATGAGCCATAGTAAACGAGCCATCCGGGTTCGAGTTATTAATTTTCGACTTTAGAGAGCGCAATGGCAGCCATCACGAAAACATGCCTATATAATTTTGACCCCCTTAAACCCCACTTGTATATTGTTAAACTGGGGTTTCCAGGGGTATACATTATTTTTCTTATATCTGCTCAAAAACATAGATTGTGAGAACTCGTTAGAACCGCCTCGTCGAGCTCTAACGAGTACCCACAATCTATATTTTGAGCAGAAATATGAAAAACATCAGAATTTTTTATCTGAAAATTTTCATTTTTTGGTGGTAAAAGTTTCAGTATATTTGAATAGGCGTGTTTTCGTAATGCACAATCCAAAGCAAAAGGAAACCTGACCACAGATAGCAATAGTCAAGTACCAAACTTCTGAATGATTCAGTAAAACTTCAGTGACTCGAACATATATGGCCCGTTTACCGTGGTTCAGTGATTCGAACTCGTTTTAGAGTCCGTAGGAAATTCTTCCAATAGTTCAGGAAAACAAATATTTAGGGATATTTTAAAGAAATTTTCTTATTGTACCATAAAAATGTATGTTGCGTGTATTCATTAAGATCGCCCCATCGAGGCGATTCTAATGACTACACTAAACATACCATTATTTTATAGAAGAATTATCTCAATTTGCCTCTTTACCTGGCGCTATGATTAAACCTCATTGGGTCAAACAACCCATGTCTAGAACAAATATACATGGTCCTAAAACATTTCGAGCCATCGGAGTACAGCTGAATTCATCACGAAAACATACCTATATAATTTTGACCCCCTTAAACCCCACTTTTATATAGTAAAACTGGGGTTTACAGGGGTATATATTATTTTTCTTATTTCTGCTCAAAATATAGATTGTGGGTACTCGTTAGAACCGCCTCGCCGAGGCGGTTCTAACGAGTACTCACAATCTATGTTTTGAGCAGAAATAAGAAAAATACTTGAATGTTTTATCTGAAAATTTGCCAGTTTTTGGTTGTAAAATTTTCAATATATTTGAATAGGCGTGTTTTCGTAATGTGCTTACAACATCTACATGTCTGGTCATTGCATTTAGAAATGCCTAAACTATAACATCATAGGGTTATAATCCACTACTAGCTTGGCATCAAAAAGTGATTGGAAAATCTGTCTCAATAAACCATTACGAAAACCTGCCTATTCAAATATACTGAAAATTTTAGCACCCAAAAATGAAAATTGTCAGATAAAAAAAATTCTGATATTTTTCATATTTCTTCTCAAAACATAGAATGTGGGTACTCGTTAGAACCGCCTCGTCGAGGCGGTTCTAACGAGTACCCACAATCTATGTTTTCGAGCAGAAATAAGAAAAATAATGTATAGCCCTGTAAACCCCAGTTTTACTATATAAAAGTGGGGTTTTAGAGGGTCAAAATTATATAGGTATGTTTTCGTGATGCGAAAGAATAACACATAACCGCCACACTTATGTCCAACAGATTCTAAATGGACAATAGATTCAAAAACGACAACAGTCCCTAAAAGGATAATAAACTCTAAAAGGACAACAGGCTTTAAAAGGACAACATATTCTAAAAGGACAACAGACTCTAAAAGGACAGCATATTTTAAAAGGACAGCCGACTCTAAAAGGACAATTCATTCTAAAAGGACAACAGACTCTAAAAGGACAATATATTCTAAAAGGACAACAGACTCTAAAAGGACAACATATTCTAAAAGAAGAAAACTTCTATGACTCCCTACTGTTATACTGGACACCAAATCTCTTCTAAAAAGGGGTCTACTCTAAAAGGAAAAAGCTCGCTTCCTCTTGGAATAAATTCTTCCTCAACAGAACAGTCTCCTTTTAAGAAGCGGACAAAACAATTTCGATAGAGTTATCTCCCTCGAAAGTGTATCAGTGCCCCTTACAAATATGTATTTCCGGCATTTGATATAAAACCAATGCAAGCTGTGTGTTTAATAAATGAGAGAACTGTTATACTCACTTTCAAACTGGCCAAAACTTAACATCATAACAGAGTTGCACTCGTCAGCCATATACATACCATCACGAAAACATATCTATATAATTTTGACCCCCTTAAACCCCACTTTTATGTAGCAGAACTGGGGTTTACAGGGGTATACTTTATTGTTCTTATTTCTGCTCAAAAACATAGATTGTGGGTACTCGTTAGAACCGCCTCGCTGAGGCGGTTCTAACGAGTACCCACAATCTATGTTATGAGCAGAAATTTGAAAAATATCCAAGTTTACATCTGAAAATTTTCATTTTTTTGGCGGTAAAATTTTCAAGTATATTTGAATAGGCTTGTTTTCGTAATGCTGTAATAGCCTCACATGGATGACTGCCTTCATTTCCTTTAACGTCACTCATTCGAGTTTGGACACGTGCCTATTGAATGACTGTAGCGGTGTTGAAATTTGTAGACTATATATCGATGATAATGTATATCCAGATTTCTGATTTTGAATTTAATTAAACATGATTAGCATTAAAATTTGATTGATAGAGATACGTCAACTCTTTGTGAGCTATGTTGTGTCGTCTCCCAGAGAAAAAGTGAAAAGGAAGAGGAGAGCTGCATTCATGGTAGATGAGAAGAGATAAAGAAATAGAGAACGATAAGCGAATGACAGACCAGAAACAGACGAAATCTCGTATTAACCTATTCCCCATTCCCCAACCTGCTACATGTATAACACTCCAGAAAGACTCAGTACGTAGGATTTATCTTGTCTGAGGCTCGGGAAACCATCATACAATTAACGAGGAAGATAATGTGTCACCTGTTACCGGACTGACTATAAATTGTTTTAAGGTGAATGGATACAATGGGTCAATTTTCCTCCATTTTGGAAAAGGGAGGTAAATTTTGTGACTTCCTGTTTGCCTTTCTACTCACCAAAATCCCTTGTCAAAAGGAGTCTACTATAAAAGGAAAGACTTTGCTCCCAAAGGGAGCAAAGTCTTTCCTTTTAGAGTAGACCCTTTTTCAGAAGGGAGGTAAAAAAGGTTTAATATATTTACCTCCCTTGACAGTGTATCGTTTTTCCTTTAAGCCTGTAGTAATCCTTATTACTAACTATTATCATTGAAACAAAGGCTAATTGATCCAAAAGGGCCAAAAAGTGTAAACTGCACTATGGTGAAGTTTTTGTGTTGAGGTTTTTCAGCTCAGTCAACCCAATGGGGTCATGTCGAGCGCGGTCAGTTTACCTAACCACACGTTTACTGGACAGGCTTAGTTCTCTAAGCCATTAACCAGTATTGTGCACATTCTTTCGCCAGAAACTGACAACTGCTCTTCTTGAATCAGCGGAAGGGAGAGAATGACCGTAGAAAATATTTCATGATCAATCTCCACGAAAGAATGTTGCCGACCTCGGCGGGGGTTGAACCCGCGACCTCTTGGTCTTCGGTTGGACGGCGTATCCAACTGAGCCACCGAGGCCGGCTTAACGAGGAAGATAATGTGTCACCTGTTACCGGATTGACTATAATTTTTTTTAAGGTGAATGGATACAATGGGTCGATTTTCCTCCATTTTGGAAAAGGGAGGTAAATTTTGTGTCTACTTACCAAAATCCCTTCTCAAAAGGAGTCTACTATAAAAGGAAAGACTTTGCTCCCAAAAGGGAGCAAAGTCTTTCCTTTTAGAGTAGACCCTTTTTCAGAAGTTAGGTAAAATGGTTTAACATATTTACCTCCCTTGACAGTGTATCGTTTTCCCTTAAGCTGTAGCAATCTTTATTACTAACTATTATCATTAAATCAGAGGCTAACTGATCCAAAAGGGCCAACAAGTGTAAACTGCACTATTGTGAAATTTTTGTGTTGAGGTTTTACGGCTCAGTCAACCCAATAGGGTCATGTCGGGCGCGGTCAGTTAACCTAACCACACGTTTACTGAACAGGCTTAGTTCTCTAAGCCGTTAACTAGTATTGTGCACTTTCTTTCGCCAGAAACTGACAACTGCTCTTCTTGAATCAGCGGAAGGGAGAGAATGACCGTAGAAAATATTTCATGATCAATCTCCACGAAAGAATGTAGCCGACCTCGGCGGGGGTTGAACCCGCGACCTCTTGGTCTTCGGTTGGACGGCGTATCCAACTGAGCCACCGAGGCCGGCTTAACGAGGAAGATAATGTGTCACCTTATATTTTTTTTAAGGCGAATGAATACAATGGGTTGATTTTCCTCCATTTTGGAAAAGGGAGGTAAATTTTGTGACTTCCTGTTTGCCTTTCTACTCACCAAAATCCCTTCTCAAAAGGAGTCTACTATAAAAGGAAAGACTTTGCTCCCAAAGGGAGCAAAGTCTTTCCTTTTAGAGTAGACACTTTTTCAGAAGGGAGGTAAAATAGGTTTAACATATTTACCTGCCTTGACAGTGTATCGTTTTCCCTTAAGCCTGTAGTAATCCTTATTACTAACTATTATCATTAAAACAAAGGCTAATTGATCCAAAAGGGCCAAAAAGTGTAAACTGCACTATGGTGAAGTTTTTGTGTTGAGGTTTTACGGCTCAGTCAACCCAATGGGGTCATGTCGAGCGCGGTCAGTTTACCTAACCACGCGTTTACCGGGCAGGCTTAGTTCTCTAAGCCGTTAACCAGTATTGTGCACATTCTTTCGCCAGAAACTGACAACTGCTCTTCTTGAATCAGCGTGGAGATTGATCATGAAATATTTTTCTACGGACCGTAGAAAATATTTCATGATCAATCTCCACGAAAGAATGTTGCCGACCTCGGCGGGGGTTGAACCCGCGACCTCCTGGTCTTCGGTTGGACGCGTATCCAACTGAGCCACCGAGGCCGGCTTAACGAGGAAGATAATGTGTCACCTGTTACCGGGATTGACTATAATTTTTTTAAGGCGAATGGATACAATGGGTCGATTTTCCTCCATTTTTGAAAAGGGAGATAAATTTTTTGACTTCCTGTTTGCTTTTCTACTCATCAAATCCCTTCTCGAAAGGAGTCTACTGTAAAAGGAAAGACTTTGCTCCTTAAGGGAGCAAAGTCTTTCCTTTTAGAGTAGACCCTTTTTCAGAAGGGAGGTAAAATAGGTTTAACATATTTACCTGCCTTGACAGTGTATCGTTTTCCCTTAAGCCTGTAGTAATCCTTATTACTAACTATTATCATTAAAACAAAGGCTAATTGATCCAAAGGGCCAAAAAGTGTAAACTGCATTATGGTGAAGTACATGGAGATTTTTTTGCGGCCGCCATACGGCGCATATTACCAGCTGTAGTTATAGTAAATAAATTCACAGATCAATCGATCCTCTGAAAGCATCTAACAACTTAAAGAAAGTGGAAATAGAAGAATTGGTTTTATTAAGTCTGTTCATGAACAGTTATATAATTCACAATACTGCTCATTTACAAACTTTTAGAGGAAACCAATATGCAGTTTTTAGCATTTACCCACGCTTGCAACTTGATATCGGCATATCAGCCTATGAAATTGCTACTTTCCAGCAAATTAAGTGGTGTTACGCACTACAATATATATTAAGTTAATGATCTGCAGAAAGGAAAAAACACATCCTGCTTACAACAAGCAAGTTAAAGAGAACTTTCTTTTTGATTTTTAATGTAAGTGAATCCGTTTCTCATAGACTATTTACGTGACAAGATAGTATAAGTGTGACGTATGGACTCGCTTGTATTTGCAAAACCAGAACTCAACCCTTTCAGCCCTCTAGACCCAAATGGCTACATTTGCAAACAGTGTAGATCCAGATGAGACGGCTCGTCACGAGCCGTCTCATCTGGATCTACACTGTTTCCATTTTTTTATTGATTTTTAACTGAAACCCCTATTTGCGATAATGGATGTGTCCAAATTCAGAGATGGAAGAGTCCGTTTTAGAAACTCAAGAGTGACAAGGTTAAGAAAAATACGCAAGCACTGAGTAGGAATGCTAATATTGTATGAACAGAGTGAATGAGATACATGCGAACTATTTATGTGTCAGGTAACTGTTGCTAGTACTGGGTTTGGAACGGTGGATTGTGGCCATTTCCGGATGCAGGAAATGCGGGCTGGCCTTTGGTCCCGCAAGCTCCCTGTATATCTTTGTTCATGTTTACATAGAGATATAGGACAAGAGTATACTAAAGTTTAATAAATTTTCAATGTAACAGGTAAAAAAGAACAACAATGTGATTCTTTAATGTTTGCTTTTATTAAGCTTTTTGAAATTTCTTGATTGAAATGAAAATAAAATAGACATTAATCTGCTTATAACACAGTTTGTTTTAAGATTTTTTTTATATTTGCCGGGATCGTCACAAACCGACATCCCGGCAAATATAAAACGTCCTTAGTGAGCTAATCGAATAGTCTATATCATATGTAAAAAATCCATTACGAAAACATGCCTTTTCAAATATACAGAAAATTTCACTTCCAAAAACTGAAAATTTTCAGATAAAAATCTCTGATATTTTTCATATTTCTGCTCAAAACATAGATTGTGGGTACTCGTTAGAACCGCCTCGGTGAGGCGGTTCTAACGAGTACCCACAATCTATGTTTTTGAGAAGAAATAAGAAAAATAACGTATACCCCCTAAACCCCAGTTTTACTATATAAAATTGGGGTTTAAAGGGGTCAATATCATATAGGCATGTTTTCGTGATGCCAAAGCTATCTTAAGGTCAAAGATATCCACATAATCATATCTATATGTACAATGTTACCATGATTTTTTATTTGAAGCATGACTTTAGGTAATACAAGAGGTATTTTGTACGTTCATTATCCCTGTCATATGCCATCGTATGTGTTTTATTATATCCTCGTGGGCTTTTAAACCTAATGGAAATTTGAAATAAGAATCTCTTCTATTCTACATCTATCTATCCATTTGAAATAATGGCTTAAACACGTGTCGATATTACTAATTGCATTAAACTGAACGCGTGTGTATGTCCAATTACCTTAATGGAAATTAAATGTTGTATCTTAATGATGAGATGTGCAAGGCAAAAAAATGACCCTTATGCAAAGTGCGAATGCCACTGGCTCAGATCAGAATGTACAGGAACTTGCTCCTGGCCATAAATTTTAAGGGGACGTAATACTCTTGGTAGATTTTCAGCTTGTGTTTACAAGGGAGATAATTAGATTTTTTGACTTCATGCTTGCCTTTTCGCACACTAGGATGCTTCTGAAAAAGGGTCTGCTCTCAAAGGAAAGAATTTGCTCCCAAAGGGAGACAAAACAATTTTGATAGAGTTGCCTCCCTGAAAGTCTATTCGTTCGAATGGGTACACCTGAAATGTTTTTCGCCATTTCTGTAAAGGGAGACAATTTTCATGGAGTTTCCTCCCTGAAATCTATTTGTTTGAATGGGTACACCTGAAATGTTTTTCGCCATTTTTGTAAAGGGAGACAATTTTCAAGGAGTTACCTCCCTCCCTGAAATCTAGTCGTTCGTATGGATAAACCTGAAATGTTTTATAGCCGTTTTTTTTTTGTTTTTTTTTTTTTTTGTTTTTGTTTTTGTACAGGGAGACAATGTTTACAGAAGGCAGCTCTCTGTCTAATGTTTGAATTTTTCACAAACGAGGCTACTCTTCAAGAAAAGAGTTTGTTCCCAATCCTTTTCTTAAAGTGTATTACTTAATGAGATGAGAGGCAAGTATTTTTATTTCGAAGTTACTCCACCACGCCCGGAAGTGTTCTCCTTAGTCATCCAATCTTTTTGGAAGGGGGCTTTAAAAGTCCTTATGGGACTGTACACCTGCAACTGTAAGACCATCACCCTGTGAGAAGACAACTACTTTCAGTTCGGAGTTATTTTCCTTGGATGCGTTCCCAGAAAGTATCCAATGATTTTGTAAGGGGGGGAAAACGAAATCCCAAAAGAGACTGTACAACTGCAATTTTAAAAATAAGCCCCCCACACCCCCATGAGAAAGGAAACAAATATTTCCGTTTCGGAGTAACTTTCCCAGGAGGCTTCAAGTATCCAATAATTTTGTAAGCGGAAAAATAAAGATTTTTTTTTTTTCAGACGAGGAAAGCGTTGCTGGCTTTTGTCGCCCCTATTTGACATAAGAGCCCGTTTAACTTTTTTCATATGGGTCACGTCAAACGAAATAATATCTTCGAACAAGCGCAAAATGCGCAGGTTCAGATCATCCTGCGCATGCGCAAAGTCTTATTCGGTTATTTGCTTTCTATTGATACATTCTATAATGTCAAATGATTCTGTTAGCGGACAGCGAAGGCCCAGACCAGACTGCGCAGATGCAGAGTCTGATCTGGGCGATCGTTGTCCGTATAGGCCGGAGACACGTTTTTGCATGACGAGGCCCATGTGATGTCATAGGGGAAATAAAACTGTAGAACAAAAAGCACCCTCACGTGAGAAAATATACCTTCTGACATGGCCTCCCAACGAATACTCAAATCGGCCTGTGCATCCACGCAGTCTGATCAATCATCATTGTCCAATAAATTATACATCATTGTCTTTCAAATCTGATCGAAATAAGCAATTGCGCAGGCTGATCTGAATCTTCGCTGGATGCATATGTCCAAAGGTACGTTTTTTCTATGATGAGGCTCAAAATGCATGCCGCATTTTCCTGATACAACTTATACTCCTTATAGTATTTCTAAAGTTTGAATAAGCCCACTTGTCTACCTTTAAATGTGTCTAAAATTGTTGGATGGTTGGCAAACAGTGTAGACCCGGATCAGACGCAGCGTTCTGCGGCATCTGATTTGGGTCTACACTGTCAGCTCAGGCCTGCGTCTCCGAATACTTGGTGTAGATTTTCTTGAGGGCGACTCTTTAAAGGACGAGGTACATCAATTTACACAGTTTGACCTCAAGAGTTGAGTCGGGATGACACGAACTTGTTCGGAATATTAATTAATTTAAAGGTGAAAACTTACATCTTGAGTGAATTGCATTTGATATTTAACATAACTTTATAAATACAGGTAGGATATTTACAAGTGAGGCTCAGCCCATCAATAATATATAAATACAAACCAAGAATACGTAAACTTGTACATGTAAATATAGACATATATAAGAATACTAAATTGGATTAAGTTTTGTTCTGTTCACCGAAGATGTTTAATAATTTAATTTATTAAAATCTTAATGGACTGATACGTCTCCTACAGAAAATGTAAGTAGCTTACTGCTTGTTTCTACATAGCTATTATTTTTTTATTACTATTCAAATTAATTTTATATTATTATTATATGAGCCAGGTCATGCAAAAGCATCCATTCGGGCATATGCGGGCAGCGAAGGCCCAGATCAGCCTGTGCATCCGCACACTCTGATAAGTGCCTTCCCTGTCCGCAAACGGAATCGTTATATATTATACAATGTTTCAATGGAGGGCAAATGCTCGAATGATACTTTGCGCGCGCGCAGGATCATCTGATTCTGCGCATTTTGCGCTTGTTCGAAAGCACCTTTTCACTTGACGCACCCCATATAATGTCATGTTTCCCCATAATATATAGTGAAAACGGGGGTCAACGTTATTATGGATTTTTTTTTAGTTTTTTAACAAGCTTTTCAGTTTGTTACGTGTAGCAAACTTACCCGTATACAGTAACAATTTGAACAGATAGGCCTCTGCAAACAGTGTAGACCCAGATCAGACGCCTCAGAACGCGGCGTCTGATCAGGGTCTACACTGTTTGTCTTACATAAAGCAATATTTTAGACCCATCAAGAGGTAGTAGAATGGACTATTTCAAATTTTTGGACAAGTATGGTAAATAGATAAGTGCCCCAGTGCTAAGGACAAATACGGTAAATCTGTATTACTTGTAATACGCTTTATGATTGAAAGCGCCCTCATTCTCCATGTTATATGGCGAAAACGCCTATCGTATCAAAATACATAGTTTTGTTATTACTTTACAAAACGTGTTCTTGGTACTCATTAGAAGCGTCTCGCAAACATGGTTTATGTTAAGGTTGTATCTCAGTCGGCCTTCACTGAACTTGTGACAATATTTTCTACGGTTATTCTCCCCCTTTCGATGATTCAAGAAGGACAGTTTCTTGCGAAAGAATGTGCACAAGTACAGATTAACCGGTTAGAGGACTAAGCGCGCAAAAAAAAAAAAAAAAAAAATAAAAAAAAATAAAGAAAAACGTGTGGTTAGGTAAAATGACCGGCTCGACATGACTGTAATAGTGTTGGCAGTTTAACTCCAACCAAACCAATCTGTTCTTATAAAGAAACCTTGGAGTCGTGTTTATCCAAAGAGCGCCAGCGAAGACAATAACCCGATTGTACGCATATGCAGGTTGATCTAAACATTCGCTGGGCGCACATGTTCAAAGGTACATTTTCGCATTTTGTTGCTCTTGCGCAGGATGCTCTGAGTCTGCGCATTTCGCTTATGCGAAATGCGCAGACTCAGAGCATCCTGCGCATGCGTACAATCATCAAAAAAGGTGTGCCTTCCGTTGATACATTCTACAGTATTCATTGATTCTGTAAGCGGACAGAGACGACCCAGATCAGACTGCGCGCATGCGCAGTCTGATCTGGGTCTTCTCTTTCCACATATGTCTAGAAGACACTGTTTTTCTTGACTCGGCTAAATTTTGAAAGTAGCTGGTTGCATTCAGTAGCTACCTTTATAACTTTTATTGCTGCAAGTCAAGTGGCTTATACAACTGTATATATGATAGGAAAGGCCCGGAAAAGAAAATTATTTTATATGCGGGTAATGAAGGCCCCGATCAGACTGCGTCTTCGTGCAGTCTGATCAAAGCCGACATTGCCCGCTTACTGAATGAATGGAAACTGTTGAATGTGTCGGACAGAGAATGTCCTGGTATGACATCGCGGGTGCGCTGGCTGAGTTTGGCAATTGCTGTTCGCCAATGTTATAAGGCCATTTTTCGTGTGCTGGGTATTATATAGAGATTTATTGTTTTATAGAAACTTAAGACCTTTTGAATATAGTAATAAATTGTATCAGAAAGGAGCTCTCGATATACATAGTGCTGAGATTTAATTCTCCGACTTTGCAAGTCCCCTGGCGATGGTTCCCCTCAAAACTGCGTCTTCCTCCTCTATCCTCTCTCAATCAGATCCCGATTAGACTGTGCGGACGTGTAGGCTGATTTTGGCTTTCAATCCACATATATTATGCAGGTCCTTTTCTTAAATTGGGCACCACTGGGCAAGAACCGAAGACATTAAACTGAAGACAGTAAAAAAAGCTTTCTGTCTATTTTATTTATTTCATTTCTACCACTTGAACTTTATGATAATTCATCTATCGTCACCTCCCCGTGATGTCCTCATTTTACTACGTAAAGTAGTGAATTGGTTGGGGTGCCTACCGTTTTGAATAAATAAAACGTTTGTTTTGTTATTGTGTTTACATGTAAAAATCTTAGAGAAAAAGAATACATCATGAGCCAGTCAATGCAGGATAGGGAAATCTCACTCGAAGGGTAGGAATTCCAACCAGGGACGAGGTAAGCCTCGCCCCTGGTTGGAATTCCTACCCCTCGGGTGAGATTTCCCTATCCTGCATGGACACGCATGATGGATTCTTATAATCCCGAGAGGTAGAAATTTCAACCAGAGACGAGGCAGGTCTGGTTGAAATTCCTACCGCTCGGGTGAGATTTCCCTATCCTGCATGGACACTCATAATGGATTCTTATAATCCCAATGCTGTATCGTGGCATTGAGAATGACCCTTCTTACTCTTACATTTGTATTTACGTAGTCCATTTCTTCATTTAGCTTACTCAGGCTCTATACTTTGAATGTCGGACATTTCCGAAACATTTTTTTTAACAATTCATCAAACTATGTATACTCTCCTAAACCTTTGGATACACAGGTTTGAATGTACTCTCTCTCTCTCTCACACACACACACACACACACAGGAATTTTGTGTCGGCTTTTTCTGTTTATCTTAACGTGGATCCTTCACATTTGATTTGGTAATACTTATACTTAATTGCGTTGTTGTACAGTGATACATGTATGACATAATAAAGGACTGTTTTTTTTTTTGTTTTTTTTTTTTTTTTTTGTTATTGCAACTGCTATAACTGCTATTGTACTCGTATATGTATAAGTAGTATAGGCCGGCATGCCGGCTTATACTTATATATATATATATATATATATATATATATATATATATATATATATATATATATATATATATATATATATATATATATATATATATATATATATGCTTATCATGGGTATAACGTCCAGCAGGTGACGTTTTGAAATGTTTTTCCTACGAGTATTTGTCCCAGAAAATAGACTTTGACATTGTCTCCTTGGGAGACATGTTTTACATATAATCCTAACTACAACTAAAGTTTGGGTATCAGAGAACTCTGTATACTGTATAGTTAATGATTACAACTCAATAGGCTAACATAAACTAAGCGCATTTGAATTTGGTTGAAAGCAAATTCAAAACCGCATTACATATAACACTTCGAGAAATCCATTGAGGAGAGTTGGAACTTTTCCTTGCTTAGGTTTCAAAACATAAGCTATTTTACTCGGATGTTCAACGTAAACATGACCGACTTTGAATTGCAAGAAAGAATTTTTTTTTATTATTATTTTATTAGTGACTTTGTGAGTGATTCACAGTCGTTACAAATGATTCACAAATCGATAAAATCCGCAAAATATGTAATTAATTCCTACAATTTAAATTCATGAACTGTGTGGGAGCAGTTATTTTCAGAGGAAGTGGTCAAACCGAAGCTTATGAGTAGATGATAAAATAAGTGGATGACTCGTAGCAAAGCAAAAAAAAAAAAAAAAAAAAAAAAAAAACACCACCACTGACACTATAATAAATTTAACCACACAAAAACACTTAAATCTATTTGAGAGGCCTTGCAATTACCGTAATAACCCAAAGAATTGGGACAGAAAGGCCTTTGCAAACAGTGTAGACCCAGATCAGACGCCGCAGAATGCGGCGTCTGATCAGGGTCTACACTGTTTGCCGCACATACAGCAATATTTTAGACACATCAACAGGTAGTTGAATGGACTCTTTCAAATTTTAGGGCAAGTATGGTAAACATATAAGTTATCCCAATACGTAGGCTAAATACGGTATTATTGAATTGTTGAAAATGAAATATGAGACCGTATTCTGTATTAACAAGAAGTTCAATCGGTATGATGGTACTTTTCTTACATTTTTATCTCTTTCTCTGCCACAGGCGAAAATAATAGGTTTTTGGAAACAGCATAGATCCAGATGAGACGGCTCATTATATTTGTATCTATGCTGTTTGATATTCAGTCTTTCAACTTTACATATAAACTTCTTTCCAAGCGATAATTTGTTTAAAAAAGCAGACGACAGATGTCGTCTGAAATTTGGATCCGAAAGAGTTAATTGTAACAGTTTCTACCTGACGTGTCAATTATACTTTTAACCATCCGGGGTGCCCATTGGAGTATGTAAGAAGACTTAACCTTAACCTTTACCACTCACTAGGAAAATGCAACAGGCGACAAATTATTGATATTTTTCTTATTTGTCCCCGAAAATAGGGTTGGATATTTTATGCAAATTGTCTTCTCTAGGGACAATTTGCATAAAAAGTTACTGCCTATTATCTGAAAAAAAAATAAATAAATAAGAAAAATATTACATAATGTCGTCTGTTAAATTTTTTTACCCAGCATGCTAAGTGTTAAAGGGCTTAGCGAAATTGTATCAGCCGACATTCTAATTTATTACTTATTATTATTTTTCTGAAAAAAGGAGACAATATTTCATGTGAGTCGTCTGCATATAGTCTTTCAGAGAAAAATAGACTTGATATTTCACGTGACTCGCCTACATAATATTTTTCAGAGAAAAATAGATTCGATATTTCATGTGAATCGTCTAGACTATTAACATGAAACATCAAGTCTATTTTTCTGAAAAATTCGTCTGCTGCACTTGAGATTAGCACTATAAGGGTTAAAGTCTTGTAAAATTATGCCACATCTACCCTAAATATTCGGATAAAGTGTAGATCCTGAGCATGTAGTGTAGATCTTGAGCATGTAGTGTAGATCTTGAGCATGTAGTGTAGATCTTGAGCAAGCTGCTCTAAAAGGAGGAATACGATCAGCCCATTCTTTTGCAAATACAGCCGACTCTCGTTATCTCGAATTCCAAGGGACTCTCTGAAATACTTCGAGGTATCCGTACTTCAACATATCAGATTTGCAGAATTAAGGAAAAATTAATTCGATTAACCACATTTAACAAATATATGTGAAACTGGACTCTTGAAGTTAGAGATATATTGAAAATATTGTGGAAAATTAGAGAAATTGCTCCTCTCCTCTTTTCCACAATATTTTTACATGTTGTTAGATTTTCATGGTTTAGGCAGGGACCAGATTTTCACTTCGAGATAAGCGAGGTCGAGATAACGAGCGTCAACTGTACGTTATAATGATAATTTGACTGGCACGAAACTTTCGCTTAACAGGTGACAGTTAATCAGAAATTATTCAAGAACATTGTACATGTATTTAATACTTCAACAAACATACGGTTAGGATATATGTTAGAATCGCCGCAGTGAGACGATTCTAACTAATATCGAAAACTTATCTTTTGTGGGAGGCGAGTCTAACATATACTCATATATATTCTATGATGAAATATGTATTTAAACAAGGCATTTCTTTCATTCGGTCTGCTAATTAAGGAATTTTTACAACAGCAAATTCATTTTAATGGCAACCTCATTGGCAACAAATGCAGTCGTTGTAAAGAGGGTTCACTGTACAACACGGACAAAGACTCGAATAGTAAGGAACTGAGGTGTCCAAATATTTAGGGTAAATAGAAATGTGTGTTTAAAAAAGGCTCTGCCCCACACAATACTCTTATTCTTATAAAATAGCAAAGCTATAAAAAGGGTCATAACACTCACATTTATCCGATTTTTTCAAACGTGTATCGGGTGATTTACTGTTTCAAGGTATCAGCTCAAATGGTTATCAAGTTCTTGCTAACAAGAAATGCGTGACGAACGGACAGACAACGAAAAAAATAGCACCCCCGCCCCCCACCCCCAATTTCTTCTAAGCTGGGGCATAGTTACCTTATCATAATTATCCTGTACACTCACATATTTTAGGACTGATCAAAGTGTAGAATGCGGCGTCTGGTTAGTATCATCGTTGTTTGCGGATGGTTTGCAATTTCCTTAGTACATGTACCTTAAACACATCACATGGAGGTACCGGGTTTTTATCCCCGGCGGGTCACCGAAACAGTATTGCGTGGAGACTGATCATGAAATATTTTCTACGGTCATTCTTTCCCTTCCGCTGAAGGGCAGTTCTCAGTTTCTGGCGAAAGAATGTCCACAAGTACTGGTTAACTGCTTCGAGGACTAAGCGTGCCAATAAAAGTGTTAGGTAATCTGACCGGCTCGACATGACCTTGTCAGTGTTGACTGGGTGGTTAAACACTCCAAATCAACATATCACAAAGTAATATGCATGACGAAAACCCGCCTATTCAAATATATAGAAAATTTCACCACCAAAAACTGAAAGTTTTCAGATAAAAATTCTGATATTTTTTCATATATCTGCTCACAACATAGATTGTGGGTCCTCATTATAGCCGCCTCGCCGAGGCGGTTCTAACGATTACCCACAATCTATGTTTTTGAGACAAAATAAGAAAAATAATGTAAACCGCTATAAACCCCAGTTTTACTATATAAAAGTGGGGTTTAAGGGGGTCAAAAATATATATGTATGTTCTCGTGATGTTTAGACTGCGAATGGTACAGTGTCCGACTGTTGAGGGTAAATATGATATATTATATATAATTGTTGTTATAGAAGGAGCGCCGTTAGCACTGTAGCTGTACAATGTCCTGCTCGCGAGCTGTTCTAGCTGTCACGGGTTCGAATTCCGCTGAATCATTCTGGGCGATATGAATGTACGGTGCTCCTTGCCGTAGACGGGTTATTGCCTCATCATCAAATACCCATAATACCGTTTATACATGAAGGACATTAAAAGATGAAACATTACGAAAACACACCTATTCAAATATAGTGAAATTTTACAACCAAAAAAGGAAAAAAATTCAGATAAAAAGTTCTGATATTTTTCATATTTCTGCTCAAAACATATATTGTGGCACTTGTTAGAACCGCCTCACCGAGGCGGTTCTAACAAGTACCCACAATCTATGTTTTTGAACAGAAATAAGAAAAATAATGTATACCCCTGTAAACCCCAGTTTTACTATATAAAAGTGGGGTTTAATGGGGTCTAAATTATATAGGCAAGTTTTCGTGATGTATAATAATAAACACATACATGTATACGCAAACAAATATTTACAACTTTACCTTACCGCATTTCGAAATTCTCAGACCCAGATCGGCATGTGCATGTGTAAAATATACATGTACACGCAAATATAAAAAAGTTCAACTTCAGCTTATCGCATTAGGAAATGCCTAGATCCATATCAGTCTGAGCATTTCGTTATCACCATTAAGAAAACACGCCTATTTAAATATATTGAAAATTTCACCAACAAAAAAACTGAAAGTTTTTCAGATAAAATTCTAATATTTTTCATATTTCTGCTCAAAACATAGGTTGTGGGTACTCGTTAGAACCGCCTCGACGAAGCGGTTCTAACGAGTACCCACAATCTATGTTTTTGAGCAGAAATAAGAAAAATAATGTATACCCCTGTAAACCCCAGTTTTACTATATAAAAGTGGTGTTTAATGGGGTCAAACTTATATAGGTATGTTTTCATGATGGAACATTCCAATCACAACACGAGAAAAGGTTTATTATCCTATATGCGAACAGCAAAACCCTGATCATCCTACGCATCTACGCATATTTATCGATGTCTTCACTGATGGCTGTTACACTGTACATGTATACATTTGCAAAAACATGCCTATTCAACTATATAGAAAATTTTACCTCCAAAAACTGAAAATTTTCAGATAAAAAAAAAATCATATTTCGGCTCAAAACATAGGTTGTGGGTACTCGTTAGAACTGCCTCACTGAGGAAGTTCTAACGAGTACTCACAATCTACGTTTTTGAGCAGAAATTAGAAAAATAATGTATACCCCTGTAAACCCCAGTTTTACTATATATAAGTGAGGTTTAAAGGGGTCAAAATTATATAAGCATGTTTTCGTGTTGATTCAACGGTAGCCATCGATACTGTAAGCGAACATCAAAGAACCTGATCGGAATGTGCGGAACTTTAGGATTAACATACAGTCGAACCTGAATGGCTCGAACATCTTTGGGACCATGGAAATTCGTTTGGGACATGGGTAGTTCGAGCCACTGAGGGTTAATCATGTCACCATGCAGTTCAGGAAGCAAATAGCGATAATTTAGGGATAATTTTCTACACAATGATTGTATGTTGAGTGTACTCATTAGAATCGCCTCGATGAGGCGATTCTAATGAGTACAAACAACATACAATTCCATTTTAAAATCAGAAAAATCGGTAGATATTTGTTTTCTTGAGCTATTTGAAGGATTTTGTAGGGATTGAAAAAAAAAAGAGTTCGAATCATCCACGGTAAACGAGCCATCCGGGTTCGAGCCATTGAGGTTATACTGTATTCTTATTGTAACTTCCTTAGAGACGATGAGGAATCTACAGAAAGATTCGGTAAGATCTTAACCCTTTCACCCACTGAGTTTCTGAAGTGAACTCTACCATCTTTGAAATTGGACGGAAGCATTGTTCCAAACAGGGGTCTAAATCAAAACTCAAGAACGGAATGGCAAACACAGTGTAGATCCAGATGAGACGGCTCGTTACGAGTCATTTCATCTGGATCTAGTAACTAGCTGTCTAATCTGGTTCTGCACTGTTTGCAAAATTATCTGTTTTGGACTACAGAGCTGAAAGGGTTACAATTGGACCGTTTGATAATAAAACATGGCCGCTCGTTATTTTCCGTCAAAACGGAACACTACGGAAAGCAGCACACTATGAAGTGCTAACACATTTACCTTAAATATCTGGACACTAAACTCCTTACCATACTTGTCCTAAAATTTGAAAAAAAATCCATTTTGCTACTTAGGCTGTGTCTAAAAACTGCTGGCTAAGTGTCTATAAACGGCTAGATGAGTAGCAAACAGTATAGACCCGGATCAGACGCCGCAGAACACGGCGTCTGATCTGGGTCTACACTGTTTGCCCAGGCATGTCTGTCTCAATACTTGGATAATTATATGCATATAAACTTACATTCTTATAAGGTCTACTTATTACTGCATTTTTATGTTTGCCTTATTAAAAACAGACTGTTTAATTTCATAACAAGAAACATAATGACACGTCTATAGCAAATTATTGTGCGATATTACGAAAAGGGACCTTCGGATATATGTACAGTTGTAAACCGCAGGCCCATATCTGCCTATCTGCCCATGCTTTGGTTCTATGCATTTGACTTTCAGCACTGCATACAGCAGTCAGTTTTAGTGTCGCTGAAGGTCAAAAATAGACTGCGCATGCGCAATCCGAGTTGGACTTTCGATGTAGTTTTCTTTTTCTTGACACTGCCTCATTGATCACGGTGAAAAATTGTTCCTTATTAGAATGAACTTTTAGCTATTTACTTTCATTAAACCGCCACTGATTCATTTCATTATAAACGGGAAATTACCGTAATCACTATCAGTATTCGAATGGAGAGACTTGAGCAAATAGTGTAGACCCAGATCAGACGCCGCGGATCAGGATCTACGCTGTTTGCCACTCGTCTAGCAGTTTTTAGACGCATCAACAGGTAGTAAAAATGGATTTTTCAAAGTTTAGGACCAGTATGGTAAGGATTAGGATGTCAGAATACTTAGGAAATATACGGCTAGTCTATAATTTCGGTCTATATTTTAATTACTTTTCTATAAGGTGGTATGTTATTTTCAACTTTGACAACTGAATATATATATAAATAAATCATTTAAATATGTTTCGCATATATGTTTTGGATTTGTAATATGTAGATTTTATGCGGTCTTAAACACGTTTTCATACTGTAAAGGATATTTGAAATGCTGGTAAGAATTTTGTTGTTGTTGTTATATTTATTGACCTGTATCATATTTCGAAGTTGTTTCCTCTTGTTTGTAATTGGCTAGTATATGATATTAATACATGTTGTTTAGCTAGAATATATATATATATATATATATATATATATATATATATATATATATATATATATATATATATATATATATATATATATATATATATATATATATATATTATCCTTACTTAGACTGGCCCCAGTCTCCAGTGACTAAATATTTTTTTTATAATCCTGTTTGATAATCCACTAAAATAAAACCAAAAAAACTATCATGACTGTAAAGGCTGGTCACTCTAGTGACCAGCCTTTATAGTCATGATATTACTTTGGTTTTATTTTAGTGGATTAATAAGCAGATTATATGAAAAATATTTTGCCACTAGAGACTGGAGCCAGTCTAATCCTTACTATGCTTGTCCCAAAGTTTGAACACTCCATTTGCCTACAATGTATCTGTTAGTGCGTCTAAAATTGCTGAATGAATAGCAAATAGTTTAGACCCTGACCAGGCGTCTCGTTCTGCGGCTTCTGATCATGGTCTACACTGTTTCTCAGCATATCTGTCGAATACTTAGAGTAAGACTAATTGGTTGGCTGTGCATCTGTCTGTATATCCGTGCACAAAGTTCCGGGTCTATGTCATTCGCGATACAGACTGGGCCAAGACTTGGTTTTGAGGTTACTTTAGGGAAATACATTTTCTCTGGGCAGACTGTGTGGATGCGCTGGTTACATTGTGCTAAAGGATTTCGCATATGCTCGAAGGCTGTTATTCCTTTAAAACCGCCCAGAGAGGCATTTCTCTTCATACACATCAAAGCTTGAGCACTCTCAATTGACATGATTGCCTTCTTTTGCAACCAAGAATTCTACATTCTAGACAAAATAGACACGTATCCCTGGAACATGAATGCAGCCAAACCTATCGTAAGGGCACTTGTACATGTATTACATTACGAAAACACACCTATTCAAATATATCGGAAATTTCACCTCCAAAAACTGAAAATTTTCAGTTAAAAAAACTCTGATATTTTTCATATTTCTGCTCAAAACATAGATTGTGAGTACTCGTTAGAACCGCCTCGGCCACAATCTATGTTTTTCAGCAAAAATAAGAAAAAATAATATATACCCCTCTAAACACCAGTTTTACTATATAAAAGAGGGGTTTAAGGGGGGTCATGTTTTCGTGATGAAGCAATCATCTCTACAAAAAGATCAGTTTTCGAATCCCTTTTATCAATTAAGTAGAAAACCTGTATTAAACAAATACCTGTGTTGTTTCCCTTAGGAGCTTGCTTAATACAGATTTGACCGTACCTGTACCTTCTGGAAGAGTGTGGGAGAGTGGTGGGGGTGCTACTAAGGAAAATGGATATACTTTCAGGGGAGGTTACTCTCGAAAAATTGTTTTGCCTCACGTTTGAAAAGGGGTCTATTCTAAAAGGGAAGAATTTGCTCCCTTTTGGCGCATATTCTTTTCATACATGGAAGAACCCTTTCTTAAAGGGTCTTGGTACACAAACAGGAAATCACACGTTGTCTTTCTTGAACAATAAATGGTCGAAACTCATCACATGCATCCATTTTCCTTAATGCTCAAGCCAAAGTACCTATATTAAGGAAGTACCTTTGCCTTGCCCTTAGGTGCTTGCTTAATACAGATTTGACTGAACATGTATCTTCTGGAAGAGTGTGGCAGAGGGATGGGTGGGTTTGATGGGGTGGGATGCTGCTAAGGGGAATGAATACACTTTCAGATGAGATAACCACATTTTTTCCTTTTATAGAAGAACCCTTTTTAGAAGGGTCTTGGTACGCAAACACACGTTGTCTTTCTTGGAAAATAAATGGTAGAAAGTCATCATATGCATCCATTTTCTTTATGCGCAAGCCAAACTACAGTCGAACGATGGCTCGAACATCTTTAGGACTATGAAAATTTATTCGAGACATGAGTAGTTCGGGACACTGAGGGTTAATCATGGCGCCAGGTCAAAAAACAAATAACAATAATTTACATAAAAGGAAGCAAATTTGCTCAAAACATAGATTGTGGGTACTCGTTAGAACTCGTTCTAACGAGTACCCACAATCTATGTTTTTGAGCAGAAATAAACAAAAATCATGAATACCCCATGTAAACCCCAGTTTTACTATATAAAAGTTGGGTTTAAGGGGGTCAAAATTATATAGGTATGTTCTCTTGATGCTGATCTTCTATGCATTAAAGATGAGTTTACTCATTAGAATCGCCTCGATGAGATGATTCTAATAAGTACACACAACATTCAATGTCAGGATATAATAAGAAAATTTCCCTAAACATTTGTTTCCTTAGGCTATCGGAAGAATTTCGTAGAGATTCAAAACGAGTTCGAATGAACCATGGTACATGTAAACGAGCCATCGGTGTTCGAGCTATACCTCACGGATCGCTGTGTTGCTTACGCATCATGCGAAAGGATCTTTTCGTGCATATGTAAACAGTGAATGCCACAGATCAGCCTGTGCATCTATGATGTCTCCTCATTGGCGAAGCAGCCTACATTGCCGGGGTCTCCATGTACATTGCATAGACGTACATGTATTGACTTAAAAGAATTTACTACACGTTTTAAATACTCAGTTGACGTCATTTTATTTCATTAAAAGGAATAAACTAAAATACATTGAATTGGATTATAGTAAGTTTTGCGCCTGTCGATATGGAGAAAATAACTTCTTTTTACGTCGGACGAAGATCTTTGTATTCATTTCAGGCCCGATTGAAAATAGCAAAATATTTACTTTTCATTACTATACAAGATCATGTAAGGACATATTACTCAAGGACTAAGTATGACGGGTTCGTGAACAAAGTAGTACAGGCTTGAATTAAGTTGTTCTTAAGGGGAATGAGTACATTTTCAGGGGAGACAACTTTGTGTCAAAATTGTTCATCACCTTTTTTCATCAAGGGCTTGGTGTAAATTAAAGCAAACAGTGGCGGCCCCCGTAGCCTAGTGGATAGGAGAGTTGACCCTTAATCCATTAGGTTTCTCACCGCTGTGGTTCGAGCCTCGCTCGGATCATATGTGGGAAAGCCAAGGTCTGCTTAGAGATGGTCAGGTGTTTTATTCCCTGTTTCTCCGGTTTTCGCCCACCTCTGATGACCGATCGGCTCGATATAATTGAAATATTCTTGAAAAAGCCGTAAAACCTAAATAAAATAAATAAATAAAAATATATAAATAAAAAAAAGCAAACATTGAAGTCACAAAAGTTGTCTTTATTGTAAAAAATGCCAGAAAATCAACCAAATATACCTAGTCTCTCTAAGATAACATGATACACTTATTTACATGCAGTAGATGTTCTGCCATCATCACGAAAACATGCCTATATAATTTTGACCCCCTTAAACCCAACTTTTATATAGTAAAGCTGGGGGTTTTATTTTTCTTATTTCTGCTTAAAACATAGATTGTGGGTACTCGTTAGAGCCGCCTCGCTGAGACGGTTCTAACGAGTACCCACAAATTATGTTTTGAGCAGAAATATAAAAAAAAATATCAGCGTTTTTGTATCTGAAAAGTTTTATGTTATGGAGGTGAAATTTTCTATATATTTGAATCGGCGTGTTTTTGTAATGCTATTCAAGGGAGATAACTTCTGTTACTTCCTGTTTGGTTTCCTGCATATCAAGTCAAATTCTGAAAAGCGTATTACTACTAAAAAGGTGATTTTCTCATTGTTCCACTATTGTAAAGTGAGTAAAAATGTGCACCGAGACAAATTCCCTCTGCCGGTGAATTAACTGACAGCTGACAGTCTTTTATCGTAAAATTGAAGCTATACTAGTACATGTACATGGGACATACAAAAATTGATGCAACCTCTTCGATACTTTTAAAATACTGAAGATAAACTATTAACCCTTTAAGCTCTGAGTTTCGGAACCATTTTTTTTTTTTTTTTTTTTTTTTCATCTTTGAATTTGGACGTAATTCTTGTTGCTGGTGAATACAAATGCTGGTGAAGCAAAACTCCACGAAAACATGCCTATATAATTTTGACCCTCTTAAACCCCACTTTTATATAGTATAACTGGTGCTTACAAGGGTATACATTATTTTCCTAACGAGTACCAACAATTTATGTTTTGAGCAGAAATATGAAAAATATCAATTTTTCTTTTATCTGAAAATTTTCAGTTTTTTTTAGGTGAAATTTTCTATATATTTGAATGGGCGCGTCTTCGTTATGAGAATCAGCGAAGCCGAGTAGAAATGTGTTCAGCGGAAAGCCAGAGAAAAGGCACCAATAAAGCTTTCTTCCTCAGACCGCTCTTGTTCTATCTGCAAAAGGCCGTTTAGAGAAAAGAATGGTCTCATCAGCCATCTTAGAACACACAAACAGTAGCACTTCACGCATTTGATTAAGACTGGTCATTGTCAGTAAGGAAAGATGAACTATTTGTATAATCATTGTCGCAAACAGAGGAGTTAAACAAAAAGAAACAGAATGACAGTCACTTCAAATACGAGTCCCAGAAAAAAACACAATCAAAACAGAATACGTCTCACCTGGAGCAACACCGTTTGCAAAAGTTTCTGTCTTGGACTTCTAAGCTGAAAGGATAAAACAATTGATGTATGAGCTATCGCAAAACATTGATACCATATTTATTGTATGTATTCGGACAGACAGGACTGAACAAACAGTGTAGACCCAGATGAGACGCCACAAAACGCGTTTGTTTGCAGCATCCAGCAATTTGTAGACCCAACATCGGGTAGTAAATTGTACTGGTTCAAATTCTAGAACAAGTATGGTAAGGAGTTTAGGGTTAGGAACGCTTAGGGTAAATACGGTATTTACAACGCTATCCCAATGGTTCTGTAAGTGAACCGTGTATGTCCTGACCGGAATATGCTTATGTGCCTTTGCTGTGGAATTGTACCTATGACACAAAGGCACATATTAGCATATGGCAAGGCTACAAAAAATTACAATTGAGCTAGCGCATGACAAAACCTACAATAATAGCAAAGACTCAGATTAGCCTGTACGTCCATCTAGTATGGCAAGGGTTCTCGTTTGTCCCTCTTTGGATAGCCCGGAGGCTGTAGAAGGTACATGCGATCAGCGAAGACTCTGATCAGACTGCGCGGATGCGCAGGCTGATCTGAGTCCTCGCTGGCCGTACGTTCTTATTGTAGGTCTTGTCGTGCGCTGGCTCAATTGTACAGTAAATTGAAAACTGTATATTTTCGAAGATAATGTCCGCATATATCGAGATGTTTGTGTTACTTTCTGAATGACCCTTAATATATGATGATGCAATATATGTTGGTTACAATGCACAATTACATGTAATAAACACGTTCTGGTGAGAGTCATGGTTGGGTTTGTAACTGTAAATGAATATTTTTTTTCATTGAGTTATCCAGTTTCAATTTTTCTTTGAATTCTCAAATTTCTCCCTAATTATGTCATGACCACATAATAGCATAGCTATTACAATTTACACGCTTTACAATTATTTTATGAGAGTTTGAATTTGTCTTAAAAACTTTGTGCACGCTCAATTAAACTTTTAGCATACTGGGAACAATTTTCAGCGGACGACATTTTAAGATATCTTTTTCTTATTTTCCCCAGAAAATATGTTTTAACATTTCACGCATAATAGCGTGAAATGTCCAAGCCTACTTTGAGAGATAAATAAGAAAGATATCATGAAGTTGTCGGCTACTGAATTAGCCCAGGGTGCGGTGATATTATCCGTTTTTTTTTTTTGTTTTTTTTTTTGTTTTTTTGTCAGAACGTATTGCTCTGTATTTATACATGTATCAGCACCGGAATGTCGTTTCCATTAACCTTTGCCATGCTCTGGGTTAATTCAGCAAACGACAAACTATAAGGATTTGGTATTTCATGCAAATTGTGTCCAATGGAGACAATTTGCACGAAATGTCAAAATCTAAAACCAAAAAAATAAGACCACATATTTTCATATGTGCCTTGTTCAAATTTTTTTTCCAGCATGCTGAGCGTTAACTTGCATGGAAAGAAACAGAGTATGCAAAAATCATTACGATACCACGCCTATTCAAATATACTGAAAATTTTACCACAAAAAAAATGAAAATTTTCAGATAAAAATTCTGATATGTTTCATATGTCTGCTCAAAACATAGATTGTGAGTACTCGTTAGAACCGCCTTGGCGAGGCGGTTCTAACGGGTAGCACAATCTATGTTTTTGAGTAGAAATAAGAAAGATAATGTATACCCCTGTAAACCCCAGTTTACTATATAAAAAATGGGTTTAAGGGGTCAACATTATATAGGCGTGTTTTCGTGATGGATTTGTTTCCAATCTGAAAAGTGATCTACCTTAAAAGGGAAGACTTAACCCATTTATGCCGAGTGGACTCTTCTACCTCAAGTCTTTGGACAGGTCCATTTCTTATAAAAGGGGTGTCTGGTTAATTTTCATTGGTACAGTGTTTTATAAAAAAATCCTGCATTAAATGCAAACAGTGTAGACCCTGATCAGATGCCGCGTTCAGCGGCGTCTGATCTGGATCTACACTATTTGCCAAAGTCCATTTTATGGAACACTAGGCTTAAATGGGTTAACTAGAGCACTTTGGTAGCAAATAATTTGGTTTTGGAGTAGACCAATTTTCAAGCGGCTTCATCTGCATGAAAGCAAACAAGAAGATATAAAAGATGTCCTTTGTCAAAAATTGTGGAAACGTTGCTAGGTAATACACGTACAAATGTACCAAATCCCCTTACTTGAATCCATATAAGGCTGAAAGCTTGGCACGATCGCCGATAAACTGCCACGGTAATGCACTTTTACCAGAGATTTGTAATCTCTCCAAGAACTGGAGTTGTCACCAAAACGACAAATTTTGACCCCCCTTGCAACGGGAGAAAAAAAATGTTTTTTGTTCCATTTTCGCTTAAAGGACTACAATTCCGGTCTGATTTTATGGAGACTAAATAAGAGGTTGAATTACATCGCCCGATTTTGGATATCGGCGATCGTGCCAAAATGTCAACCTTATTTCACTGACACCCACCTTCAACGCTACATGTATCTAAACTGACTCTCCGCAACCAACTCCGAAAGCACTCCTTACGGTTTTTTTTTTTTTTTCACAACACGGTGTTGCGCGTGTGGAGATAAGCAGCCGTGTATAAGGGTGTCTGGTTTGTTTTAATTATTACCACGCTTTGTAGAAATGTACGCACTTAATGCAAACAATGTAGACTCTGATCATACGTCGCGTTCTGTGGCGTCTGATCTAGGACTACACTGTTTGCCAATGCCTCTATTATGGGACGCTAGACATAAATTGGTTAATCAAAATATATATATGGATATTTAAATCATACATGTAAATACTGGATTAACCGTATGTATTTGGACAGACACACCTGCGCAAACATTGTAGATCCAGATGAGACGCCGCAGAATGCGGCGTCTCATCAGGGTCTACACTGTTTGCCACTCCTCCAGCAATTTTTAGACACCACATTGGATAGTAAATTGTATCTGTTCTAATTTTTAAACTAGTATGGTAAGGAGTGGTGGTGTCCGAACACTTAGGATAAATACGGTATAATATTATAAGGGGTGTGCGCACGACATACATGTGTACATGTACATTATATAGGCTCATCTTCTTCAGACGTGGAGGGAGGGGGCGCGAAGTTGCAGAAAGAAGTCAAAATTTAATATCCTTTGACCGAACTTAACCTGTCGTTTGAATTAACTTGTAAACATTTCAAGCAAACTATTTCCTAAGGAGACAATTAGCAAGAAATGCCAACCGCTGTTTTCTCCAGAAAGTAGGATGTGTGTTCCAGGCAAATATTTCCTACGGAGACAATTTACTTTAAATAACAAACCCGATTTTCTAGAACATATAAGAAAGCTAAATGTATTTCATAATCATATCGTCCGCTGAAATTTTTACCCGACTTATTTTTAACCCTTAAAATGCTAAGAAAACCTGCATCTGAAAATGTCGTCTGTTTATGTCGTCTGCTGAATATTCTTGCAAACTTTTCAAACCTAATTTTGCTTACAGGCAAGTAGCGTGGACCCTGATCAGACTGCAAAAATGACTTTTAAAATAACAAGCAGATGACAAAGCAGACGACAATTGTTGTGACTGGCAGTTTAAGGGTTAATAAGATAATATCTGGACGTAAATATATTCACGCGCAAATATGTGCAAAAGGTGTACAAAAGAAGATACAAACAGGACGGAAGATATATCCCAAGTGAACAATTGCATTCAAACCTCGCTTTTAAGTGCAAAGACATTCTACTTAAAGGTATGATCCGTACCGAGCGAAAATATATCTTCGGTGCAACTGTGAACAGTTTAGCCTGCGCATCTGTACCAGCGGACCAGGGTCCTATTTGAGTATTATACTCCGCTGCTTTTAATACTGTATTCAATGATTCTGTATTTGGACAGCGAAGGTCCAGATCAGCCTGCGCGAACGCGCAGGCCGATCTGGGCCTGCGTTGTCCCCACGAGCTAAGAGGCTCCAATTTCCCAAAACCTGGCTCACTTTCTTGTAAGGATTGAAAGAGCAATTATTAATTCGAACCGAGGTATTAATTGAGATTTCCCATGAACCATTCGTGACATTATTTACAGTTCGGTTTTTTACCTTTTCCACACTCTCGGCTATTTCAGCAGACGTCAAATTCATGGGTTGTTTCTTATTTTTTCAGGAAAACATGATTTGACATTTCATTCAATTTGTCTCCGTTATAAACAATTTACATGAAATCTTGAAACTTGTTTTCTGGGAGACATAAGAAACATATTTCAATATGTCGTCTGCTGAACATTTTACCCAGCATGCTGAGCGTTAAAATGATGTTTTGATGTAAGTAGTAACGTATATATGACTTCTTTAGATTTATATAGAGGGACAGTAGGGACAGGATTATAAAGTGGTGAATCTACATTTGCATCAGATAAACAAGTAGATCTTTAACATTTTTTTTCATTGACGCTTAGCATGTTGGGTAAAATTTTCAGCAAGCGACTTATTGAATTTTTTTTTTCTATTTTTCCCACGAAAACAGGATTGGACATTTCATGCAAATTGTCTCCACTGGAGACAATTTGCTTGAAATGCCCAATCCTGTTTTAAACCTCGGAAAATAATGAGAAAATTTGCCAATTCTGTTTTCTGGAAAGAAAAAAGAAAAATATTATCAGTTTCTCGTCTGCTGAATTTGCTAAGAGATTGGGAAACGATAATTAATTTGACAGTGAATATTGTGTATGTGAAATCGCAGAAGAGTCAACAATACAAGCAAGTCTATTTTCTCTGAATTTTATCTTCCTTGTTGTCGTACATGCACATGTATAGGATCGTAGTCATGTTATATTAAATGGTTTAGGGACTGGATTCGGTTGGCCGACTTGTCGCCATTTTGTACAAAGGAGATAATTTTTGTGCTTTCCTGTTTGCTTTCTTGTTTGAAAAGGGGGCTTATCTTAGAGGCTCCATATTCCTCAAAAACAGACATTTTTTATCCAAGAAAGGTTTAATAAATTGATATAATATACTGATAAGATCATAAAATACGGCATCTGACAGTATGTAAAATTTCAGTTAGTCTCTCATTTTTGAACTGGATCAAAAATGAAATGATTTTTATCGTATCTCTGAATTAATGTTGGCAACATTAATTCAGAGATAGGATAAAAAATCAATTCATTTCAAGAAGGAGAGACTAACTGAAATTTTATTGGCTGTCGGGTGTTACATTTTACAATTGTATTAATACCATATAACAATTTATTAAACCATTTTTGGATAATAAAATGCCTACTTTTGAGAAATATGGAGCCTTTAAAGGAAGGAATGTGATCCCTTCTCCCTTTGGAAGCATATTTTTTTCTTTCAGAGTAGACCCTCATCACGAAAACATGCCTATATAATTTTGACCCCCTTCAACCCCACTTTTATATAATAAAACTGGGGTTTACAGGGGTATACATTATTCTTCTTATTTCTGGTCAAAAACATAGATTGTGGGTACTCGTTAGAACCGCCTCGCCGAGGCGGTTCTAACGAGTACCCACAATCTGTGTTTTCAGCAGAAATATCAGATTTTTTATCGGAAAATTTCCCTTTTTTGGTTGTAAAGTTTTCAGTATATTTGAATAGGCGTGTTTTCGTAATGTTATCAGAAGGGAGACAAATAATTTTTGAAAGAGTTGCCTCCCTTGAAGGAGTGTCAGTTTCCCCTATTTCACAGCGACTGCCAATGTGATATTTCTTATTTCGAGAACCAACGTTTTATAAATGTACATTTTGTCTGCTTTCAGATAAACAAATGGACACACGGAAAAGTACAATTTATTTGCAGTGTATTCCAATTTACCAGTAGAAGAGAATTTTTCATCTAGGAGGAAACAGATTTCGACTTTTAATTAAACAGAAGTAAGCCATAAAGGATATGACACGGGGAAGATATTTAAATTTTATCGGTAAAAATCTACAAATTAACCACAGATTAGAGTATGTAAGTGCCAACGTGAGAACGTACCTTCTGACATGTGCGCCCAACGAAGACTCAATCAGCCTGCGCATCCGCGCAGTCTGATTAGAGTCTTCGCTGTCCGCATGAAGAAACTTTGCATCCTTGATCATCCAAAATGTGCCCAGTGAAGATTCTGATCAGAGTGCGCGAATGCGCAGGCTGATCTGAATCTTCGCTTGGCGCACAAGTCCGAAGTTACGTTTTCTGCCGGAGCAGCTCATATGTTTGAGCGATTATGAAAAGCAAAGTTTAAAGTACGCGCAAACAGACAGGCGTATTAATTATACCAGGGATTATTTTCATTTACCAATGCCAGCTGCCAAGAATATTTAACGACGGTGTCATGAAAGCTCTAACGCATTCTGCCATTTTAATCATCACGAAAACATGCCTATATAATGTTGACCCCCTTAAACCCCACTTTTATATAGTAAAACTGGGGTTTACAGGGGTATACATTATTTTTCTTATTTCTGCTCAAAAACATAGATTGTGGGTACACGTTGGAACCGCCTCCACGAGGCGGTTCCAACGAGTACCCACAATCTATGTTTTCAGCAGAAATATAAAATATCAGATTTTTTTAAACTGAAAATTTCTTATTTTTCGGTGATAAAATTTTCAGTATATTTCAATAGGCATGTTTTCGTAATGATCAGGAGACCCCGAAAAAGGTAACTGGCAAACAGTGCTGACCCGTATTAGACGGATCTCCACTGTTTTCAAAAAGTTTAGACATTTTTTCTCTATGAATATGTAATCATATAGCCCGACATACCTAAAATTGAAATTGTATTCTTCCAATATATTGTGTGGGGGAGTTTATTCAGTCTAAAACGGGTTAAACATCTTTATGTTTCAGACCCTTTGAAGAACTGTATAGATGCACCAAAGTTCAGATAACGTGGTTGAATTTTCTAAAGATTTTGCAGCGTTCAGCACATGTAGAACCTACGTGTTTTGTTGTAAAACTGGACTTTTTTCTAAGATCTTTCTCTCCTTTCTGCTTATTGAAAAAGGGCAGTTGTCACTTACTGGTAAAAGAATGTGCACAAATATTGGTTAACTGTCCAGGAAAAGTGTGGTTAGGTAAACTGACTGGCTCCACATGACCTTAACAGCATTGACTGGGCCGTTGTCAGGTTTAGTTTCTGCCGATAAGATTTGTCCGATTACTGGTTAACCGCTTGGAGGACTAAGCCTGTCCAGGTACATTAACCGGCTCGACATGACCTAAATAATGTTGACTAGGCCGTTGTCTCAGTTTTTGGCGAAATGATATGCACAAGCACAGGTTGAACGGTTGGAGGGTTAACCCTTGTCCTGCTGAATTAATTAAGATGCCACGCCCATTTCTAATTTTCAGCCAATCAGATAACGTGATCCGGATTGTTGCTATAAATTCACATACTTAATGGTAAACAGTGCAGATTCAGCTCAGAGAAGCCAACTGATCTGGATCTACACTGTTTGCAAAGGCAGGGTAATCCGGATTCAGCAGGACAAGGGTTAAGCCTGTCCAGGAAAGAGTGGTTAGGTAAATTGACCGGCACGACATGACCTTAATAGTGTTGTGTGGGCCGTTAAACTCTAAACCAAATCAAAAGCTGAACCTGCTGAAGAAGACTGGCGTAATTTGATCAATGACCAAAGATCGTATACTGGATAAAGGAAAGGCTTATAATCATGTCATTGTACAGTACAAAAACGAAAATAAAATAACAATTAAATAAATAATTAACTCAAACATCAGGCAAGATCCGAGGAGATAAAGGATATTTTGAAAATATTATAACAGGGAATCACAGAAAAAAGCAAATACGATAATAGTATATAATTATAGTTACTGCAATGCAACAATCAGTTAAAAGGCGAGAAAAAGCAGATCAGAAATATGTATTGGTTTTAATTTCAACTGTATTGAGAAATTTTCTAACTCTCAATAGACATTAAGCGTTTGAAACCACATGTAACAGGCTGGAACCGAACGATACACGCATTCTTTGTTTGTTTTGTATTGTGTCAACTCTGTGGCGAATTTTAAATTAATACATATGACGATTATAATGACAATCATAAGTCAGACCTTTTACGACAGTTATTTCAGAGCATTTTGCGACAATCATAAGTCGGAGCCTTTTGCGACCGTCTTGGCAGAACGTCTTACTTCAAAATATGAGCTGGGGCACAGTATTGCGCTACAAAATTGCATGTGCCCCTAGCGAATACTCGAAATAGCCAGCACATCCGTACTGACTGATCAGATTCTTCGCTGTCCGACTGAAGACGCTTTGGGTCCTTGGCTACCCACCGAAAGCCCTGCGACGATTCTGATCAGACTACGCGGAGGCGATCTTTTAACTCTTTCACTGCCACAGGCGATAATAATAGGCTTTTGCAAACAGCATAAATCCAGATGAGACGGCTCAATGAGCCGTCTCATCTGGATCTACGCTGTTAGACATTCAGTCTTTCAACTTTATATATAAACGTCTTTCCAAACGATAGTTTGTTAAAATAAAAAATAAAGCAGACGACAAATGTTATCTGAAATTTGGCACCGAAAAAGTTAAAATATGCTGTGCCTCCGCTTATATCTGAATTAAAATATTTCAGCTTTGTATTGGAAAAAGACCGCCATTTGTGACAGAGAAGGATGCTACAAACCAATGAAGAACCTAACCTGACTGAATCTTGTTATACAATTGGTCTATAACAACGTTTTATGCCTGGTTATGTGGGATTGAAGGAATAAACCTTATAATACGCTGAAAATGGCAAACATAACTACCGATAACAACCTTCTAGCAGAGCTCAATGACAAGAAAACCGTGTTGGTAATTCCGGCTATCCTCTATGTGGCAATACTCATGGTTCTTGGACTGGTAGGAAATATTTTAGTGTGCGTCTATTACGGATGTAAAACAAAAACCAACACAAACTCCTTTTTTATTATCGTGTTAGCCGTTTTTGATCTGCTAAGCTGCACGATAACCATGCCAATAGAAATTGTAGATCTGAGATTTTTCTACATGTTTACAAACGCACCAGCTTGCAAGATTGCTAGATTCTTAAACTATTTTGTGACAATCGGCTCGGCAGCTACACTTTTGACTATTGCAATCGACCGTCATCGGAGGATGTGTAGGCCGTTTAAACACCAGTTACAATTAAAAGATGCCAAGAAAGCGTTTGGAATTGCGGTAGCACTCTCTCTTATATTATCATGGCCAAGTCTAATATTTTATGATTCGGTGAGCGTTAACGTTACGGATACGTATAATAAAAGTGTCATTTTAGAAGGATTCGACTGTACAACGACAAAACATGAAAGCTACAAATCCTACTTATTGGCATTTAATATTTTACATTTCGTTTTGTTTGTAGTTGCATCCGTTATACTAGGTGTGTTATATTCGTTGATAGGTCGAATGGTGTTTAAACACAAAAAAAGTAGATTTAAATACACCACAACACGACCAACGTCCTCTGTCAGTATTTCCGCCGCTGTTGACTCTACAAAATCAGGAATGTCTCCGGAGGCCAGTGGTCAGCAAAAAGAACATGCATCGCAAACAGATCATATATCGGACAATGGAGATATACAAATGGTTCTAAGAACTGACAAAAGAGAGATTGGCCATCAAAAGGGTGACGAGCCTGTAAGGGAAGTTCATATGTCAGATGATTTGGAAAAGGAGAAGGTCACCCTAAGAACTGATAAGGGGACTTCTGATTTACGCCCCACCTCTCAAACATTATCTACAGACATTAAATCAGTAAGATACACGATAATGATGTTAGTCATTACAGCGGTGTTCGTGTTGAGCTTTTTACCCTACCTGGTGCTTGTTGTCTGGAGAATATTCCAGTCTGGATACGAAGTGGATATTTTAAGTGACAGTGGGCTTGTGGCATTTCAGATTGGCATTAGATCTTTTCTCCTGAATAGTGCAATCAACCCTCTATTGTATGGTTTCTTTAATCCTAAATTTAAAACTTTCTTCTACGTCACTTTCTGTCCGTGCTGTGCAAAGAAACAAGGGGAATTACAGTTATCAAGTTCTGGTGATCATTAATCTTTACAAGTATTAGCTTTCATAAAAAGCTTGGTCTACGCTGAACATATACAGTCGACTCTCGTTATCTCGAATTCTGCCTCTATGTGACTCAGTTGCCTGGTAGCGTTAAAAATCTGAAAACTAACTGAACTCTCGAATTCCAAGAGATTCTCTGAAACACTTCGAGATATCCGTACCTCGAAATATGAGAGTTGCGGAAGTGAGAAAAAGAATAAATCGAATAACCACATTTAACAAATGAATATGTAATTTGACGCCTGAAGTTAGAGATACATTGAAAATATTGTGTAAAAAGAGAAGAAATTGCTCCTCTTTTCCACAATATTTCCATTTTAAACAGGGACCAGAATTTCACTTCGAGATAAGCGGTTATTCAAAATAAGCGAGGTCGAGATAACGAGAGTCGACTGTAGTAAATGTTAAAGTTAACTGAGGACTGACAGAGGTCATTGAGGCTTAACAGATCAGAGTGAAAATTTTCACGGTCCAGTCACTGGTCTTTATACTTGTGGAGACTACTTGACGGATTAATATGAAACTTTACATTTTGCTATCAATCTTCAATCATCTTTAAAATGTAGTGTAAGCTAAGCGTAGGCAAAGCTTTTTTGCGGAAGCTAATACTTGATTATAGTAGCGATTATCAGCCCAAGGAAAGCAGCATTGGACCAGTCCATAACCTTTTATAAAGTGCCTCCGGAGCAATAGCAAATGTTAAGATTGTCCGGGCGTAGACAACCACTCTATGGGCTAATCCGGCAGACGACAAACCAATGTTTTGTTTTCTTACTGTTCCCAGAAAATAGGCTTAGATATCTCATTCAAATTGTCTCCTGAAAAGACAGTTTTCATGAAATGTCAAACCTATTTTCTTGCAAATATTAAGAAATATTCTAAAATGTCTCCTGCAAATTTTACCCAGCTGAGCGTTACATCACGAAAACATACCTATATAATTTTGACCCCCTTTAAACCCCACTTTTATATAGTAAAACTTGGGTTTACAGGGTTATACATTATTTTTCTTATTTCTGTTCAAAAACATACATTGTGGGTACTCGTTATCTAACGACTCTGCTCAAGAACATAGATTGTGGGCACTCGTTAGAACCGCCCGAACAGAAATATGAAAATATCATTTTTATATGAAAACTTTCAGTTTTTGGTGATGAATTTTTCAATATATTTGAATAGGCGTGTTTTCGTAATGTTTAGCCTCAACCCTGTGTCAAGGGTCCTCATTTTCAGTGCAGACAAGGAAGCCGTAGATCAGACTGCACACCTGCGTAGTCGGATCAGGGCCTTCATTGTTGTCTTACAACAGCAATGCACATTAAACTACAGTCGACTCTCATTATCTCGAATTCTAAGGGACTCTCTGAAATACTTCGAAATATCCGTACCTCGACATATCAGATTTGCAGAATTGAAGAAAAAATAATTCGATTAACTACACACACACACACACACACACACACACACACACACACACACACACACACACACACACACATATATATATATATATATATATATATATATATATATATATATATATATATATATATATATATAATTAGATTATTGAAGCTAAAGATATATTGAAAATATTGTGGAAAAGAGGAGAAATTGCTCCTTAGGAGCAATTTCTCCTCTTTTCCACAATATTTTTTACCTGTTGTTAGATTTAGATTTTCATGTTTAGGCAGGGACCAGATTTTCACTTCGAGATAAGCGGTTATTCGAGATAAGCGAGGTCGATTTGTTTGTTTTTGTTTGTTTTGAGGTTTTACGGCCCAGTCAACCCAGTGGGGTCATGTCGAGCGCGGTCAGATTACCTAACCACACGTTTACTGGGCAGGCTTAGTCCTCTAAGCGGTTAACCAGTATTGTGCACATTCTTTCGCCAGAAACTGACAACTGCCCTTCTTGAATCAGCGGAAGAGAGAGAATGACCGTAGAAAATATTTCATGATCAATCTCCACGAAAGAATGTTGCCGACCTCGGCGGGGGTTGAACCCGCGACCTCCTGGTCTCCAGTCGGACGGCGCATCCAACTGAGCCACCGAGGGTCGAGATAACGAGAGTCGTCTGTATAATATTTACCTTGTCACTGCAATTGCTTTAGATTGAAGCAGTCTTGTTTCACTTCATTTCTCGATGAAGAACATTAAGTTGTCATGTGATATAAGCCGCGCCTTTGGATGGAGCGAAGTCAACGTCAACCAATTACGCTGTATCTTTGCTGACGTGTGTGTGTCGTCATGACGCTAAGCGCACCTTGTCTGCTATACTAGATCCAAAGTATAAGAAAACATACAAAACTTTCTAGCGAAGGCTTGGTCGATAAAATATTAATAAAATAGAATTGGACAATTACACAAGACTTACCTTCGAAGAAAGGAAGGTGATGTTTAGTTGAAATGTCATCGACAGCAAACTCCTTAAGGGGTCACACAGAAGGATGACGAGGCTGCTCAGCCTCCAGGAACTCATCAGTCTTCAGAGATAGAGTCAATATGTTTTGCTTGCAAATCAAGAAACAAGATCTTGAACCCTGTTATGAAGAATCAGGCATAATTCACGGGTTTGGTAGGGAGGGTGTGAGACCCCTTTAGGAGTTTTGTGGTGGATTAAATTTCAACAAAACTTAGCCTTTCCTTCTTCGAAGGTAAGTCTTGTTTAATTTTCCTATTTCATCTCCCACATAGCTCCTTAATGGGGCCTCACAGAGATTTTAGAGATGATACTTCTTAAACAGCAAATAGAGACCAAAATTTATTCTCATATTTTAGACTAATATGCATGGATGTGTATAAGAATACTACAGTCGATTCTCGTTATCTCCACTTCGCATATCTCGAATGACCGCCTATCTCGAAGTGAAAATCTGGTCCCTGTTTTAACTTAAAAATCTAACAACATGTAATAAAATATTGTGGAATAGAGGTGAAATTGCTCCTTAGGAGCAATTTCTCCTCTTTTCCACAATATTTTATATATATATTTTCAATATATCTCTAACTTCAGGAGTCAAGTTACATATTCATTTGTTAAATTATTTTTTCCTCAGTTGTGCAAATCTGATATGTCGAGGTACGGATATCTCGATATCTTATTTCAGACAGTCCCTTTGACTTCGAGATAACGAGAGTCAACAGTATATGAATTCACTTTGAACCTTCTATACACGTATCTATCATTGCTTCCTGCAATGATCTTGAAGTACTGTCTATCAGTTTGTCATAAAATTTTGCAAAGACCGTTGTACCGGACCACACTGCCGTTTTTTTAATAGTGTCTTAAGGGATTCCCGCTAATTTTGCTTTAGATGTGGCTGCTGCCCTTGTAATGTGAGGTTTGAAAGTTGAGTCTGTGCCTGCGAAATTCAAATATAAGAATTGAAACCACAATACAGTCGAACTTCAATGGCTCGAACATCTTTGGACCATGGAATTTTTTTCAAGACATAGGTAGTTCGAGCCACTGAGGGTTAATCATAGCGCCAGGCCAGGAGCAAATGGGGATGATTTAGGATTGTCTTTTCCAACTTCTATAAAATAACGGTATGCTGTGTGTACTCATTAGAATCGCCTCGATGTGGCAATTCTAATGAGTAACAGAACATACATTTTCAGGATAAATTAAGAAATTATCCTTAAGTATTTGTTTTCCTGAGCTATCGGAAAGCTGTCCTACGGACTCAAAAACTAGTTCGAGTCATCCACGGTAAACGAGCCATCCGTGTTCGAGTCATTGATGTTACACTGTATTAAGGTTTCATCGAGTAATAAAAAAAAACACAAAAAAAAAACATACGCTTAGTTTAATGTACACGAGAAGCCCTTCACGTTTCTCGGAAATTAAACTCAGCCAATATTTTTCATTACTCGATGAAACCTCAAAATTGTGATTTCACTTCTTACTTAAAGACAAATATCACAACACGAAAACACGCCTATATAATTTTGACCCCCTTAAACCCCACTTTGATAAAGTAAAACTGGGGTTCACAGGGGTATAAATTATTTTTCTTATTTTTTTCGAAAACATAGATTGTGGGAACTGGTTAGAACCGCCTTGCCGAGGCGGTTCTAACGAGTACTCACAATCTATGTTTAGAGCAGAAATATGAAAGATCACGCTCGTTTCAGAGGGGTTTTTTTGTGTGAAATTTTTCAGTTTTTGGAGATGAAATTTTCTATATATTTGAATAAGCGAGTTTTTGTAATGAGAAGGCACTTGTGCGAACAACGAAGCATAGATCAAGCAGTCTGACCAGGTCATTAATTTTCTACTTACAAAGGCATCGTGTACTATTCAATATATAGTAAAATTCCGCTATTACAACCACTCGAAATTACAACCACTCAACTTTTAAGACCAACTTTTGTCAGTCCCAAATGTTTACTGTAGTCTATATGTAATATTAGGACCACCCCTCTGAAAAGACCACTTCTGAGTAGTCCCAAAAGTGGTCTTTAATAGCGGAATTTCACTGTATGGATGTCTACAGAAGCACTAATGCATTACGAAAACATGCCTATTCAAATATATAGACAATTTCACCTCCAAAAACTGAACATTTTCAGATAAAAAAACTTTGATATTTCTGCTCAAAACATAGATAGTGAGTACTCGATAGAACCGCCTCGTCGAGGCGGTTCCAACGGGTACCCACAATCTATATTTTTGAGCAGAAATAAGAAAATAATGTATACCCCTGTAAAACCCCAGTTTTATTATATAAAAGTGGGGTTTAAGGGGGTCAAAATTATATAGGCATGTTTTCGTGATGAGACTGCATCTTTGTGGACAAAGTACATATGTTCCAGATCAGCATGCGCATCCAGTCTGATCAAGACCTTCGTTGTCCACTTTCAAAAGCAGTTGGCACTGTATAGAACATATACATTGCGGTAAAATTCCGCTATTACGACAACTCGATATTAAGACCACTCCACTATTAAGACCAGATTTTGGCAGTCCCAAATATTTTCTTATTATGGTAAATGTCCTCAAATTACACACAGAAGTTTCTGACAAAATGGCATATGTAAACAGTGTATACCCAGATCAGACTGCTCCGAAGGAGCAGTCTGATCTGGGTCTACACTGTTGTCATCCTTCTAAGTATTTTATGTTTTTAGGCCAAAAAACAAAGTATGGCATAAAGTGTTCGAGTTGTTAGGACAGTCGAAATGTTAGGATAATCACCATTATTCTATATTATTTCATAAAAAGCAGTGTCGCACGTTATTAACAGCCGTGCATTAACCGGCGAAAAGACGTGTATTAACAAGGCAATTCACGCGCTGTTAATGCTCGGCTAGGCAACTTTCAATATGGTCGTACCAGGGCCACAGATTTGCTGCCGTTACGAGATGTGTACTGCCCGGCCCTAGAACGAACATAATCAGTGGAAATTACGTTCGCGAGACATCGGTGAAAAGGCGAAACAAAATAGTGCAAGAAATAACGCGAAATGTAGCAAATGTTTTCATGTTTTTATGCTATAATAGCGATCGAACATGGTTTTTCAATGCATTAACATCGCCAGGTCCCTAGGGAGGTGTGAAAACCGCGGCCTTCAACACCTCCCTCGCGACTTGGCGAATGTTAATGCATGAAAAAACATGTTTGATCCCTATATTCAATATTGAGACCAACCCAATAATAAGACCACTTCGAGATAATCCGAAAAGTGGTCTTAATAGTGGAATTTTACTGTTGATGAATAGACAAGATATTGATCAAACAGCGCCTATGCAGAGAAAGAAACCCTAGGTCAGACTGCCCATCGATGCAATCCGGTTAGGACCCTCGTTGCCAGCTTAAAACGATCCAAACCAGATTGAACACTCGAGATCAGGGCCTTCATTTTCCGCTCACAAAAACATTGTGCACTACAAAAATATAATTATGAATACAGAAAGCACTGACCAGACCGCGTCTACGCCTACAACGAATAAGCATCCTCATAGCCGGATCTGGGCCTCCATTATCCGCTCACAAAAGAAACTGGTACTTTGTAGAATTAAAGATGACAAGACATGGTATTATTTGTTTGTTTGTGTTGAGGTTTGACGGCCCAGTCAACCCAACGGGGTCATGTCGAGCGCGGTCAGTTTTCCTAACCACACGTTTACTGGGTAGGCTTAGTCCTCTAAGCGGTTAACCAGTATTCTGCACATTCTTTCGCCAGAAACTGACAACTGCCCTTCTTGAATCAGCGGAAAGGAGAGAATGACCGTAGAAAATATTTCATGATCAATCTCCACGAAAGAATGTTGCCGACCTCGGCGGGGGTTGAACCCGCGACCTCCTGGTCTCCAGTCGGACGCACATCCAACTGAGCATACTGAAAGTTGCGTAGCCGTGCATGAAGAGCGCGTGAATTGCCTTGTTAATACACGGCTTTTCGCCTGTTAATGCTTGGCTGTGTGAATTGCCTTGTTAATACACGGCTTTTCGCCTGTTAATGCTCGGCTGTGTGAATTGCCTTGTTAATACACGGCTTTTCGCCTGTTAATGCTCGGCTGTGTGAATTGCCTTGTTAATACACGGCTTTTCGCCTGTTAATGCTCGGCTGTTATTAACAGCCGAGCATTAACAGGCGAAAAGCCGTGTATTAACAAGGCAATTCACGCGCTGTTAATGCACGGCTACGCAACTTTCAATATGCTCAGTTGGTACGCAACTTTCAATATGCTCAGTTGGTACTCAACTTTTAATATGCTCAGTTGGATGCTGCACTGCATTTTATGCACAGGCACAGATTCTGTTTACGCACATAGGAAATACACTGTAATTATACTTTCATGGGAGAAAACAAGAAGATAAAAACATTGTTTTCACCCATATAGGAAGTTATGTATTCTACTGTGTCCTACATGTATCTGTGACCACAGAAATATATTTTCAAAAATTGAAATAATAAGATCACAGTAACAGTTTTATTGCCTTCAACAAGTATGGACATCACCACAAGCATTCTTCAAATTTATAATGGAACATACTTATTGCATTGTGTTTGCTAATCAGTTTTATAAAGTTATATTTCTTTTTTTTTCTATTATTTATTTTTTTTTACTATTTATTTATTTTTATTTATTTATTTATTTATCTATTTATGTATTTATTGTGTCTACAACAACCCAAAAGTGACTGAGATTTTCATTTCTCCTTACTCCCAAGGGCCACTCTATCCCAAGAAAAATGTTTTATTTTTTTTTTTTTAATTCATTATCGTACATTTAAAATTTTTTTAACTTACCTGAAACCATTCTATATTTCATTCAGACAAATCTTGAATTCGAAACTTAAATTTAAAATTATAAGAAAAAGTAGACTGTGGCAGTAAAGTTGTATAAACAAAAATTAAGCTTAAATAAAAGTACACTTGACACATATTTTCCTTTTCTTTTTTCACCGACCAAGGATGTGAAGCAGAAAAATAATACGCCTTCAAGCAACACAAATGATATATAATATAATCCGTGAAGGATTAAAATGATCAACCCGCTAAGAGTATCTTCAAAACTTTGCACGAAAAAAACAATAAATAAAATAACCAACAAACACACAAAAACGTGTATAAATACAGTGGTTTTGCTTTTGCTGTTTTCATCATTGAAATTATCTACAATATACAAAGAAATAATGAAATCTAACACTTTATATTATATACATGTACTTTGAGCCGTGCAAACGACATTGGTGTGTACTCATGAGAGCTACCCGGATATAGCGGTAAAACGTCACGCCATCGTTTCTGATAAGCGCTATTGATGTTCTATGAAAGAGTTGTCCTTTGGATGTAAGGAACTGAAAAGTATGGAGTGTACAAGTTTTTTTTTTCTGGGCCAAACTAGCTAGTTTCGGCCAATTAGACCTAATCAGCGACCCTCAATTATTTTTTCAGGATTCCACAATGAAGTCAATACCCAGCTAGCATTCTACGTAAATCTACATCGGGCCATCATCGGCCCGTCAGCTACCCTGACGGGCCGATGACGGCCCGATATAGATTTACGTAGAATGCTGACTGGGTAAACTCAAAGGATAAGCAAATATAAACTACACTATGATGAAAGACGGGAGACTTCTTACAGCCATCACACATTCCCTTAGCACCAGCTGTAGTGACGTTAAAGATGTTCTTTGAAAGGATTATCTTTTGGGAGTAAGAAATTCACAATAGAACTGAAAAGTATGGAGTGTACATGTTCTTCTGGGCCAGACTAGCTAGTATCGGCCAATTAGGCCTCATCAGTGACCCTCATTTTTTCTTTCAAAATTCCACAACGGAATCAATGAACCCAAAGGACAAGAAAGTATAAACTACACTATGATGAAGGTGAGGGAGACTTTTTACAACCGCGGTACATTCCTTTAACATTGCCTTTCCAAGTTTCCTGATCCTTGCCTTCCCGAAAACTAGCTTGAAAATTAATCTGTAGAAATTATAGGCATCTGTCGGATGCCCTTTGTTTTATATTAAATGGTCATGTTTACTTCTTGCATAATGATAACATATGTGCATGCCTTTCAACTTTAGAGTAACACAGAGAAACAAAAATGCAGCATTCACAAAAAGCTGGAAGGCTGCGAAGAGAGAGCTCAATAGACTGAGTTCACAATAAACTAGTCATGACTATGGCCAAGAAGAAAGATGTATCGCAGATACTGTTGGGGCCAAGAAAAATCAAAAAATCTAGAGACAAAGAAATGGCTACCAGTTTAAATACAGCTTTATTTGATGTTGATAGCTTTGCTTGCAGCACTGATTTCGAGTTTGGAACTGACAAAACCCATGTCGAAAAGGAAAGCCCTCCTGATTGTGTGGCTGACATTGAAGATACAACTATGTTCTGGGATATTACTGATTACCAAAATTCAGTCCAAGATTCTGATAGTGAAAATGAACAGGGAACTGAGTATTCTGTCAGTGATAACCTTGTTCAATGAACTAATGAGTGGCAGGTGAAGCACAATGCTGTGGACAGTTTATTAAAGATATTAAAAGTGCATGGTCACTCATACCTGCCTGCTACAGCAAGAACCTTTCTTAATTCTGAGAAAGTAATAGAGACGGAAATCAAGTCTGGTATGGAGTACATATATTTTGACATTAAGAATGAGATATTAAAGAAATACTATGAAACTATGAAATACCCAAAATAATACCGAGAAACTATTCAAACCGTTGAAATTTCTTTGAACATAAGTGGACTACCACTTTTTGTCAGCAGCAAGAAAACACTGTGGCCAGTCTTGTGTGGCTTGTGGCTTGATCCTGTAAGCGTATTTCCAGTGGCTCTGCTTTGTGGAATGGGGGTGGGGGTGCGTTGGGGGGGGGGGGGGAGAAGGGGGAGGGGGGGGGGGGGGCAAGCCGCCGAATTTGGATTTTCTCCAGGATACAGTTGATGATTTAAACGTCATTTTGCAGCAGGGGCTAGAACGTGAAAATCAACATATTAATGTCAATTTGAAGTGTGTTATTGTGATGCCGCAGCAAAATCCCTTGTTAAAAACATTAAGCAGTACTCTGGCTACTATGGTTGTGACAAGTGCTCCCAAAGAGGTCAGTGGCTTGGTTCAACAATTGGTTTTCATTTGATCTGGCATACAGTAGAATTAGCCATGAGTACTCGTCTTTGCTTATCATTGTGATTAATTTGATGTTTGTGTTTTCGCTGCTTTGATACTTACACTGAGTTGGAAGCCTTTATGCGAACCGAATTTTTATTTATTTCTGTATTAAGAGTAGTATCGGGACCAAGGGTGACGTTGGCTAGCTGTAAACGCGGTAGTGTATTCTACTGACCGTTCTAAGGTGGTGGTCCTGGTGTTGTTCTTACTCTTTGTACTTTTTTTTTTCTATATGGTTTGTGATGCTAGCATTGTGGTCACCGTCTCCAGTAGCTGCCCACTTTCTTTCTGTTTTACTAGTTGTGTTGTGATGCTAGCATTTTGGTCACCTTCAACAGCTACCCATTTTGTTTTCTGTTTTACTAGTTGTGATTAAGAGTGGCATCGGGACCCAGGGTGAAGTTGGCTAATTGTAAAAGTGCTTTAGCCCCGCCTTACCGCCCCCCCCCCCGCCCCACCCCCGTGCGGTTTAGTCTACTGACTTAAGGCGGTGGTCCCGGTGTTAGTCTTACTCTTTGTTGCTTTGTTATTCGTTAGCCGATTTGTTTTATGTCTTGCCTTGTGTTAATTTGTTCTTGAGTTTTACAGTCCTTTTAGAATTGCGATTCCCTTGCTTGGGGGAAGATGATGATGATGGTAAGTTCAGGTTTAACGACGCATCAACCCATGAGGGTCATTTGCGTCAAAATGGTGAACTAACATGGTTCTGTAATGAAACGACTATAATGATAAGTCATAAATGCATAAAATGTAAAACTAGAACTAATTTAAAAACTAAAGCAGTTATACTTTGTTAAAAAGATTGATGTGTTTTAAAAACATAAGTATGTTATCAGTTGGTACATTTTCAAATAAGTATCTCAGGTCATTTGTTTGGAAGAATTGACGTCGTATATGAGAGAATTCAATGCAATCGATCAGAAAGTGTTTTACTGTAAAAGGTTCATTACAGCTGATACAAAATGGCTGATCTTCTCGTTTGAGTAGATAAGAATGTGTGAGTCTAGTATGACCTATACGTAGACGAGTAAGAACCACTTCTTCTCGCTTTAATGACCGATAAATGTTATTTTTACCAAGAACCGGTTTTATTTCATGTAGTTTATTGAATGTCGCTCTGTCCCATGACAGCTGCCATTTAGATCAGATGTACCTGTTGATAAAAGGTTTAAAGTCTGTACATGGAAGTTTAAAATTCGAAATTTCTAGATCGAGTGAGGCCTTTGCTTTTACGTCGGCAGCCTCGTTACCTTTTATGCCAACATGGCTGGGGAGCCAACAGAATAAAATTTCCTTAGTTTTTGATAACTCGTGATGTTTTTCTATCACGTTCTGGATTTTGGGATTTTTTGAAGCTGTGTGATTTAGAGATTTCAAAACAGAAAGGGAGTCCGAGAAAATAACGAATTTGTTCTCTAAAGAGTTATTCAGTACGTAATCCAAAGCCATATCAATAGCCTTGGATTCAGCAGTGAAAATAGATGAGCCATCAGGAAGACGGATCTTTTCATGGTGGTTGCCCGATATAAACGCACAGCCAACCTTATCTTCAACTTTTGAGCCATCAGTGTAGATGTGTTGATAATCTGAAAGTCGCGACTGTAATTCTTGGAAGTTTTGTTTCATGAGATGTGAATCAGAAAGTGACTTTTTGCTGTTGTGTAAATCGAAAAGAATATTTGGTTTAGTAATGCACCAGGATGGAATATCAGAAAACGAGTGTTTTTGAATGTTTTTAATGTTAATATTAGTAGATTCTAAAAGTGGTGCTATACGAAGGCCGAAGGATTTAATAGCGTTAGGTTTTCTTTCATAATATTCCTGAAATTGTGGTGGAAATGTGACTTCAAAAGCAGGGTTAGAAGGGTTAGCAGCAAGTCTGATGGCATACTGAAGAGAATTTTTCTCTGCGTAGCCATAACGATGGCTCATCTGCTTCCACGTTAAGACTCGATACTGGAGATGTACGAAAAGCTCCCAATGCCAAACGAAGTCCTTGATTATGTACAGTGTCTAACATCTGTAGATAAGATTTTCTAGCAGATCCATATACGATGGACCCATAATCAAGTTTTGATCGAATTAAAGAACGATACAGGTGAAGAAGAGTTGTTCTGTCCGCTCCCCAACTTGTGTGAGATAAAACTTTTAAAAGGTTTAATGCTTTTAAACATTTCGCTTTCAAGTATTTTATATGGGGTATGAAGGAGAGTTTTTTTATCAAATATAACCCCAATAAATTTTGATTCAGCAACAACTGGTATTTGAGATCCATATATGTAGAGCGATGGATCGTTGTGTATTTTCCGTTGCTGGCAGAAATGAACGCACTGAGTTTTCGATTTGGAAAATTTAAAGCCATTTCTAGTTGCCCAGTCTTCAATTCTATTTAGACATTGCTATAGATGTCTTTCTATTGTGCGCATATTTTTCGAGCGAAAACAAATACAAAAATCATCAACGTACAAAGAAGCATCTGTTTTGTAATCCAGGCAGCTTATAATATCGTTTAATTTCACGTTAAATAACGTGGTTGAAAGTATTGTTCCTTGAGGAACGCCCTGTTCTTGATCATAGAGATCAGACAGGGTCGATCCTACACGCACTTGTATTGTACGAGCTTCAAGAAAACTTTTAATAAAGTTTGGTAGTCTTCCTTTCATACCAAAGTTATGTAGGTCTTTTAAAATTCCATATCGCCAAGTGGTATCATAGGCTTTTTCCAAATCGAAAAATACAGCGACTACATGTTCTCGTTTGATAAAAGCATCACGGATAAAAGTTTCTAGTCTAACTAAATTATCATTGGTACTACGTTCAGCTCGGAATCCCGACTGAAGTTTCGTTATAAGATTGTTAGATTCTAAGTACCAAACAAGTCGTTTGTTAATTATTCTCTCTAGTGTTTTGCAAAGGCAACTTGTTAGCGCTATTGGTCTGTAGTTTGTTGGTTCTGCATGATCTTTCCCTGGTTTGGGAATAGGTATAATTGTGGCCAAACGCCAGCTTTCTGGAAAAACTCCTGTTGTCCATATACCGTTGAAAATATGTAAAAGTGTGTCAAGGGCGGTTTCCGGAAGGTGTTTAAGCATCTGGTAATGGATGTCATCAGGGCCTGTAGCTGTATCTTTTGATACTGCGATAGCATCTTTAAGTTCTGTAATGTTAAACAGGCTGTTATATTCTTCAGTATTTGAAGAGGTGAAATTAAGTTTGATTTTTTCTTCTTGTTTTTTGATGTTTTGAAACTTCTCTGAATAATTCCGAGATGAAGAATTATCCAAAAAAGTTTCGCCAAGTGTGTTTGCTATCTCTTCCTTTGATGTGGCCTTTGTTCCACGTTTTGTATTTAAGTGGGTGAAACTGGGTGATTTTGATTTACCAGATATTTTTCGTATCATGTCCCAAACCTTTTTAATTGGAGTTTTATAATTTAAATTCGAAACGTAAGATTTCCATGATTTGCGTTTGGAGGCCTTTATTGTTCGACGAGCCTTTGCTCTGAAATTCTTTACTTTATTCAGGTTCTCCTTTGTTGGATATCTGCAGAACTTTGATAATGCTTGCTTGCGCTGTTTTATGGCATCTTTGCATTCATCATTGTACCATGGCTTGCTTTTCTTTGGATTTGTCGAGGTTTTCGGTATACTTTTGTTAGAGATATCGAGAAGAGAAGAAGTAAAATCATCTAGAGGATCCAAGGAATTCTTAAACTTATCTATTTTGAGACTTTCTTCGCATAATAAGTGGTATAATTCCCAATTTGCTTTATTTAGTTTCCACTTTGCGTTGTGATCATACGTGGAATTATTTACGCTTTCAATAATAACAGGGAAGTGATCACTTCCATGTTCGTCTTCACTGACCGTCCAGTCGAAGTCCAGCAGGAGAGATGGGTGACATATGGAAAGATCTAAAGAAGAAAATTTTCCTGTTGCAGGATGGAGATAAGTGTGAGATTTGTCATTCATAAGACAAAGATCGTTTTTGGTTATAAAGTCTTCAATAATATTACCTTAAGGGTTGTTATCTTTACATCCCCAAAGGATATTGTGACCATTGAAGTCACCAACTAGTATATAGGGTGAAGGGAGTTGTTTCAGTAACATGTCTAATTGTTCCGTCTCTAAATGATGATGATGATGATGAGTTCAGGTTTAACGACGCATCAACCCATGAGGGTCATTTGCGTCAAAATGGTAAACTAACATGGTTCTGTAATGAAACGGCTATAAAGGTAAGTTATATATGCATAAAATGTAAAACTAGAACGAATTTAAAAATTAAAGCAGTTAGACTTTGTTAAAAAGGTTGATGTGTTTTAAAAAGAACAGTATATTATCAGCAGGTACATTTTCAAATAAGTATCTCAGGTCATTTGTTTGAAAGAATTGACGTCGCACATGAGAGAATTCAATGCAGTCGATCAGGAAGTGTTTCACCGTAAAAGGTTCATTACAGCTGATACAAAATGGCTGATCTTCTCGTTTAAGTAGATAAGAATGTGTGAGTCTAGTATGACCTATACGTAGACGAGTAAGAACTACTTCATCTCGCCTTAATGATCGATAAATGGTATTTTTACCAAGAAACGGTTTTATTTCATGTAGTTTATTGAATGTCGCTCTGTCCCATGACAGCTGCCATTTAGATAAGATGTACCTGTTGATAAAAGGTTTAAAATCTGTACATGGAAGTTTAAAATTCGAAATTTCTAGATCGAGTGAGGCCTTTGCTTTTACATCGGCAGCCTCGTTACCTTTTATGCCAACATGGCTGGGGAGCCAACAGAATATAATTTCCTTAGTTTTCGATAACTCGTGATGTTTTTCTATCAAGTTCTGAATTTTGGGACTTTTTGAAGATGTGTGGTTTAGAGATTTCAAAACAGAAAGGGAGTCAGAGAAAATAACGAATTTGTTATCTAAAGAATTATTCATAACGTAATCCAAAGCCATATCAATAGCCTTGGATTCAGCAGTGAAAATAGATGAGCCATCAGGTAGACGGATCTTTTCATGGTGACTGCCCGATATATACGCACAGCCAACCTTTTCTTCAACTTTTGAGCCATCAGTGTAGATGTGTTGATAGTCTGAAAGTCGCGATTGTAATTCTTGGAAGTTTTGTTTCATGAGATGTGAATCAGATAGTGACTTTTTGCTATTGTGTAAATCGAAAAGAATAGTTGGTTTAGTAATGCACCAGGATGGAATATCAGAAAAAGAGTGCTTTTGGATGTTTTTAGTGTTAATATTAGAGGATTCTAAAAGTGGTGCTATACGAAGGCCGAAGGATTTAATTGCGTTAGGTTTTCTTTCAAAATATTCCTGAAATTGTGGTGGAAATGTGACTTCAAAAGCAGGGTTAGAAGGGTTAGCAGCAAGTCTGATGGCGTACTGAAGGGACAATTTTTCTCTGCGTAGCCATAACGATGGCTCATCTGCTTCCACGTTAAGACTCGATATTGGAGACGTACGAAAAGCTCCCAATGCCAAACGAAGTCCTTGATTATGTACAGTGTCTAACATCTGTAGATAAGATTTTCTAGCAGATCCATATACGAGGGACCCATAATTAAGTTTTGATCGAATTAAAGAACGATATAGATGAAGAAGAGTTGTTCTGTCCGCACCCCAACTTGTGTGAGATAACACTTTTAAAAGGTTTAATGCTTTTAAACATTTCGCTTTCACGTATTTTATATGGGGTATGAAGGAGAGTTTTCTATCAAATATAACCCCAAGAAATTTTGATTCGGCAACAACTGGTATTTGAGATCCATATATGTAGAGTGCTGGATCATTGTGTATTTTCCGTTGTTGACAGAAATGAACGCATTGCGTTTTCGATTTGGAAAATTTGAAGCCATTTCTTGTTGCCCAGTCTTCAATTCTATTTAGACATTGCTGTAGATGTCTTTCTATTGTGCGCATATTTTTCGAGCGAAAACAAATACAAAAATCATCAACGTACAAAGAACCATCTGTTTTGTAATCCAGACAGTTTATAATATCGTTTAATTTCACGTTGAATAACGTGGTTGAAAGTATTGCTCCTTGAGGAACGCCCTGTTCTTGATCATAGAGATCAGACAGGGTCGATCCTACACGCACTTGTATTGTACGATCTTCAAGAAAACTTTTAATAAAGTTTGGTAGTCTTCCTTTCATACCAAAGTTATGTAGGTCTTTTAAAATTCCATATCGCCAAGTGGTATCATAGGCTTTTTCCAAATCGAAAAATACAGCGACTACATGTTCTCGTTTGATAAAAGCATCGCGGATAAAAGTTTCTAGTCTAACTAAATTATCATTGGTACTACGTTCAGCTCGGAATCCCGATTGAAGTTTTGTTATAAGATTGTTAGATTCTAAGTACCAAACAAGTCGTTTGTTTATCATTCTCTCTAGTGTTTTGCAAAGGCAACTTGTTAGCGCTATTGGTCTGTAGTTTGTTGGTTCTGCATGATCTTTCCCTGGTTTGGGAATAGGTATAATTGTGGCCAAACGCCAGCTTTCTGGAAAAACTCCTGTTGTCCATATACCGTTGAAAATATGTAAAAGTGTGTCAAGGGCGGTTTCGGGAAGGTGTTTAAGCATCTGGTAATTGATGTCATCAGGGCCTGTAGCTGTATCTTTTGATACTGCGATAGCATCTTTAAGTTCTGTAATGTTAAACAGGCTGTTATATTCTTCAGTATTTGAAGAGGTGAAATTAAGTTTGATTTTTTCTTCTTGTTTTTTGATGTTTTGAAACTTCTCTGAATAATTCCGAGATGAAGAATTATCCAAAAAAGTTTCGCCAAGTGTGTTTGCTATCTCTTCCTTTGATGTGGCCTTTGTTCCACGTTTTGTATTTAAATGGGTGAAACTGGGTGATTTTGATTTACCAGATATTTTTCGTATCATGTCCCAAACCTTTTTAATTGGAGTTTTATAATTTAAATTCGAAACGTAAGATTTCCATGATTTGCGTTTGGAGGCCTTTATTGTTCGACGAGCATTTGCTCTGAAATTCTTTACTTTATTCAGGTTCTCCTTTGTTGGATATCTGCAGAACTTTGATAATGCTTGCTTGCGCTGTTTTATGGCATCTTTGCATTCATCATTGTACCATGGCTTGCTTTTCTTTGGATTTGTCGAGGTTTTCGGTATACTTTTATTAGCTATGTCAAGAAGAGAAGAAGTAAAATCATCTAGAGGGTCCAAGGAATTGTCAAACTTATCTATTTTGAGACTTTCTTCGCATAATAAGTGGTATAATTCCCAATTTGCTTTATTTAGTTTCCACTTTGCGTTGTGATCATTCGTGGAATTATTTACGCTTTCAATAATAACAGGGAAGTGATCACTTCCATGTTGGTCTTCACTGACCGTCCAGTCGAAGTCCAGCAGGAGAGATGGGTGACATATGGAAAGATCTAAAGAAGAAAATTTTCCTGTTGCAGGATGGAGATAAGTGTGAGATTTGTCATTCATAAGACAAAGATCGTTTTTGGTTATAAAGTCTTCAATAATATTACCTTTAGGGTTGTTATCTTTACATCCCCAAAGGATATTGTGACCATTGAAGTCACCAACTAGTATACAGGGTGAAGGGAGTTGTTTCAGTAAAATGTCTAAATGTTCGGTCTCTAAATGAAAATTTGGAGGTATATACACAGAACAAATAGTAATTTCTTTATCTAAAGTAACAGAAACCGCAACGGCTTGAAGATTGGTTACAAGTTTAATTTGTCGCTGCGGACATGAAGAGTGAACTAAGATTGAGCTTCCACCAGATGGCCTCTGGCCTTCTGAATATATATAATTGTATGTATTGAAATCTCTGATATTTAATTGATCATCAGTTTTTAAAAAAGTTTCTTGCAAGCAAAAAACTGATGGATTCAATAAGGATAAAAGTAATAAGATCTCGTTATAGTTTGACTTTAGACCTCGACAGTTCCATTGTATTATTTTGTGATTTGAATTCATTTTAGAGTTGTTAGATTTTAGTTAGACTAGCAACTAAGGATATGTTATTGGTGATTTTGATCTATTATTACTATTGTTGACGTGTGAATGTTCTGATGATCTCGATCTATTTCTATTAGTTCGTGGGCGATCTGGAGCATCTCCTAACTCCATATCATCGCTACTGTCACTCAAAGATCCGAACCTGTTATGTTGTTGAATAACATTATTTGAACCTTTTCGTTCTCTGTTTGATGTGCTTGGTCTTTGTGTTCCTTGACTAGATTTTGATTTTGTTTCTTTCGTAGGTGGAGATGATTGACTTCTTGCTTGTCTTTCTTTCTGTTGTTGTTTCTTCCAATCTTTTCTTATCATCTCAATGGTGGCTTTTTTCAGGCCACCATCTCCTTTTTTCTCTTCAGAAGGTGTCTTTGTTTGATTTTTGTTTGTAGTGTTTGTTTGACCTTTTTGTTTCTGCAGATCTTCTGTTTGGTTGTTTGTGTTTGTTGAACTTGATTGAACTGCAGAGTCGAGAATATTGATCGGATCGGTTTGAGTGGCAGTATCAACCACAGAAACCTTTTTCATAGAAGACTGGGTGATGTTGGCATAACTGATTCCAGGAATTGGAGTTGGGGCCTCAACAAGTTTCCGCGCTTCAATGAAAGAAATATTTCTGGTAAACTTAAGACGTAAGATTTCTTTTTCTTTGTGCCAAACTTGGCATTCTTTAGAGTCAGCACTGTGTTTTTCACCACAATTAACACAGTGCAGTTCGTTTCTACATTGACTTTCTGGGTGTTCCGCTACCTGACCGCATTTCGAACAGATAGGGTCCTTAGAACACCTATCCTCATGGTGTCCATATTTCTGGCAATGATGACAACGCAAAGGATTTGGTATGTAGACTTCTACGTTGACTCTAAAGTATGCTACTTTTATTGTTTTTGGTAGAACTGATGTATTGAATGTAAAGACAAAGGTGTTTGTGTTTTTTAACTCTCCGTTTCGTTTAACTTTGAATCGTTTTATTGCAGTTACTCCTTGAGATCTTGTGCCTTCGAGAATCTCCTCCTCGCTGCAATTCCCCAATTCAGGGCAACGAATTACCCCCTTTGAGGAGTTCAGCGAAGTATGAGGGTACACCCGGACTTTCAAGTCGTGAAAAGTCTGTGCACGTAGAAGATTCTCGGCATGGGCTTTCCTGGATACCTCAATGAGTAGCTGATTCGACCTGTGTAGTTTCTTTATGTTTTCCGGCTCACCAGCTATACTTTGAATGACTTTTTGTATTACAAACGGAGATAAAGATGTTACTGGTTTGTTTTCTTCCTTGCTTTCAACTAAAATGAAACGCGGAAAATGTTGAGATGATGTATCTTTGGTAGAGGTTGTTGGAGGTTGAGTGCTTTCGTTAACATCTGAAATATCAGATTCTGAACATTGTTTAGTTCTTTTTCTTCGATTAGAACCCATGATAAAGATGTATTAAAATTCGTCCTCCATGCTCTCCGCCCACCACGGAGCCCAACAAGGGAACACATCAATGGAGTGGTTTTCCTACTCACTTGTGCTAGAGATACACAGAAGATATACTCGCACGAGCAAAATGCTGCACGATTGACCATTTAAGCCGCCGCCTTCTTAGGATTGGAAAGGTTAAGAAAAAAGAATTATGGGCAAACGGTGAGTATCAGTATGATACAAAAGACAAGGAAGAGAAAGAAAAGATATTTCCTAGGGCTTGGCGCGACCAGCCGATTGACCGTGCCGGGTCTCACGGACACCCTTCTACACCGAAATCCAGGCCAAAGAGGCGTGTTGAGCCATCAGGAGAGACCAAACTCCCAATAACTCTCAACCTCCAGGATCCCTTCTTCCGGCTTACGGGCTGCCACCCACGGCAAACGGGTGGTATTTTCTCTTCGCTCTTCCCAAAGGGGACAATTACTGCTCACCACGCTAGCAACGTTCCCAGTGGGAATTGAGCCCCCAGGGCCTCGGCAAGGCGGAAAGTTTAATACCCAGGGGGTCTCTAAATGAAAATTCGGAGGTATATACACAGAACAAAATGTAATTTCTTTATCTAAAGTAACAGAAACCGCAACGGCTTGAAGATTGGTTACAAGTTTAATTTCTCGCTGCGGACATGAAGAGTGAACTAAGATTGAGCTTCCACCAGACGGCCTCTGGCCTTTTGAATATATATAATTGTATGTATTGAAATCTCTGATATTTAATTGATCATCAGTTTTTAAAAAAAGTTTCTTGCAAGCAAAAAACTGATGGATTCAATAAGGATAAAAGTAATAAGATCTCGTTATAGTTTGACTTTAGACCTCGACAGTTCCATTGTATTATTTTGTGATTTGAATTCATTTTAGAGTTGTTAGATTTTAGTTAGACTAGCAACTAAGGATATGTTATTGGTGATTTTGATCTATTATTACTATTGTTGACGTGTGAATGTTCTGATGATCTCGATCTATTTCTGTTAGTTCGTGGGCGATCTGGAGCTTCTCCTAACTCCATATCATCGCTACTGTCACTCAAAGATCCGAACCTGTTATGTTGTTGAATAACATTATTTGAACCTTTTCGTTCTCTGTTTGATGTGCTTGGTCTTTGTGTTCCTTGACTAGATTTTGATTTTGTTTCTTTCGTAGGTGGAGATGATTGACTTCTTGCTTGTCTTTCTTTCTGTTGTTGTTTCTTCCAATCTTTTCTTATCATCTCAATGGTGGCCTTTTCAGGCCACCATCTCCTTTTTTCTCTTCAGAAGGTGTCTTTGTTTGATTTTTGTTTGTAGTGTTTGTTTGACCTTTGTGTTTCTGCAGATCTTCTGTTTGGCTGTTTGTGTTTGTTGAACTTGATTGAACTGCAGAGTCGAGAATATTGATCGGATCGGTTTGAGTGGCAGTATCAACCACAGAAACCTTTTTCATAGAAGACTGGGTGATGTTGGCATAACTGATTCCAGGAATTGGAGTTGGGGCCTCAACAAGTTTCCGCGCTTCGATGAAAGAAATATTTCTGGTAAACTTAAGACGTAAGATTTCTTTTTCTTTGTGCCAAACTTGGCATTCTTTAGAGTCAGCACTGTGTTTTTCACCACAATTGACACAGTGCAGTTCGTTTCTGCAGAGTCGAGAATATTGATCGGATCGGTTTGAGTGGCAGTATCAACCACAGAAACCTTTTTCATAGAAGACTGGGTGATGTTGGCATAACTGATTCCAGGAATTGAAGTTGGGGCCTCAACAAGTTTCCGCGCTTCGATGAAAGAAATATTTCTGGTAAACTTAAGACGTAAGATTTCTTTTTCTTTGTGCCAAACTTGGCATTCTTTAGAGTCAGCACTGTGTTTTTCACCACAATTGACACAGTGCAGTTCGTTTCTACATTGACTTTCTGGGTGTTCTGCTACCTGACCGCATTTCGAACAGATAGGGTCCTTAGAACACCTATCCTCATGGTGTCCATATTTCTGGCAATGATGACAACGCAAAGGATTTGGTATGTAGACTTCTACGTTGACTCTAAAGTATGCTACTTTTATTGTTTTTGGTAGAACTGATGTATTGAATGTAAAGACAAAGGTGTTTGTGTTTTTTAACTCTCCGTTTCGTTTAACTTTGAATCGTTTTATTGCAGTTACTCCTTGAGATCTTGTGCCTTCGAGAATCTCCTCCTCGCTGCAATTCCCCAATTCGGGGCAACGAATTACCCCCTTTGAAAAGTTCAGCGAAGTATGAGGGTACACCCGGACTTTCAAGTCGTGAAAAGTCTGTGCACGTAGAAGATTCTCGGCATGGGCTTTCCTGGATACTTCAATGAGTAGCTGATTCGACCTGTGTAGTTTCTTTATGTTTTCCGGCTCACCAGCTATACTTTGAATGACTTTTTGTATTACAAACGGAGATAAAGATGTTACTGGTTTGTTTTCTTCCTTGCTTTCAACTAAAATGAAACGCGGAAAATGTTGAGATGATATATCTTTGGTAGAGGTTGTTGGAGGTTGAGTGCTTTCGTTAACATCTGAAATATCAGATTCTGAACATTGTTTAGTTCTTTTTCTTCGATTAGAACCCATGATAAAGATGTATTAAAATTCGTCCTCCATGCTCTCCGCCCACCACGGAGCCCAACAAGGGAACACATCAATGGAGTGGTTTTCCTACTCACTTGTGCTAGAGATACACAGAAGATATACTCGCACGAGCAAAATGCTGCACGATTGACCCGTTAAGCCGCCGCCTTCTTAGGATTGGAAAGGTTAAGAAAAAAGAATTATGGGCAAACGGTGAGTATCAGTATGATACAAAAGACAAGGAAGAGAAAGAAAAGATATTTCCTAGGGCTTGGCGCGACCAGCCGATTGACCGTGCCGGGTCTCACGGACACCCTTCTACACCGAAATCCAGGCCAAAGAGGCGTGTTGAGCCATCAGGAGAGACCAAACTCCCAATAACTCTCAACCTCCAGGATCCCTTCTTCCGGCTTACGGGCTGCCACCCACGGCAAACGGGTGGTATTTTCTCTTCGCTCTTCCCAAAGAGGACAATTACTGCTCACCACGCTAGCAACGTTCCCAGTGAGAATTGAGCCCCCAGGGCCTCGGCAAGGCGGAAAGTTTAATACCCAGGGGTTGGGGGAAGAGAAAGCAAATCTTAGTGCTTTTCGTACGTTTGTTCGATTTGCGCTTGTTTGGTTTTGTCTGTTTCCTCTCGGTGTCTGGGAAGGGCTGCGATTTGTGATTTTGGCACTCCCTGGACTTTTCTCTTACCTTTCTGGGGAGAATGACATACCAAGACGTAGATAGAATTCATGCAAGAACAGACGTTTCCTTCAGACGCCAAGAACAAGAAGAGCACCATCATGGCAGATCAACATTTTGTGACCTCTCAATAGACATTGTCAAGTGTTTTCCTGTTTATTATATGCATCAGTATGGGTATGATAAAGAGGTTGTTGCTGGTGTGGCTGAGAGGAAACAGGCATGTAAAAATGTCAGCCACACAAGCACAGGAAGTCAGCAGGAAGTTGTTAAATCTTCAATGATATATTCCATCTGTGTTTGCAAGAAAGCCAAGAGGGCTACAGGAAACAGATAGGTGGAAAGTAATAGAACTTAGAAAATTTTTACTTTAGGCTGGAAAGATCGTTCTGAAAGATAATTTGAGACAAGATCTTTAACTGTGGCAATATGTATACGTGTTTCACCAGAACTGTCATGGGATCATAATCCATATGCCAAGGCATTGTTGAAATATTTTGTGGAACAAAGGCATGTCCTGTATGGTCCAGAATGCCTTGTGTATAATGTGCACAACATGTAGCACCTTGCTGAAGATTCTGAAGTGTTCAGTCAGCTTGATAGCTTCAGTGCCTTTCCATTTGAGAATAACCTTCAACAGTTGAAGCGCTTGGTACGTTCTGGTAAAAATCCTCTGGCTCAAATAGTGACAGGAGGCCCACGGGCCACGGTTTGCTCACCTGATTGACATAACCACTGCAGACATGCAGATTTTATGCAACATTTTTCCAATCCTATCATCACAACTGATGAAAATATCATCATTTGAGCAGTTCTTAGTTTTGAAGAAAAATATATGGGCCTGACAGTCCATGGAGCATGATCATTTGAATAAACTATCAATCACACTCCAACAGAAGGATCAATGTGAAATTTGGTGGATGATGATGATGATGATGAGTTCAGGTTTAACGACGCATCAATCCATGAGGGTCATTTGCGTCAAAATGGTGAACTAACATGGTTCTGTAATGAAACGATTATAATGATAAGTCATAAATGAATAAAATGTGAAACTAGAATGAATTTAAAAATTAAAGCAGTTATACTTTGTTAAAAAGATTGATGTGTTTTAAAAACATAAGTATGTTATCAGTTGGTACATTTTCAAATAAGTATCTCAGGTCATTTGTTTGGAAGAATTGACGTCGTATATGAGAATTCAATGCAATCGATCAGAAAGTGTTTTACCGTAAAAGGTTCATTACAGCTGATACAAAATGGCTGATCTTCTCGTTTGAGTAGATAAGAATGTGTGAGTCTAGTATGACCTATACGTAGACGAGTAAGAACCACTTCTTCTCGCCTTAATGACCGATAAATGTTATTTTTACCAAGAACTGGTTTTATTTCATGTAGTTTATTGAATGTCGCTCTGTCCCATGACAGCTGCCATTTGGATCAGATGTACCTGTTGATAAAAGGTTTAAAATCTGTACATGGAAGTTTAAAATTCGAAATTTCTAGATCGAGTGAGGCCTTTGCTTTTACGTCGGCAGCCTCGTTACCTTTTATGCCAACATGGCTGGGGAGCCAACAGAACAAAATTTCCTGAGTTTTCGATAGCTCGTGATGTTTTTCTATCACGTTCTGGATTTTGGGATTTTTTGAAGATGTGTGATTTAGAGATTTCAAAACAGAAAGGGAGTCAGAGAAAATAACGAATTTGTTCTCTAAAGAGTTATTCATAACGTAATGCAAAGCCATATCAATAGCCTTGGATTCAGCAGTGAAAATAGATGAGCCATCAGGAAGACGGATCTTTTCATGGTGGCTGCCCGATATATACGCACAGCCAACCTTATCTTCAACTTTTGAGCCATCAGTGTAGATGTGTTGATAATCTGAAAGTCGCGACTGTAATTCTTGGAAGTTTTGTTTCATGAGATGTGAATCAGAAAGTGACTTTTTGCTGTTGTGTAAATCGAAAAGAATATTTGGTTTAGTAATGCACCAGGATGGAATATCAGAAAAAGAGTGTTTTTGAATGTTTTTAATGTTAATATTAGTAGAGTCTAAAAGTGGTGCTATACGAAGGCCGAAGGATTTAATAGCGTTAGGTTTTCTCTCATAATATTCCTGAAATTGTGGTGGAAATGTGACTTCAAAAGCAGGGTTAGAAGGGTTAGCAGCAATTCTGATGGCATACTGAAGAGACAATTTTTCTCTGCGTAGCCATAACGATGGCTCATCTGCTTCCACGTTAAGACTCGATACTGGAGATGTACGAAAAGCTCCCAATGCCAAACGAAGTCCTTGATTATGTACAGTGTCTAACAGCTGTAGATAAGATTTTCTAGCAGATCCATATACGATGGACCCATAATCAAGTTTTGATCGAATTAAAGAACGATACAGGTGAAGAAGAGTAGTTCTGTCCGCTCCCCAACTTGTGTGAGATAAAACTTTTAAAAGGTTTAATGCTTTTAAACATTTCGCTTTCAAGTATTTTATATGGGGTATGAAGGAGAGTTTTTTTATCAAAAATAACCCCAAGAAATTTTGATTCAGCAACAACTGGTATTTGAGATCCATATATGTAGAGCGCTGGATCGTTGTGTATTTTCCGTTGTTGACAGAAATGAACGCACTCAGTTTTCGATTTGGAAAATTTAAAGCCATTTCTAGTTGCCCAGTCTTCAATTCTATTTAGACATTGCTGTAGATGTCTTTCTAGTATGCGCATATTTTTCGAGCGAAAACAAATACAGAAATCATCAACGTACAAAGAACCATCTGTTTTGTAATCCAGACAGTTTATAATATCGTTTAATTTCACGTTGAATAACGTGGTTGAAAGTATTGCTCCTTGAGGGACGCCCTGTTCTTGATCATAGAGATCAGACAGGGTCGATCCTACACGCACTTGTATTGTACGAGCTTCAAGAAAACTTTTAATAAAGTTTGGTAGTCTTCCTTTCATACCAAAGTTATGTAGATCTTTTAAAATTCCATATCGCCAAGTGGTATCATAGGCTTTTTCCAAATCGAAAAATACAGCGACTACATGTTCTCGTTTGATAAAAGCATCACGGATAAAAGTTTCTAGTCTAACTAAATTATCATTGGTACTACGTTCAGCTCGGAATCCCGACTGAAGTTTTGTTATAAGATTGTTAGATTCTAAGTACCAAACAAGTCGTTTGTTTATCATTCTATCTAGTGTTTTGCAAAGGCAACTTGTTAGCGCTATTGGTCTGTAGTTTGTTGGTTCTGCATGATCTTTCCCTGGTTTGGGAATAGGTATAATTGTGGCTAAACGCCAGCTTTCTGGAAAAAACTCCTGGTGTCCATATACCGTTGAAAATGTGTAAAAGTGTGTCCAGGTCGGTTTCGGGAAGGTGTTTAAGCATCTGGTAATGGATGTCATCAGGGCCTATAGCTGTATCTTTTGATACTGCGATAGCATCTTTAAGTTCTGTAATGTTAAACAGGCTGTTATATTCTTCAGTATTTGAAGAGGTGAAATTAAGTTTGATTTTTTCTTCTTGTTTTTTGATGTTTTGAAACTTCTCTGAATAATTCCGTCATGAAGAATTATCCAAAAAAGTTTCGCCAAGTGTGTTTGCTATCTCTTCCTTTGATGTGGCATTTGTTCCCCGTTTTGTATTTAAGTGTGTGAAACTGGGTGATTTTGATTTACAAGATATTTTCGTATCATGTCCCAAACCTTTTTAATTGGAGTTTTATAATTTAAATTCGAACGTAACATTTGCGTTTGGAGGCCTTTATTGTTCGACGAGCCTTTGCTCTGAAATTCTTTACTTTATTCAGGTTCTCCTTTGTTGGATATCTGCAGAACTTTGATAATGCTTGCTTGCGCTGTTTTATGGCATCTTTGCATTCATCATTGTACCATGGCTTGCTTTTCTTTGGATTTGTCGAGGTTTTCGGTATACGTTTATTAGAGATATCGAGAAGAGAAGAAGTAAAATCATCTAGAGGATCCAAGGAAGTCTTAAACTTATCTGTTTTGAGACTTTCTTCACATAATGAGTGATACAATTCCCAATTTGCTTTATTTAGTTTCCACTTTGCGTTGTGATCGTTCGTGGTATTATTTACGCTTTCAATAATAACAGGGAAGTGGTCACTTCCATGTTGATCTTCACTGACCGTCCAATCGAAATCCAGCAGTAGAGATGGATGACATGGGGAAAGATCTAAAGAAGAAAAATTTCCAGTTGCAGGATGGAGATAGGTGATGATGATGATGAGTTCAGGTTTAACGACGCATCAACCCATCAGGGTCATTTGCGTCAAAATGGTAAACTAACATGGTTCTGTAATGAAACGGCTATAAAAGTAAGTCATATATGCATAAAATGTAAAACTAGAACGAATTTAAAAATTAAAGCAGTTAGACTTTGTTAAAAAGGTTGATGTGTTTTAAAAAGAACAGTATATTATCAGCAGGTACATTTTCAAATAAGTATCTTAGGTCATTTGTTTGAAAGAATTGACGTCGCACATGAGAGAATTCAATGCAGTCGGTCAGGAAGTGTTTCACCGTAAAAGGTTCATTACAGCTGATACAAAATGGCTGATCTTCTCGTTTAAGCAGATAAGAATGTGTGAGTCTAGTATGACCTATACGTAGACGAGTAAGAACCACTTCTTCTCGCCTTAATGATCGATAAATGGTATTTTTACCAAGAACCGGTTTTATTTCATGTAGTTTATTGAATGTCGCTCTGTCCCATGACAGCTGCCATTTGAATAAGATGTATCTGTTGATAAAAGGTTTAAACTCTGTACATGGAAGTTTAAAATTCGAAATTTCTAGATCGAGTGAGGCCTTTGCTTTTACATCGGCAGCCTCGTTACCTTTTATGCCAACATGGCTGGGGAGCCAACAGAATATAATTTCCTTAGTTTTCGATAACTCGTGATGTTTTTCTATCAAGTTCTGAATTTTGGGACTTTTTGAAGATGTGTGGTTTAGAGATTTCAAAACAGAAAGGGAGTCAGAGAAAATAACGAATTTGTTATCTAAAGAATTATTCATAACGTAATCCAAAGCCATATCAATAGCCTTGGATTCAGCAGTGAAAATAGATGAGCCTTCAGGAAGACGGATCTTTTCATGGTGACTGCCCGATATATACGCAGAGCCAACCTTTTCTTCAACTTTTGAGCCATCAGTGTAGATGTGTTGATAGTCTGAAAGTCGCGATTGTAATTCTTGGAAGTTTTGTTTCATGAGATGTGAATCAGATAGTGACTTTTTGCTATTGTGTAAATCGAAAAGAATAGTTGGTTTAGTAATGCACCAGGATGGAATATCAGAAAAAGAGTGCTTTTGGATGTTTTTAGTGTTAATATTAGAGGATTCTAAAAGTGGTGCTATACGAAGGCCGAAGGATTTAATTGCGTTAGGTTTTCTTTCATAATATTCCTGAAATTGTGGTGGAAATGTGACTTCAAAAGCAGGGTTAGAAGGGTTAGCAGCAAGTCTGATGGCGTACTGAAGGGACAATTTTTCTCTGCGTAGCCATAACGATGGCTCATCTGCTTCCACGTTAAGACTCGATATTGGAGACGTACGAAAAGCTCCCAATGCCAAACGAAGTCCTTGATTATGTACAGTGTCTAACATCTGTAGATAAGATTTTCTAGCAGATCCATATACGAGGGACCCATAATCAAGTTTTGATCGAATTAAAGAACGATATAGATGAAGAAGAGTTGTTCTGTCCGCACCCCAACTTGTGTGAGATAACGCTTTTAAAAGGTTTAATGCTTTTAAACATTTCGCTTTCACGTATTTTATATGGGGTATGAAGGAGAGTTTTCTATCAAATATAACCCCAAGAAATTTTGATTCGGAAATAACTGGTATTTGAGATCCATATATGTAGAGTGCTGGATCATTGTGTATTTTCCGTTGTTGACAGAAATGAACGCACTGCGTTTTCGATTTGGAAAATTTGAAGCCATTTCTTGTTGCCCAGTCTTCAATTCTATTTAGACATTGCTGTAGATGTCTTTCTATTGTGCGCATATTTTTCGAGCGAAAACAAATACAAAAATCATCAACGTACAAAGAACCATCTGTTTTGTAATCCAGACAGTTTATAATATCGTTTAATTTCACGTTGAATAACGTGGTTGAAAGTATTGCTCCTTGAGGAACGCCCTGTTCTTGATCATAGAGATCAGACAGGGTCGATCCTACACGCACTTGTATTGTACGATCTTCAAGAAAACTTTTAATAAAGTTTGGTAGTCTTCCTTTCATACCAAAGTTATGTAGGTCTTTTAAAATTCCATATCGCCAAGTGGTATCATAGGCTTTTTCCAAATCGAAAAATACAGCGACTACATGTTCTCGTTTGATAAAAGCATCCCGGATAAAAGTTTCTAGTCTAACTAAATTATCATTGGTACTACGTTCAGCTCGGAATCCCGACTGAAGTTTTGTTATAAGATTGTTAGATTCTAAGAACCAAACAAGTCGTTTGTTTATCATTCTCTCTAGTGTTTTGCAAAGGCAACTTGTTAGCGCTATTGGTCTGTAGTTTGTTGGTTCTGCATGATCTTTCCCTGGTTTGGGAATAGGTATAATTGTGGCCAAACGCCAGCTTTCTGGAAAAACTCCTGTTGTCCATATACCGTTGAAAATATGTAAAAGTGTGTCAAGGGCGGATTCGGGAAGGTGTTTAAGCATCTGGTAATGGATGTCATCAGGGCCTGTAGCTGTATCTTTTGATCCTGCGATAGCATCTTTAAGTTCTGTAATGTTAAACAGGCCGTTATATTCTTCAGTATTTGAAGAGGTGAAATTAAGTTTGATTTTTTCTTCTTGTTTTTTGATGTTTTGAAACTTCTCTGAATAATTCCGAGATGAAGAATTATCCAAAAAAGTTTCGCCAAGTGTGTTTGCTATCTCTTCCTTTGATGTGGCCTTTGTTCCACGTTTTGTATTTAACTGGGTGAAACTGGGTGATTTTGATTTACCAGATATTTTTCGTATCATGTCCCAAACCTTTTTAATTGGAGTTTTATAATTTGAATTCGAAACGTAAGATTTCCATGATTTGCGTTTGGAGGTCTTTATTGTTCGACGAGCATTTGCTCTGAAATTCTTTACTTTATTCAGGTTCTCCTTTGTTGGATATCTGCAGAACTTTGATAATGCTTGCTTGCGCTGTTTTATGGCATCTTTGCATTCATCATTGTACCATGGCTTGCTTTTCTTTGGATTTGTCGAGGTTTTCGGTATACTTTTATTAGCTATGTCAAGAAGAGAAGAAGTAAAATCATCTAGAGGGTCCAAGGAATTGTCAAACTGATCTATTTTGAGACTTTCTTCGCATAATAAGTGGTATAATTCCCAATTAGCTTTATTTAGTTTCCACTTTGCGTTGTGATCATTCGTGGAATTATTTACGCTTTCAATAATAACAGGGAAGTGATCACTTCCATGTTGGTCTTCACTGACCGTCCAGTCGAAGTCCAGCAGGAGAGATGGGTGACATATGGAAAGATCTAAAGAAGAAAATTTTCCTGTTGCAGGATGGAGATAAGTGTGAGATTTGTCATTCATAAGACAAAGATCGTTTTTGATTATAAAGTCTTCAATAATATTACCTTTAGGGTTGTTATCTTTACATCCCCAAAGGATATTGTGACCATTGAAGTCACCAACTAGTATATAGGGTGAAGGGAGTTGTTCGAGTAAAGTGTCTAAATGTTCGGTCTCTAAATGAAAATTTGGAGGTATATACACAGAACAAATAGTAATTTCTTTATCTAAAGTGACAGAAACCGCAACGGCTTGAAGATTGGTTACAAGTTTAATTTCTCGCTGGGGACATGAAGAGTGAACTAAGATTGAGGTTCCACCAGACGGCCTCTGGCCGTCTGAATATACATAATTGTATGTAATGAAATCTTTGATATTTAATTGATCATCAGTTTTTAAAAAAGTTTCTTGCAAACAAAAAACTGATGCACTCAATAAAGATAAAAGTAATAAGATCTCGTTATAGTTTGACTTTAGACCTCGACAGTTCCATTGTATTATTTTGTGATTTGAATTCATTTTAGAGTTGTTAGATTTTAGTTAGACTAGCAACTAAGGATATGTTATTGGTGATTTTGATCTATTATTACTATTGTTGACGTGTGAATGTTCTGATGATCTCGATCTATTTCTGTTAGTTCGTGGGCGATCTGGAGCTTCTCCTAACTCCATATCATCGCTACTGTCACTCAAAGATCCGAACCTGTTATGTTGTTGAATAACCTTTTCGTTCTGTTTGATGTGCTTGGGCTTTGTGTTCCTTGACTAGATTTTGATTTTGTTTGTTCTTTCGTAGGTGGAGATGACTGACTTCCCGCTTGCCTTTCTTTCTGTCGCTGCCTCTTCCAATCCCTTCTTATCATCTCTATGGTGGCTTTTTTTCAGGCCAGCCTCTCCTTTTTTCTCCTCAATAGGTGTCTTTGTTTGATTTTTGTTTGTGGTGTTTGTTGGACCCTCCTGTCTCCGCAGATCTTCTGTTTTGCTGTTAGTGTTTGTTGTATTTGATTGCACTGCAGAGTGGAGAATAGTGATCGGATCGGTTTGAGTGGCAGTGTCAACCACAGAAACCTTTTTCATAGAAGACTGGGTGATGTTGGCATAACTGATTCCAAGTATTGGAGTTGGGGCCTCAACAAGTTTCCGCACTTCAACGAAAGAAATATTTCTGGTGAACTTAAGACGCAGAATTTCCTTTTCTTTGTGCCAAATTCGGCATTCTTTAGAGTCAGCACTGTGTTTTTCACCACAATTGACACTGTGTAATTCGTTGCTACATCTACTTTCGAGGTGTTCTCCTGTTTGACCGCATTTCGAACAGATAGGGTCTTTAAAACACCTATCCTCATGGTGTCCATATTTTTGGCAATTATGACAACGCAAGGGATTTGGTACGTAGACTTCTACGTTGACTAAAGTATTCCACTTTGACCGTTTTGGGTAAAACTGGCATATTGAAAGTAAAAACAAAGGTGTTTGTGTCTTTTAACTCTCCGTTTCGTTTTATTTTGAATCTTTTTACTCCAGTTACTCCTTGAGATCTTGTGCCCTAGAGAATCTCCTCCTCGCCGCAATTCCTCAATTCGGGACAACGAATTACCCCTTTTGAGGAATTAAGCGAGGTATGGGGGTACACTCGAACTTTCGAGTCGTGAAAAGTCTGTGCACGAAGAAGATTCTCGGTATGGGCTTTCTTGGATACCTCAATGAGTAACTGGTTCGATCTGTGTAGTACTTTTATGTTTTCCGGTTCACCAGCTATACTATGTCTGACTTTTTGTATCAAAAAAAGGGACAGAGATGTTATCTGTCTGCCCTCTTCTTTGCTTTCAACTAAAATGAAGCGTGGAAAATGTTGAGGTGTATCGTTTGTTGAGGTAGTTGGAGGTTGACTGTTTTCATCACAATCTGAATTATCAGTGTCTGGGGTTTGTTAAGTTCTTTTTCTTTTATCATTACCCATGATGAAGTTGTATTAAAATTCGTCCTCCGTGCTCTCCGCCCACCACGGAGCCCAACAAGGGAACACATAAATGGAGTGGCTTTCCTACTCACTTGTGCTAGAGATACACAGAAGATATACTCGTACGAGCATAATGCTGCACGACTGACCCGTTAAGCCGCCCCCTTCTTTTCTTTCTGTTGTTGTTTCTTCAAATCTTTTTTTATCATCTCAATGGTGGCTTTTTTTCAGGCCAACCTCTGTTTTTTTCTCCTCGATAGGTGTCTTTGTTTGACTTCTGGTTGCGTTATTTGTTTGAACTTTTTGTCTTTGCAGATCTTCTGTTTTGCTGTTTGTGTTTGTTGAACTTGATTGAACTGCAGAGTCTATGATAATTATTGGATCAGTTTGAGTGGCAGTATCAACCACAGAAACTTTTTTCATATAAGACTGGGTGACGTTTGCATAACTTATTCCAGGAATTGGAGTAGGAGCCTCAACGAGTTTCCGCGCTTCAACGAAAGAACTATTTCTGGTGAACTTTATACGTAAGATTTCTTTTTTTTTGTGCCAAATTCGATATTCTTTAGAGTCGGCACTGTGTTTTTCACCACAATTTACCCAGTGTAATTCGTTTGTACTTCTATTTCGGAGTGTTCGGCTGTTTGACCACATTTTGAGCAGATAGGGTCTTTGGAACACCTATCCTCATGGTGTCCATATTTTTGGCAGTGATGACAACGCAAAGGATTTGGTATGTAGACTTCTACGTTGACTCTAAAGTATGTAACTTTGACCGTCTTAGGTAAGACTGGTGTAATGAATGTAAAACAAAGGATTTTGTGTCTTTTAACTCTCCGTTTCGTTTTACTTTGAATCTTTTAACTCCAGTTACTCCTTGAGATCTTGTGTCCTCGAGAATCTCATCCTCGCCGCAATTCCTCAATTCGGGGCAACGAATTACCCCTTTTAAGGAATTCAGCGAGGTATGAGGGTACAGTCGGACTTTCAAGTCGTGAAAAGTCTGTGCCCGAAGTAGATTCTCGGCATGGGCTTTTTTTGATACCTCAATGAGCAGCTGATTCGACCTGTGTAGTTTTTGATGTTTTCGGGTTCACCAGCTATGCTCTGAATTACTTTTTGTATCAAAAACGGGGACAAAGATGTAATTTGTCTCTTCTCGTCTTTACTTTCAACTAGAATGAAGCGCGGAAAATGTTGAGTTGGTGTATCATTTGAGGTAGTTGGAGGTTGAGTGCTATCGTCAAAATCTGAAATATCTGAGTCTGGACATTGTCCAGTTCTTTTTCTTTTATCAAAACCCATGATGAAAATGTATTAAAATTCGTCCTCCATGCTCTCCACCCACCATGGAGCCCAACAAGGGAACACATAAATGGAGTGGCTTTCCTACTCACTTGTGCTAGAGATACACAGAAGATATACTCGCACGAGCAAAATGCTGCACGATTGACCCGTTGAGCCGCCGCCTTCTTAGGATTGGAAAGGTTGAGAAATAAGACTTATGAGCAAACGGTGAGTATCAGTATGATACAAAAGACAAGGAAGAGAAAGAAAAGATTTTCCTAGGGCTCGGCGCGACCAGCCGATTGACCGTGCCGGGTCTCACGGACACCCTTCTACACCGAAATTCTGACCAAAGAGGCGTGTTGAGGCATCAGGAGAGACCAAACTCCCAATAACTCTCAACCTCCAGGATCCCTTCTTCCGGCTTACGGGCTGCCACCCACGGCAAACGGGTGGTATTTCCTCTTAGCTCTTCCCAAAGGGGACAATTACTGCTCACCAAGCTAGCAACGTTCCCAGTGGGAATTGAGCCCCCAGGGCCTCGACAAGGCGGAAAGTTTAATACCCAGAGGACAGGGAAGTGATCACTTCCATGTTGATCTTTACTGACCGTCCAGTCGAAATCTAGCAGCAGAGATGGATGACACATGGAAAGATCTAAAGAAGAGAATTTTCTAGTTGCAGGATGAAGATAGGTGTGAGATTTGTCATTCATAAAACAAAGATCGTTTTTGGTTATAAAGTCTTCAATAATATTACCTTTAGGGTTGTTATCCTTACATCCCCAAAGGATATTGTGACCATTGAAGTCACCAACTAGTATATAGGGTGAAGGGAGTTGTTTGAGTAAAGTGTCTAAATGTTCGGTCTCTAAATGAAAATTCGGAGGTATATACACACAACAAATAGTAATTTCTTTAGATATATCTAAAGTGACAGAACCCGCAACGGCTTGAAGATTGGTTACAAGTTTAATTTCTCGCTACGGACATGAAGAGTGAACTAAGATTGAGCTTCCACCAGACGGCCTCTGGCCTTCTGAATATATATAATTGTACGTATTGAAATCTCTGATATTTAATTGATCATCAGTTTTTAAAAAAGTTTCTTGCAAGGAAAAAACTGATGGACTCAATAAAGATACAAGAAACAAGCAAATTCCATAGGGAATTTATGTCCCCCGCCTTATTTTTATTTGAGGTGTTAAAAATGGGTAAGTTTACCAGAGGACCATTGGTCCTGTATCACCGACCTGTATTGAAGCAGGAAACCAGTAATAAAAAATAATTTCAGGATTCTGTAAAAACCACATGCATATCTTCAGACCATCCTTAAAGCACCTGTAAAGTTTCAAAAGGATCGGCTTAAAACTGTGGTAGGAGTTACGGGGACAAGATACCTACTCCCTATACGGTTCTGTAGTATTAGAACTCAAAAAATGTCTAAGTTAAAAATGCGGAAAATGTGATAAAAATTATTTCAGAATTCTGAAAAATACACATACATATCTTCAGGCCATCCTAAAAGCCCTGGTAAAGTTTCAAAAGGATCGGCCAAAAACTGTGGGAGAAGTTAAGGGGACAAGGTACCTGCTCCCTATAGACTTCTGTAATATTAGAACTCAAAAAATGTCTAAGTTAAAATGTGTAAAAAGTGATGAAAAATAATTTCAGGAGTCTAAAAAATCCACATGCATATGTTCAGGCCATCCTAAAGCACCTGTAAAGTTTCAAAAGGATCGGCTTAAAACTGTGGTAGGAGTAACGGAGACAAGATACCTACTCCCTATACGCTTCTGGAGTATTAGAACTAAAAAAGTGTCTAAGTTAAAAATCCGGAAAAAGTGATGATGATGATGAGTTCAGGTTAAACGACGCATCAACCCATGAGGGTCATTTGCGTCAAAATGGTTAACTAACATGGTTCTGTAATAAAACGATTATAATTGTAAGTCATAAATGCATAAAATGTAAAACTATAACGAATTTAAAAATTAAAACAGTTATATTTTGTTAAAAAGATTGATGTGTTTTAAAAACACAAGTATGTTATCAGCCGGTACATTTTCAAATAAGAATCTCAGGTCATTTGTTTGGAAGAATTGACGTAGCACAAGAGAGAATTCAATGCAGTCGATCAGGAAATGTTTCACCGTAAAAAGTTCATTACAGCTGATACAAAATGGCGGATCTTCTCGTTTGAGTAGATAAGAATGTGTCAGTCTAGTATGACCAATACGTAGACGAGTAAGAACCACTTCTTCTCGACTTAATGACCGATAAACGGTATTTTTACCAAGAACCGGTTTTACTTCATGTAGTTTATAAATGTCGCTCTGTCCCAGGACATCTGCCATTTGGATAAGATGTACCTGTTGATAAAAGGTTTAAAATCTGTACATGGAAGTTTAAAATTCGAAATTTCTAGATCGAGTGAGGCCTTTGCTTTTACATCGGCAGCCTCGTTACCTTTATGCCAACATGGCTGGGGAGCCAACAGAACAAAATGTCCTTAGTTTTCGATAGTTCGTGATGTTTTTCTATCACGTTCTGGATTTTGGGATTTTTTGAAGATGTGGGATTTAGAGATTTCAGAACAGAAAGGGAGTCAGAGAAAATTACGAATTTGTTCTCTAAAGAGTTATTCATAACGTAATCCAAAGCCATATCAATAGCCTTCGATTTAGCAGTGAGAATAGATGAGCCATCAGGAAGGCGGATCTTTTCATGATGGCTGCCCGATATATACGCAGAGCCAACCTTATCTTCAACTTTTGAGCCTTCAGTCTAGATGTGTTGATAATCTGAAAGTCTCGACTGTAATTCTTGGAAGTTTTGTTTCATGAGATGTGAATCAGAAAGTGAATTTTTGCTGATGTGTAAATCGAAAAGAATAGTTGGTTTAGTAATGCACCAGGATGGAATATCAGAAAAAGAGTGTTTTTGAATGTTTTAATGTCAATATTAGTAGATTCTACAAGTGGTGCTATACGAAGGCCGAAGGATTTAATTGCGTTAGGTTTTCTTTCATAATATTCCTGAACTTGTGGTGGAAATGAGACTTCAAAAGCAGGGTTAGAAGGGTTAGCAGCAAGTCTGATGGCATACTGAAGAGACAATTTTTGTCTGCGTAGTCATAACGTTGGCTCATCTGCTTCCACGTTAAGACTCGATACTGGAGACGTAGGAAAAGCTCCCAATGCCAAACGAAGTCCTTGATTATATACAGTGTCTAACATCTGTAGATAAGATTTTCTAGCAGATCCATATACGATGGACCCATACGCAAGTTTTGATCGAATTAAAGAACGATACAGGTGAAGAAGAGTTGTTGATTCGGCAACAACTGGTATTTCAGATCCATATATGTGGAGCGCTGGATCGTTGTGTATTTTCCGTTGTTGACAGAAATGAACGCACTGAGTTTTCGATTTGGAAAATTTAAAGCCATTTCTAGTTGCCCAGTCTTCAATTCTATTTAGACATTGCTGCAGATGTCTTTCTATTGTGCGCATATTTTTCGAGCGAAAACATATACAGAAATCATCAGCGTACAAAGAACCATCTGTCTTGTAATCCAGACAGTTTATAATATCAATTAATATCACGTTGAATAACGTGGTTGAAAGTATGGCTCCTTGAGGAACGCCCTGTTCTTCATCATAGAGATCAGACAGGTACGATCCTACACGCACTTGTATTGTACGATCTTCAAGAAAAGTTTTAATAAAGTTTGGTAATCTTCCTTTCATACCAAAGTTATGTAGGTCTTTTAAAATTCCATATCGCCAAGTGGTATCATAGGCTTTTTTCCAAATCGAAAAATACAGCGACTATATGTTCTCGTTTGATAAAAGTACCACGGATAAAAGTTTCTAGTGTAACTAAATTATCATTGGTACTACGTTCAGCTCGGATGATGATGATGGTAAGTTCAGGTTTAACGACGCATCAACCCATGAGGGTCATTTGCGTCAAAATGGTTAACTAACATGATTCTGTAATGAAACGATTATAATGATAAGTCATAAATGCATAAAATGTAAAACTAGAACGAATTTAAAAATTAAAGCAGTTATACTTTGTTAAAACGATTGATGTGTTTTAAAAACATAAGTATGTTATCAGTTGGTACATTTTCAAATCAGTATCTCAGGTCATTTCTTTGGAAGAATTGACGTCGTATATGAGAGATTTCAATGCAATCGATCAGAAAGTGTTTCACCGTAAATGGTTCATTACAGCTGATACAAAATGGCTGATCTTCTCGTTTGAGTAGATAAGAATGTGTTAGTCTAGTATGACCTATACGTAGACGAGTAAGAACCACTTCTTCTCGCTTTAATGACCGATAAATGTTATTTTTACCAAGAACCGGTTTTATTTCATGTAGTTTATTGAATGTCGCTCTGTCCCATGACAGCTGCCATTTGGATAAGATGTACCTGTTGAAAAAAGGTTTAAAATCTGTACATGGAAGTTTAAAATTCGAAATTTCTAGATCGAGTGAGGCCTTTGCTTTTACGTCGGCAATCTCGTTACCTTTTATGCCAACATGGCTGGGGAGCCAACAGAACAAGATTTCCTTAGTTTTCGATAGCTCGTTATGTTTTTCTATCACGTTCTGGATTTTGGGATTTTTTGAAGATGTGTGATTTAGAGATTTCAAAACAGAAAGGGAGTCAGAGAAAATAACGAATTTGTTCTCTAAAGAGTTATTCATAACGTAATCCAAAGCCATATCAATAGCCTTGGATTCAGCAGTGAAAATAGATGAGCCATCAGGAAGACGGATCTTTTCATGGTGGCTGCCCGATATATACGCACAGCCAACCTTATCTTCAACTTTTGAGCCATCAGTGTAGATGTGTTGATAATCTGAAAGTCGCGACTGTAATTCTTGGAAGTTTTGTTTCATGAGATATGAATCAGAAAGTGACTTTTTGCTGTTGTCTAAATCGAAAAGTATATTTGGTTTAGTAATGCACCAGGATGGAATATCAGAAAAAGAGTGTTTTTGAATGTTTTTAATGTTAATATTAGCAGATTCTAAAAGTGGTGCTATACGAAGGCCGAAGGATTTAATAGCGTTAGGTTTTCTTTCATAATATCCCTGAAATTGTGGTGGAAATGTGACTTCAAAAGCAGGGTTAGAAGGGTTAGCAGCAGGTCTGATGGCATACTGAAGAGATAATTTTTCTCTGCGTAGTCATAACGATGGCTCATCTGCTTCCACGTTAAGACTCGATACTGGAGACGTACGAAAAGCTCCCAATGCCAAACGAAGTCCTTGATTATATAGTGTCTAACATCTGTGATTTTCTAGCAGATCCATATACGATGGACCCATAAGCAAGTTTTGATCGAATTGAAGAACGATACAGGTGAAGAAGAGTTGTTCTGTCCGCTCCCCTACTAGTGTGAGATAACACTTTTAAAAGGTTTAATGCTTTTAAACATTTCGCTTTCACGTATTTTATATGGGGTATGAAGGAGAGTTTTCTATCAAATATAACCCCAAGAAATTTTGATTCGGCAACAACTGGTATTTCAGATCCATATATGTGGAGTGCTGGATCGTTGTGTATTTTCCGTTGTTGACAGAAATGAACGCACTGAGTTTTCGATTTGGAAAATTTAAAGCCATTTCTAGTTGCCCAGTCTTCAATTCTATTTAGACATTGCTGCAGATGTCTTTCTATTGTGCGCATATTTTTCGAGCGAAAACATATACAGAAATCATCAATGTACAAAGAACCATCTGTCTTGTAATCCAAACAGTTTATAATATCAATTAATTTCACGTTGAATAACAAGGTTGAAAGTATTGCTCCTTGAGGAACGCCCTGTTCTTGATCATAGAGATCAGACAGGGTCGATCCTATACGCACTTGTATTGTACGATCTTCAAGAAAACTTTTAATAAAGTTTGGTAGTCTACCTTTCATACCAAAGTTATGTAGGTCTTTTAAAATTCCATATCGCCAAGTGGTATCATAGGCTTTTTTCCAAATCGAAAAATACAGCGACTACATGTTCTCGTTTGATAAAAGCATCACGGATAAAAGTTTCTAGTCTTACTAAATTATCATTGGTACTACGTTCAGCTCGGAATCCCGACTGAAGTTTTGTTATAAGATTGTTAGATTCTAAGTACCAAACAAGTCGTTTGTTTATCATTCTCTCTAGTGTTTTGCAAAGGCAACTTGTTAGCGCTATTGGTCTGTAGTTTGTTGGTTCTGCATGATCTTTCCCTGGTTTGGGAATAGGTATAATTGTGGCCAAACGCCAGCTTTCTGGAAAAACCCCTGTTGTCCATATACCGCTGAAATATGTAAAAGTGTGTCAAGGGCGGTTTCGGGAAGGTGTTTAAGCATCTGGTAATGGATGTCATCAGGGCCTGTAGCTGTATCTTTTGATACTGCGATAGCATCTTTAAGTTCTGTAATGTTAAACAGACTGTTATATTCTTCAGTATTTGAAGAGGTGAAATTAAGTTTGATCTTTTCTTCTTTTTTTTGATGTTTTGAAACTTCACTGAATAATTCCGAGATGAGGAATTATCCAAAAAGTTTCGCCAAGTGTGTTTGCTATCTCTTCCTTTGATGTGGTCTTTGTTCTACGTTTTGTATTTAAGTGGGTGAAACTGGATGATTTTGATTTACCAGATATGTTTCGTATCATGTCCCAAACCTTTTTAATTGGAGTTTTATGATTTAAATTCGAAACGTAAGATTTCCATGATTTGCGTTTGGAGGCCTTTATTGTTCGACGAGCCTTTGCCTTTGTTGGATATCTGCAGAACTTTGATAATGCTTGCGTGCGCTGTTTTATGGCATCTTTGCATTCATCATTGTGTCATGGCTTGCTTTTTTTTTTGGATTTGTCGAGGTTTTTGGTATACTTTTATTAGCGATGTCAAGAAGAGAAGAAGTAAAATCATCTAGAGGGTCCAAGGAATTGTCAAACTTGCCTATTTTGAGACTTTCTTCGCATAATAAGTGATATAATTCCCAATTTGCTTTATTTAGTTTCCACTTTGCGTTGTGATCATTCGTGGAATTATTTACGCTTTCAATAATAACAGGGAAGTGATCACTTCCATGTTGGTCTTCACTGACCGTCCAGTCGAAGTCTAGCAGGAGAGATGGGTGACATATGGAAAGATCTAAAGAAGAAAATTTTCCTGTTGCAGGATGGAGATAAGTGAGATTTGTCATTCATAAGACAAAGATCGTTTTTGGTTATAAAGTCTTCAATAATATTACCTTTAGGGTTGTTATCTTTACATCCCCAAAGGATATTGTGACCATTGGAGTCACCAACTAGTATATAGGGTGAAGGGAGTTGTTTCAGTAAAATGTCTAAATGTTCGGTCTCTAAATGAAAATTCGGAGGTATATACACAGAACAAATAGTAATTTCTTGATCTAAAGTGACTGAAACCGAAACGGCTTGAAGATTGGTTACAAGTTAAATTTCTCGCTACGGACATGAAGAGTGAGCTAAGATTGAGGTTCTACCAGACGGCCTCTGGCCTTCTGAATAAGTATAATGGTATGTATTGAAATCTCTGATATTTAATTGATCATCAGTTTTTAAAAAAGTTTCCTGCAAGCAAAAAACTGATGGACTCAATAAAGATAAAAGTAATAAAATCTCGTTATAGTTTGACTTTAGACCTCGCTCGACAGTTCAATTGTATTATTTTGTGTTTGAAATTCATTTTACAGTGGAATGTTTAGTTAGACTAGAAACTAAGGATAAGTTATTGGTGATTTTGATCTATTATTACTACTGTTGGTAGGCTGATGTTCTGATGATCTTGATCTACTGCGGTTAGCTCGTGGGCGATCTGGAGTCTGTCCTCACTCCATATCATCGCTACTGTCACTCAAAGATCCGAATCTATTATGTTGTTGAATCGCATCATTAGAACCTTTTCGTTTTCTGTTTGTTGTGACTGATCTTTGTGATCCCAGATTAGATTTTAATTTTGTTTGGTCTTTCGTAGTAGGTGATGACTGACTTCTAGCTTGTCTTTCTTTCTGCTGTTGTTGTTTTTTTTTTTTTTTTCAATCTTTTCTTATCATCTCCATGGTGGCATTTTTTTACTCAATAGATGTTTTTGTTTGACTTTTTTTGGTGGTATTGCTTTGAAGTTTTTGTTTAAGTAGTTCTTCTGTTTTGTTGTTTGAACTTATTGTTTTTGATTGTACTGCAGGGTTGACAATAGTAATCGGATCAGGTGGCAGTATCAACCACAGAAACCTTTTAAATAGAAGACTGGGTAATGTTGGGGTAACTGATTCTTGGAATTGGAGTTGGGGCCTCAACAAGTTTCCGCGCTTCAATGAAAGAAATATTTCTGGTGAACTTAATGCGTAAGATTTCTTTCTCTTTGTGCCTAATTCGGCATTCTTTAGAGTCAGCACTGTGTTTTTCACCACAATTAACAGTGTAGTTCGTTTCTACATTGACCTTCGAGGTGTTCTGCTATCTGACCGCATTTTGAACAGATAGGGTCTTTAGAACACTTATCCTCATGGTGTCCATATTTCTGGCAATCATGACAACGCAAAGGATTTGGTATATACACTTCTACGTTGACTCTAAAGTATGCTACTTTTATTGTCTTCGGTAAAACTGATGTATTGAATGTAAAGACAAAAGTGTTTGTGTTTTTTAACTCTCCGTTTCGTTTAACTTTGAATCGTTTGATTGCAGTTACTCCTTGAGATCTAGTGCCTTCGAGAATCTCCTCCTCGCTGCAATTCCCCAATTCGGGGCAACGAATTACCCCCTTTGAGGAGTTCAGCGAAGTATGAGGGTACACCCGGACTTTCAAGTCGTGAAAAGTCTGTGCACGTAGAAGATTCTCGGCATGGGCTTTCCTGATTACCTCAATGAGTAGCTGATTCGACCTATGTAGTTTCTTTATATTTTCCGGCTCACCAGCTATACTTTGAGTAACTTTTTGTATTACAAACGGAGATAAAGATGCTACTGGTTTGTTTTCTTCCTTGCTTTCAACTAAAATGAAACGCGGAAAATGTTGAGCTGATGTATCTTTGGAAGAGGTTGTTGGAGGTTGAGTGTTTTCGTCTACATCTGAAATATCAAATTCTGAACATTGTTTAGTTCTTTTTCTTCGATTAGAACCCATGATAAAAATGTATTAAAATTCGTCCTCCATGCTCTCCGCCCACCACGGAGCCCAACAAGGGAACACATCAATGGAGTGGTTTCCTACGCACTTGTGCTAGAGATACACAGAAGATATACTCGCACGAGCAAAATGCTGCACGATTGACCCGTTACGCCGCCGCCTTCTTAGGATTGGAAAGGTTGAGAAATAAGAATTATGGGCAAACGGTGAGTATCAGTATGATACAAAAGACAAGGAAGAGAAAGAAAAGAATTTTCCTAAGGCTTGGCGCGACCAGCCGATTGACCGTGCCGGGTCTCACGGACACCCTTCTACACCGAAATCTAGGCAAAAGAGGCGTGTTGAGCCATCAGGAGAAACCAAAATCCCAATAACTCTCAACCTCCAGGATCCCTTCTTCCAGCTTACGGGTTGCCACCCACGGCAAACGGGTGGGATTTCCTCTTCGCTCTTCCCAAAGGGGACAATTACTGCTCACCAAGCTAGCAACGTTCCCAGTGGGAATTGAGCACCCAGGGCCTCGGCAAGGCGGAAAGTTTGATACCCAGGGGCCGTTTCGTTTTACTTTGAATCTTTTTACTGCAGTTACTCCTTGAGATCTTGTGCCCTCGAGAATCTCCTCGCCGCAATTCCTCAATTCGGGACAAGGAATTACCCCTTTAGAGGAATTCAGCGCGGTATGAGGGTACACTCGGACTTTCAAATCGTGAAAAGTCTGTGCTCGAAGAAGATTCTCGGCATGGGCTTTCTTGGATATCTCAATGAGTATCTGATTCGATCTGTGTAGTTTTTTTTATGTTTTCAGGTTCACCAGCTATTCTCTGTATGACTTTTTGTATCACAAAAGGGGACAGAGATGTTATCTGTCTATTCTCTTCTTTGCTTTAAACTAAAATGAAGCGCGGAAAATGTTGAGGTGTATCATTTGTTGAGGTAGTTGGAGGTTGATTGTTTTCGTTAATATCAGATTCTGGGGTTTGTTTAGTTCGTTTTCTTTATCATTACCCATGATGAAGTTGTATTTAAATTCGTCCTCCGTGCTCTCCGCCCACCACGGAGCCCAACAAGGGAACACATAAATGGAGTGGCTTTCCTACTCACTTGTGCTAGAGATACACAGAAGATATACTCGCACGAGCAAAATGCTGCACGATTGACCCGTTAAGCCGCCGCCTTCTTAGGATTGGAAAGGTTGAGAAATAAGTCTTATGGGCAAACGGTGAGTATCAGTATGATACAAAAGTCAAGAGAGAAAGAAAAAAAAATTCCTAGGGCTTCGCGCGACCAGCCGATTGACCGTGCCGGTCTCACGGACACCCTTCTACACCGAAATCCAGGCTAACGAGGCCTGTTGAGCCATCAGGAGAGACCAAACTCCCAATAACTCTCAACCCCCAGGGTCCCTTCTTCCGGCTTACGGGTCGCCACCCACGGCAAACGGGTGGTATTTCCTCTTCGCTCTTCCCAAAAGGGACAATTACCGCTCACCAAGTTAGCAACGTTCCCAATGGGAATTGAGCCCCCAGAGCCTCGGCAAGGCCGGAAGTTTAATACCCAGGGGGTGACTGATCTATAATTACTACTAATGGCGTGTGTATTTTCTGTTGATCTTGACCTATGGCTGTTAGTTCGTGGTCGATCTGGAGATTTTCCTAACTCCATATCATCGCTACTGTCACTCAAAGAACCAAATCTGTTATGCTGTTGAATAGCATCATTTGCACCTTTTCGTTCTCTGTTTGATGGGACTAGCTTTTGTGTTCCTTGATAAGATTTTATGTTTGTTTGGTCTTTCCTAGGTGATGATGAATGACTTCTTGCTTGTCTTTCTTTCTGCTGTTGTTTTTTTTTTTTTTTTCAAATCTTTTTTTATCATCTAAATGGTGGCTTTTTTTTCAGTCCAACTTCAGTTTTTTTTCTCCTCGATAGGTGTCTTAGTTTGACTTCTGGTTGCGTTGTTGGTTTGAACTTTTTGTCTTTGCAGTTCTTCTGTTTGGCTATTTGTGTTTGGTGTATTTGATTGAACTGCAGAGTCGATGATAGTTATTGGATCAATTTGAGTGGCAGTATCAACCACAGAAACTTTTTTTCATAGAAGACTGAGTGATGTTTGCATAACTAATTCCAGGAATTGGAGTAGGAGCCTCAACAAGTTTCCGCGCTTCTACGAAAAATATTTCTGGTGAACTTTATACGTAATATTTCTTTTTCTTTGTGCCAAATTCGACATTCTTTAGAGTCGGCAATGTGGTTTTCACCACAATTTACACAGTGTAATTCGTTTGTACATCTACTATCGAGGTTGATGATGATGAGTTCAGGTTTAACGACGCATCAACCCATGAGGGTCATTTGCGTCAAAATGGTGAACTAACATGGTTCTGTAGTGAAACGATTATAATGATGTCATAAATGCATAAAATGTAAAACTAGAACCAATTTAAAAATTAAAGCAGTTATACTTTGTTAAAAAGATTGATGTGTTTTAAAAACATAAGTATGCTATCATTTGGTACATTTTCAAATAAGTATCTCAGGTCATTTGTTTGGAAGAATTGACGTCGTACATGAGAGAATTCAATGCAATCGATCAGAAAGTGTTTTACCGTAAAAGCTTCATTACAGCTGATACAAAATGGCTGATCTTCTCTTTTGAGTAGATAAGAATGTGTGAGTCTAGTATGACCTATACGTAGACGAGTAAGAACCACTTCTTCTCGCCTTAATGACCGATAAATATTATTTTTACCAAGAACCGGTTTTATTTCATGTAGTTTATTGAATGTCGCTCTGTCCCATGACAGCTGCCATTTGGATAATATGTACCTGTTGATAAAAGGTTTAAAATCTGTACATGGAAGTTTAAAATTCGAAATTTCTAGATCGAGTGAGGCCTTTGCTTTTACGTCGGCAGCCTCGTTACCTTTTATGCCAACATGGCTGGGGAGCCAACAGAACAAAATTTCCTTAGATTTCGATAGCTCGTGATGTTTTTCTATCACATTCTGGATTTTGGGATTTTTTGAAGCTGTGTGATTTAGAGATTTCAAAACAGAAAGGGAGTCCGAGAAAATAACGAATTTGTTCTCTAAAGAGTTATTCATAACGTAATCCAAAGCCATATCAATAGCCTTGGATTCAGCAGTGAAAATAGATGAGCCATCAGGAAGACGGATCTTTTCATGGTGGGTGCCCGATATATACGCACAGCCAACCTTATCTTCAACTTTTGAGCCATCAGTGTAGATGTGTTGATAATCTGAAAGTCGCGACTGTAATTCTTGAAAGTTTTGTTTCATGAGATGTGAATCAGAAAGTGACTTTTTGCTGTTGTGTAAATCGAAAAGAATATTTGGTTTGGTAATGCACCAGGATGGAATATCAGAAAAAGAGTGTTTTTGAATGTTTTTAATGTTAATATTAGTAGATTCTAAAAGTGGTGCTATACGAAGGCCGAAGGATTTAATAGCGTTGGGTTTTCTTTCATAATATTCCTGAAATTGTGGTGGAAATGTGACTTCAAAAGCAGGGTTAGAAGAGTTAGCAGCAAGTCTGATGGCATACTGAAGAGACAATTTTTCTCTGCGTAGCCACAACGATGGCTCATCTGCTTCCACGTTAAGACTCGATACTGGAGATGTACGAAAAGCTCCCAATGCCAAACGAAGTCCTTGATTATGTACAGTGTCTAACATCTGTAGATAAGATTTTCTAGCAGATCCATATACGATGGACCCATAATCAAGTTTTGATCGAATTAAAGAACGATACAGGTGAAGAAGAGTTGTTCTGTCCGCTCCCCAACTTGTGTGAGATAAAACTTTTAAAAGGTTTAATGCTTTTAAACATTTCGCTTTCAAGTATTTTATATGGGGTATGAAGGAGAGTTTTTTATCAAATATAACCCCAAGAAATTTTGATTCAGCAACAACTGGTATTTGAGATCCATATATGTAGAGCACTGGATCGTTGTGTATTTTCCGTTGTTGACAGAAATGAACGCACTGAGTTTTCGATTTGGAAAATTTAAAGCCATTTCTAGTTGCCCAGTCTTCGATTCTATTTAGACATTGCTGTAGATGTCTTTCTATTGTGCGCATATTTTTCGAGCGAAAACAAATACAGAAATCATCAACGTACAAAGAACCATCTGTTTTGTAATCCAGACAGTTTATAATATCGTTTAATTTCACATTGAATAACGTGGTTGAAAGTATTGCTCCTTGAGGAACGCCCTGTTCTTGATCATAGAGATCAGACAGAGTCGATCCTACACGCACTTGTATTGTACGATCTTCAAGAAAACTTTTAATAAAGTTTGGTAGTCTTCCTTTCATACCAAAGTTATGTAGGTCTTTTAAAATTCCATATCGCCAAGTGGTATCATAAGCTTTTTCCAAATCGAAAAATACAGCGACTACATGTTCTCGTTTGATAAAAGCATCACGGATAAAAGTTTCTAGTCTAACTAAATTATCATTGGTACTACGTTCAGCTCGGAATCCCGACTGAAGTTTTGTTATAAGATTGTTAGATTCTAAGTACCAAACAAGTCGTTTGTTTATCATTCTCTCTAGTGTTTTGCAAAGGCAACTTGTTAGCGCTATTGGTCTGTAGTTTGTTGGTTCTGCATGATCTTTCCCTGGTTTGGGAATAGGTATAATTGTGGCCAAACGCCAGCTTTCTGGAAAAACTCCTGTTGTCCATATACCGTTAAAAATATGTAAAAGTGTGTCAAGGGCGGTTTCGGGAAGGTGTTTAAGCATCTGGTAATGGATGTCATCAGGGCCTGTAGCTGTATCTTTTGATACTGCGATAGCATCTTTAAGTTCTGTAATGTTAAACAGGCTGTTATATTCTTCAGTATTTGAAGAGGTGAAATTAAGTTTGATTTTTTCTTCCTGTTTTTTGATGTTTTGAAACATCTCTGAATAATTCCGAGATGAGGAATTATCCAAAAAAGTTTCGCCAAGTGTGTTTGCTATCTCTTCCTTTGATGTGGCTTTTGTTCCACGTTTTGTATTTAAGTGGGTGAAACTGGGTGATTTTGATTTACCAGATATTTTTCGTATCATATCCCAAACCTTTTTAATTGGAGTTTTATAATTTAAGTTTGAAACGTAAGATTTCCATGATTTGCGTTTGGAGGCCTTTATTGTTCGACGGGCTTTTGCTCTAAAGTTTTTGACGTTATTCAAGTTGTCTTTTGTTGGATATCTGCAGAACTTTGATAATGCTTGCTTGCGCTGTTTTATGGCATCTTTGCACTCATCATTGTACCATGGTTTGTTTTTCTTTGGATTTGTCGAGGTTTTCGGTATACTTTTATTAGCTATGTCAAGAAGAGAAGAAGTAAAATCATCTAGAGGGTCCAAGGAATTGTCAAACTTATCTATTTTGAGACTTTCTTCGCATAATAAGTGATATAATTCCCAATTTGCTTTATTTAGTTTCCACTTTGCGTTGTGATCATTCGTGGAATTATTTACGCTTTCAATAATAACAGGGAAGTGATCACTTCCATGTTGGTCTTCACTCACCGTCCAGTCGAAGTCCAGCAGGAGAGATGGGTGGCATATGGAAAGATCTAAAGAAGAAAATTTTCCTGTTGCAGGATGGAGATAAGTGTGAGATTTGTCATTCATAAGACAAAGATCGTTTTTGGTTATAAAGTCTTCAATAATATTACCTTTAGGGTTGTTGTCTTTACATCCCCAAAGGATATTGTGACCATTGAAGTCACCAACTAGTATATAGGGTGAAGGGAGTTGTTTCAGTAAAGTGTCTAAATGTTCGGTCTCTAAATGAAAATTCGGAGGTATATACACAGAACAAATAGTAATTTCTTTATCTAAAGTAACAGAAACCGCAACGGCTTGAAGGTTGGTTACAAGTTTAATTTTCTCGCTGCGGACATGAAGAGTGAACTAAGATTGAGCTTCCACCAGACGGCCTCTGGCCTTCTGAATATATATAATTGTATGTATTGAAATCTCTGATATTTAACTGATCATCAGTTTTTAAAAAAGTTTCTTGCAAGCAAAAAACTGATGGATTCAATAAGGATAAAAGTAATAAGATCTCGTTATAGTTTGACTTTAGACCTCGACAGTTCCATTGTATTATTTTGTGATTTGAATTCATTTTAGAGTTGTTAGATTTTAGTTAGACTAGCAACTAAGGATATGTTATTGGTGATTTTGATCTATTATTACTATTGTTGACGTGTGAATGTTCTGATGATCTCGATCTATTTCTGTTAGTTCGTGGGCGATCTGGAGCTTCTCCTAACTCCATATCATCGCTACTGTCACTCAAAGATCCGAACCTGTTATGTTGTTGAATAACATTATTTGAACCTTTTCGTTCTCTGTTTGATGTGCTTGGTCTTTGTGTTCCTTGACTAGATTTTGATTTTGTTTCTTTCGTAGGTGGAGATGATTGACTTCTTGCTTGTCTTTCTTTCTGTTGTTGTTTCTTCCAATCTTTTCTTATCATCTCAATGGTGGCTTTTTTCAGGCCACCATCTCCTTTTTTCTCTTCAGAAGGTGTCTTTGTTTGATTTTTGTTTGTAGTGTTTGTTTGACCTTTTTGTTTCTGCAGATCTTCTGTTTGGATGTTTGTGTTTGTTGAACTTGATTGAACTGCAGAGTCGAGAATATTGATCGGATCGGTTTGAGTGGCAGTATCAACCACAGAAACCTTTTTCATAGAAGACTGGGTGATGTTGGCATAACTGATTCCAGGAATTGGAGTTGGGGCCTCAACAAGTTTCCGCGCTTCAATGAAAGAAATATTTCTGGTAAACTTAAGACGTAAGATTTCTTTTTCTTTGTGCCAAACTTGGCATTCTTTAGAGTCAGCACTGTGTTTTTCACCACAATTGACACAGTGCAGTTCGTTTCTACATTGACTTTCTGGGTGTTCTGCTACCTGACCGCATTTCGAACAGATAGGGTCCTTAGAACACCTATCCTCATGGTGTCCATATTTCTGGCAATGATGACAACGCAAAGGATTTGGTATGTAGACTTCTACGTTGACTCTAAAGTATGCTACTTTTATTGTTTTTGGTAGAACTGATGTATTGAATGTAAAGACAAAGGTGTTTGTGTTTTTTAACTCTCCGTTTCGTTTAACTTTGAATCGTTTTATTGCAGTTACTCCTTGAGATCTTGTGCCTTCGAGAATCTCCTCCTCGCTGCAATTCCCCAATTCGGGGCAACGAATTACCCCCTTTGAGGAGTTCAGCGAAGTATGAGGGTACACCCGGACTTTCAAGTCGTGAAAAGTCTGTGCACGTAGAAGATTCTCGGCATGGGCTTTCTTGGATACCTCAATGAGTAGCTGATTCGACCTGTGTAGTTTCTTTATGTTTTCCGGCTCACCAGCTATACTTTGAATGACTTTTTGTATTACAAACGGAGATAAAGATGTTACTGGTTTGTTTTCTTCCTTGCTTTCAACTAAAATGAAACGCGGAAAATGTTGAGATGATGTATCTTTGGTAGAGGTTGTTGGAGGTTGAGTGCTTTCGTTAACATCTGAAATATCAGATTCTGAACATTGTTTAGTTCTTTTTCTTCGATTAGAACCCATGATAAAGATGTATTAAAATTCGTCCTCCATGCTCTCCGCCCACCACGGAGCCCAACAAGGGAACACATCAATGGAGTGGTTTTCCTACTCACTTGTGCTAGAGATACACAGAAGATATACTCGCACGAGCAAAATGCTGCACGATTGACCCGTTAAGCCGCCGCCTTCTTAGGATTGGAAAGGTTAAGAAAAAAGAATTATGGGCAAACGGTGAGTATCAGTATGATACAAAAGACAAGGAAGAGAAAGAAAAGATATATCCTAGGGCTTGGCGCGACCAGCCGATTGACCGTGCCGGGTCTCACGGACACCCTTCTACACCGAAATCCAGGCCAAAGAGGCGTGTTGAGCCATCAGGAGAGACCAAACTCCCAATAACTCTCAACCTCCAGGATCCCTTCTTCCGGCTTACGGGCTGCCACCCACGGCAAACGGGTGGTATTTTCTCTTCGCTCTTCCCAAAGGGGACAATTACTGCTCACCACGCTAGCAACGTTCCCAGTGGGAATTGAGCCCCCAGGGCCTCGGCAAGGCGGAAAGTTTAATACCCAGGGGCTACTATCGAGGTGTGCGGCTGTTTGACCATATTTAGAACAGATAGGATCATATTTTGGCAGTTATGACAACGCAAAGAATTTGGTATGCTGACTTCTACGTTGACTCTAAAGTAAGCCACGTTTACTGTTTTAAGTAAAACTGGTGTATTAAATGTAAAGACAAAGGTGTTTGTGTCTTTTAAAAAAAGTAAGAGAAAAGTCCAAGGAGTGCCACAATCACAAACTGAAGCCCTTCCCAGACCCCAAGAGGAAGAGGAAACCGACAAATCTAAACAAGCACAAACCGAACAAACGTACGAAAAGCACTAAGATTAGCTCTATCTTCCCCAAGCGAGGTAATCGCAATACTAAAAGGACTGAAAAACACCAGAACAAAATGACACACGGAAAGACATACAACAAATCGCCTCGTAGAATAACCACAAAGCAACAAGGAGTAAGACCAACACCGGGACCACCGCCTTAGAACGGTCGGTAGAGCAAACCACCGGGGGTTTAAAGCAATTTTACAGCTAGCTAATTTCACCCTGGGTTGATGATGAGTTCAGGTTTAACGACGCATCAACCCATGAGGGTCATTTGCGTCAAAATGGTAAACTAACATGGTTCTGTAATGAAACGGCTATAAAAGTAAGTCATATATGCATAAAATGTAAAACTAGAACGAATTTAAAAATTAAAGCAGTTAGACTTTGTTAAAAAGGTTGATGTGTTTTAAAAAGAACAGTATATTATCAGCAGGTACATTTTCAAATAAGTATCTTAGGTCATTTGTTTGAAAGAATTGACGTCGCACATGAGAGAATTCAATGCAGTCGGTCAGGAAGTGTTTCACCGTAAAAGGTTCATTACAGCTGATACAAAATGGCTGATCTTCTCGTTTAAGCAGATAAGAATGTGTGAGTCTAGTATGACCTATACGTAGACGAGTAAGAACCACTTCTTCTCGCCTTAATGATCGATAAATGGTATTTTTACCAAGAACCGGTTTTATTTCATGTAGTTTATTGAATGTCGCTCTGTCCCATGACAGCTGCCATTTGAATAAGATGTATCTGTTGATAAAAGGTTTAAAATCTGTACATGGAAGTTTAAAATTCGAAATTTCTAGATCGAGTGAGGCCTTTGCTTTTACATCGGCAGCCTCGTTACCTTTTATGCCAACATGGCTGGGGAGCCAACAGAATATAATTTCCTTAGTTTTCGATAACTCGTGATGTTTTTCTATCAAGTTCTGAATTTTGGGACTTTTTGAAGATGTGTGGTTTAGAGATTTCAAAACAGAAAGGGAGTCAGAGAAAATAACGAATTTGTTATCTAAAGAATTATTCATAACGTAATCCAAAGCCATATCAATAGCCTTGGATTCAGCAGTGAAAATAGATGAGCCATCAGGAAGACGGATCTTTTCATGGTGACTGCCCGATATATACGCAGAGCCAACCTTTTCTTCAACTTTTGAGCCATCAGTGTAGATGTGTTGATAGTCTGAAAGTCGCGATTGTAATTCTTGGAAGTTTTGTTTCATGAGATGTGAATCAGATAGTGACTTTTTGCTATTGTGTAAATCGAAAAGAATAGTTGGTTTAGTAATGCACCAGGATGGAATATCAGAAAAAGAGTGCTTTTGGATGTTTTTAGTGTTAATATTAGAGGATTCTAAAAGTGGTGCTATACGAAGGCCGAAGGATTTAATTGCGTTAGGTTTTCTTTCATAATATTCCTGAAATTGTGGTGGAAATGTGACTTCAAAAGCAGGGTTAGAAGGGTTAGCAGCAAGTCTGATGGCGTACTGAAGGGACAATTTTTCTCTGCGTAGCCATAACGATGGCTCATCTGCTTCCACGTTAAGACTCGATATTGGAGACGTACGAAAAGCTCCCAATGCCAAACGAAGTCCTTGATTATGTACAGTGTCTAACATCTGTAGATAAGATTTTCTAGCAGATCCATATACGAGGGACCCATAATCAAGTTTTGATCGAATTAAAGAACGATATAGATGAAGAAGAGTTGTTCTGTCCGCACCCCAACTTGTGTGAGATAACACTTTTAAAAGGTTTAATGCTTTTAAACATTTCGCTTTCACGTATTTTATATGGGGTATGAAGGAGAGTTTTCTATCAAATATAACCCCAAGAAATTTTGATTCGGGAACAACTGGTATTTGAGATCCATATATGTAGAGTGCTGGATCATTGTGTATTTTCCGTTGTTGACAGAAATGAACGCACTGCGTTTTCGATTTGGAAAATTTGAAGCCATTTCTTGTTGCCCAGTCTTCAATTCTATTTAGACATTGCTGTAGATGTCTTTCTATTGTGCGCATATTTTTCGAGCGAAAACAAATACAAAAATCATCAACGTACAAAGAACCATCTGTTTTGTAATCCAGACAGTTTATAATATCGTTTAATTTCACGTTGAATAACGTGGTTGAAAGTATTGCTCCTTGAGGAACGCCCTGTTCTTGATCATAGAGATCAGACAGGGTCGATCCTACACGCACTTGTATTGTACGATCTTCAAGAAAACTTTTAATAAAGTTTGGTAGTCTTCCTTTCATACCAAAGTTATGTAGGTCTTTTAAAATTCCATATCGCCAAGTGGTATCATAGGCTTTTTCCAAATCGAAAAATACAGCGACTACATGTTCTCGTTTGATAAAAGCATCCCGGATAAAAGTTTCTAGTCTAACTAAATTATCATTGGTACTACGTTCAGCTCGGAATCCCGATTGAAGTTTTGTTATAAGATTGTTAGATTCTAAGTACCAAACAAGTCGTTTGTTTATCATTCTCTCTAGTGTTTTGCAAAGGCAACTTGTTAGTGCTATTGGTCTGTAGTTTGTTGGTTCTGCATGATCTTTCCCTGGTTTGGGAATAGGTATAACTGTGGCCAAACGCCAGCTTTCTGGAAAAACTCCTGTTGTCCATATACCGTTGAAAATATGTAAAAGTGTGTCAAGGGCGGTTTCGGGAAGGTGTTTAAGCATCTGGTAATGGATGTCATCAGGGCCTGTAGCTGTATCTTTTGATACTGCGATAGCATCTTTAAGTTCTGTAATGTTAAACAGGCTGTTATATTCTTCAGTATTTGAAGAGGTGAAATTAAGTTTGATTTTTTCTTCTTGTTTTTTGATGTTTTGAAACTTCTCTGAATAATTCCGAGATGAAGAATTATCAAAAAAAGTTTCGCCAAGTGTGTTTGCTATCTCTTCCTTTGATGTGGCCTTTGTTCCACGTTTTGTATTTAAATGGGTGAAACTGGGTGATTTTGATTTACCAGATATTTTTCGTATCATGTCCCAAACCTTTTTAATTGGAGTTTTATAATTTAAATTCGAAACGTAGGATTTCCATGATTTGCGTTTGGAGGCCTTTATTGTTCGACGAGCATTTGCTCTGAAATTCTTTACTTTATTCAGGTTCTCCTTTGTTGGATATCTGCAGAACTTTGATAATGCTTGCTTGCGCTGTTTTATGGCATCTTTGCATTCATCATTGTACCATGGCTTGCTTTTCTTTGGATTTGTCGAGGTTTTCGGTATACTTTTATTAGCTATGTCAAGAAGAGAAGAAGTAAAATCATCTAGAGGGTCCAAGGAATTGTCAAACTTATCTATTTTGAGACTTTCTTCGCATAATAAGTGGTATAATTCCCAATTTGCTTTATTTAGTTTCCACTTTGCGTTGTGATCATTTGTGGAATTATTTACGCTTTCAATAATAACAGGGAAGTGATCACTTCCATGTTGGTCTTCACTGACCGTCCAGTCGAAGTCCAGCAGGAGAGATGGGTGACATATGGAAAGATCTAAAGAAGAAAATTTTCCTGTTGCAGGATGGAGATAAGTGTGAGATTTGTCATTCATAAGACAAAGATCGTTTTTGGTTATAAAGTCTTCAATAATATTACCTTTAGGGTTGTTATCTTTACATCCCCAAAGGATATTGTGACCATTGAAGTCACCAACTAGTATACAGGGTGAAGGGAGTTGTTTCAGTAAAATGTCTAAATGTTCGGTCTCTAAATGAAAATTTGGAGGTATATACACAGAACAAATAGTAATTTCTTTATCTAAAGTAACAGAAACCGCAACGGCTTGAAGATTGGTTACAAGTTTAATTTGTCGCTGCGGACATGAAGAGTGAACTAAGATTGAGCTTCCACCAGACGGCCTCTGGCCTTCTGAATATATATAATTGTATGTATTGAAATCTCTGATATTTAATTGATCATCAGTTTTTAAAAAAGTTTCTTGCAAGCAAAAAACTGATGGATTCAATAAGGATAAAAGTAATAAGATCTCGTTATAGTTTGACTTTAGACCTCGACAGTTCCATTGTATTATTTTGTGATTTGAATTCATTTTAGAGTTGTTAGATTTTAGTTAGACTAGCAACTAAGGATATGTTATTGGTGATTTTGATCTATTATTACTATTGTTGACGTGTGAATGTTCTGATGATCTCGATCTATTTCTGTTAGTTCGTGGGCGATCTGGAGCATCTCCTAACTCCATATCATCGCTACTGTCACTCAAAGATCCGAACCTGTTATGTTGTTGAATAACATTATTTGAACCTTTTCGTTCTCTGTTTGATGTGCTTGGTCTTTGTGTTCCTTGACTAGATTTTGATTTTGTTTCTTTCGTAGGTGGAGATGATTGACTTCTTGCTTGTCTTTCTTTCTGTTGTTGTTTCTTCCAATCTTTTCTTATCATCTCAATGGTGGCTTTTTTCAGGCCACCATCTCCTTTTTTCTCTTCAGAAGGTGTCTTTGTTTGATTTTTGTTTGTAGTGTTTGTTTGACCTTTTTGTTTCTGCAGATCTTCTGTTTGGTTGTTTGTGTTTGTTGAACTTGATTGAACTGCAGAGTCGAGAATATTGATCGGATCGGTTTGAGTGGCAGTATCAACCACAGAAACCTTTTTCATAGAAGACTGGGTGATGTTGGCATAACTGATTCCAGGAATTGGAGTTGGGGCCTCAACAAGTTTCCGCGCTTCAATGAAAGAAATATTTCTGGTAAATTTAAGACGTAAGATTTCTTTTTCTTTGTGCCAAACTTGGCATTCTTTAGAGTCAGCACTGTGTTTTTCACCACAATTAACACAGTGCAGTTCGTTTCTACATTGACTTTCTGGGTGTTCTGCTATCTGACCGCATTTCGAACAGATAGGGTCCTTAGAACACCTATCCTCATGGTGTCCATATTTCTGGCAATGATGACAACGCAAAGGATTTGGTATGTAGACTTCTACGTTGACTCTAAAGTATGCTACTTTTATTTCACCCTGGGTCCCGATGCTACTCTTAATACATTAATACATAAATACATAAAAATTCGGTTCGCATAAAGGTTCCCAACTCAGTCAATGCACCAAAGCGAAAACATAAAAATCAAATTAATCACTATAATAAACAAAGACGAGTACTCATGGCTAATTCTACTGTATGCCAGAGTAAATGAAAACCAATAGTTGAACCACGGCGGGCCAAGCCAAAGACGTATCGTCAAGCCCCAACCCACTGGTTAAAGTTTTACGAAGAGGCCGTCATTGAGTCTGAGGCCGGAACCGCCGTCGTGCAATTAAAGAGTGAAGCATAGCCATCAACAATGATTGGGTTGACAACTAGGCATGCAGTCTGCCGCATAATATCCAGGCTATAGCCGATTCTTTTATAACGGTTAATAAGATTTCTGAATTGCTCCGAAAAGTTAGATTTACCTACAATTTTTCTAAATCTGTACACTAAGTCACCGTAAAATTCGGGTTCCGATATACCTTGTTGCAGAAGCGTTTTCAGACTGACGCTATATTTTTCTAACAAGGCACTGTGTCTGCGATAAAATTTCGAAAACGCCTTACGAAGTTTAAAATAACGATAGCCCTGCCTAAGACGTTTGGCAGAAAGGGCTTTATTACGGTAGTTAAAGTCATTAAGATTTGAAGAAGCTCTGGCGAATCTTATAAGATAAGATATGTATACCCCTTATTTTAACTCTCCGTTTCGTTTTACTTCGAATCTTATTTCTTGAGATCTTGTGCCTTCGGGAATCTCCTCCTCACCGCAAATCCTCAATTCGGGGCAACGAATTACCCCTTATGAGGAATTCAGCGAGGTATGAGAGTACACTCGGACTTTGAAGTCGTGAAAAGTCTGTGCATGAAGAGTAGTCTCGGCATGGGCTTTCTTGGATACCTCAATAGGTAGCTGATTCGATGTGTGTAGCTTTTTTTTATGTTTTCAGGTTCACCAGCTATACTCTGTATGACTTTTCGTATCACAAAAGGGGACAGAGATGTTATCTGTCTGTTCTCTTCTTTGCTTTATACTAAAATGGAGCGCGAAAAATGTTGACGTGTATCATTTGTTGAGGTAGTTGGAGATTGGTTGTTTTCGTCAAAATCTGAAATATCAGAGTCTGGGGTTTGTTTAGTTCTTTTTTCATTTATCATCACCCATGATGAAGTTGTATTAAAATTCGTCCTTGTGCTCTCCGCCCACCACGGAGCCCAACAAGGGAACACATAAATGGAGTGGCTTTCCTACTCACTTGTGCTAGAGATACACAGAAGATATACTCGCACGAGCAAAATGCTGCACGATTGACCCGTTAAGCAGCCGCCTGTTAGGATTGGAAAGGTTGAGAAATAAGACTTATCGGCAAACGGTGAGTATCAGTATGATACAGGACACGGAAGAGAAAGAAAAGACTTTTTCTAGGGCTTGGCGCGACCAGCCGATTGACCGTGCCGTTGTAGACTGAATAAAGAAATGGTTTCATTGTTTAAGTAATTGTGCACATATTGTCAAATACCTTTGTTGCGGCATAACAGCCTGTAGAAAAACAACTGGGGGAGTAATGACAAAACTCTTATCCTTTTAGCAACCTTTTAGCAATTTCTGATGATAAATGGAAAAAAAAATTATACTATTTTTAGTATCTGTGCAGATTGTAAGAAAAACAAACTGATTTATACACTTTTTCAGTATCTGTACACAAAATGTCACATACCTCTGGCGTGGCCTTAAAAAATTAAAAAAAAAGAAGATATTTACACAACAATTTTTACACTTTTTTAGTATCCGTGCACAAAACGTCACATACCTCTGGCGCGGCCTAACAGCACACTTCCTGTGCGCAGTGAATAAAAAAAGGTTATAACTGCTTTAGTAAATCTGCACATATTGTCACATACCGTTGTAGAGGCATAACAACTCGTAGAAAAACAAATGGGGGAGTTGGGACAAAGCTATAATTTTTTAGCCATTTCTTATGACAAATGGAACAAATTGATTTTTATACTATTCTTCGTATCTGTGCAGACTGAAAAAAAAAAACAAAAAAAACAAAAAAAAAAAAAAAAAAAAAAAAACAACAAAAAAACAAACAAACAATTTTTACACTATTTTAGTATTGTACATAAAATGTCATTTCCTCTGGCGCGGCCTAACAGCCCGTAAGTTAAGACATGGCCTCGAGACTGAAAAAAAAAAACAAAAACTTTTAGTATTTGTGCAGACTGAAAACAAAACATTTTTACACCATTTTTTGTATCTGTGCACAAAATGTCACATACCTCTGGCGTGGCCTAACAGCCTTTAAGTTAAGACAGGCATGTGCCCGTAAGTTAAGGCAGGCATGTGCCTGTAAGTTAAGGCAGGCATGTGCATACAGAAGAAAAACAACAAGTGTTTTAAACTATTTTTAGTATCTGTGCAGACTGAAAAACTATTTTTATACTATTTTAGTGGCTGTGCACAAAATGTCACATATCTCTGGCGCGGCTTAACCGCCCGCAAGTTAAGACATGGCCTGTGCAGACTGAATAAAGAAATATTTTCACTGTTTTAGTAACTGTGCACTTATTGTCACATACCTCTGTCGCAGCATAACAGCCTGTAGAAAAACAAGTTGGGGTGTTGCGACAAAGCTCTATTTTTAGTATCTGTGTAGATTGAAAGAAAAAAAATAAAGATTTATACACTACGTTCAGTACCTGTACACAAAATGTTACATACCTCTGGCGTGGCCTAACAGCCCGTAAGTTAAGACATGGCGTGTGTAGACTAAAAAATGACTCTTACACAACTTTTAGGATCTGTGCAAACTGAAAAGAAAACAATTTTTACACTATTTTAAGTATCTGTGCAAAATGTCACATACCTCTGGCGCGGCCTAACCGACCGCAAGTTAAGACATGGCCAGTGCATACTGAAAAAAATGTTTTCAAGCTTCTAGTAAGTGTTTACATATTGTCACACACTGTTGTAGCGGCATAACAACCCGTAGAAAAACAAGCGGGGCAATAGCCACAAAGCTCTGATGATGATGAGTTCAGGTTTAACGACGCATCAACCCATGAGGGTCATTTGCGTCAAAATGGTTAACTAACATGGTTCTGTAATGAAACGATTATAATGATAAGTCATAAATGCATCAAATGTAAAACTATAACGAATTTAAAAATTAAAACAGTAATACTTTGTTAAAAAGATTGATGTATTTTAAAAACACAAGTATGTTATCAGCCGGTACATTTTCAAATAAGTATCTCAGGTCATTTGTTTGGAAGAATTGACGTCGCACAAGAGAGAATTCAATGCAGTCGATCAGGAAGTGTTTCACCGTAAAAAGTTCATTACAGCTGATACAAAATGGCGGATCTTCTCGTTTGAGTAGATAAGAATGTGTGAGTCTAGTATGACCAATACGTAGACGAGTAAGAACCACTTCTTCTCGCCTTAATGACCGATAAATGGTATTTTTACCAAGAACCGGTTTTACTTCATGTAGTTTATTAAATATCGCTCTGTCCCAGGACATCTGCCATTTGGACAAGATGTACCTGTTGATAAAAGGTTTAAAATTTGTACATGGAAGTTTAAAATTCGAAATTTCTAGATCGAGTGAGGCCTTTGCTTTTACATCGGCAGCCTCGTTACCTTTTATACCAACATGGCTAGGGAGCCAACAGAACAAAATTTCCTTAGTTTTCGATAGCTCGTGATGTTTTTTATCACGTTCTGGATTTTGGGATTTTTTGAAGATGTGTGATTTAGAGATTTCAAAACAGAAAGGGAGTCCGAGAAAATAACGAATTTGTTCTCTAAAGAGTTATTCATAATGTAATCCAAAGCCATATCAATAGCCTTGGATTCAGCAGTGAAAATAGATGAGCCATCAGGAAGGCGGATCTTTTCATGGAGCCTGCCTAATATATACGCACAGCCAACCTTATCTTCAACTTTTGAGCCATCAGTGTAGATGTGTTGATAATCTGAAAGTCGCGAGTGTAATTCTTGGAAGTTTTGTTTCATGAGATGTGAATCAGAAAGTGACTTTTTGCTGTTGTGTAAACCGAAAAGAATATTTGGTTTAGTAATGCACCAGGATGGAATATCAGAAAAAGAGTGTTTTTGAATCTTTTTAACGTTAATATTAGTAGAAATTAAAAGTGGTGCTTAGGTACGAAGGCCGAAGGATTTAATTGCGTTAGGTTTTCTTTCATAATATTCCTGAAATTGTGGTGGAAATGTGACTTCAAAAGCAGGGTTAGAAGGGTTAGCAGCAAGTCTGATGGCATACTGAAGAGACAATTTTTCTCTGCGTAGCCATAACGATGGCTCATCTGCTTCCACGTTAAGACTCGATACTGGAGACGTACGAAAAGCTCCTAATCCAAACGAAGTCCTTGATTATGTACAGTGTCTAACATCTGTAGATAAGATTTTCTAGCAGATCCATATACGAGGGACCCATAATCAAGTTTTGATCGAATTAAAGAACGATAAACGTGAAGAAGAGTTGTTCTGTCCGCTACCCAACTTGTGTGAGATAAAACTTTTAAAAGGTTCAATGCTTTTAAACATTTCGCTTTCACGTATTTTATATGGGGTATGAAGGAGAGTTTTCTATCAAATATAGCCCCAAGAAATTTTGATTCAGCAACAACTGGTATTTCAGATCCATATATGTAGAGCGCTGGATCGTTGTGTATTTTCCGTTGTTGACAGAAATGAACGCACTGAGTTTTCGATTTGGAAAATTTAAAGCCATTTCTAGTTGCCCAGTCTTCAATTCTATTTAGACATTGCTGTAGATGCCTTTCTATTGTGCGCATAGTTTACGAGCGAAAACATATACAGAAATCATCAACGTACAAAGAACCGTTTGTTTTGTAATCCAGACAGTTTATAATATCGTTTAATTTCACGTTGAATAACGTGGTTGAAAGTATTGCTCCTTGAGGAACGCCCTGTTCTTGATCATAGAGATCAGACAGGGTCGATCCTAACGCACTTGTATTGTACGATCTTCAAGAAAACTTTTAATAAAGTTTGGTAGTCTTCCTTTCATACCAAAGTTATGCAGGTCTTTTAAAATTCCATATCGCCAAGTGGTATCATAGGCTTTTTCCAAATCGAAAAATACAGCGACTACATGTTCTCGTTTGATAAAAGCATCACGGATAAAAGTTTCTAGTCTAACTAAATTATCATTGGTACTACGTTCAGCTCGGAATCCCGACTGAAGTTTTGTTACAAGATTGTTAGATTCTAAGTACCAAACAAGTCGTTTGTTTATCATTCTCTCTAGTGTTTTGCAAAGGCAACTTGTTAGCGCTATTGGTCTGTAGTTTGTTGGTTCTGCACGATCTTTTCCTGGTTTGGGAATAGATATAATTGTGGCCAAACGCCAGCTTTCTGGAAAATCTCCTGTTGTCCATATACCGTTGAAAATATGTAAAAGTGTGTCAAGAGCGGTTTCGGGAAGGTGTTTAAGCATCTGGTAATGGATGTCATCAGGGCCTGTAGCTGTATCTTTTGATACTGCGATAGCATCTTTAAGTTCTGTAATGTTAAACAGGCTGTTATATTCTTCAGTATTTAAAGAGGTAAAATTAAGTTTGATTTTTGCTTCTTGCTTTTTGATGTTTTGAAACTTCTCTGAATAATTCCGAGATGAAGAATTATCCAAAAAGTTTCGCCAAGTGTGTTTGCTATCTCTTCCTTTGATGTGGCCTTTGTTCCACATTTTGTATTTAAGTGGATGAAACTGGGTGATTTTGATTTACCAGATATTTTTTCGTATCATGTCCCAAACCTTTTTAATTGAGTTTTATAATTTAAATTCGAAACGTAAGATTTCCATGATTTGCGTTTGGAGGCCTTTATTGTTCGACGAGCCTTTGCTCTGAAATTCTATACTTTATTCAGGTTCTCCTTTGTTGGATATCTGCAGAACTTTGATAATGCTTGCTTGCGCTGTTTTATGGCATCTTTGCATTCATCATTGTACCATGGCTTGCTTTTCTTTGGATTTGTCGAGGTTTTCGGTATTTTGTTTGTGTTGAGGTTTTACGGCCCAGTCAACCCAATGGGGTCATGTCGAGCGCGGTCAGTTTACCTAACCACACGTTTACTGGGCAGGCTTAGTCCTCTAAGCGGTTAACCAGTATTGTGCACATTCTTTCGCCAGAAACTGACAACTGCCCTTCTTGAATCAGCGGAAGGGAGAGAATTACCGTAGAAAATATTTCATGATCAATCTCCACGAAAGAATGTTGCCGACCTCGGCGGGGGTTGAACCCGCGACCTCCTGGTCTCCAGTCGGACGGCGCATCCAACTGAGCCACCGAGGCCGGCAAGGTTTTCGGTATACTTTTGTTAGAGATGTCGAGAAAAGAAGTAAAATCATCTAGAGGATCCAAGGAATTCTTAAACTTATCTATTTTGAGACTTTCTTCACATAATGAGTGATACAATTCCCAATTTGCTTTATTTAGTTTCCACTTTGCGTTGTGATCGCTCGTGGAATTATTTACGCTTTCAATAATAACAGGGAAGTGGTCACTTCCATGTTGATCTTCACTGACCGTCCAATCGAAATCCAGCAGTAGAGATGGATGACATAGGGAAAGATCTAAAGAAGAAAAATTTCCAGTTGCAGGATGGAGATAGGTGTGAGATTTGTCATTCATAAGACAAAGATCGTTTTTGGTTATAAAGTATTCAATAATATTACCTTTAGGGTTGTTATATTTACATCACCAAAGGATATTGTGACCATTGAAGTCACCAACTAGTATATAGGGTGAAGGGAGTCATTTGAGTAAACTGTCTAAATGTTCGGTCTCTAAATGAAAATTTGGAGGTATATACACAGAACAAATAGTAATTTCTTTATCTAAAGCGACAGAAACCGCAACGGCTTGAAGATTGGTTACAAGTTTAATTTCTCGCTGGGGACATGAAGAGTGAACTAAGATTGAGCTTCCACCAGGCCGTTTGAATATAGATAATTGTATGTAATGAAATTTCTGATATTTAATTGATCATCAGTTTTTAAAAAAGTTTCTTGCAAGCAAAAAACTGATGGACTCAATAAAGATAAAAGTAATAAGATCTCGTTTTAGTTTGACTTTAGACCTCGACAGTTCCATTGTATTATTTTGTGATTTGAATTCATTTTAGAATTGTTAGATTTTAGTTAGACTAGCAACTAAGGATATGTTATTGGTGATTTTGATCTATTATTACTATTGTTGATGTGTGAATGTTCTGATGATCTCGATCTATTTCTGTTAGTTCGTGGGCGATCTGGAGCTTCTCCTAACTCCATATCATCGCTACTGTCACTCAAAGATCCGAACTTGTTATGTTGTTGAATAACATTATTTGAACCTTTTCGTTCTCTGTTTGATGTGCTTGGTCTTTGTGTTCCTTGACTAGATTTTGATTTTGTTTCTTTCGTAGGTGGAGATGATTGACTTCTTGCTTGTCTTTCTTTCTGTTGTTGTTTCTTCCAATCTTATCATCTCCATGGTGGCTTTTTTTTTCAGGCCAGTCTCTCCTTTTTTCTCCTCAATAGGTGTCTTTGTTTGATTTTTGTTTGACCTTTTTGTTTCTGCAGATCTTCTGTTTTGCCGTTTGTGTTTGTTGTATTTGATTGTACTGCAGAGTCGAGAATAGTGATCGGATCGGTTTGAGTGTCAGTATCAACCACGGAAACCTTTTTCATAGAAGACTGGGTGATGTTGGCATAACTGATTCCAGGTATTGGAGTTGGGGCCTCAACAAGTTTCCGCGCTTCAACGAAATATTTCTGGTAAACTTAAGACGTAGAATTTCCTTTTCTATGTGCCAAATTCGGCATTCTTTAGAGTCAGCACTGTGTTTTTCACCACAATTGACACAGTGTAGTTTGTTGCTACATCTACTTTCGAGGTGTTCTCCTGTTTGACCGCATTTCGAACAGATAGGGTCTTTAGAACACCTATCCTCATGGTGTCCATATTTTTGGCAATTATGACAACGCAAGGGATTTGGTACGTAGACTTCTACGTTGACTCTAAAGTATGCCACTTTGACCGTTTTGGGTAAAACTGGCGTATTGAAAGTAAAAACAAAGGTGTTTGTGTCTTTTAACTCTCCGTTTCGTTTTATTTTAAATCTTTTTACACCAGTTACTCCTTGAGATCTTGTGCCCTCGAAAATCTCCTCCTCGCCGCATTTCCTCAATTCGAGACAACGAATTACCCCTTTTGAGGAATTCACCGAGGTATGAGGGTACACTCGGACTTTCAAGTCGTGATGATGATGATGATGAGTTCAGGTTTAACGACGCATCAACCCATGAGGGTCATTTGCGTCAAAATGGTGAACTAACATGGTTCTGTAATGAAACGATTATAATGATGATGAGTTCAGGTTTAACGACGCATCAACCCATGAGGGTCATTTGCGTCAAAATGGTGAACTAACATGGTTTTGTAATGAAACGATTATAATGATAAGTCATAAATGCATCAAATGTAAAACTAGAACGAATTTAAAAATTAAAGCAGTTATACTTTGTTAAAAAGATTGATGTGTTTTAAAAACATAAGTATGTTATCAGTTGGTACGTTTTCAAATAAGTATCTCAGGTCATTTGTTTGGAAAACTTGACGTCGTATATGAGAGAATTCAATGCAATCGATCAGAAAGTGTTTTACTGTAAAAGGTTCATTACAGCTGATACAAAATGGCTGATCTTCTCGTTTGATTAGATAAGAATGTGTGAGTCTAGTATGACCTATACGTAGACGAGTAAGAACTACTTCTTCTCGCCTTAATGACCGATAAATATTATTTTTACCAAGAGCCGGTTTAATTTCATGTAGTTTATTGAATGTCGCTCTGTCCCATGACAGCTGCCATTTGGATGTACCTGTTGGTAAAAGGTTTAAAATCTGTACATGGAAGTTTAAAATTCGAAATTTCTAGATCGAGTGAGGCCTTTGTTTTTACGTCGGCAGCCTCCTTACCTTTTATGCCAACATGGCTGGGGAGCCAACAGAACAAAGTTTCCTTAGTTTTCGATAGCTCGTGATGTTTTTTTATCACGTTCTAGATTTTGGGATTTTTTGAAGATGTATGATTTAGAGATTTCAAAACAGAAAGGGAGTCCGAGAAAATAACGAATTTGTTCTCTAAAGAGTTATTCATAACGTAATCCAAACCATATCAATAGCCTTGGATTCAGCAGTGAAAATAGATGAGCCATCAGGAAGACGGATCTTTTCATGGTGGCTGCCCGATATATACGCACAGCCAACCTAATCTTCAACTTTTGAGCCATCAGTGTAGATGTGTTGATAATCTGAAAGTCGCGACTGTAATTCTTGGAAGTTTTGTTTCATGAGATGTGAATCAGAAAGTGACTTTTTGCTGTTGTGTAAATCGAAAAGAATATTTGGTTTAGTAATGCACCAGGATGGAATATCAGAAAAAGAGTGTTTTTGAATGTTTTTAATGTTAATATTAGAAGATTCTAAAAGTGGTGCTATACGAAGGCCGAAGGATTTAATAGCGTTAGGTTTTCTTTCATAATATTCCTGAAATTGTGGTGGAAATGTGACTTCAAAAGCAGGGTTAGAAGGGTTGGCAGCAAGTCTGATGGCATACTGAAGATACAATTTTTCTCTGCGTAGCCATAACGATGGCTCATCTGCTTCCACGTTAAGACTCGATACTGGAGATGTACGAAAAGCTCCCAATGGCAAACGAAGTCCTTGATTATGTACAGTGTCTAACATCTGTAGGTAAGATTTTCTAGCAGATCCATAAACGATGGACCCATAATCAAGTTTTGATCGAATTAAAGAACGATACAGGTGAAGAAGAGTTATTCTGTCCGCTCCCCAACTTGTGTGAGATAAAACTTTTAAAAGGTTTAATGCTTTTAAACATTTCGCTTTCAAGTACTTTATATGGGGTATGAAGGAGAGTTTTTTTTATCAAATATAACCCCAAGAAATTTTGATTCAGCAACAACTGGTATTTGAGATCCATATATGTACAGCGCTGGATCGTTGTGTATTTTCCGTTGTTGACAGAAATGAACGCACTGAGTTTTCGATTTGGAAAATTTAAAGCCATTTCTAGTTGCCCAGTCTTCAATTCTATTTAGACATTGCTGTAGATGTCTTTCTATTGTGCGCATATTTTTCGAGCGATAACAAATACAAAAATCATCAATGTACAAAGAACCATCTGTTTTGTAATCCAGACAGTTTATAATATCGTTTAATTTCACGTTGAATAACGTTGTTGAAAGTATTGCTCCTTGAGGAACGCCCTGTTCTTGATCATAGAGATCAGACAGGGTCGATCCTACACGCACTTGTATTGTACGATCTTCAAGAAAACTTGTAATAAAGTTTGGTAGTCTTCCTTTCATACCAAAGTTATGTAGGTCTTTTAAAATTCCATATCGCCAAGTGGTATCATAGGCTTTTTCCAAATCGAAAAATACAGCGACTACATGTTCTCGTTTGATAAAAGCATCACGGATAAAAGTTTCTAGTCTAACTAAATTATCATTGGTACTACGTTCAGCTCGGAATCCCGACTGAAGTTTTGTTATAAGATTGTTAGATTCTAAGTACCAAACAAGTCGTTTGTTTATCATTCTCTCTAGTGTTTTGCAAAGGCAACTTGTTAGCGCTATTGGTCTGTAGTTTGTTGGTTCTGCATGATCTTTCCCTGGTTTGGGAATAGGTATAATTGTGGCCAAACGCCAGCTTTCTGGAACAACTCCTGTTGTCCATATATCGCTGAAATTATGTAAAAATGTGTCAAGGGCGGTTTCGGGAAGGTGTTTAAGCATCTGGTAATGGATGTCATCAGGGCCTGTAGCTGTATCTTTTGATACTGCGATAGCATTTTAAGTTCTGTAATGTTAAACAGGCTGTTATATTCTTCAGTATTTGAAGAGGTGAAATTAAGTTTGATTTTTTCTTCTTGTTTTTTCATGTTTTGAAACTTCTCTGAATAATTCCGAGATGAAGAATTATCCAAAAAAGTTTCGCCAAGTGTGTTTGCTATCTCTTCCTTTGATGTGGCCTTTGTTCCACGTTTTGTATTTAAGTGGGTGAAACTGGGTGATTTTGATTTAACAAATATTTTTCGTATCATGTCCTAAACCTTTTTAATTGGAGTTTTATGATTTAAATTCGAAACGTAAGATTTCCATGATTTGCGTTTGGAGGCCTTTATTGTTCGACGAGCCTTTGCTCTGAAATTCTTTACTTTATTCAGGTTCTCCTTTGTTGGATATCTGCAGAACTTCGATAATGCTTGCTTGCGCTGTTTTATGGCATCTTTGCATTCATCATTATACCATGGCTTGCTTTTCTTTGGATTTGTCGAGGTTTTCGGTATACTTTTGTTAGAGATTTCGAGAAGAGAAGTAAAATCATCTAGAGGATCCAAGGAATTGCTAAACTTATCTATTTTGAGACTTTCTTCACATAGTGAGTGATACAATTCCCAATTTGCTTTATTTAGTTTCCACTTTGCGTTGTGATCGTTCGTGGAATTATTTACGCTTTCGATAATAACAGGGAAGTGGTCACTTCCATGTTGATCTTCATTGACCGTCGAATCGAAATCCAGCAGTAGAGATGGATGACATAGGGAAAGATCTAAAGAAGAAAAAATTCCAGTTGCAGGATGTAGATAGGTGTGAGATTTGTCATTCATAAGACAAAGATCGTTTTTGGTTATAAAGTATTCAATAATATTACCTTTAGGGTTGTTATCTTTACATCCCCAAAGGATATTGTGACCATTGAAGTCACCAACTAGTATATAGGATGAAGGGAGTTGTTTGAGTAAAGTGTCTAAATGTTCGGTCTCTAAATGAAAATTTGGAGGTATATACACAGAACAAATAGTAATTTCTTTATCTAAAGTGACAGAAACCGCAACGGCTTGAAGACTGGTAACAAGTTTAATTTCTCGCTGGGGACATGAAGAGTGAACTACGATTGAGCTTCCACCGGACGGCCTCTGGCCTTCTGAATATATATAATTGTATGTAATGAAATCTCTGATATTTAATTGATCATCAGTTTTTAAAAAAGTTTCTTGCAAGCAAAAAACTGATGGACTCAATAAAGATAAAAGTAATAAGATCTCGTTATAGTTTGACTTTAGACCTCGACAGTTCCATTGTATTATTTTGTGATTTGAATTCATTTTAGAATTGTTAGATTTTAGTTAGACTAGCAACTAAGGATATGTTATTGGTGATTTTGATCTATTATTACTATTGTCGACGTGTCAATGTTCTGATGATCTTGATCTATTTCTGTTAGTTCGTGGGCGATCTGGAGCTTCTCCTAACTCCATATCATCGCTACTATCACTCAAAGATCCGAACCTGTTATGTTGTTGAATAACATTATTTGAACCTTTTCGTTCTCTGTTTGATGTGCTTGGTCCTTGTGTTCATTGACTAGATTTTGATTTTGTTTCTTTCATAGGTGGAGATGATTGACTTCTTGCTTATCTTTCTTTCTGTTGTTGTTTCTTCCAATCTTTTCTTATCATCTCAATGGTGGCTTTTTTCAGGCCACCCTCTCCTTTTTTCTCTTCAGAAGGTGTCTTTGTTTTATTTTTGTTTGTAGTGTTTGTTTGACCTTTTTGTTTCTGCAGATCTTCTGTTTGGCTGTTTGTGTTTGTTGAACTTGATTGAACTGCAGATTCGAGAATATTGATCGGATTTGTTTGAGTGGCAGTATCAACCACAGAAACCTTTTTCATAGAAGACTGGGTGATGTTGGCATAACTGATTCCAGGTATTGGAGTTGGGGTCTCAACAAGTTTCCGCGCTTCAACGAAAGAAATATTTCTGGTGAACTTGATACGCAAGATTTCCTTTTCTTTGTGCCAAATTCGGCATTCTTTAGAGTCAGCACTGTGTTTTTCACCACAACTGACACAGTGTAATTCGTTGCTACATCTATTTTCGAGGTGTTCTCCTGTTGGACCGCATTTCGAACAGATAGGGTCTTTAGAACACCTATCCTCATGGTGTCCATATTTTTGGCAATTATGACAACGCAAGGGATTTGGTACGTAGACTTCTACGTTGACTCTAAAGTATGCCACTTTGACCGTTTGGGGTAAAACTGGCGTATTGAAAGTAAAAACAAAGGTGTTTGTGTCTTTTAACTCTCCGTTTCGTTTTATTTTAAATCTTTTTACTCCAGTTACTCCTTGAGATCTTGTGCCCTCGAGAATCTCCTCCTCGCCGCAATTCCTCAATTCGGGACAACGAATTACCCCTTTTGAGGAATTTAGCGAGGTATGAGGGTACACTCGGTTTTTCAAGTCGTGAAAAGTCTGTGCACGAAGAAGATTCTCGGCATGGGCTTTGTTGGATACCTCAATGAGTAGCTGATTCGATCTGTGTAGTTTTTTTTATGTTTTCAGGTTCACCAGCAATACTCTGTATGATTTTTTGTATTAGGAACGGTGACAGAGATGTTATCTGTCTGTTCTCTTTTTTGCTTTCAACTAAAATGAAGCGTGGAAAGTGTTGAGGAGAGGTATCATTTGTTGAGGTAGTTGGAGTTTGAGAATTTTCGTCAAAATCTGAATTATCAGTGTCTGGGGTTTGTTTAGTTCTTTTTCTTTTATCATTACCCATGATGAAGTTGTATTAAAATTCGTCCTCCGTGCTCTCCGCCCACCACGGAGCCCAACAACGAAACACATAAATGGAGTGTCTTTCCTACTCATTTGTGCTAGAGATACACAGAAGATATACTCGCACGAGCAAAATGCTGCACGATTGACCCGTTAAGCCGCCGCCTTCTTAGGATTGGAAAGATTGAGAAATAAGAATTATGGGCAAACGGTGCGTATCAGTATGATACAAAAGACAAGGAAGAGAAAGAAAAGATTTTTCCTAGGGCTTGACGCGACCAGCCGATTGACCGTGCCGGGTCTCACGGACACCCTTCTACACGGAAATCTGGGCCAAAGAGGCGTGTTGAGCCATCAGGAGAGAACAAACTCCCAATAAATCTCAACCTCCAGGATCCCTTCTTCCGGCTTACGGGTTGCCACCCACGGCAAACGGGTGGTATTTCCTCTTCGCTCTTCCCAAAGAAGACAATTACTGCTCACCAAGCTAGCAACGTTCCCAGTGGGAATTGAGCCCCCAGGGCATCGACAAGGCGGAAAGTTTAATACCCAGGGGTTCAAGTCGTGAAAAGTCTGTGCACGAAGAAGAATCTCGGCATGGGTTTTCTTGGATACCGCAATGAGTAGCTGATTCGATCTGTGTAGTTTTTTGATGTTTTCAGGTTCATCAGCTATATTCTGTATGATTTTTTGTATTAGAAACGGTGACAGAGATGTTATCTGTCTGTTCTCTTCTTTGCTTTCAACTAAAATAAAGCGTGGAAAGTGTTGAGGAGACGTATCATTTGTTGAGGTAGTTGGAGGTTGAGAATTTGCGTCAAAATCTGAATTTTCAGTGTCTGGGGTTTGTTTAGTTCTTTTTCTTTTATCATTACCCATGATGAAGTTGTATTAAAATTCGTCCTCCATGCTCTCCGCCCACCACGGAGCCCAACAAGGGAACACATAAATGGAGTGGCTTTCCTACTCACTTGTGCTAGAGATACACAGAATATAAACTCGCACGAGCAAAATGCTGCACGATTGACCCGTTAAGCCGCCGCCTTCTTAGGATTGGAAAGATTGAGAAATAAGAATTATGGGCAAACGGTGCGTATCAGTATGATACAAAAGACAAGGAGGAGAAAAAAAAGATTTTTCCTAGGGCTTGGCGCGACCAGCCGATTGACCGTGCCGGGTCTCACGGACACCTTTCAACACCGAAATCCAGGCCAAAGAGGCGTGTTGAGTCATCAGGAGAGAACAAACTCCCAATAACTCTCAACCTCCAGGATCCCTTCTTCCGGCTTACGGGTTGCCACCCACGGCAAACGGGTGGTATTTCCTCTTCGCTCTTCCCAAAGGGGACAATTACTGCTCACCAAGCTAGCAACGTTCCCAGTGGGAATTGAGCCCCCAGGGCCTCGACAAGGCGGAAAGTTAAATACCCAGGGGCCACAAAGCTCTAATTTGCTTGCCATTTCTTATGACAAAAGGAATAAATTGATTTTTATACTATTTTTAGTTCCTGTGCAGACTGAAAAGAAAAAATATTTTAACACTATTTTTAGTATCTGTGCACAAAACATCACATACCTCTGGCGCGGCCGAACAGCCCGTAAGTTAAGACATGGCCAGAATTAAAAAAAAATGTTTTCTCTGTTTTAGTAACCACTGTGGTATACCGGACAGTGGCTTCAAACGGAACTTGCGACTCTGTCCGACGGGTAATCGCATACTTGGGGTTTGGATTTCAGGCAGGTCGCTTGTTTATTTTTTGTTATTGTTTTTGATAACAGCCAGCCCGTTTGGATGCTAGCAGAAACGAGATTAGATAATAATTGTTCACTCATAATAGCAAAGTGCTTGAGAAATGGCCTTTTAGTCGGGAGAGACTTTAAGACTCAATGGACGATCACGGCGAATATTGCGTTTTCACTTCGACTGAGCGTCAAGAAAATGTATTTTCCAATAATTATCTCAGTCAAAACAAAGACCTGTTAGACCCTTAGAACGCGAAAACCATTTCCTTCGTCATATACAATCATTATTTAGCCCAGTTTCCCGGAAATATGATTTCCGACGGATAAACAGTATAACACTGTCTTAGAGATGACTGTCCGCAGTCTTGTCTTAGATGCTTTTTTGACTGTCCGCAAACTTGTGAATATAGGAGATACAAGTAGTGAGTATTTTTCAACTGGTTTTAACCCATTTATTCCTAGTATCCCATAAAAGGGACAGTGGCAAACAGTGTAGACCCAGATCAGGCACTGCAGAACGCGGCGTCTGATCAGGGTCTACACTGTTTGCATTAAATACATTGTTATGAAACATACTACTTATAAAACTAACAAGACACCTTTCTGCTGGAAATGGATCGGTCCAAAGAGATAAGGTAGAAGAGTCTATTTCAGCCATTTGTTTTACGGATACTGGTCTAGAAACATACCTCAAGGTATTATCTCGTCAGAGTAACTACAAACGGGGATTAACTGGCATTTCTTCGTCTGTTTTGAAAAGGAGATCCTTTTGAAGCAAGGATATTGAATAAGATATGAATATACAAGGCTAGGTTTTATTGAGTGGTTATCAAAAGTAGTTGTCGGCGACAAGGTATATTCCAAATAATTAAAAAAGAATTATTTATCCCAAGGGACTAGGAAATATTAACAGCACTATGGGAATTTAAGGCTCCACACTGCACTGAACAACAGCTATATGTTCTGAAAATGATATCTTCTGTACAACACCAAACAAAATATATTCGACACGTTGTTGTACAAACTTCAGATCTCTCCCAAAATAGAAACTAAATATGTAGTTTGAATTGAGCCATGTCACGAGAAAATCTGTTTTGTCATAGGCGAACAGCAAAGGCGAAGATCAGTCCGCGCATCCGCGCAGTCTGATTAGCATATTAAAGGAGAGCGCATTGTAAAATGTCTGTATGAATAGCAATAAATAACTTTTTTAAAACCATAAATAGTGATGCAAGATTGATCAAACTATTCGCTACATAGAAAGTAAATACTGTTTTAAAAATTGAAACTTTGAAGACCCTAACTGCCTTCTGTAGCCTAGCAAACCGGTTTGAATCTTACATAGTAACAAACCCCTGAAGCTGATGTTTTCTCATGGTTTGGCTGGATTATGTTATTTCAAGTTGTCGTTAATTTGATATATATCTCAACAGTCAGAGCTTGTCGCAATAAATCATTACAGGATCGGTGTACACTGTGGTTAGTCTCATTATGGCATCTGTGAGATATGGCCATATAGACTTTTGTGACAAATAGGTAAGCGTATACTTTTAAATTAATAGACTTGTTTGTTTTGTTTGTGTTGAGGTTTTACGGCCCAGTCAACCCAATTGGGTCATATCGAGCGCATACCTGTATTGTTTACTGGTACATTGAATTGTTAATTTGTTCTTGGAGACCGGGAGGAGTTTAATTATGCACCTCCCTCGGATGCGTTCATTTTTTAAATCGGTATTTAAGTTATACCGTCTTTATCCCAAGTTTTGGGATACCTTGTCTACTTACCATAATTGTGAAATGGTCCGTCCATTCTACTACCTCTTGATGTTTCTGTAATAGTGCTGTGTGTATGGCAAACAATGTAGACCCTGATCAGATGCCGTGTACTGCGGCGTCTGATCTGTGTCTACAATGTTAACAAACGTCTTTCTGTCCCAATACTTAGGGTTATTACGGTAATTACTTTCATTTCTAACAAACACTCATTGAATTTGAGAAAATCCTAATGTTATGCGCATTGCTTGATGAACATACAACAAACACAGTCTTGAGATTTCTTGCTACGCTCCTTTTTTTCTCTATTATTTTACCTATTGTTTTCAAATGGTTGAATGCCGGATAGAGAGGATAAATGTATACTTCAAGTCATCTCTCTTATTCATTTACTTTCCTAAGAGTCCTGATCCACTTGTGAAGCGATTGGTACTTTTGTCAATTATTATACCATTGTTTAATTTAGATTTTACGGCCCAGTCAACACTGTCTACTCGTCATACCATATAAGCACACCAAATCTCGTAAAACCCTACACTGGCTCAAATACTTTTCGAGAGAAACGCTGTTCAACCAAATTTATGAATAGACTGAGTTATTTTGATAGTGATGGGCAATGTCATTTGCTCACATTTAGGCCACGCCCGGCCTCCACGAAAACATTCACTATATTCCTGTGTTTTTCACGGGTATTTCGGTAGTATTTCGGTATTTCAGTAAGTCGTGTGACCGCCTATAAGACCTTCTAGAGCTGGGGTTTTGATTTTGCATTCATCGCTCCTGGGAACAAGTGGAGCTACTTTCACTTTTTCTGTTGTTGGTTCACTGTATATGAAACAACCATTGTTGTTTACAATAGTAGGTGTCACAGGAAAATTCCGTGTTAACCAACTTGCGGCATTTGCCGAATCTTTTCCCACAAATTTTCTTGTTTTTATTTTTTCATCCGGGTGTCTGATAATCCTGTGGTCAATTATCTCAGTAAATTGACCACAAGACAATTCACACGTCTTGCACTTGTATTTGTTCACTAAGCTCATCGTGTAATCGAAATCTGAAAACAGTGGAGACAAATATTTTATAAGGCAAACACAATAGGCATGTTTATAGCAAGCCATTTTACTATTTACTGTGGAAAATAGATAACTTTTATATCTTATATCCTATATAAGACATCTGATATATCATATAAGATATCTGATTTACTAAATGAGATAGCTTATTTAATTGAATAAATGAAATATCCTCTTTACTTTATCATATATCTTATATCCTATATATGATATCTTATATACCAAATAAGATATCTTATATGTCAAACTAGATATCTTAAATGGTATTTATCTTATACATTACACTATATTAATTATCTTATTTTCTATATCAGATGTCATATATCAAATATAAGATATCTTATTTACTAAAGAAAACATCTTTTAAAATGTTATATTAGATATATGATACGTTTAAGCAAGTTAGATATCTTAAAGGTTATATCACATATAAATTTGAGGGAAAATAAAACCAACAGCAAACAATTATCCCCTCAAGGCGAAAATTTCGCAGAAATGGTCCACTCACAAATATCAAAACATTTCCAAACCGGCCATACTCAAAAGAGAATGAATAAAACATTCAAACCCTTGGCACTCGTGTCTAAACAAAATTGAGATTCATTCGTTTCATGCATTCGTGACGTAATGTAAACTTATCATTCACTTTCAAAGGAGATTTTATTGTTAACAAAGTTTAGCCTGCGTATAGTAAAATTTTCTGGTCGAGACCGTGGATACATTCGTTTTCTTAATCGGTATTTAAGTTATACCGTATTTATCCTAAGTTTTCGGATGCTTCAATTTCTTACCATACTTGTTTAAAATTTGGAATAGTCTACCACCTCTTGATGCGTCTGTTATATTGCGTACTGTGGCGTCTGATCTGGGTCTACACTGTTTACAAAGGCCTATCTGTCTCAGTACTTAGAGATTTTACGGTAATTACTTCACCTCAAACAAACACTCCTTGAACATACAGTGTGTTTTTGTACTTTTGTCATTTCTTTTAGATTTTTTGTTTGAGTGGTTTAATGGTCCAGTCAACACTACTAGGGTCATGCCAGGCCGGTCGAGTAATCTACTAATCATATAAGCACACCAAGTTTCGGTTAGGCCCTGCTTTAGCTCAAATAGTTACCGAGATAGCTTGCTGACAACATTTCATAATCATTATGTTACAAGCGGCATAACCCCGTTAAAATTTAGTTAATTGGGTAATTGATTCATCATTCTCAATCAGCATACCAAGTGTCAAGGTTCTAAATCAAACCCGTTTCGAGATATCTTGCTGACTAGAGTTTATTGTGTCGGTCAAAAAACTCATGAACTACGTCAGACGGAAACCATACGAATGTTGTTGTTTTTTTTTTTTTTTTTTTTTTCTGATTCTTTACACAAAATTTCAATATCCTATCTCTATGCAAAGTGTGTAGAACGAATGAAAGAACGAACAAACTACCCAAATACAATACACTCCTCCAGTTTACCAGTTTACTAGTTTATTAAATAAGCCTCAGGTTTACAATATTTGTAAACAACAAGAGAATAATATAGTACATACTAAACATGTGCAACATTTACAATATTGTGGTACAGAGACATATATAAAAATTCTAACCTTAGAGCATCTTGTCATTCTTTCTGTCGTTCCTTTCTTTGATTTTCTTAATTGTGCAATTCATAGTTCTGATGGATGTCTAACTCTGAATGGAGTAGTTCTGAGCACGAGCTCTGCGACAGGTGCTAGGACCGACACTATGTATATGAAATAATGTATTTCTAACAAAGAAGAATATCCTTAAAATTAGAAATGAACTTGTCCAGTGTATAAGGAAGAAGATTTTATTTTGTAAAAGTGGGTTAATCTATATTGTCGAGGTCAAAGATGAAAAATGTCGGACACATCTGTAACAAATATATATATACAAAATTTACAATGGACTGCGTCTACCGGACGTAGTCATTCATTTCGAGTATAATAACAGTTACAGTGCTCAGATTTAGGCCAAATTTAGCGAATAGTATTTTTTAACGTTTCCAAGGACTTCCGTATTCCTTGTCTTCTGCAGAAGAGATTATGCAAGAGAGACTATTCTAGTTGTATAGTAAATGGTAAAATAAATGTGAAGATAGAAGACGAAATGTAAAGAATGCCGGACACATAGATAGATAGATAGAAGGGCGGATGGACGGACGGTAGGATGGATGGATCGATGGATGGATGGATCGATCGATAGATATGCCTATATATGTGGGTTGAAGGTCTTGTTGGACACAGTCTCTTTCGCTGCTTCCAGCGACCGATATATTCGTATAAAGAGCTGCACATTACCAGCATTCTTGAGATTTGGTTATCACAGTGTTTCTAGATCCTTCTCACCTTTTCATTGGTTCAAGACAGGCAACTTTAGCATATGGTCAATGGCCAAAGAATGGGTACTAAGTATTCGTAAACTGCCTAGTAGTCTTATGATGACAACTGACCACGACCGGAATGACTTAAAATGGGTCAATGGGTCGTAGAACATCAACATAACAACAAAATCTCAACAGACCTTTCAAGAAACATTTGTATTGAGGGGTAACTGGTCGAGCTAATCGAAGCAGTACCTCAGTACGGTCTTAAATCACTTATCATGTTAGTAATATGTGTTTTGAATATGTTTGAATGTTAATTCAACCATTGTGATCGATAGTGTTGTCGGTACTTAAAATAAAATGATATTGCATATTTGACTGAATAAAAGCATTTTTATTTAAATTTGATTTTATGCATTTAATTGTATTTCACCGACATTGCATTGTAGATGCGACTAACTATGTCTCTAGACGAGTATCCATAAGACTGCAGTCGCATAAAGCATTAAAATCAATTGAAAACTTCTGACCGGCTGTAATTTTATAGTCGCAAGTTTGCGGACAGTCAAAAAAGCACTGGTGGCAACTATTGATTACGTACAGTAGCAAGACTGCGGACAGTCGTGCCGAAGACAGTGTACAACTGTTTATTCATTGAAAATCATAAATCGGGGAAATTGTGCTACATAGTTGTTGTACAAGGCGAGGGAAATACATTTCGCTCTCAAAAGGTCAAATATCCTTTGACTGGGATAATTATTAGAAAACACATTTTATTGACGCTCCCTTGAAGTGAAAAAAATATATTCGCCGTGATCGACCCAGACATCTTTGAGTCTCTCCATTCCAGAAGACCCCTTTCTCTCTCGCATTTAGCTATTATGAGGGAACAGTTATTACCTAATCTCGTTTCTGCTAGCATCCAAACGGGCTGGCTGTAATCAAAAACAATAAAAAAATTAAATAAACAAGTGACCTACCTGAAATCCAAACCCCAAGTAAGCGATTACCCGTCGGACAGAGTCGCAAGTTCCGTTTGAAGCCACTGTCCGATATACCACAGTGGTAACTGTGCACATATTGTCACATACCGTTGTAGAGGCATAACAACCCGTAGAAAAAAAAAAGGGGGGTGGGGGCGGGGGGGAGGGGGGAGGAGTTACGACAAAGCTCTAACTTATTAGCCATTTCTTATGACAAATGGAACAAATTGATTTTTATACTATTTTTAGTATTTGTGCAGACTGAAAAAAATAAACAAACTATTTTTACACTATTTTTAGTATTGTACACAAAATGTCGCTTACTCTGGCGCGGCCTAACAGCACGTTAATTAAGACATGATCTGTGTAGACTGAAAAAATAAAGAGTTTTACACAACTTTTAGTATTTGTGCAGACTGGAAAAAAAAAAAAAAAAAAAAAAAAGATTTTTACACAACTTCCAGTATTTGTGCAGACTGAAAACAAAACAATTTTTACGCCATTTTAGTATCTGTGCACAAAATTTCACCTACCTCTGGCGCGCCTAACAGCCCGTAAGTTAAGACGTGACTTGTGTAGAAAAAAACAACTGCTTTTTAACTATTTTTAGTATCTGTGCAGACTGTAAAAATGTTTTTTTTTACACTTTTGAAAGTGTCTGTGCACAAAATGTCACATACTCTGGCGCGGCCCAACAGCCCGTAAGTTAAGACATGACCTGTGCAGACTGAATAAAGGAATGTTTTCACTGTTTTAGTAACCGTGCACATATTGTCACATACCTTTGTCACGGCATAACAGCCCGTAGAAAAACAAGTGGGGGAGTTACGACAAAGCTCTATCTTTTTCTGCCATTTCTGATGACAAATGGAACAAACTAATTTTTATGCTATTTTTAGTATCTTTGCAGACTATAAGAAAACAAACGACAATGGCCTCTGTAGACTGAACAAGAGGGCCATGATGGCTCTGTAACGCTCACCTGAGCAACATAGCACTTTGAGAGCCTGATCTAGAACTGATCAAAGCAAACATTCTGATCAAAGTTCAAAATGATTACATTAACAAGTAAGACAATGTAGCATGTCTAATGGACTGTGAAATAAAGGTCAAGGTCAAATATGGATGACTGCACTCAAGAGGCGATGCTAAGATGTATGCATGTACTAAGTATCACTGGCTGTAGGAGCAATAGTTACTGAGAAACTGATCCAAACATAAACACTTCACAAGAACCAAATATCACTCTGTAGGACCAATAATTACTGAGAAACTGACCTAAATGGAAAAACTTAAGTGAGTCACTGGACAGAAAACTATACATCACCTTGAAATCATCACGACAAACATTTTGAGCAAGATTCATGATGATCACTTCAAAAATGTGACCTCTAGAGCATCAACAAGGTTTTCCTTTGATTTGGCCAGGTGGACTAGCTTTTGATATCAAGTGACCCAGTTTTAAACTAGACCTAGAAATCATCAAAACCAACATTATGAGCAATATTTATGATGATTATTTTAAAAATGTGACCTCTGGAGTGTTAACAGTTTTCTGCTGATTTGGCCAGGTCACCTAGTTTTTAACACTATGTGACCCAGTTTCAAACTTGACCTAGAAATCAAGACAAACATTTTGAGCAAGATTCATGATGATTATCCAAGTGACCCAGTTTCGAACTTGGCCTAGAACTCATGAAGACAAACATTTTGAGCAAGATTCATAATGATTGCTTGAAAAATGTGACCGCCAGAGTGATAAGATTTTACGCTGATTTGGCCAGGTGACCTAGGTTTTGACCCCAGGTGTTCCAGTTTCGAATTTGACCTAGAAATCATCAAGACAAACATTTTGAGCCAGATTCATGATGATTGCTTCAAAACTGTGACCGCTAGAGTGCTAACAAGGTTTTCTGCTGATTTGGCCCGGTGACCTAGTTTTGACCCTACGTGACCCAGTTTCAAACATATCCTAAAACTCATCAAGACATACATTTTGAAAAAGATTCATGATTATTGCTTCAAAAATGTGACCGCTAGAATGTTAACAAGGTTTTCTGCTGGTTTGGCCTGGTGACCTAGTTTTTGACACCACATGATACTGTTTCAAACTTGACCTGGAAATCATCAAGACAAACATTTTGAGCAAGATTCATGATGATTGCTTGAAAAATGTGACCGCTAGAGTGTTAACAAGGTTTTCTGCTGACGGCCTGGTGACCTAGTGTTTTGACTCCAAGTGACCCAGTTTCGAACTTGATCTAGAAATCATCAAGACAAACATTTTGAGCAAGATTCATGAAGATTTCTTCAAAAATGTGACCGCTAGAGTGTTAACAAGGTTTTCTGCTGATATGGCCCGGTGACCTAGTGTTTGACCCTAGGTGACCCAGTTTCGAACTTGACCTAGAAATCATCAAGACAAACATACTGAGCAAGATTCATGATGATGCTTCAAAAATGTGACCGCTAGAGTGTTAACAAGGTTTTCTGCTGATCTGGCCCAGTGACCTAGTTTTTGATTCTAAGTGACCCATTTTCGAACTTGACCTAGATTTAATAAAGGCAAACATTTTGAGCAAGTTTCTTCAAGATTGGTTCAAAACTAAGATCTCTAGACTGTTAAGTTTTTTCTTTGATTTGACCTGGTGACCTATTTTTTTTTACCCCAAGTAATCCAGTATCGAACTTGACCTAGATTTAATAGTATCAAAAATACTGACCAAGTTTCATTAAGATTGGGTCCAAACTGCGACCTCTAGAGTGATAACAAATTGTTGACGACGGACGACGACGGACATAGGGTGATGACAATAGCTCACCCTGAGCTTTTGCTCAGGTGAGCTAACAAAAAAAAAAAAAAAAAAAAAAAAAAAAAAAACAAAAAAAACAAAAAAAAAAAAAACAATTGATTTTTACACAACTTTTAGCATCTGTGCAGACTGAAAAGAAAACAATTTTTATATTTTTTTTGTATGTGTGCACAAAACGTCACATACCTCTGGCGTGGCCTTACAGCCCGTAAGTTAAGACATGGCCTGTGCATACTGATTAAAAATGTTTTCACTGTTTCCTGCACATATTGTCACAAACCGTTGTCGAGGCATAACAACCCGTAAAAAAACAATTCGGGGAGTTACGACAAAGCTCTTATCCTTTTAGCAATTTCTGATGACAAATGGAAAAAAAAATAAATTTAATACTATTTTAGTATCTATGCAGACTGTAAGAAAAACAAAATGATTTATACACTATTTCATCTGTACACAAAATGTCACATACATCGGGCATGGCCTTAAAAAATTAAAAAAAAATCTTTTTACACAACTATTAGGATCTCTGCAGACTGGAAAGAAAACAGTTTTTACACTTTTTTTAGTATCCGTGCACAAAACGTCACATACCTCTGGCGCGGCCTAACAGCACATTACCTGTGCATACTGAATAAACAAAAATTATCACTGCTTAAGTAACTCTGCACATATTGTCACATAACGTTGTAGAGGCATAACAACCCGTAGAAAAAGAAGTGGGGGAATTGGGACAAAGCTATAATTTTTTAGCCATTTCTTATGACAAATAGAACAAATTGATTTTTATACTATTTTTTGGTATCTGTGCAGACTGAAAAAAAAACAAAAAAAAAAAAAAAACAATTTTTACACTATTTTTAGTATTGTACATAGAATGTCATTTCCTCTGGCGCGGCCTAACAGCCCGTAAGTTAAGACATGGCCTCGAGACTGAAAAAAAAAAAAAAAACAAAAAAAAAAACAAAAAAAAAAAAACAAAAAAAAAACAAAAAAACTTTTAGTATTTGTGCAGAGAAAAGAAAACAATTTTTACACCATTTTTTGTATCTGTGCACAAAATGTCACATACCTCTGGCGTGGCCTAACAGCCTTTAAGTTAAGACAGGCATGTGCCCGTAAGTTAAGACATGATGATGATGAGTTCAGGTTTAACGACGCATCAACCCATGAGGGTCATTTGCGTCAAAATGGTAAACTAACATGGTTCTGTAATGAAACGGCTATAAAGGTAAGTTATATATGCATAAAATGTAAAACTAGAACGAATTTAAAAATTAAAGCAGTTAGACTTTGTTAAAAAGGTTGATGTGTTTTAAAAAGAACAGTATATTATCAGCAGGTACATTTTCAAATAAGTATCTCAGGTCATTTGTTTGAAAGAATTGACGTCGCACATGAGAGAATTCAATGCAGTCGATCAGGAAGTGTTTCGCCGTAAAAGGTTCATTACAGCTGATACAAAATGGCTGATCTTCTCGTTTAAGCAGATAAGAATGTGTGAGTCTAGTATGACCTATACGTAGACGAGTAAGAACTACTTCATCTCGCCTTAATGATCGATAAATGGTATTTTTACCAAGAACCGGTTTTATTTCATGTAGTTTATTGAATGTCGCTCTGTCCCATGACAGCTGCCATTTAGATAAGATGTACCTGTTGATAAAAGGTTTAAAATCTGTACATGGAAGTTTAAAATTCGATATTTCTAGATCGAGTGAGGCCTTTGCTTTTACATCGGCAGCCTCGTTACCTTTTATGCCAACATGGCTGGGGAGCCAACAGAATATAATTTCCTTAGTTTTCGAAAACTCTGTTTTTCTATCAAGTTCTGAATTTTGGGACTTTTTGAAGATGTGTGGTTTAGAGATTTCAAAACAGAAAGGGAGTCAGAGAAAATAACGAATTTGTTATCTAAAGGATTATTCATAACGTAATCCAAAGCCATTTCAATAGCCTTGGATTCAGCAGTGAAAATAGATGAGCCATCAGGTAGACGGATCTTTTCATGGTGACTGCCCGATATATACGCACAGCCAACCTTTTCTTCAACTTTTGAGCCATCAGTGTAGATGTGTTGATAGTCTGAAAGTCACGATTGTAATTCTTGGAAGTTTTGTTTCATGAGATGTGAATCAGATAGTGACTTTTTGGTATTGTGTAAATCGATAAGAATAGTTGGTTTAGTAATGCACCAGGATGGAATATCAGAAAAAGAGTGCTTTTGGATGTTTTTAGTGTTAATATTAAAGGATTCTAAAAGTGGTGCTATACGAAGGCCGAAGGATTTAATTGCGTTAGGTTTTCTTTCATAATATTCCTGAAATTGTGGTGGAAATGTGACTTCAAAAGCAGGGTTAGAAGGGCTAGCAGCAAGTCTGATGGCGTACTGAAGGGACAATTTTTCTCTGCGTAGCCATAACGATGGCTCATCTGCTTCCACGTTAAGACTCGATATTGGAGACGTACGAAAAGCTCCCAATGCCAAACGAAGTCCTTGATTATGTACAGTGTCTAACATCTGTAGATAAGATTTTCTAGCAGATCCATATACGAGGGACCCATAATCAAGTTTTGATCGAATTAAAGAACGATATAGATGAAGAAGAGTTGTTCTGTCCGCACCCCAACTTGTGTGAGATAACACTTTTAAAAGGTTTAATGCTTTTAAACATTTCGCTTTCACGTATTTTATATGGGGTATGAAGGAGAGTTTTCTATCAAATATAACCCCAAGAAATTTTGATTCGGCAACAACTGGTATTTGAGATCCATATATGTAGAGTGCTGGATCATTGTGTATTTTCCGTTGTTGACAGAAATGAACGCACTGCGTTTTTGATTTGGAAAATTTGAAGCCATTTCTTGTTGCCCAGTCTTCAATTCCATTTAGACATTGCTGTAGATGTCTTTCTATTGTGCGCATATTTTTCGAGCGAAAACAAATACAAAAATCATCAACGTACAAAGAACCATCTGTTTTGTAATCCAGACAGTTTATCATATCGTTTAATTTCACGTTGAATAACGTGGTTGAAAGTATTGCTCCTTGAGGAACGCCCTGTTCTTGATCATAGAGATCAGACAGGGTCGATCCTACACGCACTTGTATTGTACGATCTTCAAGAAAACTTTTAATAAAGTTTGGTAGTCTTCCTTTCATACCAAAGTTATGTAGGTCTTTTAAAATTCCATATCGCCAAGTGGTATCATAGGCTTTTTCCAAATCGAAAAATACAGCGACTACATGTTCTCGTTTTATAAAAGCATCGCGGATAAAAGATTCTAGTCTAACTAAATTATCATTGGTACTACGTTCAGCTCGGAATCCCGATTGAAGTTTTGTTATAAGATTGTTAGATTCTAAGTACCAAACAAGTCGTTTGTTTATCATTCTCTCTAGTGTTTTGCAAAGGCAACTTGTTAGCGCTATTGGTCTGTAGTTTGTTGGTTCTGCATGATCTTTCCCTGGTTTGGGAATAGGTATAATTGTGGCCAAACGCCAGCTTTCTGGAAAAACTCCTGTTGTCCATATACCGTTGAAAATATGTAAAAGTGTGTCAAGGGCGGTTTCGGGAAGGTGTTTAAGCATCTGGTAATGGATGTAATCAGGGCCTGTAGCTGTATCTTTTGATACTGCGATAGCATCTTTAAGTTCTGTAATGTTAAACAGGCTGTTATATTCTTCAGTATTTGAAGAGGTGAAATTAAGTTTGATTCTTTCTTCTTGTTTTTTGATGTTTTGAAACTTCTCTGAATAATTCCGAGATGAAGAATTATCCAAAAAAGTTTCGCCAAGTGTGTTTGCTATCTCTTCCTTTGATGTGGCCTTTGTTCCACGTTTTGTATTTAAGTGGGTGAAACTGGGTGATTTTGATTTACCAGATATTTTTCGTATCATGTCCCAAACCTTTTTAATTGGAGTTTTATAATTTAAATTCGAAACGTAAGATTTCCATGATTTGCGTTTGGAGGCCTTTATTGTTCGACGAGCATTTGCTCTGAAATTCTTTACTTTATTCAGGTTCTCCTTTGTTGGATATCTGCAGAACTTTGATAATGCTTGCTTGCGCTGTTTTATGGCATCTTTGCATTCATCATTGTACCATGGCTTGCTTTTCTTTGGATTTGTCGAGGTTTTCGGTATACTTTTATTAGCTATGTCAAGAAGAGAAGAAGTAAAATCATCTAGAGGGTCCAAGGAATTGTCAAACTGATCTATTTTGAGACTTTCTTCGCATAATGAGTAATATACTTCCCAATTTGCTTTATTTAGTTTCCACTTTGCGTTGTGATCATTCGTGGAATTATTTACGCTTTCAATAATAACAGGGAAGTGATCACTTCCATGTTGGTCTTCACTGACCGTCCAGTCGAAGTCCAGCAGGAGAGATGGGTGACATATGGAAAGATCTAAAGAAGAAAATTTTCCTGTTGCAGGATGGAGATAAGTGTGAGATTTGTCATTCATAAGACAAAGATCGTTTTTGGTTATAAAGTCTTCAATAATATTACCTTTAGGGTTGTTATCTTTACATCCCCAAAGGATATTGTGACCATTGAAGTCACCAACTAGTATACAGGGTGAAGGGAGTTGTTTCAGTAAAATGTCTAAATGTTCGGTCTCTAAATGAAAATTCGGAGGTATATACACAGAACAAATAGTAATTTCTTTATCTAAAGTAACAGAAACCGCAACGGCTTGAAGATTGGTTACAAGTTTAATTTCTCGCTGCGGACATGAAGAGTGAACTAAGATTGAGCTTCCACCAGACGGCCTCTGGCCTTCTGAATATATATAATTGTATGTATTGAAATCTCTGATATTTAATTGATCATCAGTTTTTAAAAAAGTTTCTTGCAAGCAAAAAACTGATGGATTCAATAAGGATAAAAGTAATAAGATCTCGTTATAGTTTGACTTTAGACCTCGACAGTTCCATTGTATTATTTTGTGATTTGAATTCATTTTAGAGTTGTTAGATTTTAGTTAGACTAGCAACTAAGGATATGTTATTGGTGATTTTGATCTATTATTACTATTGTTGACGTGTGAATGTTCTGATGATCTCGATCTATTTCTGTTAGTTCGTGGGCGATCTGGAGCTTCTCCTAACTCCATATCATCGCTACTGTCACTCAAAGATCCGAACCTGTTATGTTGTTGAATAACATTATTTGAACCTTTTCGTTCTCTGTTTGATGTGCTTGGTCTTTGTGTTCCTTGACTAGATTTTGATTTTGTTTCTTTCGTAGGTGGAGATGATTGACTTCTTGCTTGTCTTTCTTTCTGTTGTTGTTTCTTCCAATCTTTTCTTATCATCTCAATGGTGGCTTTTTTTCAGGCCACCATCTCCTTTTTTCTCTTCAGAAGGTGTCTTTGTTTGATTTTTGTTTGTAGTGTTTGTTTGACCTTTTTGTTTCTGCAGATCTTCTGTTTGGCTGTTTGTGTTTGTTGAACTTGATTGAACTGCAGAGTCGAGAATATTGATCGGATCGGTTTGAGTGGCAGTATCAACCACAGAAACCTTTTTCATAGAAGACTGGGTGATGTTGGCATAACTGATTCCAGGAATTGGAGTTGGGGCCTCAACAAGTTTCCGCGCTTCAATGAAAGAAATATTTCTGGTAAACTTAAGACGTAAGATTTCTTTTTCTTTGTGCCAAACTTGGCATTCTTTAGAGTCAGCACTGTGTTTTTCACCACAATTGACACAGTGCAGTTCGTTTCTACATTGACTTTCTGGGTGTTCTGCTACCTGACCGCATTTCGAACAGATAGGGTCCTTAGAACACCTATCCTCATGGTGTCCATATTTCTGGCAATGATGACAACGCAAAGGATTTGGTATGTAGACTTCTACGTTGACTCTAAAGTATGCTACTTTTATTGTTTTTGGTAGAACTGATGTATTGAATGTAAAGACAAAGGTGTTTGTGTTTTTTAACTCTCCGTTTCGTTTAACTTTGAATCGTTTTATTGCAGTTACTCCTTGAGATCTTGTGCCTTCGAGAATCTCCTCCTCGCTGCAATTCCCCAATTCGGGGCAACGAATTACCCCCTTTGAGGAGTTCAGCGAAGTATGAGGGTACACCCGGACTTTCAAGTCGTGAAAAGTCTGTGCACGTAGAAGATTCTCGGCATGGGCTTTCTTGGATACCTCAATGAGTAGCTGATTCGACCTGTGTAGTTTCTTTATGTTTTCCGGCTCACCAGCTATACTTTGAATGACTTTTTGTATTACAAACGGAGATAAAGATGTTACTGGTTTGTTTTCTTCCTTGCTTTCAACTAAAATGAAACGCGGAAAATGTTGAGATGATGTATCTTTGTTTGAGGTTGTTGGAGGTTGAGTGCTTTCGTTAACATCTGAAATATCAGATTCTGAACATTGTTTAGTTCTTTTTCTTCGATTAGAACCCATGATAAAGATGTATTAACATTCGTCCTCCATGCTCTCCGCCCACCACGGAGCCCAACAAGGGAACACATCAATGGAGTGGTTTTCCTACTCACTTGTGCTAGAGATACACAGAAGATATACTCGCACGAGCAAAATGCTGCACGATTGACCCGTTAAGCCGCCGCCTTCTTAGGATTGGAAAGGTTAAGAAAAAAGAATTATGGGCAAACGGTGAGTATCAGTATGATACAAAAGACAAGGAAGAGAAAGAAAAGATATTTCCTAGGGCTTGGCGCGACCAGCCGATTGACCGTGCCGGGTCTCACGGACACCCTTCTACACCGAAATCCAGGCCAAAGAGGCGTGTTGAGCCATCAGGAGAGACCAAACTCCCAATAACTCTCAACCTCCAGGATCCCTTCTTCCGGCTTACGGGCTGCCACCCACGGCAAACGGGTGGTATTTTCTCTTCGCTCTTCCCAAAGGGGACAATTACTGCTCACCACGCTAGCAACGTTCCCAGTGGGAATTGAGCCCCCAGGGCCTCGGCAAGGCGGAAAGTTTAATACCCAGGGGTAAGTTAAGACAGGCATGTGCCCGTAAGTTAAGACAGGCATGTGCATACCGAAAAAAAAACAAACAAACTGTTTTTAGCTATTTCTAGTATCTGTGCAGACTGAAAAATTATTTTTACTCTATTTTAGTGGTTGTGCACAGAATGTCACATACCTCTGGCGCGGCCTAACCGCCCGCAAGTTAAGACATGGCCTGTGCAGACTGAATAAAGAAATGTTTTCACTGTTTTAGTAACTGCATTTATTGTCACATATCTCTGTCGCAGCATAACAGCCTGTAGAAAAACAAGTTGGGGAGTTGCGAGAAAGCTCTAATTTTAGTATCTGTGCAGACTGAAAGAAAAAAATAAAAACAGATTTATACACTATTTGTAGTATCTGTACACAAACTGTTACCTCTGGCGTGACCTAACAGCCCGTAAGTTAAGAAATGGCGTGTGTAGACTAAAAAAAAGATTTTTACACAACTTTTAGGATCTGTGCAAACTGAAAAGAAAACATTTTTACACTATTTTAAGTATCTGTGCAAAATGTCACATACCTCTTGCGCGGCCTAACCGCCCGCAAGTTAAGACATGGCCAGTGCATACTGTCGCAGCATAACAGCCTGTAGAAAAACAAGTTGGGGTGTTGCGACAAAGCTCTATTTTTAGTATCTGTGTAGATTGAAAGAAAAAAAATATAAAGACTTATACACTATGTTTAGTACCTGTACACAAAATGTTACATACCTCTGGCGTGGCCTAACAGCCCGTAAGTTAAGACAAGGCGTGTGTAGACTAAGACAAATGACTTTTACACAATCATTAGGATCTGTGCAAACTGAAAAGAAAACAATTTTTATACTATTTTAAGTATCTGTGCAAAATGTCACATACCTCTGGCGCGGCCTAACCGCCCGCAAGTTAAGACATGGCCAGTGCATACTGAAAAAATGTTTTAAAGATTCTGATAACTGTGCACATATTGTCACACACTGTTGCAGCGGCATAACAACCCGTAGAAAAACAAGTGGGGCAGTAGCGACAAAGCTCTAATTTTCTTGCCATTTCTTATGACAAATGGAACTAACTGATTTTTATATTAGTTTTAGTACCTGTGCAGACTGAAAAAAAAAAAAAATATATATATATATATATATATATATATATATATATATATATATATATATATATATATATATTTTAACACTATTTTTAGTATCTGTGCACAAAACGTCAGATACCTCTGGCGCGGCCGAACAGCCCGTAAATTAAAACATGGCCTGAATTAAAAAAAAAAATGTTTTCTCTGTTTTAGTAACTGTGCACATATTGTCACACACCGTTGTAGAGACATATCATGTCGTAGATAATAAAGTGGGGGAGTTACGACAAAGCTATAACTTTTTAGCCATTTCTTATGACAAATGGAACAAATTGATTTTTATTTTTTATACTATTTTTAGTATTTGTGCAGACTGAAAAAAATAAACTACTTTTACACTATTTATTGTATTGTACACAAAATGTCACTTACTCTGGCGCGGCCTAAGAGTCCGTTAATTAAGACATGATCTGTGTAGACTGGAAAAAAAAAAAAAAAAAAAAAAAAAAAAAAAAAACGAAAAAAAAAAAAAAAAAAAAAAAAAAAAAACGAAAAAAAAAAAAAACTTGATTTTTACGCAACTTTTAGTATTTGTGCAGACTGAAAAGCAAACAATGTTTACACCATTTTAGTATCTGTGCACAAAATTTCACATACCTCTGACGCGCCTAACAGCCCGTAAGTTAAGACGTGGCTTGTGTAGCAAAAAAGTATAACTGCTTTTTATCTATTTTTAGTATCTGTGCAGACTGAAAAAATGATTTTTTTTTACACTTTTGAAAGTGTCTGTGCACAAAATGTCACACACATCTGGCGCGGCCTAACAGCCCGTAAGTTAAAACATGGCCTGTGCAGACTGAATAAAGGAATGTTTTCACTGTTTTAGTAAGTGTGCACATATTGTCACATACCTTTCTCTCGGCATAACAGCCCGTAGAAAAACAAGCGGGGGAGTTACGACAAAGAGCAGCTCTATCTTTTTTTGCCATTTCTGATGACAAATGGAACAAACTAATTTTATGCTATTTTTAGTATCTGTGCAGACTATAAGAAAAGAAATGAAAATGGCCTCTGTAGACTGAAAAAAAAAACAAACAATTGATTTCTACACAACTTTTAGGATCTGTGCAGACTGAAAAGAAAACAATTTTTATACTATTTTTTGTATCTGTGCACAAAACGTCACATAACTATGGCGCGGCCTAACAGCCCGTAAGTTAAGACATGGCCTGTGCATACGGATTAAAAAAAATGTTTTCACTGTTTCAGTAATTGTGCACATATTGTCACAAACCGTTGTAGAGGCATAACAACCCGTAAGAAAACAAGTAGGGGTGTTGCGACAAAACTCTTTTCTAGCCATTTCTTATGATAAATGGAACAAATTGATTTTATACTATTTTAAATAATTGTGCAGACTGAAAAAAACAACAAACAAAAAACACTATTTTACACTATTTTTAGAATCTGTACACAAAATTTCACTTACCTCTTGCGCGGCCTAACAGCCCCTAAGTCAAAACATGGCCTGTGTGGACTGAAAAAACAACAACAAAAAAACAGCCCGTCAGTTAAGACATGGCCTGTGTAGACTGAAAAAAAAAACAACAAAAACAAAAAAAAAGAATGTTTTCTACATAACTTTTAGTATTTGTGCAGACTGAAAAGAAAACAATTTTTACACCAGTTTTAGTACCTTTGCACAAAATGTTCCATACATCTGGCGCGGCCTAAAGGCTTTGTAAGTCAAGACATGGCCTGTGCAGACTGAAACCCCCCCCCCCCCCAAAAAAAAAAAAAACAAAACAAAACAAAACAAAAAAACAAAAACACCAAAAAAAAAAAAAAAAATGACTTTTTACACTATTTTAGTGTCTGTGCACGAAAGGTCACATACCTCTGGCGCAGCCTAACAGCACGTAAGTGAAGACTGAATAAAAAAATGTTTTCAATGTTTTAGTAACTGTACACATATTGTCACATACCTTTGTCGCGGCATAACAGCTCGTAGAAAAAAACAAGTGGGGGAGTTGCGACAAAGCTCTAATATTTTAGCCATTTCTTATGACAAATGGAAAAAAACTGATTTTCATACTAATTTAAGTGTCTGTGCAGACTGATATTTCTGTCTTCTCAACCTTTCTTAGAAAGTCTTTTTCACTGATTTCAGCATCATATCTCTATTTAAAAAATGTGAGTGCAGAATAGCAATTCTAGAATATTTGTGTAAATGTGTAGATAGCAAAATTTCTTAACATAACCACAGAATCATAAAAGGAAAATTGGATGTGGAAGTGCCAGTTCCAACTGCATTTTAACATAGAATGAAATGCCTTTAAAATTATTAGTTCTAACAAATATCATTAGGGGAATCGTAAAAACAGTGAAGTGGGTTAGTTGTCTTTTGGTGGTTGATAAAAAGGCTTTAGATCTCTTTCCAGCACTCTGCCCAGAAAATTGCATCTTGAAATTGAGCTTAAGAATATTTATTTTTATATAATAATTTGGTAAATAAAAAGCTTGTAAATGAGAAATTATTCCATAAGTAAAGCATTCAATTGTAAAACAGAACTAGAAAAAGTGTCCATAGGATACGGATGCCCCCGCCAAATGCCATTCAGAAAAAGGGTTTATATGTAATTGTAACAGGTATACCATGAAGTTAGTATTAAGGCCCGGACACAGTTTACTATATGGAACTAAGTCAAGGGAAGATAATTCAAAAATGAAAAACGCAAGAGTTGTCTTCCTTGTTCATGACACATCGTCTCAATGTGATGCATGCACCTGTAAAGTTTCCTGAATATATTCCATATGGTTTAGGAGTTATGGCCCGGACACGGTTAACTATATGGAACTAAGTCAAGGGGAAATAATTCAAAAACCAAAAATGGCAGAGTTGTTTTCCTTGTTCATGATACATCGTCTGAACTCATCTTAGGAGTTATGGCCCGGACACGGTTTACTATATGGAACCAAGTCAAGGGAAGATAATTCAAAAACAAAAAGTTAACTATATGGAACTAAGTCAAGCGGAAATAATTCAAAAACCAAAAATGCAGGAGTTGTCTTTCTTGTTCATGACACATCGTCTCAATGTGATGTATGCACCTGTGAAGTTTCATGAATATATTCCATACGGTTTGGGAGTTATGGCCCGGACACGAGGTGGGACGTACGGACAGACGGACGGATAGACAGACGTACGGGACGGACAGGGGTAATACCTAATGCCCATCCGCTATTCTTCGAATAGGCGGGGGCATAAAAATAGAAAGGTACCAAATAAGAGGGAGTTAACTGGCATTTTAATATGTGACATACTGCTACAGTGTTGCAAAGTTTCATTTAAATATCTGCATTGAATCAGAGTATGGCAGCGTTAACATAATTTTATGCATTAAACATTTTGGCCTGAGTGTCCTAGTGATTAGTGATCTCAACCTGTAAGCCAGGTGTCATGGGTTTGAACCTTGTTTGGGTAAAAAAGTTTCCCATCATTAGTACACCAAGCTCATACTAAACATGCCCTGGATTGAGTATAACTTGGACAGGGAAATGCTTCATCATAAGACAGCAGGAAAAGCATGCATGTACAAGACTGTACAAATGCAAGCATTAGCACACATCATGGCTCAATGTATCTCACATACTACACAAAGGACTACAAAGCTCCAGAACACCACCACAAACATTTGAATTGTTGTGTTCTGACATATGTATAGGACAACTGGACACAATACACACATAAGTTGTGTTTCACAAAATAGCCTATGTCAGGGCAGATAACTCTTTCTGTGTCCTTTTTTTAGGTGGTCGGGTGGTGCGAAGGTGTCGTGTATTTTACGTGACTCGGGCGTCCAACTGATATTGGCTTACAGTTGGGCAAGGCCTGCTATCTTTGTAGCAGGTAAGGGTAGGGGGAATGTTTTTATTTCTTCTGTTTACTCACTTTCATTCCTGTTCCTTTTTCTTCCTTGTCCCTCTCTTTCATCTCTTCTACCATCTTTTCTATCTCTTTACTCCCTTTCTCTGGGAGGCGAAACAAAATGACCCACAAGGGTTGAGGGGTCGTTAAACCCCAACACAGGAGGTCGCGGGTTCAACCCCGCCGAGGTTAGGCAATATTCTTTCGTGGAGATTGTTCATGAAATATTTACTACAGTCATTCTCTCCTTTCTGCTGATTCAAGACGGGCAGTTATCAATTTCTGGCAAAAAGAATGTGCACAATACTGGATAACCGCTTAGAGGACTAAACCTGCCCAGTAAAGTTGTGGTAAGGTAAACTGACCGCGCTCGACGTGACCCCATTGGGTTGACTGGACCGTAAAACCTCAACATAAACAAACCCCTACACAATCAATCAATTGTCCTTTTTGTGATCACTTTTCGTCCGTCCGTGCGTCAGTCCGTCCGTCCGTTAACTTTTCAAACGAATTCCCTTATGCCGCCGAGCCAATTTTGCTCAAATTTCATATGGAAACAAAAAAAAAAAAAAAAAAAAAAAAAAAAAAAAATAGGTAAGAGAAAAGTCCAGGGAGTGCCACAATCACAGACCGCAGCCCCTCCCAGACCCCAAGAGGAAGAGGATACCGACAAATCCAAACAAGCACAAACCGAACAAATGTACGAAAAGCACCAAGATTAGCTTTCTCTTCCCCAAGCGAGGTAATCGCAATACTAAAAGGACTGAAAACACAAGAACAAAATGACACACGGAAAGACATACAACAAATCGCCTCGTAGAATAAACCACAAAGCAACAAAGAGTAAGACTAACACCGGGACCACCGCCTTAGAACGGTCAGTAGAGCAAACCACCGGGGGTTTAAAGCACTTTTACAGCTAGCTAACTTCACCCTGGGTCCCAATGCTACTCTTAATACAGAAACACATAAAAAATCGGTTCGCATAAAGGCTCACAACTCCGTCAATGCATCAAAGCGAAAACATAAAATTCAAATTAATCACTATAATAAACAAAGACGAGTACTCATGGCTAATTCTACTGTATGCCAGAGTAAATGAAAACCAATAGTTGAACCAGGGCTGGCCAAGCCAAATACATAATAGTCATTGTTTTCAGACTGACGCTATATTTTTCTAACAAGGCACTGTGTCTGCGATAAAACTTCGAAAACGCCTGACGAAGTTTAAAATAACGATAGTCTGCCTAAGAAGTTTAGCAGTAAGGGCTTTATTACGGTAGTTAAAGTCATTAAGATTTGAAGAAGCTCTGGTGAATCTAATAAGTTGAGTTACGTATACCCCATATGAGGTACGCCGGGAGACATCGCCATCCAGAAAAGGGAAATTGACTATATCAAAATCAAAATCGTCCCGTTTATCATAAATTTTGGTGGAAACTGTACCATTAGATATACATAGATTCAAATCCAAAAAGGTGCCTCGGTATCGGAAGAATTTGCTCTATTTAATTGGAGTTCTGTAGGGTATATCCGGTCCACCATTTGGTCAAAGTAAATATTGTCAATATTTAATAAATTGTCAAGGTATCTTGTTGAATTGAAAGCCTCAAAAATGTCAGCCTGATTTTCACGTAAGAGAGACTTCATAAAATCTCTCTCATAACAAAAAAGAAACAAATCTGCAACAAGAGGAGCACAATTAGTTCCCATTGGAATACCAATAGTTTGCCTATAAAGTTTAGTTCCAAATCTAATAAAAATATTATCCAAAAGATAAATAAGGGCATCACAGACTGTTTGACACGACCATAAATTGTGATTATAATATACATCAGAAGTGAAGTGAGCCCCCTTAGCTTGGGGGAACGACAGTTTGCTAAAATGGTCGCGGTCCGTTGACGAAGATGGCCGCCATGCCCATATATGGTAAAAATCTTTACAAATCTTCTCCATAAACGAGGATGCCTTGGGGCTGAATCTTTGCACAATCATCGGGGACGAAAGGTCTACCAAAGTTGCTAAAACAATTATTGTACACTGACGTCTGACCTTTTTTAATGGCGAGGTCAAGTTTAGGTCCCTGTGCTTTGTATGGGCACCATACATTTGTATGGGAAAATGTTGAGAATTTCAAACGACTTCTCCTCTGAAGCCGATGGGCCAATGTTGCTCAAATTTCATGCGGATCCTCCTTAGGTTGGGGGAACGAAAGACTGCTAAAATGGTCGCGGTCCGTTGACCAAGGTGGCTGGCCGCCATGCCCATATATGGTAAAAAACCTTTAAAAATCTTCTTCTCCAGAACAGAGGATGCTATGGGGCTCCTTCTTTGCACAAATCATCAGGGACGGGAGGTCTACCAAAGTTCCTAAAATGATGGTCGTATATTGACCTTTGACCTTTTTACGGCGAGGTCAAGTTTGCATCTCTACGCATTTGTATGGGCACCATACATTTGTATGGGAAAAAATTTGAGAATTTAATACGCCATCCTCTGAAGCCTCTGGGCTAATGTTGCTCAAATTTTATGTGGAGCCTCCTTAGGAGAGGGGAACGAAAAATTGCTAAAATGGTCGCGGTCCATTGACCAAGATGGCTGCCGTACCCATATATAGTAAAAACCTTTAAAAAATCTTCTTCAGAACCAAATAAACCCTGAGGCCTTATCTTTGCACAAATCCTCGGGAACATATCTACCAAAATTGCTAAAATGGTGGCCCTATGTAGACGTTTGACCTTTTACGGCAAGGTCAAATTACGGTTATGGCCGCAATGCTTCTGCTCCATTGAACATGATGGCGGCCAGAGCTGAAAATTAGAAAATCTTCAAACGACATCTCGTCCTTGGCCAATGGCCGGATTTCAAAATATTTGCACAGAAGTGTTCCACCAATGGCTCTCAACCAAAATTACTAAAATGGCCCCGTTCGGCTGAACAAAATGGTGTCCAAAGCTAAAAACAGAAAAAAAAAAAACCTTTAAAGTCTTGCACAGCCAGTGTCCTGATTTCAAAGTAATTTCACAGAAGTGTTCCTCTTATGGCCCTTTACCAAAATTGCTAAAACAAGTTCTGCTCGGCTGAACAAAATGGCCGCCAGAGCTAAAAAAAGAAAAAAAAATACTTTTAAACATCTCCTCCTTGGCCAGCGGCCTGATTTCAAAATGATTTCACAGAAATGTTCCTCATCCCCTTTTATCAAAATTGCCAAAATGGTTCTGCTCTGCTGAACAAAATTGGTCAAAAAGCAAAAATCGAAAAAAAAAAAAAAAAAAAAAAAAAAAAAAAAAACTTTAAACGACATCTCCGTGGCCAGTGGCAAGTTCAAAATAATTTCACATCAATGTTCCTCTTACGCCCATTTACCAAAATTGCTAAAATGGTTTTGGTCTGCAGCTAAAAATAGAAAAAACAAGAGGGCCATGATGGCCCTGTAACGCTTACCTGAGCAACATAGCACTTTGAGAACCTGATCTAGAACTGATCAAGGCAAACATTCTGATCAAAGTTCAAAATGATTTTATTTACAAGACAATGTAGCATAAAAAAAAGTAAGAGAAAAGTCCAGGGAATGCCACAATCACAAACCGCAGCCCTTCCCAGACCCGAAGAGGAGGAAACCGACAAATCTAAACAAGCACAAACCGAACAAACGTACGAAAAGCACTAAGATTAGCTCTCTCTTCCCCAAGCGAGGTAATCGCAATACTAAAAGGACTGAAAAACACAAGAACAAAATGACACACGGAAAGACATACAACAAATCGCCTCGTAGAATAAACCACAAACAACAAGGAGTAAGACTAACACCGGGACCACCGCCTTAGAACGGTCGGTAGAGCAAACCACCGGGGGGTTTAAAGCACTTTTACAGCTAGCTAACTTCACCCTGGGTCCCAATGCTACTCTTAATACATAAATACATAAAAATTCGGTTCGCATAAAGGCTCCCAACTCAGTCAATGCATCAAAGCGAAAACAAAAAATTCAAATTTATCACTATAATAAACAAAGACGAGTACTCATGGCTAATTCTACTGTATGCCAGAGTAAATGAAAACCAATTGTTGAACCACGGCGGGCCAAGCCAAAGACATATCGCCAAGCCCCAACCCATTGGTTAAAGTTTTACGAAGAGGCCGTCATTTAGTCTGAGGCCCGAACCGCCGTCGTTCAATTAAAGAGTGAAGCATAGCCATCAACAATGATTGGGTTGACAACTAGGCATGCAGTCTGCCGCATAATATCCAGGCTATAGCCAATTCTTTTATAACGGTTAATAAGTTTTCTGAATTGCTCCGAAAAGTTAGATTTACCTACAATTTTTCTGAATCTGTACACTAAGTCACCGTAAAATTCGGGTTCCGATATACCTTGTTGCAGAAAAGTTTTCAGACTGACGCTATATTTTTCTAACAAGGCACTGTGTCTGCGATAAAATTTCTAAAACGCCTGACGAAGTTTAAAATAACGATAGCCCTGCCTAAGAACTTTGGCAGTAAGGGCTTTATTACGGTAGTTAAAGTCAATAAGTTTTGAAGAAGCTCTGGCGAATCTTATAAGTTGAGATATGTATACCCCATCTTTTAACTCTCCGTTTCGTTTTACTTTGAATCTTTTTACTTCAGTCATTCCTTGAGATCCTGTGCCTTCGGCAATCTCCTCCTCACCGCAAATCCTCAATTCGGGGCAACAAATTACCCCTTTTGAGGAATTCAGCGAGGTATGAGAGTACACTCGGACTTTGAAGTCGTGAAAAGTCCGTGCACGAAGAAGAATCTCGGCAGGACTTTCTTGGATACCTCAATAAGTAGCTGATTCGATGTGTGTAGTTTTTTTTTTATGTTTTCAGGTTCACCAGCGATACTCTGTATGACTTTTTGTATCAAAAAAGGGGACAGAGATGTTATCTGTCTGTTCTCTTCTTTGCTTTATACTAAAATGAAGCGCGAAAAATGTTGACGTGTATCATTTGTTGAGGTAGTTGGAGATTGGTTGCTTTCGTCAAAATCTGAAATATCAGAGTCTGGGGTTTGTTTAGTTCTTTTTCTTTTATTATTACCCATGATGAAGTTGTATCAAAATTCGTCCTCGTGCTCTCCGCCCACCACGGAGCCCAACAAGGGAACACATAAATGGAGTGGCTTTCCTACTCACTTGTTCTAGAGATACACAGAAGATATACTCGCACGAGCAAAATGCTGCACGATTGACCCGTTAACCAGCCGTCTTTTTAGGATTGGAAAGGTTGAGAAATAAGACTTATCGGCAAACGGTGAGTATCAGTATGATACATGACACGGAAGAGAAAGAAAAGATTTTTCCTAGGGCTTGGCGCGACCGGCCGATTGGCCGTGTCGTTGTAGACTGAATAAAGAAATAGTTTCACTGTTTAAGTAATTGTGCACATATTGTCACATACCTTTGTTGCGGCATAACAGCCTGTAGAAAAACAACTGGGGGACTTATGACAAAGCTCTTATCGTTTTAGCAATTTCTGATGACAAATGGGGAAAAAAAAAAAAAAAAAAAATTATACTATTTTTAGTATCTGTGCAGACTGTAAGAAAAACAAACTGATTTATACACTATTTCAGTATCTGTACACAAAATGTCACATACCTCTGGCGTGGCCTTAAAAACATTTAAAAAAAAAGAGAAGATATTTACACAACAATTTTTACACTTTTTTTAGTATCTGTGCACAACACGTCACATACCTCTGGCGCGGCCTAACAGCACACTTCCTGTGCGCATTGAATAAAAAAAATGTTATCACTGCTTTAGTAACTCTGCACATATTGTCACATACCGTTGTAGTGGCATAACAACCCGTAGAAAAACAAATGGGGGAGTTGGGACAAAGCTATAATTTTTTAGCCATTTCTTATGACAAATGGAACAAATTGACTTTTATACTATTCTTTGTATTGTGCAGACTGAAAAAATAAACAACAACATTTTTTACACTACTTTTAGTATTGTACATAAAATGTCATTTCCTCTGGCCTAACAGCCCGTAAGATTAGACATGGCCTCGAGACAGAAAAAAAACAAAAAAAAAAACAAAAAAAAAAAAAAAAAAAAAAAAAAAAAAACAACAACAAAAAAAAAAAAAAAACAAAAAAAAAAAAAAAACCCCAACAACTTTTTGTATTTGTGCAGAGTGAAAAGAAAATTTTTACACCATTTCTTGTATCTGTGCACAAAATGTCACATACCTCTGGCGCGGCCTAACCGCCCGCACGTTAAGACATGGCCAGCGCATACTGAAAAGATGTTTTAAAGCTTCTGATAAATGTGCAAATATTGTCACATACTATTGTAGCGGCATAACAACCCGTAGAAAAACAAGTGGGGCAGTAGCGACAAAGCTCTAATTTTCTTGCCATTTCTTATGACAAATGGAATAAATTGATTTTTATACTATATTTAGTACCTGTGCAGACTGAAAAAATAAATAAAAAAATAACACTATTTTTAGTATCTGTGCACAAAACGTCACATACCTCCGGCGCGGCCGATGATGATGAGTTCAGGTTTAACGACGCATCAACCCATGAGGGTCATTTGCGTCAAAATGGTAAACTAACATGGTTCTGTAATGAAACGGCTATAAAGGTAAGTTATATATGCATAAAATGTAAAACTAGAACGAATTTAAAAATTAAAGCAGTTAGACTTTGTTAAAAAGGTTGATGTGTTTTAAAAAGAACAGTATATTATCAGCAGGTACATTTTCAAATAAGTATCTCAGGTCATTTGTTTGAAAGAATTGACGTCGCACATGAGAGAATTCAATGCAGTCGATCAGGAAGTGTTTCGCCGTAAAAGGTTCATTACAGCTGATACAAAATGGCTGATCTTCTCGTTTAAGCAGATAAGAATGTGTGAGTCTAGTATGACCTATACGTAGACGAGTAAGAACTACTTCATCTCGCCTTAATGATCGATAAATGGTATTTTTACCAAGAACCGGTTTTATTTCATGTAGTTTATTGAATGTCGCTCTGTCCCATGACAGCTGCCATTTAGATAAGATGTACCTGTTGATAAAAGGTTTAAAATCTGTACATGGAAGTTTAAAATTCGAAATTTCTAGATCGAGTGAGGCCTTTGCTTTTACATCGGCAGCCTCGTTACCTTTTATGCCAACATGGCTGGGGAGCCAACAGAATATAATTTCCTTAGTTTTCGATAACTCGTGATGTTTTTCTATCAAGTTCTGAATTTTAGGACTTTTTGAAGATGTGTGGTTTAGAGATTTCAAAACAGAAAGGGAGTCAGAGAAAATAACGAATTTGTTATCTAAAGAATTATTCATAACGTAATCCAAAGCCATATCAATAGCCTTGGATTCAGCAGTGAAAATAGATGAGCCATCAGGTAGACGGATCTTTTCATGGTGACTGCCCGATATATACGCACAGCCAACCTTTTCTTCAACTTTTGAGCCATCAGTGTAGATGTGTTGATAGTCTGAAAGTCGCGATTGTAATTCTTGGAAGTTTTGTTTCATGAGATGTGAATCAGATAGTGACTTTTTGCTATTGTGTAAATCGAAAAGAATAGTTGGTTTAGTAATGCACCAGGATGGAATATCAGAAAAAGAGTGCTTTTGGATGTTTTTAGTGTTAATATTAGAGGATTCTAAAAGTGGTGCTATACGAAGGCCGAAGGATTTAATTGCGTTAGGTTTTCTTTCATAATATTCCTGAAATTGTGGTGGAAATGTGACTTCAAAAGCAGGGTTAGAAGGGTTAGCAGCAAGTCTGATGGCGTACTGAAGGGACAATTTTTCTCTGCGTAGCCATAACGATGGCTCATCTGCTTCCACGTTAAGACTCGATATTGGAGACGTACGAAAAGCTCCCAATGCCAAACGAAGTCCTTGATTATGTACAGTGTCTAACATCTGTAGATAAAATTTTCTAGCAGATCCATATACGAGGGACCCATAATCAAGTTTTGATCGAATTAAAGAACGATATAGATGAAGAAGAGTTGTTCTGTCCGCACCCCAACTTGTGTGAGATAACACTTTTAAAAGGTTTAATGCTTTTAAACATTTCGCTTTCACGTATTTTATATGGGGTATGAAGGAGAGTTTTCTATCAAATATAACCCCAAGAAATTTTGATTCGGCAACAACTGGTATTTGAGATCCATATATGTAGAGTGCTGGATCATTGTGTATTTTCCGTTGTTGACAGAAATGAACGCACTGCGTTTTCGATTTGGAAAATTTGAAGCCATTTCTTGTTGCCCAGTCTTCAATTCTATTTAGACATTGCTGTAGATGTCTTTCTATTGTGCGCATATTTTTCGAGCGAAAACAAATACAAAAATCATCAACGTACAAAGAACCATCTGTTTTGTAATCCAGACAGTTTATAATATCGTTTAATTTCACGTTGAATAACGTGGTTGAAAGTATTGCTCCTTGAGGAACGCCCTGTTCTTGATCATAGAGATCAGACAGGGTCGATCCTACACGCACTTGTATTGTACGATCTTCAAGAAAACTTTTAATAAAGTTTGGTAGTCTTTCTTTCATACCAAAGTTATGTAGGTCTTTTAAAATTCCATATCGCCAAGTGGTATCATAGGCTTTTTCCAAATCGAAAAATACAGCGACTACATGTTCTCGTTTGATAAAAGCATCGCGGATAAAAGTTTCTAGTCTAACTAAATTATCATTGGTACTACGTTCAGCTCGGAATCCCGATTGAAGTTTTGTTATAAGATTGTTAGATTCTAAGTACCAAACAAGTCGTTTGTTTATCATTCTCTCTAGTGTTTTGCAAAGGCAACTTGTTAGCGCTATTGGTCTGTAGTTTGTTGGTTCTGCATGATCTTTCCCTGGTTTGGGAATAGGTATAATTGTGGCCAAACGCCAGCTTTCTGGAAAAACTCCTGTTGTCCATATACCGTTGAAAATATGTAAAAGTGTGTCAAGGGCGGTTTCGGGAAGGTGTTTAAGCATCTGGTAATGGATGTCATCAGGGCCTGTAGCTGTATCTTTTGATACTGCGATAGCATCTTTAAGTTCTGTAATGTTAAACAGGCTGTTATATTCTTCAGTATTTGAAGAGGTGAAATTAAGTTTGATTTTTTCTTCTTGTTTTTTGATGTTTTGAAACTTCTCTGAATAATTCCGAGATGAAGAATTATCCAAAAAAGTTTCGCCAAGTGTGTTTGCTATCTCTTCCTTTGATGTGGCCTTTGTTCCACGTTTTGTATTTAAGTGGGTGAAACTGGGTGATTTTGATTTACCAGATATTTTTCGTATCATGTCCCAAACCTTTTTAATTGGAGTTTTATAATTTAAATTCGAAACGTAAGATTTCCATGATTTGCGTTTGGAGGCCTTTATTGTTCGACGAGCATTTGCTCTGAAATTCTTTACTTTATTCAGGTTCTCCTTTGTTGGATATCTGCAGAACTTTGATAATGCTTGCTTGCGCTGTTTTATGGCATCTTTGCATTCATCATTGTACCATGGCTTGCTTTTCTTTGGATTTGTCGAGGTTTTCGGTATACTTTTATTAGCTATGTCAAGAAGAGAAGAAGTAAAATCATCTAGAGGGTCCAAGGAATTGTCAAACTTATCTATTTTGAGACTTTCTTCGCATAATGAGTAATATACTTCCCAATTTGCTTTATTTAGTTTCCACTTTGCGTTGTGATCATTCGTGGAATTATTTACGCTTTCAATAATAACAGGGAAGTGATCACTTCCATGTTGGTCTTCACTGACCGTCCAGTCGAAGTCCAGCAGGAGAGATGGGTGACATATGGAAAGATCTAAAGAAGAAAATTTTCCTGTTGCAGGATGGAGATAAGTGTGAGATTTGTCATTCATAAGACAAAGATCGTTTTTGGTTATAAAGTCTTCAATAATATTACCTTTAGGGTTGTTATCTTTACATCCCCAAAGGATATTGTGACCATTGAAGTCACCAACTAGTATACAGGGTGAAGGGAGTTGTTTCAGTAAAGTATCTAAATGTTCGGTCTCTAAATGAAAATTCGGAGGTATATACACAGAACAAATAGTAATTTCTTTATCTAAAGTAACAGAAACCGCAACGGCTTGAAGGTTGGTTACAAGTTTAATTTCTCGCTGCGGACATGAAGAGTGAACTAAGATTGAGCTTCCACCAGACGGCCTCTGGCCTTCTGAATATATATAATTGTATGTATTGAAATCTCTGATATTTAATTGATCATCAGTTTTTAAAAATGTTTCTTGCAAGCAAAAAACTGATGGATTCAATAAGGATAAAAGTAATAAGATCTCGTTATAGTTTGACTTTAGACCTCGACAGTTCCATTGTATTATTTTGTGATTTGAATTCATTTTAGAGTTGTTAGATTTTAGTTAGACTAGCAACTAAGGATATGTTATTGGTGATTTTGATCTATTATTACTATTGTTGACTTGTGAATGTTCTGATGATCTCGATCTATTTCTGTTAGTTCGTGGGCGATCTGGAGCTTCTCCTAACTCCATATCATCGCTACTGTCACTCAAAGATCCGAACCTGTTATGTTGTTGAATAACATTATTTGAACCTTTTCGTTCTCTGTTTGATGTGCTTGGTCTTTGTGTTCCTTGACTAGATTTTGATTTTGTTTCTTTCGTAGGTGGAGATGATTGACTTCTTGCTTGTCTTTCTTTCTGTTGTTGTTTCTTCCAATCTTTTCTTATCATCTCAATGGTGGCTTTTTTCAGGCCACCATCTCCTTTTTTCTCTTCAGAAGGTGTCTTTGTTTGATTTTTGTTTGTAGTGTTTGTTTGACCTTTTTGTTTCTGCAGATCTTCTGTTTGGCTGTTTGTGTTTGTTGAACTTGATTGAACTGCAGAGTCGAGAATATTGATCGGATCGGTTTGAGTGGCAGTATCAACCACAGAAACCTTTTTCATAGAAGACTGGGTGATGTTGGCATAACTGATTCCAGGAATTGGAGTTGGGGCCTCAACAAGTTTCCGCGCTTCAATGAAAGAAATATTTCTGGTAAACTTAAGACGTAAGATTTCTTTTTCTTTGTGCCAAACTTGGCATTCTTTAGAGTCAGCACTGTGTTTTTCACCACAATTGACACAGTGCAGTTCGTTTCTACATTGACTTTCTGGGTGTTCTGCTACCTGACCGCATTTCGAACAGATAGGGTCCTTAGAACACCTATCCTCATGGTGTCCATATTTCTGGCAATGATGACAACGCAAAGGATTTGGTATGTAGACTTCTACGTTGACTCTAAAGTATGCTACTTTTATTGTTTTTGGTAGAACTGATGTATTGAATGTAAAGACAAAGGTGTTTGTGTTTTTTAACTCTCCGTTTCGTTTAACTTTGAATCGTTTTATTGCAGTTACTCCTTGAGATCTTGTGCCTTCGAGAATCTCCTCCTCGCTGCAATTCCCCAATTCGGGGCAACGAATTACCCCCTTTGAGGAGTTCAGCGAAGTATGAGGGTACACCCGGACTTTCAAGTCGTGAAAAGTCTGTGCACGTAGAAGATTCTCGGCATGGGCTTTCTTGGATACCTCAATGAGTAGCTGATTCGACCTGTGTAGTTTCTTTATGTTTTCCGGCTCACCAGCTATACTTTGAATGACTTTTTGTATTACAAACGGAGATAAAGATGTTACTGGTTTGTTTTCTTCCTTGCTTTCAACTAAAATGAAACGCGGAAAATGTTGAGATGATGTATCTTTGGTAGAGGTTGTTGGAGGTTGAGTGCTTTCGTTAACATCTGAAATATCAGATTCTGAACATTGTTTAGTTCTTTTTCTTCGATTAGAACCCATGATAAAGATGTATTAACATTCGTCCTCCATGCTCTCCGCCCACCACGGAGCCCAACAAGGGAACACATCAATGGAGTGGTTTTCCTACTCACTTGTGCTAGAGATACACAGAAGATATACTCGCACGAGCAAAATGCTGCACGATTGACCCGTTAAGCCGCCGCCTTCTTAGGATTGGAAAGGTTAAGAAAAAAGAATTATGGGCAAACGGTGAGTATCAGTATGATACAAAAGACAAGGAAGAGAAAGAAAAGCGCGACCAGCCGATTGACCGTGCCGGGTCTCACGGACACCCTTCTACACCGAAATCCAGGCCAAAGAGGCGTGTTGAGCCATCAGGAGAGACCAAACTCCCAATAACTCTCAACCTCCAGGATCCCTTCTTCCGGCTTACGGGCTGCCACCCACGGCAAACGGGTGGTATTTTCTCTTCGCTCTTCCCAAAGGGGACAATTACTGCTCACCACGCTAGCAACGTTCCCAGTGGGAATTGAGCCCCCAGGGCCTCGGCAAGGCGGAAAGTTTAATACCCAGGGGCCGGCGCGGCCGAACAGCCCGTAAGTTAAGACATGGCCAGAATTAAAAAAATAGTTTTCTCTGTTTTAGTAACTGTGCACATATTGTCACATACCGTTGTAGAGGCATAACAACCCGTAGAAAATAAAGTGGGGGAGTTACGAAAAAGCTCTAACTTTTTAGCCATTTCTTATGACAAATGGAACAAATTGATTTTTATACTATTTATAGTATTTGTGCAGACTGAAAAAAATAAACAAACTATTTTTACACTATTTTTAGTATTGTACAAAAAATATCACTTATTCTGGCGCGGCCTAACAGCCCGTTAAGTAAGACATGATCTGTGTAGACTGAAAAAAAAGTATTATTTTTACATAACTTTTAGTATTTGTGCAGACTGAAAAAAATGAATTTTACACAACTTTGAGTATCTGTGCAGACTGAAAACAAAACAATTTTTACACCATTTTAGTATCTGTGCACAAAATATCACATACCTCTGGCGCGCCTAACAGCCCGTAAGTTAAGACGTGGCTTGTGTAGAAAAAAACAACAACTGCTTTTAAACTATTTTTAGTATCTGTGCAGACTGATAAAAAGATTTATTTTACACTATTGAAAGTGTCTGTGCACAAAATGTCACATACTCTGGCGCGGCCTAACAGCCCGTAAGTTAAGACATAGCCTGTGCAGACTGAATAAAGAAATGTTTTCACTGTTTTAGTAACTGTGCACTATTGTCACATACCTCTGTCGCACCATAACAGCCTGCAGAAAAACAAGTTGGGGTGTTGCGACAAAGCTCTATTTTTAGTATCTGTGTAGATTGAAAGAAAAAAAATATAAAGACTTATACACTATGTTTAGTACCTGTACACAAAATGTTACATACCTCTGGCGTGGCCTAACAGCCCGTAAGTTAAGACATGGCGTGTGTCGACTAAGACAAATGACTTTTACACAATCATTAGGATCTGTGCAAACTGAAAAGAAAACAAGTTTTATACTATTTTAAGTATCTGTGCAAAATGTCACATACCTCTGGCGCGGCCTAACCGCCCGCAAGTTAAGACATGGCCAGCGCATACTGAAAAGATGTTTTAAAGCTTCTGATAACTGTGCACATATTGTCACATACTATTGTAGCGGCATAACAACCCGTAGAAAAACAAGTGGGGCAGTAGCGACAAAGCTCTAATTTTCTTGCCATTTCTTATGACAAATGGAATAAATTGATTTTTATACTATATTTAGTACCTGTGCAGACTGAAAAAAAAATAACACTATTTTTAGTATCTGTGCACAAAACGTCACATACCTCCGGCGCGGCCGAACAGCCCATAAGTTAAGACATGGCCAGAATTAAAAAAATAGTTTTCTCTGTTTTAGTAACTGTGCACATATTGTCACATACCGTTGTAGAGGCATAACAACCCGTAGAAAATAAAGTGGGGGAGTTACGAAAAAGCTCTAACTTTTTGGCCATTTCTTATGACAAATGGAACAAATTGATTTTTATACTATTTATAGTATTTGTGCAGACTGACAAAAATAAACAAACTATTTTTACACTATTTTTAGTATTGTACACAAAATGTCACTTACTCTGGCGCGGCCTAACAGCCCGTTGATTAAGACATGATCTGTGTAGACTGAAAAAAAAATTATTTTTACATAACTTTTAGTATTTGTGCAGACTGAAAAAAAAAATGAATTTTACACAACTTTTAGTATTTGTGCAGACTGAAAACAAAACAATTTTTACACCATTTTAGTATCTGTGCACAAAATTTCACCTACCTCTGGCGCGCCTAACAGCCCGTAAGTTAAGACGTGGCTTGTGTAGAAAAAAAACAACTGCTTTTAAACTATTTTTTGTATCTGTGCAGACTGAAAAAATGATTTTTTTTTTACACTATTGAAAGTGTCTGTGCACAAAATGTCACATACTCTTGCGCGGCCTAACAGCCCGTAAGTTAAGACATGGCCTGTGCAGACTGAATAAAGAAATGTTTTCACTGTTTTAGTAACCGTGCACATATTGTCACATACCTTTGTCACGGCATAACAGCCCGTAGAAAAACAAGTTGGGGAGTTACGACAAAGCTCTATCTTTTTTTGCCATTTCTGATGACAAAAGGAACAAACTAATTTTTATGCTATTTTTAGTATCTTTGCAGACTATAAGAAAACAAACGACAATGGCCTCTGTAGACTGAACAAGAGGGCCATGATGGCCCTGTAACGCTCACCTGAGCAACATAGCACTTTGAGAGCCTGATCTAGATAGAACTGATCAAGGCAAACATTCTGATCAAAGTTCAAAATGATTATATTAAGAAGTAAGACAATGTAGCATGTCTAATGGACTGTGAAATAAAGGTCAAGATCAAATATGGATAACTGCACCCAAGAGGCGATGCTAAGATGTATGCATGTACTAAGTATCACTGGCTGTAGGAGCAATAATTACTGAGAAACTGACCTAAACACAAACACTTCACAAGTACCAAATATCACTCAGTAGGACCAATAATTACTGAGAAACTGACCTAAATGAAAAAACCTAAGAGAGTCACTGGACAGAAAACTATACATCACCTTGAAATCATCAAGACAAACATTTTGAGCAAGATTCATGATGATCACTTCAAAAATATGACCTCTAGAGCATCAACAAGATTTTCCTTTGATTTGGCCAGGTGAACTAGTTTTTTATATCAAGTGACCCAGTTTTAAAATAGACCTAGAAATCATCAAAACCAACATTATGAGCAATATTTATGATGATTATTTTAAAAATGTGACCTCTGGAGTGTAAACAGTTTTCTGCTGATTTGGCCAGGTCACCTAGTTTTTAACCCTATGTGACCCAGTTTCAGTCTTGACCTAGAAATCATCAAGACAAACATTTTGACCAAGATTCATGATGATTATCCAAGTGACCCGGTTTCGAACTTGGCCTAGAACCCATCAAGACAAACATTTTGAGCAAGATTCATAATGATTGCTTGAAAAATGTGACCGCTAGAGTGATAAGATTTTACGCTGATTAGGCCAGGTGACCTAGGTTTTGACCCAAGGTGTTCCAGTTTCGAATTTGACCTAGAAATCATCAAAACAAACATTTTGAGCCAGATTCATGGTGATTGCTTCAAAAATGTGACCGCTAGAGTGCTAACAAGGTTTTCTGCTGATTTGGCCCGGTGACCTAGTTTTTGACCCCACGTGACCCAGTTTCAAACATATCCTAGAACTCATCAAGACAAACATTTTGAGCAAGATTCATGATTATTGCTTCAAAAATGTGACCGCTAGAGTGTTAACAAGGTTTTCTGCTGGTTTGGCCTGGTGACCTAGTTTTTGACACCACGTGATACAGTTTCAAACTTGACCTAGAAATCATCAAGACAAACATTTTGAGCAAGATTCATGATGATTGCTTGAAAAATGTGACCGCCAGAGTGTTAACAAGGTTTTCTCCTGACTTGGCCTGGTGACCTAGTTTTTGACTCCAAGTGACCCAGTTTCGAACTTGACCTAGAAATCATCAAGACAAACATTTTGAGCAAGAGTCATGATGATTGCTTCAAAAATGTGACCGCTAGAGTGTTAACAAGGTTTTCTGCTGATTTGGCCCGGTGACCTAGTTTTTGATCCCAAGTGACCCAGTTTCGAACTTGACCTAGATTTAATAGAGGCAAACATTTTGAGCAAATTTCATCAAAATTGGGTCAAAATTATGATCTCTAGACTGTTAAGTTTTTCCTTTGATTTGACATGGTGACCTATTTTTTTTTTTACCCCAAGTAATCCAGTATCGAACTTGACCTAGATTTAATAGAGGCAAACATTCTGACCAAGTTTCATCAAGATTGGGTCCAAACTGTGACCTCTAGAGTGTTAACGAATTGTTGACGACGGACGACGGACATAGGGTGATGACAATAGCCCCTGAGCTTTTGCTCAGGTGAGCTAAAAAAAAAAACAAAAACAAAAAAAGAAAAAATAACTGATTTTTACACAACTTTTAGGATCTGTGCAGACTGAAAAGAAAACCATTTTTATACTATTTTTTATATGTGTGCACAAAACGTCACATACCTCTGGCGTGGCCTAACATCCCGTAAGTTAAGATGGTGATGAGTTCAGGTTTAACGACGTATCAACCCATGAGGGTCATTTGCGTCAAAATGGTGCACTAACTTGGTTTACTAATGAAACGGCTATAATGATGAGTCATATATGCATAAAATGTAAAACTAGATACAAATTTAAGAATCAAAGTTGTTATATTTTATTAAAAAGGTTAATGTGTTTTAAAAACGTAAGGGTATTATCAGTAGGTACACCTTCAAATAGGTATCTTAGGTCATTTGTTTGGAAGAACTGACGTCTCTCTCGAGAATTCAATGCAGTCGATCAGAAAGTGTTTCACCCTGAAAGATTCATTACAGCTTATACAAAGTGGCTGATCTTCTCGTTTTAGTAGATAAGAATGTGTGAGTCTAGTATGACCTATACGTAGACGTGTAAGAATGATGATGATGAGTTTAGGTTTAACGACGCATCAACCCATGAGGGTCATTTGCGTCAAAATGGTAAACTAACGTGGTTCTGAAATGAAACGGCTATAAAGATAAGTCATATATGCATAAAATGTAAAACTAGAACGAATTCAAAAATTAAAGCAGTTATACTTTGTTAAAAAGGTTGATGTGTTTTAAAAAGACCAGTATATTATCAGCAGGTACATTTTCAAATAAGTATCTCAGGTCATTTGTTTGAAAGAATTGACGTCGCACATGAGAGAATTCAATGCAATCGATCAGGAAGTGTTTCACCGTAAAAGGTTCATTATACAAAATGGCTGATCTTCTCGTTTGAGCAGATAAGAATGTGTGAGTCTAGTATGACCTATACGTAGACGAGTAAGAACCACTTTTTCTCGCCTTAATGATCGATAAATTGTATTTTTACCAAGAACCGGTTTTATTTCATGTAGTTTATTGAATGTCGCTCTGTCCCATGACAGCTGCCATTTGGATAAGATGTACCTGTTGATAAAAGGTTTAAAATCTGTACATGGAAGTTTAAAATTAGAAATTTCTAGATCGAGTGAGGCATTTGCTTTTACATCGGCAGCCTCGTTACCTTTTATGCCAACATGGCTGGGGAGCCAACAGAATATAATTTCCTTAGTTTTCGATAACTTGTGGCGTTTTTCTATCAGGTTCTTAATTTTTTGAAGATGTGTGGTTTAGAGATTTCAAAACAGAAAGGGAGTCCGAGAAAATAACGAATTTGTTATCTAAAGAATTATTCATAACGTAATGCAAAGCCATATCAATAGCCTTGGATTCAGCAGTGAAAATAGATGAGCCATCTGGAAGACGGATCTTTTCATGGTGGCTGCCCGATATATACGCACAGCCAACCTTTTCTTCAACTTTTGAGCCATAAGTGTAGAGATGTTGATAGTCTGAAAGTCGCGATTGTAATTCTTGAAAGTTTTGTTTGATGTGAATCAGAAAGTGACTTTTTGCTATTGTGTAAATCGAAAAGAATAGTTGGTTTAGTAATGCACCAGGATGGAATATCAGAAAAAGAGTGCTTTTGGATGTTTTTAGTGTTAATATTAGCAGATTCTAAAAGTGGTGCTATACGAAGCCCGAAGGATTTAATTGCGTTAGGTTTTCTTTCATAATATTCCTGAAATTGTGGTGGAAATGTGACTTCAAAAGCAGGGTTAGAAGGGTTAGCAGCAAGTCTGATGGCATACTGAAGGGACAATTTTTCTCTGCGTAGCCATAACGATGGTTCATCTGCTTCCACGTTAAGACTCGATATTGGAGACGTACGAAAAGCTCCCAATGCCAAACGAAGTCCTTGATTATGTACAGTGTCTAACATCTGTAGATAAGATTTTCTAGCAGATCCATAACCGATGGACCCGTAATCAAGTTTTGATCGAATTAAAGAACGATATAGATGAAGAAGAGTTGTTCTGTCCGCACCCCAACTTGTGTGAGATAAAACTTTTAAAACGTTTAATGCTTTTAAACATTTCACTTTCACGTATTTTATATGAGGTATGAAGGAGAGTTTTCTATCAAATATAACCCCAAGAAATTTTGATTCGGCAACAACTGGTATTTCAGATCCATATATGTAGAGTGCTGGATCATTGTGTATTTTCCGTTGTTGACAGAAATGAACGCACTGCGTTTTCGATTTGGAAAATTTGAAGCCATTTCTTGTTGCCCAGTCTTCAATTCTGTTTAGACATTGCTGTAGATGTCTTTCTATTGTGCGCATATTTTTCGAGCGAAAACATATACAGAAATCATCAACGTACAAAGAACCATCTGTCTTGTAATCCAGACAGTTTATAATATCATTTAATTTCACATTGAATAAAGTGGTTGAAAGTATGGCTCCTTGAGGAACGCCCTGCTCTTGATCATAGAGGTCAGAGAGGGTCGATCCTACACGCACTTGTATAGTACGATCTTCAAGAAAACTTTTAATTAAGTTTGGTAGTCTTCCTTTCAGACCAAAGTTGTGTAGGTCTTTCAAAATTCCGTATCGCCAAGTAGTATCGTAGGCTTTTTCCAAATCGAAAAATACAGCGACTACATGTTCTCGTTTTATAAAAGCATCGCGGATAAAAGTTTCTAGTCTAACTAAATTATCATTGGTACTACGTTCAGCTCGGAATCCCGACTGAAACTTTGTGATAAGATTGTTAGATTCTAAGTACCAAACAAGTCGTTTGTTTATCATTCTCTCTAATGTTTTGCAAAGGCAACTTGTTAGCGCTATTGGTCTGTAGTTTGTTGGTTCTGCATGATCCTTCCCTGGTTTGGGAATAGGTATAACTGTGGCCAAACGCCAGCTTTCTGGAAAAACCCCTGTTGTCCATATCCCGTTGAAAATATGTAAAAGTGTGTCAAGGTCGGTTTCGGGAAGGTGTTTAAGCATCAGGTAATGGATGTCATCAGGGCCTGTAGCTGTATCTTTTGACACTGCTATAGCATCTTTAAGTTCTGTTATGTTAAACAGACTGTTATATTCTTCAGTATTTGAAGAGGTAAAATTAAATTTGATCTTTTCTTCTTGTTTTTTTATGTTTTGAAACTTCTCTGTATAATTCCGAGATGAGGAATTATCCAAAACAGTTTCGCCAAGAGTATCTGCGATCTCTTCCTTTGATGTGGCCTTTGTTCCACGTTTTGTATTTAGAGGGGTGAAACTGGGTGATTTAGGTTTACCAGATATTTTTCGTATCATATCCCAAACCTTTTTAATTGGAGTTTTATGATCTAAATTCGAAACGTTAGATTTCCATGATTTGCGTTTGGAGGCCTTTATTGTTCGACGAGCCTTTGCTCTGAAGTTTTTAACCTTGTTCAAGTTCTCCTTTGTTGGATATCTGCAGAACTTTGATAATGCTTGCTTGCGCTGTTTTATGGCATCTTTGCATTCATCATTGTACCATGGTCTGCTTTTCTTTGGATTTGTCGAGGTCTTTGGTATACTTTTATTAGATATGTCAAGCAGAGAAGAAGTAAAATCAGCTATAGGGTCTAAGGAATTTTCAAACGCTTCTGGTTTGATACTTTCTTCACATAAAGAATGGTTCAATTCCCAATTTGCCTTATTTAATTTCCATTTTGAGTTATGATCGTTCGAAGAGGTATTTACATTTTCGATAATAACAGCGAAGTGATCACTTCCGCACTGATCATCATATACTGACCAGTTAAAGTCTAAAAAGAAAGATGGATGACACAAAGAGAGATCTAAAGAAAAGAAATTGCCTGTTGCAGGATGAAGGTAAGTACAGGATTTGTCATTCATCAAGCAAAGATCGTTCTTTATAATAAAATCTTCAATAATTTCGCCTCTATAGTTATTATCTCTACATCCCCAAAGAATGCTGTGACCATTAAAGTCACCTACTAAAAGATACGGTGAAGGAAGTTGACCTGGTAGTGATTGGAGATGTTCTGATCTTAAGGAAAAAGAAGGTGGTATATATATAGAACAGACTGTAATTTCTTTATCCAAAGTAACTGTGACTGCCACAGCTTGTAGCTGTGTAGTTATTTTGATCTGTCTTTGTGGCAAACAAGACCTTACAAAACCTGAACTCCCACCAGATGGTTTCTGACCGTCTGAGTATATATAGTTATATACATTGAAATCTTTTATATTGATTTTGTCATCGGTTTTTACAAAAAGTTTCTTGTAAACAAAAAACTGATGGATTTAATAATGTTAGAAGTAGTAAAAGCTCATTATAGTTTGATTTAAGACCTCGACAGTTCCATTGTATAATTTTGTGTTTTAAATCCATTATATAGAGAGATTTTTAACAGACTAGAAACTAAGGCGCTGTTATTGGCGACCTCGATCTTTTAGTATTAGTTCGTGGCGTTGGACCATCAAGATAGTCCATATCGCTACTGTCACTCAGGGACCCGAATCTGTTGTGATGTTTAATTCAGTCTCTTGATCCTTTCCGATTTCTGTCCGATGTGATGTGCGTTTGTTGTTTTTGAGATTATTGACTTTTCAATTTTGCTTGTGTTTGTTTCTTTAGATCCTTCTTGATCATCTCAATTGTAGCATTTTTTAGAATTTTCTCTTGCTTTTGTGTTTCATTAGAAGGTGGTGCAGTTTGACTATTTTCAGTGACAGTTTGTTCCGTATTCAAATTTTGTTGTGTCTCGATCTTGTTTTTCGTTTTTAGCTGTTCTAGTGTCTCTAGACCAGGGATTGGTTCAGTTTGAGTGACTGCATCAACCACAGACACCTTTTTTACGGATGGCTGGGTGATGCTTGCATAGCTTACTCCAGGAGTTGGCGTAGGAGCTTCAACAATTTTCCGAGCTTCGGCGAAAGAGATATTTCTGGTGAATTTTAATCTAAGAATCTCCTTTTCTTTGTGCCAAATTTGACAGTCTTTTGAGTTAGCATTATGATTTTGTCCACAGTTTATGCATTTTGGTTCTTTTTTACAATGTTTTTCACTGACTTGTTGTTTCGCCACAGTTTGGACATACTGGATCTTTAGAGCACCTGTCCTTATGATGTCCATATTTTTGACAATGGTGGCAACGCAGTGGATTTGGTATGTAAATTTCTACATTAACTCTAACATATGCTACGTTTACAGTTTTTGGCAGAGTTGGTGTATTAAAAGTAAAAACGAAAGTATTAGTATCTTTTAGTTTACCGTCTCGTCTAATTTTAAATGTTTTTACTGCTGTGACTCCTTGATGTTTAGTGCCGTCCAATATCTCCTGATCGCTGCAATTTCGTAATTCTGCGCAGCGAAGTGTTTATTGATGTATGGGGATACACGCGTACTTTTAGGTCGTGAAAAGTCGTTGTACGCAGGATATTTTCGGCATGTGCCTTCTTTTTAACTTCAATGAGGAGTTGATCTGACCTTTGTAGTTTCTTTATACTTTCCAGTTCACCAGATATACTGTGAATGACTTTTTGAATAAGAAAAGGAGATAGTGAGGTTATACTTTTATTTTCTTGTAAACTTTCGATAACTATGAAACGCGGAAAATGTTGAGAGCTGTTTTCAGATGGGGTTTTGGAAGAAAAGTCATTGTCTGATTGATCTTGATCCGAGATATTTTGGTTAGTCCGTTTTCGTTTATTGTAAGTATCCATGAAGAGAAAAGAAAAAGAATTCATCGTCCGTGCTCTCCGCCCACCGTGGAGCCCTACTAGGGAACACTATAAAGGAGTGGCTTTCCAAACTCCTTAAGTGTTAGAGATACACAAAAATTATACTCGCACGATTAAGTAGTCGCACGATTGACCCGTTAAGCCGCCGCCTTCTAGGAATGGAAAGGTTGTGAATAAGACTAATGAGCAAACGGTATATATCAGGATGATACAAAAGAAGGAAGAGAAAGTAAAGAATTATTCCTAGGGCTCGGCGCGACCAGCCGATTGATCGTGCCGGGCCGCACGATCACCCGTCTACACCGAAATCCAGGCCAAAGAGGTGTGTTAGGCATCTGAAATACCGTACTCCAGACAACCCTCAACCTCCAGGACTCCTTCTTCCAGCTTACGGGACGCCACCCACGGCAAATAGGTGGTATTTCCTCTTCGCTCTTCCCAAAGGGGACAATTACTGCTCACCAAGCTAGCAACGTTCCCAGTGGGAATTGAGCCCCCAGGGCCTCGGCAAGGCGGAAAGTTTAATACCCAGGGGTGACGTGTAAGAACTACTTCCTCTCGTCTTAATGGTCGATAAATGGTATTTTACCAAGAGCTGGTTTTACTTCATGCAGTTTGTTGAATATTGCTCTGCCCCATGACATGTGCCATTTGGAGAAGATGTACCTGTTGATGAAAGGTTTATGATGAGTTCAGGTTTAACGACGCATCAACCCATGAGGGTCATTTGCGTCAAAATGGTAAACTAACATGGTTCTGTAAGGAAACGGCTATAAAGGTAAGTTATATATGCATAAAATGTAAAACTAGAACGAATTTAAAGATTAAAGCAGTTAGACTTTGTTAAAAAGGTTGATGTGTTTTAAAAAGAAGAGTATATTATCAGCAGGTACATTTTCAAATAAGTATCTCAGGTCATTTGTTTGAAAGAATTGACGTCGCACATGAGAGAATTCAATGCAGTCGATCAGGAAGTGTTTCGCCGTAAAAGGTTCATTACAGCTGATACAAAATGGCTGATCTTCTCGTTTAAGCAGATAAGAATGTGTGAGTCTAGTATGACCTATACGTAGACGAGTAAGAACCACTTCTTCTCGCCTTAATGATCGATAAATGGTATTTTTACCAAGAACCGGTTTTATTTCGTGTAGTTTATTGAATGTCGCTCTGTCCCATGACAGCTGCCATTTAGATAAGATGTACCTGTTGATAAAAGGTTTAAAATCTGTACATGGAAGTTTAAAATTCGAAATTTCTAGATCGAGTGAGGCCTTTGCTTTTACATCGGCAGCCTCGTTACCGTTTATGCCAACATGGCTGGGGAGCCAACAGAATATAATTTCCTTAGTTTTCGATAACTCGTGATGTTTTTCTATCAAGTTCTGAATTTTGGGACTTTTTGAAGATGTGTGGTTTAGAGATTTCAAAACAGAAAGGGAGTCAGAGAAAATAACGAATTTGTTATCTAAAGAATTATTCATAACGTAATCCAAAGCCATATCAATAGCCTTTGATTCAGCAGTGAAAATAGATGAGCCATCAGGAAGACGGATCTTTTCATGGTGACTGCCCGATATATACGCACAGCCAACCTTTTCGTCAACTTTTGAGCCATCAGTGTAGATGTGTTGATAGTCTGAAAGTCGCGATTGTAATTCTTGGAAGTTTTGTTTCATGAGATGTGAATCAGATAGTGACTTTTTGCTATTGTGTAAATCGAAAAGAATAGTTGGTTTAGTAATGCACCAGGATGGAATATCAGAAAAAGAGTGCTTTTGGATGTTTTTAATGTTAATATTAGAGGATTCTAAAAGTGGTGCTATACGAAGGCCGAAGGATTTAATTGCGTTAGGTTTTCTTTCATAATATTCCTGAAATTGTGGTGGAAATGTGACTTCAAAAGCAGGGTTAGAAGGGTTAGCAGCAAGTCTGATGGCGTACTGAAGGGACAATTTTTCTCTGCGTAGCCATAACGATGGCTCATCTGCTTCCACGTTAAGACTCGATATTGGAGACGTACGAAAAGCTCCCAATGCCAAACGAAGTCCTTGATTATGTACAGTGTCTAACATCTGTAGATAAGATTTTCTTGCAGATCCATATACGAGGGACCCATAATCAAGTTTTGATCGAATTAAAGAACGATATAGATGAAGAAGAGTTGTTCTGTCCGCACCCCAACTTGTGTGAGATAACACTTTTAAAAGGTTTAATGCTTTTAAACATTTCGCTTTCACGTATTTTATATGGGGTATGAAGGAGAGTTTTCTATCAAATATAACCCCAAGAAATTTTGATTCGGCAACAACTGGTATTTGAGATCCATATATGTAGAGTGCTGGATCATTGTGTATCTTCCGTTGTTGACAGAAATGAACGCACTGCGTTTTCGATTTGGAAAATTTGAAGCCATTTCTTGTTGCCCAGTCTTCAATTCTATTTAGACATTGCTGTAGATGTCTTTCTATTGTGCGCATATTTTTCGAGCGAAAACAAATACAAAAATCATCAACGTACAAAGAACCATCTGTTTTGTAATCCAGACAGTTTATAATATCGTTTAATTTCACGTTGAATAACGTGGTTGAAAGTATTGCTCCTTGAGGAACGCCCTGTTCTTGATCATAGAGATCAGACAGGGTCGATCCTACACGCACTTGTATTGTACGATCTTCAAGAAAACTTTTAATAAAGTTTGGTAGTCTTCCTTTCATACCAAAGTTATGTAGGTCTTTTAAAATTCCATATCGCCAAGTGGTATCATAGGCTTTTTCCAAATCGAAAAATACAGCGACTACATGTTCTCGTTTGATAAAAGCATCGCGGATAAAAGTTTCTAGTCTAACTAAATTATCATTGGTACTACGTTCAGCTCGGAATCCCGACTGAAGTTTTGTTATAAGATTGTTAGATTCTAAGTACCAAACAAGTCGTTTGTTTATCATTCTCTCTAGTGTTTTGCAAAGGCAACTTGTTAGCGCTATTGGTCTGTAGTTTGTTGGTTCTGCATGATCTTTCCCTGGTTTGGGAATAGGTATAACTGTGGCCAAACGCCAGCTTTCTGGAAAAACTCCTGTTGTCCATATACCGTTGAAAATATGTAAAAGTGTGTCAAGGGCGGTTTCGGGAAGGTGTTTAAGCATCTGGTAATGGATGTCATCAGGGCCTGTAGCTGTATCTTTTGATACTGCGATAGCATCTTTAAGTTCTGTAATGTTAAACAGGCTGTTATATTCTTCAGTATTTGAAGAGGTGAAATTAAGTTTGATTTTTTCTTCTTGTTTTTTGATGTTTTGAAACTTCTCTGAATAATTCCGAGATGAAGAATTATCCAAAAAAGTTTCGCCAAGTGTGTTTGCTATCTCTTCCTTTGATGTGGCCTTTGTTCCACGTTTTGTATTTAAATGGGTGAAACTGGCTGATTTTGATTTACCAGATATTTTTCGTATCATGTCCCAAACCTTTTTAATTGGAGTTTTATAATTTAAATTCGAAACGTAAGATTTCCATGATTTGCGTTTGGAGGCCTTTATTGTTCGACGAGCATTTGCTCTGAAATTCTTTACTTTATTCAGGTTCTCCTTTGTTGGATATCTGCAGAACTTTGATAATGCTTGCTTGCGCTGTTTTATGGCATCTTTGCATTCATCATTGTACCATGGCTTGCTTTTCTTTGGATTTGTCGAGGTTTTCGGTATACTTTTATTAGCTATGTCAAGAAGAGAAGAAGTAAAATCATCTAGAGGGTCCAAGGAATTGTCAAACTTATCTATTTTGAGACTTTCTTCGCATAATAAGTGGTATAATTCCCAATTTGCTTTATTTAGTTTCCACTTTGCGTTGTGATCATTCGTGGAATTATTTACGCTTTCAATAATAACAGGGAAGTGATCACTTCCATGTTGGTCTTCACTGACCGTCCAGTCGAAGTCCAGCAGGAGAGATGGGTGACATATGGAAAGATCTAAAGAAGAAAATTTTCCTGTTGCAGGATGGAGATAAGTGTGAGATTTGTCATTCATAAGACAAAGATCGTTTTTGGTTATAAAGTCTTCAATAATATTACCTTTAGGGTTGTTATCTTTACATCCCCAAAGGATATTGTGACCATTGAAGTCACCAACTAGTATACAGGGTGAAGGGAGTTGTTTCAGTAAAATGTCTAAATGTTCGGTCTCTAAATGAAAATTTGGAGGTATATACACAGAACAAATAGTAATTTCTTTATCTAAAGTAACAGAAACCGCAACGGCTTGAAGATTGGTTACAAGTTTAATTTGTCGCTGCGGACATGAAGAGTGAACTAAGATTGAGCTTCCACCAGACGGCCTCTGGCCTTCTGAATATATATAATTGTATGTATTGAAATCTCTGATATTTAATTGATCATCAGTTTTTAAAAAAGTTTCTTGCAAGCAAAAAACTGATGGATTCAATAAGGATAAAAGTAATAAGATCTCGTTATAGTTTGACTTTAGACCTCGACAGTTCCATTGTATTATTTTGTGATTTGAATTCATTTTAGAGTTGTTAGATTTTAGTTAGACTAGCAACTAAGGATATGTTATTGGTGATTTTGATCTATTATTACTATTGTTGACGTGTGAATGTTCTGATGATCTCGATCTATTTCTATTAGTTCGTGAGCGATCTGGAGCATCTCCTAACTCCATATCATCGCTACTGTCACTCAAAGATCCGAACCTGTTATGTTGTTGAATAACATTATTTGAACCTTTTCGTTCTCTGTTTGATGTGCTTGGTCTTTGTGTTCCTTGACTAGATTTTGATTTTGTTTCTTTCGTAGGTGGAGATGATTGACTTCTTGCTTGTCTTTCTTTCTGTTGTTGTTTCTTCCAATCTTTTCTTATCATCTCAATGGTGGCTTTTTTCAGGCCACCATCTCCTTTTTTCTCTTCAGAAGGTGTCTTTGTTTGATTTTTGTTTGTAGTGTTTGTTTGACCTTTTTGTTTCTGCAGATCTTCTGTTTGGTTGTTTGTGTTTGTTGAACTTGATTGAACTGCAGAGTCGAGAATATTGATCGGATCGGTTTGAGTGGCAGTATCAACCACAGAAACCTTTTTCATAGAAGACTGGGTGATGTTGGCATAACTGATTCCAGGAATTGGAGTTGGGGCCTCAACAAGTTTCCGTGCTTCAATGAAAGAAATATTTCTGGTAAACTTAAGACGTAAGATTTCTTTTTCTTTGTGCCAAACTTGGCATTCTTTAGAGTCAGCACTGTGTTTTTCACCACAATTAACACAGTGCAGTTCGTTTCTACATTGACTTTCTGGGTGTTCTGCTACCTGACCGCATTTCGAACAGATAGGGTCCTTAGAACACCTATCCTCATGGTGTCCATATTTCTGGCAATGATGACAACGCAAAGGATTTTGTATGTAGACTTCTACGTTGACTCTAAAGTATGCTACTTTTATTGTTTTTGGTAGAACTGATGTATTGAATGTAAAGACAAAGGTGTTTGTGTTTTTTAACTCTCCGTTTCGTTTAACTTTGAATCGTTTTATTGCAGTTACTCCTTGAGATCTTGTGCCTTCGAGAATCTCCTCCTCGCTGCAATTCCCCAATTCAGGGCAACGAATTACCCCCTTTGAGGAGTTCAGCGAAGTATGAGGGTACACCCGGACTTTCAAGTCGTGAAAAGTCTGTGCACGTAGAAGATTCTCGGCATGGGCTTTCCTGGATACCTCAATGAGTAGCTGATTCGACCTGTGTAGTTTCTTTATGTTTTCCGGCTCACCAGCTATACTATGAATGACTTTTTGTATTACAAACGGAGATAAAGATGTTACTGGTTTGTTTTCTTCCTTGCTTTCAACTAAAATGAAACGCGGAAAATGTTGAGATGTATCTTTGGTAGAGGTTGTTGGAGGTTGAGTGCTTTCGTTAACATCTGAAATATCAGATTCTGAACATTGTTTAGTTCTTTTTCTTCGATTAGAACCCATGATAAAGATGTATTAAAATTCGTCCTCCATGCTCTCCGCCCACTACGGAGCCCAACAAGGGAACACATCAATGGAGTGGTTTTCCTACTCACTTGTGCTAGAGATACACAGAAGATATACTCGCACGAGCAAAATGCTGCACGATTGACCCGTTAAGCCGCCGCCTTCTTAGGATTGGAAAGGTTAAGAAAAAAGAATTATGGGCAAACGGTGAGTATCAGTATGATACAAAAGACAAGGAAGAGAAAGAAAAGATATTTCCTAGGGCTTGGCGCGACCAGCCGATTGACCGTGCCGGGTCTCACGGACACCCTTCTATACCGAAATCCAGGCCAAAGAGGCGTGTTGAGCCATCAGGAGAGACCAAACTCCCAGTAACTCTCAACCTCCAGGATCCCTTCTTCCGGCTTACGGGCTGCCACCCACGGCAAACGGGTGGTATTTTCTCTTCGCTCTTCCCAAAGGGGACAATTACTGCTCACCACGCTAGCAACGTTCCCAGTGGGAATTGAGCCCCCAGGGCCTCGGCAAGGCGGAAAGTTTAATACCCAGGGGATGAAAGGTTTAAAACCTGTACATGGAAGTGTTAAACTTGAAGTATCTAGATCGAGTGAGGCCTTTGCTTTTATATCAGCAGCCTCGTTACCTCGTATACCTACATGGCTGGGGAGCCAACAGAACAAAATTTCCTTAGTTCTCGATAACTCATGATGTTTTTCGATCAGGTTCTGAATTTTTTTTTTTTTTTTTTTTTTTTTTTTTTTTTTTTTTTTTGAAACAGAAAGTGAGTCCGAGAAAATAACGAATTTCTTGTTTTGAGAATTGTTCCTAACATAATCTAAGGCCATATCAATAGCCTTTGATTCAGCAGTGAAAATGGATGAGCCATCAGGAAGGCGGACCTTTTCATGGTGGCTGCCCGATACATATGCACAGCCAACCTTATCTTCAACTTTGGAGCCATCAGTGTAGATGTGTTGATAATCTGAAAGTCTCGATTGTAATTCATGGAAATTTTGTTTTATCAGCTGTGAATCGGAAAGTGACTTTTTGCTGTTGTGTAAATCGAAAAGAATAGTTGGTTTATTAATGCACCAGGATGGAATGTCAGGAAAAGAGTGCTTTTGGATGTTCTGAGTGTTAATATTAGCAGATTCTAAAAGTGGTGCTATACGAAGCTTGAAGGATTTAATTGCGTTAGGTTTTCTTTCATAATATTCCTGAAATTGTGGTGGAAATGTATCGGGCAGCCACCATGAAAAGGTCCGCCTTCCTGATGGCTCATCCATTTCCACTGCTGAATCAAAGGCTATTGATATGGCCTTAGATTACGTTAGGAAATTTTGTTTTATCAGCTGTGAATCGGAAAGTGACTTTTTGCTGTTGTGTAAATCGAAAAGAATAGTTGGTTTATTAATGCACCAGGATGGAATGTCAGGAAAAGAGTGCTTTTGGATGTTCTTAGTGTTAATATTAGCAGATTCTAAAAGTGGTGCTATACGAAGCCCGAAGGATTTAATTGCGTTAGGTTTTCTTTCATAATATTCCTGAAATTGTGGTGGAAATGTGTTTTCGTTTATTGTAAGTATCCATGAAGAGAAAAGAAAAAGAATTCATCGTCCGTGCTCTCCGCCCACCGTGGAGCCCTACTTGGGAACACTATAAAGGAGTGGCTTTCCAAACTCCTTAAGTGTTAGAGATACACAAAAATTATACTCGCACGATTAAGTAGTCGCACGATTGACCCGTTAAGCCGCCGCCTTCTAGGAATGGAAAGGTTGTGAATAAGATTAATGAGCAAACGGTATGTATCAGGATGATACAAAAGAAGGAAGAGAAAGTAAAGAATTATTCCTAGGGCTCGGCGCGACCAGCCGATTGATCGTGCCGGGCCGCACGATCACCCGTCTACACCGAAAACCAGGCCAAAGAGGTGTGTTAGGCATCTGAAATACCGTACTCCAGACAACCCTCAACCTCCAGGACTCCTTCTTCCAGCTTACGGGACGCCACCCACGGCAAACAGGTGGATATAAAGTCTTCAAAAATATTACCTTTATGATTATTTTCTTTACATCCCCAAAGGATATTGTGACCATTAAAGTCACCAACTAGTATATAGGGAGAAGAGAGTTGTTTCAGTAAAGTTTCAAGATGTTCAGTTTCCGAATGAAAGCTAGGAGGTATATAAACAGCGCAGATGGTAATTTCTTTCTCCAAAGTGACAGAAACAGTAACGGCTTGAAGTGTGGTAATAAGTTTAATTTCTCTTTGTGGACAGGAAGAGTAAACTAAGATAGAGCTACCACCGGACGGTCTCTGGCCATCTGTATGGGTATAGTTATACATATTGAAACCTTTGAAAGTGATGTTATCTTACGATTTTAAGAAAATTTCTTGTAGACAAAAGACAGATGGGCCTAAAAGCGATAAGAGTAAAAGTATTTGATTATATAATTCAGCTTGAGTCCTCGACAATTCCAATGTATTATTTTGTGTTTCGGATCCATGGATTGTTATGTCACTGTGTAAGTTAAGACTGGAAACTATGGAGCCTTGATAGGTGATCTATCTCTAACAGTGATTGAGAACGTGGATATTCTTCTGACTCACTTCTTGAACGGGGCTAAATCTATTATGCAGCTTTATGGGATCTTCTGATCCCTTTGGCTGCCGATCTGAATTTAACTGAATTTTCTCCTTAGGCGTTGGGCTTGGTCTAGGAGGAGGATGTGGTTTGCATCTAGATGGATCAGCAACCGAACTCTTTATAGGCCTTTCGGCAGACGTATCTTTGGCTTTAGCAGCCAAAGCTACCCCGGCCGACTCGGCCAGAGGTGACCCGGACGAAGACTTCGGCTGAAATTTCTGATGTTTGAGCTGTAGATGATTGTACAGATGTGGTGGTTTTCGATTTTCCGTCAGATTCTAGTATGGTAATTGACTCTGTGTTTCAGCATTGACGCGTTTAACAGACTGGTTGTTAAACTTGGCAATGCTGGAATAACTTTGTGTACAATTTACCGTTTGCTGATCAACCATTTTTCTCGCTTCAACAAATGAGATATCATTTGTGTACTTTATTCGAAGAATTTCCCTTTCTTTGTTCCAGACTGGACATTCTTTTTAATTTGCTCTGTGACCTTGTCCACAGTTTGCGCATTTTGTTGCGTTTTTGCAACGATCGACATCATGAGCAACTGGGCCAGCACAGTTCCCGCAGGCTGCATCTCTGTTACACCTTAGTTCATGATGTCCGTACTGCTGACAATGAAAGCAACGTAGAGGGTTTGGAGCATAAGTAGTTACCTCACATCGAAGGAATCCAATTTTGATTTTGTCTGGTTTCTTAGGAGTATTGAAGGGGAACACAAAAGTGTTTGTCGGTATGAGTTTGCCGTGTCTTTTTATTTTAAATCTTCTGAAATGAATAACACCTTCTTCTTTTAAATTTTCACGAATTTCGTCGTCACTGACACCTTTCAATTCAGGGCAGCGAATAACACCTTTTGACGAATTCAGAGAAGCGTGCGGAGTAACTTTAAGGTCGAAAAATTTCGTGGTTTTAAAAATGTTGTCAGCCTGTACTTTTTTTGTGATTTCAACCAACAACTGTCCAGAATTATATAAAGATTTAACGCTTTTGGGTTCACCCACAATTCCGCAAAGTACTTTTTCTATCACAAATGGTGAAAGGGACTCTGTCGATTCTATTAGAATGAAGCGAGGAAAATTGGTTGGTCTTCAATCTGTAATTTGTTCTGTGTCTGATCCTTCTGACTCTGAAAGCGATGTAGATAGTGAAGAGTTTGGTTTATTTTTTTTTCTTTTTTGACCCATTTTGAAATAAAAATTCGATAGTCATGCGCTTCATCCGGGGACGTTTATGTAGAAATGACTCTCCTATTTCCAACGTCAAAGCTACATAACTATTATACTCGTGTTCAAGATCAGGATCCTTTCATAAAGAAAGCCCCAATACAAGCCCAACGATTGACCCAATGAGCCGCCGCCTTCTAGAAGTTAAAAGAAGTACTTCAATAACAGGTCCAATGGGCAAACGATTGGTATCAGGTTGATACAAAGACAGGAAAAGAAAGGAAAGAGTTATTAAAGTAAGAATAAAAAACAAAAACGGTTCTAGGGCTTGGCACGACCAGCCGATTGACCATAATGATGATGATGATGATGATGAGTTCAGGTTTAACGACGCATCAACCCATGAGGGTCATTTGCGTCAAAATGGTGAACTAACATGGTTCTGTAATGAAACGATTATAATGATAAGTCATAAATGCATAAAATGTAAAACTAGAACGAATTTAAAAACTAAAGCAGTTATACTTTGTTAAAAAGATTGATGTGTTTTAAAAACATAAGTATGTTATCAGTTGGTACATTTTCAAATAAGTATCTCAGGTCATTTGTTTGAAAGATTTGACGTCGTATATGAGAGAATTCAATGCAATCGATCAGAAAGTGTTTTACTGTAAAAGGTTCATTACAGCTGATACAAAATGGCTGATCTTCTCGTTTGAGTAGATAAGAATGTGTGAGTCTAGTATGACCTATACGTAGACGAGTAAGAACCACTTCTTCTCGCCTTAATGACCGATAAATGTTATTTTTACCAAGAACCGGTTTTATTTCATGTAGTTTATTGAATGTCGCTCTGTCCCATGACAGCTGCCATTTGGATAAGATGTACCTGTTGATAAAAGGTTTAAAATCTGTACATGGAAGTTTAAAATTCGAAATTTCTAGATCGAGTGAGGCCTTTGCTTTTACGTCGGCAGCCTCGTTACCTTTTATGCCAACATGGCTGGGGAGCCAACAGAATAAAATTTCCTTAGTTTTTGATAACTCGTGATGTTTTTCTATCACGTTCTGGATTTTGGGATTTTTTGAAGCTGTGTGATTTAGAGATTTCAAAACAGAAAGGGAGTCCGAGAAAATAACGAATTTGTTCTCTAAAGAGTTATTCAGTACGTAATCCAAAGCCATATCAATAGCCTTGGATTCAGCAGTGAAAATATATGAGCCATCAGGAAGACGGATCTTTTCATGGTGGTTGCCCGATATAAACGCACAGCCAACCTTATCTTCAACTTTTGAGCCATCAGTGTAGATGTGTTGATAATCTGAAAGTCGCGACTGTAATTCTTGGAAGTTTTGTTTCATGAGATGTGAATCAGAAAGTGACTTTTTGCTGTTGTGTAAATCGAAAAGAATATTTGGTTTAGTAATGCACCAGGATGGAATATCAGATGATGATGATCATGAGTTCTGGTTTAACGACGCATCAACCCATGAGGGTCATTTGCGTCAAAATGGTGAACTAACATGGTTCTGTAATGAAACGATTATAATGATAAGTCATAAATGCATCAAATGTAAAACTAGAACGAATTTAAAAACTAAAGCAGTTATACTTTGTTAAAAAGATTGATGTGTTTTAAAAACATAAGTACGTTATCAGTTGGTACATTTTCAAATAAGTATCTCAGGTCATTTGTTTGGAAGAATTGACGTCGTATATGAGAGAATTCAATGCAATCGATCAGAAAGTGTTTTACTGTAAAAGGTTCATTACAGCTGATACAAAATGATGATGATGATGATGAGTTCAGGTTTAACGACGCATCAACCCATGAGGGTCATTTGCGTCAAAATGGTAAACTAACATGGTGCTGTAATGAAACGGCTATAAAGGTAAGTTATATATGCATAAAATGTAAAACTAGAACGAATTTAAAAATTAAAGCAGTTAGACTTTGTTAAAAAGGTTGATGTGTTTTAAAAAGAACAGTATATTATCAGCAGGTACATTTTCAAATAAGTATCTCAGGTCATTTGTTTGAAAGAATTGACGTCGCACATGAGAGAATTCAATGCAGTCGATCAGGAAGTGTTTCGCCGTAAAAGGTTCATTACAGCTGATACAAAATGGCTGATCTTCTCGTTTAAGCAGATAAGAATGTGTGAGTCTAGTATGACCTATACGTAGACGAGTAAGAACTACTTCTTCTCGCCTTAATGATCGATAAATGGTATTTTTACCAAGAACCGGTTTTATTTCATGTAGTTTATTGAATGTCGCTCTGTCCCATGACAGCTGCCTTTTAGATAAGATGTACCTGTTGATAAAAGGTTTAAAATCTGTACATGGAAGTTTAAAATTCGAAATTTCTAGATCGAGTGAGGCCTTTGCTTTTACATCGGCAGCCTCGTTACCTTTTATGCCAACATGGCTGGGGAGCCAACAGAATATAATTTCCTTAGTTTTCGATCTCGTGATGTTTTTCTATCAAGTTCTGAATTTTGGGACTTTTTGAAGATGTGTGGTTTAGAGATTTCAAAACAGAAAGGGAGTCCGAGAAAATAACGAATTTGTTATCTAAAGAATTATTCATAACGTAATCCAAAGCCATATCAATAGCCTTGGATTCAGCAGTGAAAATAGATGAGCCATCAGGTAGACGGATCTTTTCATGGTGACTGCCCGATATATACGCACAGCCAACCTTTTCTTCAACTTTTGAGCCATCAGTGTAGATGTGTTGATAGTCTGAAAGTCGCGATTGTAATTCTTGGAAGTTTTGTTTCATGAGATGTGAATCAGATAGTGACTTTTTGCTATTGTGTAAATCGAAAAGAATAGTTGGTTTAGTAATGCACCAGGATGGAATATCAGAAAAAGAGTGCTTTTGGATGTTTTTAGTGTTAATATTAGAGGATTCTAAAAGTGGTGCTATACGAAGGCCGAAAGATTTAATAGCGTTAGGTTTTCTTTCATAATATTCCTGAAATTGTGGTGGAAATGTGACTTCAAAAGCAGGGTTAGAAGGGTTAGCAGCAAGTCTGATGGCATACTGAAGAGACAATTTTTCTCTGCGTAGCCATAACGATGGTTCATCTGCTTCCACGTTAAGACTCGATACTGGGGATGTACGAAAAGCTCCCAATGCCAAACGAAGTCCTTGATTATGTACAGTGTCTAACATCTGTAGATAAGATTTTCTAGCAGATCCATATACGATGGACCCTAATCAAGTTTTGATCGAATTAAAGAACGATACAGGTGAAGAAGAGTTGTTTTGTCCGCTCCCCAACTTGTGTGAGATAAAACTTTTAAAAGGTTTAATGCTTTTAAACATTTCGCTTTCAAGTATTTTATATGGGGTATGAAGGAGAGTTTTTTATCAAATATAACCCCAAGAAATTTTGATTCAGCAACAACTGGTATTTGAGATCCATATATGTAGAGCGATGGATCGTTGTGTATTTTCCGTTGCTGACAGAAATGAACGCACTGAGTTTTCGATTTGGAAAATTTAAAGCCATTTCTAGTTGCCCAGTCTTTAATTCTATTTAGACATTGCTGTAGATGTCTTTCTATTGTGCGCATATTTTTCGAGCGAAAACAAATACAGAAATCATCAACGTACAAAAAACCATCTGTTTTGTAATCCAGGCAGTTTATAATATCGTTTAATTTCACGTTAAATAACGTGGTTGAAAGTATTGCTCCTTGAGGAACGCCCTGTTCTTGATCATAGAGATCAGACAGGGTCGATCCTACACGCACTTGTATTGTACGATCTTCAAGAAAACTTTTAATAAAGTTTGGTAGTCTTCCTTTCATACCAAAGTTATGTAGGTCTTTTAAAATTCCATATCGCCAAGTGGTATCATAGGCTTTTTCCAAATCGAAAAATACAGCGACTACATGTTCTCGTTTGTTAAAAGCATCACGGATAAAAGTTTCTAGTCTAACTAAATTATCATTGGTACTACGTTCAGCTCGGAATCCCGACTGAAGTTTTGTTATAAGATTGTTAGATTCTAAGTACCAAACAAGTCGTTTGTTAATCATTCTCTCTAGTGTTTTGCAAAGGCAACTTGTTAGCGCTATTGGTCTGTAGTTTGTTGGTTCTGCATGATCTTTCCCTGGTTTGGGAATAGGTATAATTGTGGCCAAACGCCAGCTTTCTGGAAAAACTCCTGTTGTCCATATACCGTTGAAAATATGTAAAAGTGTGTCAAGGGCGGTTTCCGGAAGGTGTTTAAGCATCTGGTAATGGATGTCATCAGGGCCTGTAGCTGTATCTTTTGATACTGCGATAGCATCTTTAAGTTCTGTAATGTTAAACAGGCTGTTATATTCTTCAGTATTTGAAGAGGTGAAATTAAGTTTGATTTTTTCTTCTTGATTTTTGATGTTTTGAAACTTCTCTGAATAATTCCGAGATGAAGAATTATCCAAAAAAGTTTCGCCAAGTGTGTTTGCTATCTCTTCCTTTGATGTGGCCTTTGTTCCACGTTTTGTATTTAAGTGGGTGAAACTGGGTGATTTTGATTTACCAGATATTTTTCGTATCATGTCCGAAACCTTTTTAATTGGAGTTTTATAATTTAAATTCGAAACGTAAGATTTCCATGATTTGCGTTTGGAGGCCTTTATTGTTCGACGAGCCTTTGCTCTGAAATTCTTTACTTTATTCAGGTTCTCCTTTGTTGGATATCTGCAGAACTTTGATAATGCTTGCTTGCGCTGTTTTATGGCATCTTTGCATTCATCATTGTACCATGGCTTGCTTTTCTTTGGATTTGTCGAGGTTTTCGGTATACTTTTGTTAGAAATATCAAGAAGAGAAGAAGTAAAATCATCTAGAGGATCCAAGGAATTCTTAAACTTACCTATTTTGAGACTTTCTTCGCATAATAAGTGGTATAATTCCCAATTTGCTTTATTTAGTTTCCACTTTGCGTTGTGATCATTCGTGGAATTATTTACGCTTTCAATAATAACAGGGAAGTGATCACTTCCATGTTGGTCTTCACTGACCGTCCAGTCGAAGTCCAGCAGGAGAGATGGGTGACATATGGAAAGATCTAAAGAAGAAAATTTTCCTGTTGCAGGATGGAGATAAGTGTGAGATTTGTCATTCATAAGACAAAGATCGTTTTTGGTTATAAAGTCTTCAATAATATTACCTTTAGGGTTGTTATCTTTACATCCCCAAAGGATATTGTGACCATTGAAGTCACCAACTAGTATACAGGGTGAAGGGAGTTGTTTCAGTAAAATGTCTAAATGTTCGGTCTCTAAATGAAAATTCGGAGGTATATACACAGAACAAAATGTAATTTCTTTATCTAAAGTAACAGAAACCGCAACGGCTTGAAGATTGGTTACAAGTTTAATTTCTCGCTGCGGACATGAAGAGTGAACTAAGATTGAGCTTCCACCAGACGGCCTCTGGCCTTCTGAATATATATAATTGTATGTATTGAAATCTCTGATATTTAATTGATCATCAGTTTTTAAAAAAGTTTCTTGCAAGCAAAAAACTGATGGATTCAATAAGGATAAAAGTAATAAGATCTCGTTATAGTTTGACTTTAGACCTCGACAGTTCCATTGTATTATTTTGTGATTTGAATTCATTTTAGAGTTGTTAGATTTTAGTTAGACTAGCAACTAAGGATATGTTATTGGTGATTTTGATCTATTATTACTATTGTTGACGTGTGAATGTTCTGATGATCTCGATCTATTTCTGTTAGTTCGTGGGCGATCTGGAGCTTCTCCTAACTCCATATCATCGCTACTGTCACTCAAAGATCCGAACCTGTTATGTTGTTGAATAACATTATTTGAACCTTTTCGTTCTCTGTTTGATGTGCTTGGTCTTTGTGTTCCTTGACTAGATTTTGATTTTGTTTCTTTCGTAGGTGGAGATGATTGACTTCTTGCTTGTCTTTCTTTCTGTTGTTGTTTCTTCCAATCTTTTCTTATCATCTCAATGGTGGCTTTTTTCAGGCCACCATCTCCTTTTTTCTCTTCAGAAGGTGTCTTTGTTTGATTTTTGTTTGTAGTGTTTGTTTGACCTTTTTGTTTCTGCAGATCTTCTGTTTGGCTGTTTGTGTTTGTTGAACTTGATTGAACTGCAGAGTCGAGAATATTGATCGGATCGGTTTGAGTGGCAGTATCAACCACAGAAACCTTTTTCAAAGAAGACTGGGTGATGTTGGCATAACTGATTCCAGGAATTGGAGTTGGGGCCTCAACAAGTTTCCGCGCTTCGATGAAAGAAATATTTCTGGTAAACTTAAGACGTAAGATTTCTTTTTCTTTGTGCCAAACTTGGCATTCTTTAGAGTCAGCACTGTGTTTTTCACCACAATTGACACAGTGCAATTCGTTTCTACATTGACTTTCTGTGTGTTCTGCTACCTGACCGCATTTCGAACAGATAGGGTCCTTAGAACACCTATCCTCATGGTGTCCATATTTCTGGCAATGATGACAACGCAAAGGATTTGGTATGTAGACTTCTACGTTGACTCTAAAGTATGCTACTTTTATTGTTTTTGGTAGAACTGATGTATTGAATGTAAAGACAAAGGTGTTTGTGTTTTTTAACTCTCCGTTTCTTTTAACTTTGAATCGTTTGATTGCAGTTACTCCTTGAGATCTTGTGCCTTCGAGAATCTCCTCCTCGCTGCAATTCCCCAATTCGGGGCAACGAATTACCCCCCTTGAGGAGTTCAGCGAAGTATGAGGGTACACCCGAACTTTCAAGTCGTGAAAAGTCTGTGCACGTAGAAGATTCTCGGCATGGGCTTTCCTGGATACCTCAATGAGTAGCTGATTCGACCTGTGTAGTTTCTTTATGTTTTCCGGCTCACCAGCTATACTTTGAATGACTTTTTGTATTACAAACGGAGATAAAGATGTTACTGGTTTGTTTTCTTCCTTGCTTTCAACTAAAATGAAACGCGGAAAATGTTGAGATGATGTATCTTTGGTAGAGGTTGTTGGAGGTTGAGTGCTTTCGTTAACATCTGAAATATCAGATTCTGAACATTGTTTAGTTCTTTTTCTTCGATTAGAACCCATGATAAAGATGTATTAAAATTCGTCCTCCATGCTCTCCGCCCACCACGGAGCCCAACAAGGGAACACATCAATGGAGTGGTTTTCCTACTCACTTGTGCTAGAGATACACAGAAGATATACTCGCACGAGGAAAATGCTGCACGATTGACCCGTTAAGCCGCCGCCTTCTTAGGATTGGAAAGGTTAAGAAAAAAGAATTATGGGCAAACGGTGAGTATCAGTATGATACAAAAGACAAGGAAGAGAAAGAAAAGATATTTCCTAGGGCTTGGCGCGACCAGCCGATTGACCGTTCCGGGTCTCACGGACACCCTTCTACACCGAAATCCAGGCCAAAGAGGCGTGTTGAGCCATCAGGAGAGACCAAACTCCCAATAACTCTCAACCTCCAGGATCCCTTCTTCCGACTTACGGGCTGCCACCCACGGCAAACGGGTGGTATTTTCTCTTCGCTCTTCCCAAAGGGGACAATTACTGCTCACCACGCTAGCAACGTTCCCAGTGAGAATTGAGCCCCCAGGGCCTCGGCAAGGCGGAAGGTTTAATACCCAGGGGATGGAATATCAGAAAACGAGTGTTTTTGAATGTTTTTAATGTTAATATTAGTAGATTCTAAAAGTGGTGCTATACGAAGGCCGAAGGATTTAATAGCGTTAGGTTTTCTTTCATAATATTCCTGAAATTGTGGTGGAAATGTGACTTCAAAAGCAGGGTTAGAAGGGTTAGCAGCAAGTCTGATGGCATACTGAAGAGACAATTTTTCTCTGCGTAGCCATAACGATGGCTCATCTGCTTCCACGTTAAGACTCGATACTGGAGATGTACGAAAAGCTCCCAATGCCAAACGAAGTCCTTGATTATGTACAGTGTCTAACATCTGTAGATAAGATTTTCTAGCAGCTCCATATATGATGGACCCATAATCAAGTTTTGATCGAATTAAAGAACGATACAGGTGAAGAAGAGTTGTTCTGTCCGCTCCCCAACTTGTGTGAGATAAAACTTTTAAAAGGTTTAATGCTTTTAAACATTTCGCTTTCAAGTATTTTATATGGGGTATGAAGGAGAGTTTTTTTATCAAATATAACCCCAAGAAATTTTGATTCAGCAACAACTGGTATTTGAGATCCATATATGTAGAGCGATGGATCGTTGTGTATTTTCCGTTGCTGACAGAAATGAACGCACTTTCGATTTGGAAAATTTAAAGCCATTTCTAGTTGCCCAGTCTTCAATTCTATTTAGACATTGCTGTAGATGTCTTTCTATTGTGCGCATATTTTTCGAGCGAAAACAAATACAGAAATCATCAACGTACAAAGAAGCATCTGTTTTGTAATCCAGGCAGTTTATAATATCGTTTAATTTCATGTTAAATAACGTGGTTGAAAGTATTGCTCCTTGAGGAACGCCCTGTTCTTGATCATAGAGATCAGACAGGGTCGATCCTACACGCACTTGTATTGTACGATCTTCAAGAAAACTTTTAATAAAGTTTGGTAGTCTTTCTTTCATACCAAAGTTATGTAAGTCTTTTAAAATTCCATATCGCCAAGTGGTATCATAGGCTTTTTCCAAATCGAAAAATACAGCGACTACATGTTCTCGTTTGATAAAAGCATCACGGATAAAAGTTTCTAGTCTAACTAAATTATCATTGGTACTACGTTCAGCTCGGAATCCCGACTGAAGTTTTGTTATAAGATTGTTAGATTCTAAGTACCAAACAAGTCGTTTGTTAATCATTCTCTCTAGTGTTTTGCAAAGGCAACTTGTTAGCGCTATTGGTCTGTAGTTTGTTGGTTCTGCATGATCTTTCCCTGGTTTGGGAATAGGTATAATTGTGGCCAAACGCCAGCTTTCTGGAAAAACTCCTGTTGTCCATATACCGTTGAAAATATGTAAAAGTGTGTCAAGGGCGGTTTCCGGAAGGTGTTTAAGCATCTGGTAATGGATGTCATCAGGGCCTGTAGCTGTATCTTTTGATACTGCGATAGCATCTTTAAGTTCTGTAATGTTAAACAGGCTGTTATATTCTTCAGTATTTGAAGAGGTGAAATTAAGTTTGATTTTTTTCTTCTTGTTTTTTGATGTTTTGAAACTTCTCTGAATAATTCCGAGATGAAGAATTATCCAAAAAAGTTTCGCCAAGTGTGTTTGCTATCTCTTCCTTTGATGTGGCCTTTGTTCCACGTTTTGTATTTAAGTGGGTGAAACTGGGTGATTTTGATTTTCCAGATATTTTTCGTATCATGTCCCAAACCTTTTTAATTGGAGTTTTATAATTTAAATTCGAAACGTAAGATTTCCATGATTTGCGTTTGGAGGCCTTTATTGTTCGACGAGCCTTTGCTCTGAAATTCTTTACTTTATTCAGGTTCTCCTTTGTTGGATATCTGCAGAACTTTGACAATGCTTGCTTGCGCTGTTTTATGGCATCTTTGCATTCATCATTGTACCATGGCTTGCTTTTCTTTCGATTTGTCGAGGTTTTCGGTATACTTTTGTTAGAGATATCGAGAAAAGAAGTAAAATCATCTAGAGGATCCAAGGAATTCTTAAACTGATCTATTTTGAGACTTTCTTCGCATAATAAGTGGTATAATTCCCAATTTGCTTTATTTAGTTTCCACTTTGCGTTGTGATCATTCGTGGAATTATTTACGCTTTCAATAATAACAGGGAAGTGATCACTTCCATGTTGGTCTTCACTGACCGTCCAGTCGAAGTCCAGCAGGAGAGATGGGTGACATATGGAAAGATCTAAAGAAGAAAATTTTCCTGTTGCAGGATGGAGATAAGTGTGAGATTTGTCATTCATAAGACAAAGATTGTTTTTGGTTATAAAGTCTTCAATAATATTACCTTTAGGGTTGTTATCTTTACATCCCCAAAGGATATTGTGACCATTGAAGTCACCAACTAGTATACAGGGTGAAGGGAGTTGTTTCGGTAAAATGTCTAAATGTTCGGTCTCTAAATGAAAATTCGGAGGTATATACACAGAACAAAATGTAATTTCTATATCTAAAGTAACAGAAACCGCAACGGCTTGAAGATTGGTAACAAGTTTAATTTCTCGCTGCAGACATGAAGAGTGAACTAAGATTGAGCTTCCACCAGACGGCCTCTGGCCTTCTGAATATATATAATTGTATGTATTGAAATCTCTGATATTTAATTGATCATCAGTTTTTAAAAAAGTTTCTTGCAAGCAAAAAACTGATGGATTCAATAAGGATAAAAGTAATAAGATCTCGTTATAGTTTGACTTTAGACCTCGACAGTTCCATTGTATTATTTTGTGATTTGAATTCATTTTAGAGTTGTTAGATTTTAGTTAGACTACCAACTAAGGATATGTTATTGGTGATTTTGATCTATTATTACTATTGTTGACATGTGAATGTTCTGATGATCTCGATCTATTTCTGTTAGTTCGTGGGCCCGATTGACCATATCTAGGCCTATATGGTGTCCCGCTTAGTTGAACTCAAGGCCAAAGTGATGTGTTGCACCAGCAGCGGATATCATACACTATTGCTCTATCACCAGGATCCTTTCATCCAACGACACGGGTGGCCACCCACGGCAAACGGGTGGTCCCTCCACTTAGCTCTTTCCGGAGGGGATAAACACTGCCCGAACGCAACTGTAATCCCCAATGAAAATTGAACCCCGAGGTCGCGATAAGGCGGGAAGTAGTCTCGGGGCCTTAAGTTAAGACATGGCCTGTGCATACCGATTAAAAAATGTTTTCACTGTTTCTGTAACTGTGCACATATTGTCACAAACCGTTGAAGAGGCATAACAACCCGTAAAAAACAATTCGGGGATTTACGACAAAGCTCTTATCCTTTTAGCAATTTCTGATGACAAATGGAAAAAAATAAATTTTATACTATTTTTAGTATCTGTGCAGACTAAGAAAAACAAAATGATTTATACACTATTTCAGTATCTGTACACAAAATGTCACATACATCTGGCGTGGCCTTAAAAAAATAAAGATTTTTACACAACATTTAGGATCTGTGCAGACTGGAAAGAAAACAATTTTTACACTTTTTATAGTATCTGTGCACAAAACGTCACATACCTCTGGTGCGGCCGAACAGCCAGTAAGTTAAAACATGGCCTGAATTAAAAAAAATGTTTTCTCTGTTTTAGTAACTGTGCACATATTGTCACACACCATTGTAGAGACATATCAACCCGTAGAAAATAAAGTGGGGGAGTTACGACAAAGCTCTAACTTTTTAGCCATTTCTTATGACAAATGGAACAAATTGATTTTTATACTATTTTTAGTATTTGTGCAGACTAAAAAAATAAACTATTTTTACACTATTTTTAGTATCGTACACAAAATGTCACTTACTCTGGCGCGGCCTAACAGCCCACTAATTAAGACATGATCTGTGTAGACTGGAAAAAAAACTTGATTTTTACACAACTTTTAGTATTTGTGCAGACTGAAAAGAAAACAATTTTTACACCATTGCAGTATCTGTGCAAATAATTTCACATACCGCTGACGCGCCTTACAGCCCGTAAGTTAAGACGTGGCTTGTGTAGAAAAAAAACAAACTGCTTTTTATCTATTTTTAGTATCTGTGCAGACTGAAAAAAAAGATTTTTTTTTTTTCGTTTGAAAGTGTCTGTGCACAAAATGTCACATACCTCTGGCGCGGCATTACAGCCCGTAAGTTAAGACATGGCATGTGCAGACTGAATAAAGAAATGTTTTCACTGTTTTAGTAACTGTGCACATATTGTCACGTACCTTTGTCACGGCATAACAGCCCGTAGAAAAACAAGTGGGGGAGTTACGACAAAGCTCTATCTTTTTTTGCCATTTCTGATGACAAATGGGACAAACTAATTTTTATGCTATTTTTAGTATCTGTGCAGACTATAAGAAAAGAAATGACAATGGCCTCTGTAGACTGAAAAAAAAACCCTAACTGATTTTTACACAACTTTTAGGATCTGTGCAGACTGAAAAGAAAACAATTTTTATACTATTTTTTGTATCTGTGCACAAAACGTCACGTCACATACCTCTGGCGCGTCCTAACAGCCCGTAAGTTAAGACATGGCCTGTGCATACTGATTAAAAAAAATGTTTTCACTGTTTCAGTAACTGTGCACATATTGTCACAAACCGTTGTAGAGTCATAACAACCCGTAAAAAAACAAGTGGGGGTGTTGCGACAAAGCTCTTTTTTAGCCATTTCTTATGACAAATAGAACAAATTGATTTTTATACTATTTTAAATAATTGTGAAGACTGAAAAAAAAAACAACAAACAAACAAACAAAAATACTATTTTTACACTATTTTTAGAATCTGTACAAAATTTCACTTACCTCTTGCGCGGCCTAACAGCCCGTAAGTCAAAACATGGCCTGTGTAGACTGAAAAAAAAAAAAAAAAAACAGCCCGTCAGTTAAGACATGGCCTGTGTAGACTGCAAAAAAAAAAAAAATGTTTTTACACAACTTTTAGTATTTGTGCAGACTGAAAAGAAAACAATTTTTACACCATTTCAGTATCTGTGCAAATAATTTCAATTTTAATTTTAAGACTTTTTACACTATTTTAGTGTCTGTGGACGAAAGGTCACATACCTCTGGCGCAGCCTAACAGCACGTAAGTTAAGACTAAATAAAAAAATGTTTTCACTGTTTTAGTAACCGTACACATATTGTCACATACCTTTTGTCGCAGCATAACAGCCCGTAGAAAAACAAGTGGGGGAGTTGCGACAAAGCTCTTATATTTTAGCCATTTCTTATGACAAATGGAACAAATTGATTTTTATACTAATTTAAGTGTCTGTGCAGACTGATATTTCTGTCTTCTCAACCTTCTTAGAAAGTCTTTTTCACTGATTTCAGCATCAGATCTCTATTTAAAGGATGTGAGTGCAGAATAGCAATTCTAGAATATTTGTGCAAATGTATAGATAGCAAAATTTCTTGAATATAACCACAGAATCATAAAAGAAAAATTGGATGAGGACGTGCCAGTTCCAACTGCATTTTTACATAGAATGAAATGCCTTTAAAATTATTAGTTCTAACGAATATCATTAGGGGAATCGTAAAAACAGTGAAGTGGGTTAGTTGTCTTTTGGTGGTTGATAAAAAGGCTTTAGATCTCTTTCCAGCAGTCTGCCCAGAAAATTGCATCTTGAAATTGAGCTTAAGAATATTTTTTTATATAATAATTTGGTAAATAAAAAGCTTGTAAATGAGAAATTACTCCATAAGTAAAGCATTCAATTGTAAAACAGAAAAATAGAAAGGTACCAAATAAGAGGGAGTTAACTGGCATTTTAATATGTGATATACTGCTACAGTGTTGCAAAGTTTCATTTAAATATCTGCATTGAATCAGAGTATGGCAGCGTTAACATAATTTTATGCATTAAACATTTTGGCCTGAGTGTCCTAGTGATTAGTGATCTCAACCTGTAATCCAGGTGTCATGGGTTTGAACCTTGTTTGGATAAAGAAAGTTTCCCATTATTAGTACACCAAGCTCATACTCAACATGCCCTGGATAGAGTATAACTTGGACAGGGAAATGCTTCATCATAAGACAGCTATCTCTTATATCTCTTTACTCCCTTTCTCTATGAGACGAAACAAAGTGACCCACAAGGGTTGAGGGGTTGTTAAACCCCAACACAGGAGGTCGCGGGTTCAACCCCGCCGAGGTTAGGCAACATTCTTTCGTGAAGATTGATCATGAAATATTTTCTACAGTCATTCTCTCCGTTCTGCTGATTCAAGAAGGACAGTTGTCAATTTATGGGAAAAAGAATGTGCACAATACTGGATAACCGCTTAGAGGACTAAGCCTGCCCAGTAAAGTTGTGGTTAGGTAAACAGACCGCGCTCGACGTGACCCCATTGGGTTGACTGGACCGTAAAACCTCAACACAAACAAACCCCTACACAATCAATCAATTGTCCTTTTTGTAATCACTTTTCGTCCGTCCGTGCGTCAGTCCGTCCGTTAACTTTTCAAACGACTTCCCTTATGCCGCCGAGCCAATTTTGCTCAAATTTCATATGAAGAAAAAAAAAAAAAAAAAAAAAAAAGTAAGAGAAAAGTCCAGGGAGTGCCACAATCACAGACCGCAGCTCCTAGACCCCAAGAGGAAGAGGACACCGACAAATCCAAACAAGCACAAACCGAACAAATGTACGAAAAGCACTAAGATTAGCTCTCTCTTCCCCAAGCGAGGTAATCGCAATACTAAAAGGACTGAAAACACAAGAACAAAATGACACACGGAAAGACATACAACAAATCGCCTCGTCGAATAAACCACAAAGCAACAAAGAGTAAGACTAACACCGACCGGGTCCACCGCCTTAGAACGGTCAGTAGAGCAAATCACCGGGGGTTTCAAGCACCTTTACAGCTAGCTAACTTCACCCTGGGTCCCGATGCTACTCTTAATACAGAAACACATAAACAATCGGTTCGCATAAAGGCTCCCAACTCAGTCAATGCATCAAAGCGAAAACATGAAATTAATCACTATAATAAACAAAGACGAGTACTCATGGCGAATTCTACTGTATGCCAGAGTAAATGAAAACAATAGTTGAACCACGGCGGGCCAAGCCAAAAACATATAGTCAAGTCCCAAACCACTGGTTAAAGTTTTACGAAGAGACCGTCATTGAGTCTTAGGCCCGAACCGCCGTCGTGCAATTAAAGAGTGAAGCATAGCCATCAACAATGATTGGGTTGACAACTAGGCATGCAGTCTGCCGCATAATATTCAGGATATAGCCAATTCTTTTATAACGGTTAATAAGTTTTCTGAATTGCTCCGAAAAGTTAGATTTACCTACATTTTTTCTAAATCTGTACACTAAGTCACCGTAAAATTCTGGTTCCGATATACCTTTTTGCAGAAATATTTTCAGACTGACGCTATATTTTTCTAACAAGGCACCGTGTCTGCGATAAAATTTCGAAAACGCCTGACGAAGTTTAAAATAACGACAGCCTGCCTAAGAAGTTTAGCAGTAAGGGCTTTATTACGGTAGTTAAAGTCATTAAGATTTGAAGAAGCTCTGGCGAATCTAATCAGTTGAGATACGTATACCCCATATGAGGTACGCCGGGGGACATCGCCATCCAGAAAAGGGAAATTGACTATATCAAAATCAAAATCGTCCCGTTTATCATAAATTTTGGTGGAAACTGTACCATTAGATATACATAGATTCAAATCCAAAAAAGATGCCTCGGTATCGGAAGAATTTGCTCTATTTAATTGGAGTTCTGTAGGGTATATCCGGTCCACCATTTGGTCAAAGTAAATATTGTCAATATTTAATAAATCGTCAAGGTATCTTGAAGTTGAATTGAAAGCCTCAATAATGTCAGCCTGATTTTCACGTGAGAGAGACTTCATGAAATCACTCTCATAACAAAAAAGAAACAAATCTGCAACAAGAGGAGCACAATTAGTTCCCATCGGAATACCAATAGTTTGCCTATAAAGTTTAGTTCCAAATCTAATAAAAATATTATCCAAAAGATAAATAAGGGCATCACAGACTGTTTGACACGACCATAAATTGTGATTATAATATACATCAGAAGTGAAGTGAGCCCCCTTAGGTTTGGGGGAAGAAAGTTTGCTAAAATGGTCGCGGTCCGTTGACTAAGATTGCCGCCATGCCCATATATGGCAAAAACCTTTACAAATCTCCATAAACGAGGATGCCTTGGGGCTGAATCTTTGCACAATCATCGGGGACGACAGGTCTACCAAAGTTGCTAAAACAATTATTGTACACTGACGTCTGACTTTTTTTATGGCGAGGTCAAGTTTGGGTCCCTGTGCTTTGTATGGGTACCATACATTTGTATGGGTACCATACATTTGTATGGGAAAATGTTGAGAATATCAAACGACTTCTCCTCCGAAGCCGATGGGTGATGATGATGATGAGTTCAGGTTTAACGACGCATCAACCCATGAGGGTCATTTGCGTCAAAATGGTGAACTAACATGGTTTTGTAATGAAACGATTATAATATTAAGTCATAAATGCATAAAATGTAAAACTAGAACGAATTTAAAAATTAAAGCAGTTATACTTTGTTAAAAAGACTGATGTGTTTTAAAAACATAAGTATGTTATCAGTTGGTACATTTTCAAATAAGTATCTCAGGTCATTTGTTTGGAAGAATTGACGTCGTATATGAGAGAATTCCATGCAATCGATCAGAAAGTGTTTTACCGTAAAAGGTTCATTACAGCTGATACAAAATGGCTGATCTTCTCGTTTGAGTAGATAAGAATGTGTGAGTCTAGTATGACCTATACGTAGACGTGTAAGAACCACTTCTTCTCGCCTTAATGATCGATAAATGTTATTTTTACCAAGAACCGGTTTTATTTCATGTAGTTTACTGAATGTCGCTCTGTCCCATGAAAGCTGCCATTTGGATAAGATGTACCTGTTGATAAAAGGTTTAAAATCTGTACATGGAAGTTTAAAATTCGAAATTTCTAGATCGAGTGAGGCCTTTGCTTTTATGTCGGCAGCCTCGTTACCTTTTATGCCAACATGGCTGGGGAGCCAACAGAACAAAATTTCCTTAGTTTTCGATAGCTCGTGATGTTTTTCTATCACGTTCTGGATTTTGGGATTTTTTGAAGATGTGTGATTTAGAGATTTCAAAACAGAAAGGGAGTCAGAGAAAATAACGAATTTGTTCTCTAAAGAGTTATTCATAACGTAATCCAAAGCCATATCAACAGCCTTGGATTCAGCAGTGAAAATAGATGAGCCATTAGGAAGACGGATCTTTTCATGGTGGCTGCCCGATATATACGCACAGCCAACCTTATCTTCAACTTTTGAGCCATCAGTGTAGATGTGTTGATAATCTGAAAGTCGCGACTGTAATTCTTGGAAGTTTTGTTTCATGAGATGTAAATCAGAAAGTGACTTTTTGCTGTTGTGTAAATCGAAAAGAATATTTGGTTTAGTAATGCACCAGGATGGAGTATCAGAAAACGAGTGTTTTTGAATGTTTTTAATGTTAATATTAGTAGATTCTATAAGTGGTGCTATACGAAGGCCGAAGGATTTTATAGCGTTAGGTTTTCTTTCATAATATTCCTGAAATTGTGGTGGAAATGTGACTTCGAAAGCAGGATTAGAAGGGTTTGCAGCAAGTCTGATGGCATACTGAAGAGACAATTTTTCTCTGCGTAGCCATAACGATGGCTCATCTGCTTCCACGTTAAGACTCGATACTGGAGATGTACGAAAAGCTCCCAATGCCAAACGAAGTCCTTGATTATGTACAGTGTCTAACATCTGTAGATAAGATTTTCTAGCAGATCCATATACGATAGACCCATAATCAAGTTTTGATCGAATTAAAAAACGATACAGATGAAGAAGAGTTGTTCTGTCCGCACCCCAACTTGTGTGAGATAAAACTTTTAAAAGGTTTAATGCTTTTAAACATTTCGCTTTCACGTATTTTATATGGGGTATGAAGGAGAGTTTTTTATCAAATATAACCCCAAGAAATTTAGATTCAGCAACAACTGGTATTTGAGATCCATATAAGGAGAGCGCTGGATCGTTGTGTATTTTCCGTTGTTGACAGAAATGAACGCACTGAGTTTTCAATTTGGAAAATTTAAAGCCATTTCTAGTTGCCCAGTCTTCAATTCTATTTAGACATTGCTGTAGATGTCTTTCTATTGTGCGCATATTTTTCGAGCGAAAACAAATACAGAAATCATCAACGTACAAAGAACCATCTGTTTTGTAATCCAGACAGTTTATAATATCGTTTAATTTCACGTTGAATAACGTGGTTGAAAGTATGGCTCCTTGAGGAACGCCCTGTTCTTGATCATAGAGATCAGACAGGGTCGATCCTACACGCACTTGTATTGTACGATCTTCAAGAAAACTTTTAATAAAGTTTGGTAGTCTTCCTTTCATACCAAAGTTATGTAGGTGTTTTAAAATTCCATATCGCCAAGTGGTATCATAGGCTTTTTCCAAATCGAAAAATACAGCGACTACATGTTCTTGTTTGATAAAAGCATCACGGATAAAAGTTTCTAGTCTAACCAAATTATCATTGGTACTACGTTCAGCTCGGAATCCCGACTGAAGTTTTGTTATAAGATTGTTAGATTCTAAGTACCAAACAAGTCGTTTGTTTATCATTCTCTCTAGTGTTTTGCAAAGGCAACTTGTTAGCGCTATTGGTCTGTAGTTTGTTGGTTCTGCATGATCTTTCCCTGGTTTGGGTATAGGTATAATTGTGGCCAAACGCCAGCTTTCTGGAAAAACTCCTGTTGTCCATATACCGTTGAAAATATGTAAAAGTGTGTCAAGGGCGGTTTCGGGAAGGTGTTTAAGCATCTGGTAATGGATGTCATCAGGGCCTGTAGCTGTATCTTTTGATACTGCGATAGCATCTTTAAGTTCTGTAATGTTAAACAGGCTGTTATATTCTTCAGTATTTGAAGAGGTGAAATTAAGTTTGATTTTTTCTTCTTTTTTTTTGATGTTTTGAAACTTCTCTGAATAATTCCGAGATGATGATGATGATGATGAGTTCAGGTTTAACGACGCATCAACCCATGAGGGTCATTTGCGTCAAAATGGTGAACTAACATGGTTCTGTAGTGAAACGATTATAATGATGTCATAAATGCATAAAATGTAAAACTAGAACGAATTTAAAAATTAAAGCAGTTATACTTTGTTAAAAAGATTGATGTGTTTTAAAAACATAAGTATGCTATCATTTGGTACATTTTCAAATAAGTATCTCAGGTCATTTGTTTGGAAGAATTGACGTCGTACATGAGAGAATTCAATGCAATCGATCAGAAAGTGTTTTACCGTAAAAGGTTCATTACAGCTGATACAAAATGGCTGATCTTCTCGTTTGAGTAGATAAGAATGTGTGAGTCTAGTATGACCTATACGTAGACGAGTAAGAACCACTTCTTCTCGCCTTAATGACCGATAAATATTATTTTTACCAAGAACCGGTTTTATTTCATGTAGTTTATTGAATGTCGCTCTGTCCCATGACAGCTGCCATTTGGATAAGATGTACCTGTTGATAAAAGATTTAAAATCTGTACATGGAAGTTTAAAATTCGAAATTTCTAGATCGAGTGAGGCCTTTGCTTTTACGTCGGCAGCCTCGTTACCTTTTATGCCAACATGGCTGGGGAGCCAACAGAACAAAATTTCCTTAGTTTTCGATAGCTCGTGATGTTTTTCTATCACGTTCTGGATTTTGGGATTTTTTGAAGATGTGTGATTTAGAGATTTCAAAACAGAAAGGGAGTCCGAGAAAATAACGAATTTGTTCTCTAAAGAGTTATTCATAACGTAATCCAAAGCCATATCAATAGCCTTGGATTCAGCAGTGAAAATAGATGAGCCATCAGGAAGACGGATCTTTTCATGGTGGCTGCCCGATATATACGCACAGCCAACCTTATCTTCAACTTTTGAGCCATCAGTGTAGATGTGTTGATAATCTGAAAGTCGCGACTGTAATTCTTGGAAGTTTTGTTTCATGAGATGTGAATCAGAAAGTGACTTTTTGCTTTTGTGTATATCGAAAAGAATATTTGGTTTAGTAATGCACCAGGATGGAATATCAGAAAACGAGTGTTTTTGAATGTTTTTAATGTTAATATTAGTAGATTCTAAAAGTGGTGCTATACGAAGGCCGAAGGATTTAATTGCGTTAGGTTTTCTTTCATAATATTCCTGAAATTGTGTTGGAAATGTGACTTCAAAAGCAGGGTTAGAAGGGTTAGCAGCAAGTCTGATTGCATACTGAAGGGACAATTTTTCTCTGCGTAGCCATAATGATGGCTCATCTGCTTCCACGTTAAGACTCGATACTGGAGATGTACGAAAAGCTCCCAATGCTAAACGAAGTCCTTGATTATGTACAGTGTCTAACATCTGTAGATAAGATTTTCTAGCAGATCCATATACGATGGACCCATAATCAAGTTTTGATCGAATTAAAGAACGATACAGGTGAAGAAGAGTTGTTCTGTCCGCTCCCCAACTTGTGTGAGATAAAACTTTTAAAAGGTTTAATGCTTTTAAACATTTCGCTTTCAAGTATTTTATATGGGGTATGAAGGAGAGTTTTTTATCAAATATAACCCCAAGAAATTTAGATTCAGCAACAACTGGTATTTGAGATCCATATATGTAGAGCGCTGGATCGTTGTGTATTTTCCGTTGTTGACAGAAATGAACGCACTGCGTTTTCGATTTGGAAAATTTGAAGCCATTTCTTGTTGCCCAGTCTTCAATTCTATTTAGACATTGCTGTAGATGTCTTTCTATTGTGCGCATATTTTTCGAGCGAAAACAAATACAAAAATCATCAACGTACAAAGAACCATCTGTTTTGTAATCCAGACAGTTTATAATATCGTTTAATTTCACGTTGAATAACGTGGTTGAAAGTATTGCTCCTTGAGGAACGCCCTGTTCTTGATCATAGAGATCAGACAGGGTCGATCCTACACGCACTTGTATTGTACGATCTTCAAGAAAACTTTTAATAAAGTTTGGTAGTCTTCCTTTCATACCAAAGTTATGTAGGTCTTTTAAAATTCCATATCGCCAAGTGGTATCATAGGCTTTTTCCAAATCGAAAAATACAGCGACTACATGTTCTCGTTTGATAAAAGCATCGCGGATAAAAGTTTCTAGTCTAACTAAATTATCATTGGTACTACGTTCAGCTCGGAATCCCGATTGAAGTTTTGTTATAAGATTGTTAGATTCTAAGTACCAAACAAGTCGTTTGTTTATCATTCTCTCTAGTGTTTTGCAAAGGCAACTTGTTAGCGCTATTGGTCTGTAGTTTGTTGGTTCTGCATGATCTTTCCCTGGTTTGGGAATAGGTATAATTGTGGCCAAACGCCAGCTTTCTGGAAAAACTCCTGTTGTCCATATACCGTTGAAAATATGTAAAAGTGTGTCAAGGGCGGTTTCCGGAAGGTGTTTAAGCATCTGGTAATGGATGTCATCAGGGCCTGTAGCTGTATCTTTTGATACTGCGATAGCATCTTTAAGTTCTGTAATGTTAAACAGGCTGTTATATTCTTCAGTATTTGAAGAGGTGAAATTAAGTTTGATTTTTTCTTCTTGATTTTTGATGTTTTGAAACTTCTCTGAATAATTCCGAGATGAAGAATTATCCAAAAAAGTTTCGCCAAGTGTGTTTGCTATCTCTTCCTTTGATGTGGCCTTTGTTCCACGTTTTGTATTTAAGTGGGTGAAACTGGGTGATTTTGATTTACCAGATATTTTTCGTATCATGTCCCAAACCTTTTTAATTGGAGTTTTATAATTTAAATTCGAAACGTACGATTTCCATGATTTGCGTTTGGAGGCCTTTATTGTTCGACGAGCATTTGCTCTGAAATTCTTTACTTTATTCAGGTTCTCCTTTGTTGGATATCTGCAGAACTTTGATAATGCTTGCTTGCGCTGTTTTATGGCATCTTTGCATTCATCATTGTACCATGGCTTGCTTTTCTTTGGATTTGTCGAGGTTTTCGGTATACTTTTATTAGCTATGTGAAGAAGAGAAGAAGTAAAATCATCTAGAGGGTCCAAGGAATTGTCAAACTGATCTATTTTGAGACTTTCTTCGCATAATGAGTAATATACTTCCCAATTTGCTTTATTTAGTTTCCACTTTGCGTTGTGATCATTCGTGGAATTATTTACGCTTTCAATAATAACAGGGAAGTGATCACTTCCATGTTGGTCTTCACTGACCGTCCAGTCGAAGTCCAGCAGGAGAGATGGGTGACATATGGAAAGATCTAAAGAATGATGATGATGATGAGTTCAGGTTTAACGACGCATCAACCCATGAGGGTCATTTGCGTCAAAATGGTGAACTAACATGGTTCTGTAGTGAAACGATTATAATGATAAGTCATAAATGCATAAAATGTAAAACTAGAACGAATTTAAAAATTAAAGCAGTTATACTTTGTTAAAAAGATTGATGTGTTTTAAAAACATAAGTATGCTATCATTTGGTACATTTTCAAATAAGTATCTCAGGTCATTTGTTTGGAAGAATTGACGTCGTACATGAGAGAATTCAATGCAATCGATCAGAAAGTGTTTTACCGTAAAAGGTTCATTACAGCTGATACAAAATGGCTGATCTTCTCGTTTGAGTAGATAAGAATGTGTGAGTCTAGTATGACCTATACGTAGACGAGTAAGAACCACTTCTTCTCGCCTTAATGACCGATAAATATTATTTTTACCAAGAACCGGTTTTATTTCATGTAGTTTATTGAATGTCGCTCTGTCCCATGACAGCTGCCATTTGGATAAGATGTACCTGTTGATAAAAGATTTAAAATCTGTACATGGAAGTTTAAAATTCGAAATTTCTAGATCAAGTGAGGCCTTTGCTTTTACGTCGGCAGCCTCGTTACCTTTTATGCCAACATGGCTAGGGAGCCAACAGAACAAAATTTCCTTAGTTTTTGATAGCTCGTGATGTTTTTCTATCACGTTCTGGATTTTGGGATTTTTTGAAGATGTATGATTTAGAGATTTCAAAACAGAAAGGGAGTCAGAGAAAATAACGAATTTGTTCTCTAAAGAGTTATTCGTAACGTAATCCAAAGCCATATCAATAGCCTTGGATTCAGCAGTAAAAATAGATGAGCCATCAGGAAGACGGATCTTTTCATGGTGGCTGCCCGATATATACGCACAGCCAACCTTATCTTCAACTTTTGAGCCATCAGTGTAGATGTGTTGATAAACTGAAAGTCGCGACTGTAATTCTTGGAAGTTTTGTTTCATGAGATGTGAATCAGAAAGTGACTTTTTGCTGTTGTGTAAATCGAAAAGAATATTTGGTTTAGTAATGCACCAGGATGGAATATCAGAAAAAGAGTGTTTTTGAATGTTTTTAATGTTAATATTAGAAGATTCTAAAAGTGGTGCTATACGAAGGCCGAAGGATTTAATAGCGTTAGGTTTTCTTTCATAATATTCTTGAAATTGTGGTGGAAATGTGACTTCAAAAGCAGGGTTAGAAGAGTTAGCAGCAAGACTGATGGCATACTGAAGAGACAATTTTTCTCTGCGTAGCCACAACGATGGCTCATCTGCTTCCACGTTAAGACTCGATACTGGAGATGTACGGAAAGCTCCCAATGCCAAACGAAGTCCTTGATTATGTACAGTGTCTAACATCTGTAGATAAGATTTTCTAGCAGATCCATATACGATGGACCCATAATCAAGTTTTGATCGAATTAAAGAACGATACAGGTGAAGAAGAGTTGTTCTGTCCGCTCCCCAACTTGTGTGAGATAAAACTTTTAAAAGGTTTAATGCTTTTAAACATTTCGCTTTCAAGTATTTTATATGGGGTATGAAGGAGAGTTTTTTATCAAATATAACCCCAAGAAATTTTGATTCAGCAACAACTGGTATTTGGGATCCATATATGTAGAGCACTGGATCGTTGTGTATTTTCCGTTGTTGACAGAAATGAACGCACTGAGTTTTCGATTTGGAAAATTTAAAGCCATTTCTAGTTGCCCAGTCTTCAATTCTATTTAGACATTGCTGTAGATGTCTTTCTATTGTGCGCATATTTGTCGAGCGAAAACAAATACAGAAATCATCAACGTACAAAGAACCATCTGTTTTGTAATCCAGACAGTTTATAATATCGTTTAATTTCACATTGAATAACGTGGTTGAAAGTATTGCTCCTTGAGGAACGCCCTGTTCTTGATCATAGAGATCAGACAGGGTCGATCCTACACGCACTTGTATTGTACGATCTTCAAGAAAACTTTTAATAAAGTTTGGTAGTCTTCCTTTCATACCAAAGTTATGTAGGTCTTTTAAAATTCCATATCGCCAAGTGGTATCATAGGCTTTTTCCAAATCGAAAAATACAGCGACTACATGTTCTCGTTTGATAAAAGCATCACGGATAAAAGTTTCTAGTCTAACTAAATTATCATTGGTACTACGTTCAGCTCGGAATCCCGACTGAAGTTTTGTTATAAGATTGTTAGATTCTAAGTACCAAACAAGTCGTTTGTTTATCATTCTCTCTAGTGTTTTGCAAAGGCAACTTGTTAGCGCTATTGGTCTGTAGTTTGTTGGTTCTGCATGATCTTTCCCTGGTTTGGGAATAGGTATAATTGTGGCCAAACGCCAGCTTTCTGGAAAAACTCCTGTTGTCCATATACCGTTGAAAATATGTAAAAGTGTGTCAAGGGCGGTTTCCGGAAGGTGTTTAAGCATCTGGTAATGGATGTCATCAGGGCCTGTAGCTGTATCTTTTGATACTGCGATAGCATCTTTAAGTTCTGTAATGTTAAACAGGCTGTTATATTCTTCAGTATTTGAAGAGGTGAAATTAAGTTTGATTTTTTCTTCTTGTTTTTTGATGTTTTGAAACTTCTCTGAATAATTCCGAGATGAGGAATTATCCAAAAAAGTTTCGCCAAGTGTGTTTGCTATCTCTTCCTTTGATGTGGCTTTTGTTCCACGTTTTGTATTTAAGTGGGTGAAACTGGGTGATTTTGATTTACCAGATATTTTTCGTATCATGTCCCAAACCTTTTTAATTGGAGTTTTATAATTTAAATTCGAAACGTAAGATTTCCATGATTTGCGTTTGGAGGCCTTTATTGTTCGACGAGCATTTGCTCTGAAATTCTTTACTTTATTCAGGTTCTCCTTTGTTGGATATCTGCAGAACTTTGATAATGCTTGCTTGCGCTGTTTTATGGCATCTTTGCATTCATCATTGTACCATGGCTTGCTTTTCTTTGGATTTGTCGAGGTTTTCGGTATACTTTTATTAGCTATGTCAAGAAGAGCAGAAGTAAAATCATCTAGAGGGTCCAAGAAATTGTCAAACTTATCTATTTTGAGACTTTCTTCGCATAAAAAGTGGTATAATTCCCAATTTGCTTTATTTAGTTTCCACTTTGCGTTGTGATCATTCGTGGAATTATTTACGCTTTCAATAATAACAGGGAAGTGATCACTTCCATGTTGGTCTTCACTGACCGTCCAGTCGAAGTCCAGCAGGAGAGATGGGTGACATATGGAAAGATCTAAAGAAGAAAATTTTCCTGTTGCAGGATGGAGATAAGTGTGAGATTTGTCATTCATAAGACAAAGATCGTTTTTGGTTATAAAGTCTTCAATAATATTACCTTTAGGGTTGTTATCTTTACATCCCCAAAGGATATTGTGACCATTGAAGTCACCAACTAGTATACAGGGTGAAGGGAGTTGTTTCAGTAAAATGTCTAAATGTTCGGTCTCTAAATGAAAATTCGGAGGTATATACACAGAACAAATAGTAATTTCTTTATCTAAAGTAACAGAAACCGCAACGGCTTGAAGATTGGTTACAAGTTTAATTTCTCGCTGCGGACATGAAGAGTGAACTAAGATTGAGCTTCCTCCAGACGGCCTCTGGCCTTCTGAATATATATAATTGTATGTATTGAAATCTCTGATATTTAATTGATCATCAGTTTTTAAAAAAGTTTTTTTGCAAGCAAAAAACTGATGGATTCAATAAGGATAAAAGTAATAAGATCTCGTTATAGTTTGACTTTAGACCTCGACAGTTCCATTGTATTATTTTGTGATTTGAATTCATTTTAGAGTTGTTAGATTTTAGTTAGACTAGCAACTAAGGATATGTTATTGGTGATTTTGATCTATTATTACTATTGTTGACGTGTGAATGTTCTGATGATCTCGATCTATTTCTGTTAGTTCGTGGGCGATCTGGAGCTTCTCCTAACTCCATATCATCGCTACTGTCACTCAAAGATCCGAACCTGTTATGTTGTTGAATAACATTATTTGAACCTTTTCGTTCTCTGTTTGATGTGCTTGGTCTTTGTGTTCCTTGACTAGATTTTGATTTTGTTTCTTTCGTAGGTGGAGATGATTGACTTCTTGCTTGTCTTTCTTTCTGTTGTTGTTTCTTCCAATCTTTTCTTATCATCTCAATGGTGGCTTTTTTCAGGCCACCATCTCCTTTTTTCTCTTCAGAAGGTGTCTTTGTTTGATTTTTGTTTGTAGTGTTTGTTTGACCTTTTTGTTTCTGCAGATCTTCTGTTTGGCTGTTTGTGTTTGTTGAACTTGATTGAACTGCAGAGTCGAGAATATTGATCGGATCGGTTTGAGTGGCAGTATCAACCACAGAAACCTTTTTCATAGAAGACTGGGTGATGTTGGCATAACTGATTCCAGGAATTGGAGTTGGGGCCTCAACAAGTTTCCGCGCTTCGATGAAAGAAATATTTCTGGTAAACTTAAGACGTAAGATTTCTTTTTCTTTGTGCCAAATTTGGCATTCTTTAGAGTCAGCACTGTGTTTTTCACCACAATTGACACAGTGCAGTTCGTTTCTACATTGACTTTCTGGGTGTTCTGCTACCTGACCGCATTTCGAACAGATAGGGTCCTTAGAACACCTATCCTCATGGTGTCCATATTTCTGGCAATGATGACAACGCAAAGGATTTGGTATGTAGACTTCTACGTTGACTCTAAAGTATGCTACTTTTATTGTTTTTGGTAGAACTGATGTATTGAATGTAAAGACAAAGGTGTTTGTGTTTTTTAACTCTCCGTTTCGTTTAACTTTGAATCGTTTTATTGCAGTTACTCCTTGAGATCTTGTGCCTTCGAGAATCTCCTCCTCGCTGCAATTCCCCAATTCGGGGCAACGAATTACCCCCTTTGAGGAGTTCAGCGAAGTATGAGGGTACACCCGGACTTTCAAGTCGTGAAAAGTCTGTGCACGTAGAAGATTCTCGGCATGGGCTTTCCTGGATACCTCAATGAGTAGCTGATTCGACCTGTGTAGTTTCTTTATGTTTTCCGGCTCACCAGCTATACTTTGAATGACTTTTTGTATTACAAACGGAGATAAAGATGTTACTGGTTTGTTTTCTTCCTTGCTTTCAACTAAAATGAAACGCGGAAAATGTTGAGATGATGTATCTTTGGTAGAGGTTGTTGGAGGTTGAGTGCTTTCGTTAACATCTGAAATATCAGATTCTGAACATTGTTTAGTTCTTTTTCTTCGATTAGAACCCATGATAAAGATGTATTAAAATTCGTCCTCCATGCTCTCCGCCCACCACGGAGCCCAACAAGGGAACACATCAATGGAGTGGTTTTCCTACTCACTTGTGCTAGAGATACACAGAAGATATACTCGCACGAGCAAAATGCTGCACGATTGACCCGTTAAGCCGCCGCCTTCTTAGGATTGGAAAGGTTAAGAAAAAAGAATTATGGGCAAACGGTGAGTATCAGTATGATACAAAAGACAAGGAAGAGAAAGAAAAGATATTTCCTAGGGCTTGGCGCGACCAGCCGATTGACCGTGCCGGGTCTCACGGACACCCTTCTACACCGAAATCCAGGCCAAAGAGGCGTGTTGAGCCATCAGGAGAGACCAAACTCCCAATAACTCTCAACCTCCAGGATCCCTTCTTCCGGCTTACGGGCTGCCACCCACGGCAAACGGGTGGTATTTTCTCTTCGCTCTTCCCAAAGGGGACAATTACTGCTCACCACGCTAGCAACGTTCCCAGTGAGAATTTAGCCCCCAGGGCCTCGGCAAGGCGGAAAGTTTAATACCCAGGGGGAAAGATCTAAAGAAGAAAATTTTCCTGTTGCAGGATGGAGATAAGTGTGAGATTTGTCATTCATAAGACAAAGATCGTTTTTGGTTATAAAGTCTTCAATAATATTACCTTTAGGGTTGTTATCTTTACATCCCCAAAGGATATTGTGACCATTGAAGTCACCAACTAGTATACAGGGTGAAGGGAGTTGTTTCAGTAAAATGTCTAAATGTTCGGTCTCTAAATGAAAATTCGGAGGTATATACACAGAACAAATAGTAATTTCTTTATCTAAAGTAACAGAAACCGCAACGGCTTGAAGATTGGTTACAAGTTTAATTTCTCGCTGCGGACATGAAGAGTGAACTAAGATTGAGCTTCCACCAGACGGCCTCTGGCCTTCTGAATATATATAATTGTATGTATTGAAATCTCTGATATTTAATTGATCATCAGTTTTTAAAAAAGTTTCTTGCAAGCAAAAAACTGATGGATTCAATAAGGATAAAAGTAATAAGATCTCGTTATAGTTTGACTTTAGATGATGATGATGAGTTCAGGTTTAACGACGCATCAACCCATGAGGGTCATTTGCGTCAAAATGGTGAACTAACATGGTTCTGTAGTGAAACGATTATAATGATAAGTCATAAATGCATAAAATGTAAAACTAGAACGAATTTAAAAATTAAAGCAGTTATACTTTGTTAAAAAGATTGATGTGTTTTAAAAACATAAGTATGCTATCATTTGGTACATTTTCAAATAAGTATCTCAGGTCATTTGTTTGGAAGAATTGACGTCGTACATGAGAGAATTCAATGCAATCGATCAGAAAGTGTTTTACCGTAAAAGGTTCATTACAGCTGATACAAAATGGCTGATCTTCTCGTTTGAGTAGATAAGAATGTGTGAGTCTAGTATGACCTATACGTAGACGAGTAAGAACCACTTCTTCTCGCCTTAATGACCGATAAATATTATTTTTACCAAGAACCGGTTTTATTTCATGTAGTTTATTGAATGTCGCTCTGTCCCATGACAGCTGCCATTTGGATAAGATGTACCTGTTGATAAAAGATTTAAAATCTGTACATGGAAGTTTAAAATTCGAAATTTCTAGATCGAGTGAGGCCTTTGCTTTTACGTCGGCAGCCTCGTTACCTTTTATGCCAACATGGCTGGGGAGCCAACAGAACAAAATTTCCTTAGTTTTCGATAGCTCGTGATGTTTTTCTATCACGTTCTGGATTTTCGGATTTTTTGAAGATGTGTGATTTAGAGATTTCAAAACAGAAAGGGAGTCCGAGAAAATAACGAATTTGCTCTCTAAAGAGTTATTCATAACGTAATCCAAAGCCATATCAATAGCCTTGGATTCAGCAGTGAAAATAGATGAGCCATCAGGAAGACGGATCTTTTCATGGTGGCTGCCCGATATATACGCACAGCCAACCTTATCTTCAACTTTTGAGCCATCAGTGTAGATGTGTTGATAATCTGAAAGTCGCGACTGTAATTCTTGGAAGTTTTGTTTCATGAGATGTAAATCAGAAAGTGACTTTTTGCTTTTGTGTAACTCGAAAAGAATATTTGGTTTAGTAATGCACCAGGATGGAATATCAGAAAACGAGTGTTTTTGAATGTTTTTAATGTTAATATTAGTAGATTCTAAAAGTGGTGCTATACGAAGGCCGAAGGATTTAATTGCGTTAGGTTTTCTTTCATAATATTCCTGAAATTGTGGTGGAAATGTGACTTCAAAAGCAGGGTTAGAAGGGTTAGCAGCAAGTCTGATTGCATACTGAAGGGACAATTTTTCTCTGCGTAGCCATAACGATGGCTCATCTGCTTCCACGTTAAGACTCGATACTGGAGATGTACGAAAAGCTCCCAATGCTAAACGAAGTCCTTGATTATGTACAGTGTCTAACATCTGTAGATAAGATTTTCTAGCAGATCCATATACGATGGACCCATAATCAAGTTTTGATCGAATTAAAGAACGATACAGGTGAAGAAGAGTTGTTCTGTCCGCTCCCCAACTTGTGTGAGATAAAACTTTTAAAAGGTTTAATGCTTTTAAACATTTCGCTTTCAAGTATTTTATATGGGGTATGAAGGAGAGTTTTTTATCAAATATAACCCCAAGAAATTTAGATTCAGCAACAACTGGTATTTGAGATCCATATATGTAGAGCGCTGGATCGTTGTGTATTTTCCGTTGTTGACAGAAATGAACGCACTGCGTTTTCGATTTGGAAAATTTGAAGCCATTTCTTGTTGCCCAGTCTTCAATTCTATTTAGACATTGCTGTAGATGTCTTTCTATTGTGCGCATATTTTTCGAGCGAAAACAAATACAAAAATCATCAACGTACAAAGAACCATCTGTTTTGTAATCCAGACAGTTTATAATATCGTTTAATTTCACGTTGAATAACGTGGTTGAAAGTATTGCTCCTTGAGGAACGCCCTGTTCTTGATCATAGAGATCAGACAGGGTCGATCCTACACGCACTTGTATTGTACGATCTTCAAGAAAACTTTTAATAACGTTTGGTAGTCTTCCTTTCATACCAAAGTTATGTAGGTCTTTTAAAATTCCATATCGCCAAGTGGTATCATAGGCTTTTTCCAAATCGAAAAATACAGCGACTACATGTTCTCGTTTGATAAAAGCATCGCGGATAAAAGTTTCTAGTCTAACTAAATTATCATTGGTACTACGTTCAGCTCGGAATCCCGATTGAAGTTTTGTTATAAGATTGTTAGATTCTAAGTACCAAACAAGTCGTTTGTTTATCATTCTCTCTAGTGTTTTGCAAAGGCAACTTGTTAGCGCTATTGGTCTGTAGTTTGTTGGTTCTGCATGATCTTTCCCTGGTTTGGGAATAGGTATAATTGTGGCCAAACGCCAGCTTTCTGGAAAAACTCCTGTTGTCCATATACCGTTGAAAATATGTAAAAGTGTGTCAAGGGCGGTTTCGGGAAGGTGTTTAAGCATCTGGTAATGGATGTCATCAGGGCCTGTAGCTGTATCTTTTGATACTGCGATAGCATCTTTAAGTTCTGTAATGTTAAACAGGCTGTTATATTCTTCAGTATTTGAAGAGGTGAAATTAAGTTTGATTTTTTCTTCTTGTTTTTTGATGTTTTGAAACTTCTCTGAATAATTCCGAGATGAAGAATTATCCAAAAAAGTTTCGCCAAGTGTGTTTGCTATCTCTTCCTTTGATGTGGCCTTTGTTCCACGTTTTGTATTTAAGTGGGTGAAACTGGGTGATTTTGATTTACCAGATATTTTTCGTATCATGTCCCAAACCTTTTTAATTGGAGTTTTATAATTTAAATTCGAAACGTACGATTTCCATGATTTGCGTTTGGAGGCCTTTATTGTTCGACGAGCATTTGCTCTGAAATTCTTTACTTTATTCAGGTTCTCCTTTGTTGGATATCTGCAGAACTTTGATAATGCTTGCTTGCGCTGTTTTATGGCATCTTTGCATTCATCATTGTACCATGGCTTGCTTTTCTTTGGATTTGTCGAGGTTTTCGGTATACTTTTATTAGCTATGTCAAGAAGAGAAGAAGTAAAATCATCTAGAGGGTCCAAGGAATTGTCAAACTGATCTATTTTGAGACTTTCTTCGCATAATGAGTAATATACTTCCCAATTTGCTTTATTTAGTTTCCACTTTGCGTTGTGATCATTCGTGGAATTATTTACGCTTTCAATAATAACAGGGAAGTGATCACTTCCATGTTGGTCTTCACTGACCGTCCAGTCGAAGTCCAGCAGGAGAGATGGGTGACATATGGAAAGATCTAAAGAAGAAAATTTTCCTGTTGCAGGATGGAGATAAGTGTGAGATTTGTCATTCATAAGACAAAGATCGTTTTTGGTTATAAAGTCTTCAATAATATTACCTTTAGGGTTGTTATCTTTACATCCCCAAAGGATATTGTGACCATTGAAGTCACCAACTAGTATACAGGGTGAAGGGAGTTGTTTCAGTAAAATGTCTAAATGTTCGGTCTCTAAATGAAAATTCGGAGGTATATACACAGAACAAATAGTAATTTCTTTATCTAAAGTAACAGAAACCGCAACGGCTTGAAGATTGGTTACAAGTTTAATTTCTCGCTGCGGACATGAAGAGTGAACTAAGATTGAGCTTCCACCAGACGGCCTCTGGCCTTCTGAATATATATAATTGTATGTATTGAAATCTCTGATATTTAATTGATCATCAGTTTTTAAAAAAGTTTCTTGCAAGCAAAAAACTGATGGATTCAATAAGGATAAAAGTAATAAGATCTCGTTATAGTTTGACTTTAGACCTCGACAGTTCCATTGTATTATTTTGTGATTTGAATTCATTTTAGAGTTGTTAGATTTTAGTTAGACTAGCAACTAAGGATATGTTATTGGTGATTTTGATCTATTATTACTATTGTTGACGTGTGAATGTTCTGATGATCTCGATCTATTTCTGTTAGTTCGTGGGCGATCTGGAGCTTCTCCTAACTCCATATCATCGCTACTGTCACTCAAAGATCCGAACCTGTTATGTTGTTGAATAACATTATTTGAACCTTTTCGTTCTCTGTTTGATGTGCTTGGTCTTTGTGTTCCTTGACTAGATTTTGATTTTGTTTCTTTCGTAGGTGGAGATGATTGACTTCTTGCTTGTCTTTCTTTCTGTTGTTGTTTCTTCCAATCTTTTCTTATCATCTCAATGGTGGCTTTTTTCAGGCCACCATCTCCTTTTTTCTCTTCAGAAGGTGTCTTTGTTTGATTTTTGTTTGTAGTGTTTGTTTGACCTTTTTGTTTCTGCAGATCTTCTGTTTGGCTGTTTGTGTTTGTTGAACTTGATTGAACTGCAGAGTCGAGAATATTGATCGGATCGGTTTGAGTGGCAGTATCAACCACAGAAACCTTTTTCATAGAAGACTGGGTGATGTTGGCATAACTGATTCCAGGAATTGGAGTTGGGGCCTCAACAAGTTTCCGCGCTTCAATGAAAGAAATATTTCTGGTAAACTTAAGACGTAAGATTTCTTTTTCTTTGTGCCAAACTTGGCATTCTTTAGAGTCAGCACTGTGTTTTTCACCACAATTGACACAGTGCAGTTCGTTTCTACATTGACTTTCTGGGTGTTCTGCTACCTGACCGCATTTCGAACAGATAGGGTCCTTAGAACACCTATCCTCATGGTGTCCATATTTCTGGCAATGATGACAACGCAAAGGATTTGGTATGTAGACTTCTACGTTGACTCTAAAGTATGCTACTTTTATTGTTTTTGGTAGAACTGATGTATTGAATGTAAAGACAAAGGTGTTTGTGTTTTTTAACTCTCCGTTTCGTTTAACTTTGAATCGTTTTATTGCAGTTACTCCTTGAGATCTTGTGCCTTCGAGAATCTCCTCCTCGCTGCAATTCCCCAATTCGGGGCAACGAATTACCCCCTTTGAGGAGTTCAGCGAAGTATGAGGGTACACCCGGACTTTCAAGTCGTGAAAAGTCTGTGCACGTAGAAGATTCTCGGCATGGGCTTTCTTGGATACCTCAATGAGTAGCTGATTCGACCTGTGTAGTTTCTTTATGTTTTCCGGCTCACAAGCTATACTTTGAATGACTTTTTGTATTACAAACGGAGATAAAGATGTTACTGGTTTGTTTTCTTCCTTGCTTTCAACTAAAATGAAACGCGGAAAATGTTGAGATGATGTATCTTTGGTAGAGGTTGTTGGAGGTTGAGTGCTTTCGTTAACATCTGAAATATCAGATTCTGAACATTGTTTAGTTCTTTTTCTTCGATTAGAACCCATGATAAAGATGTATTAACATTCGTCCTCCATGCTCTCCGCCCACCACGGAGCCCAACAAGGGAACACATCAATGGAAAGGTTTTCCTACTCACTTGTGCTAGAGATACACAGAAGATATACTCGCACGAGCAAAATGCTGCACGATTGACCCGTTAAGCCGCCGCCTTCTTAGGATTGCAAAGGTTAAGAAAAAAGAATTATGGGCAAACGGTGAGTATCAGTATGATACAAAAGACAAGGAAGAGAAAGAAAAGATATTTCCTAGGGCTTGGCGCGACCAGCCGATTGACCGTGCCAGGTCTCACGGACACCCTTCTACACCGAAATCCAGGCCAAAGAGGCGTGTTGAGCCATCAGGAGAGACCAAACTCCCAATAACTCTCAACCTCCAGGATCCCTTCTTCCGGCTTACGGGCTGCCACCCACGGCAACGGGTGGTATTTTCTCTTCGCTCTTCCCAAAGGGGACAATTACTGCTCACCACGCTAGCAACGTTCCCAGTGGGAATTGAGCCCCCAGGGCCTCGGCAAGGCGGAAAGTTTAATACCCAGGGGGAATATGTTATTGGTGATTTTGATCTATTATTGTTGACGTGTGAATGTTCTGATGATCTCGATCTATTTCTGTTAGTTCGTGGGCGATCTGGAGCTTCTCCTAACTCCATATCATCGCTACTGTCACTCAAAGATCCGAATCTGTTATGTTGTTGAATAACATTATTTGAACCTTTTCGTTCTCTGTTTGATGTGCTTGGTCTTTGTGTTCCTTGACTAGATTTTGATTTTGTTTCTTTCGTAGGTGGAGATGAATGACTTCTTGCTTGTCTTTCTGTTGTTGTTTCTTCCAATGTTTTCTTATCATCTCAATGGTGGCTTTTTTCAGGCCACCCTCTCCTTTTTTCTCCTCAATAGGTGTCTTTGTTTGATTTTTGTTTGTGGTGTTTGTTTGACCTTTTTGTTTCTGCAGATCTTCTGTTTTGCTGTTTGTGTTTGTTGTATTTGATTGTACTGCAGAGTCGAGAATAGTGATCGGATCAGTTTGAGTGGCAGTATCAACCACGGAAACCTTTCTCATAGAAGACTGGGTGATGTTGGCATAACTGATTCCAGGTATTGGAGTTGGGGTCTCAACAAGTTTCCTCGCTTCAACGAAAGAAATATTTCTGGTGAACTTGATACGCAGGATTTCCTTTTCTTTGTGCCAAATTCGGCATTCTTTAGAGTCAGCACTGTGTTTTTCACCACAATTGACACAGTGTAATTCGTTGCTACATCTATTTTCGAGGTGTTCTCCTGTTTGACCGCATTTCGAACAGATAGGGTCTTTAGAACACCTATCCTCATGGTGTCCATATTTTTGGCAATTATGACAACGCAAGGGATTTGGTACGTAGACTTCTACGTTGACTCTAAAGTATGCCACTTTGACCGTTTTGGGTAAAACTGGCGTATTGAAAGTAAAAACAAAGGTGTCTGTGTCGTTTAACTCTCCGTTTCGTTTTATTTTGAATCTTTTTACTCCAGTTACTCCTTGAGATCTTGTGCCCTCGAGAATCTCCTCCTCGCCGCAATTCCTCAATTCGGGACAACGAATTACCCCTTTTGAGGAATTTAGCGAGGTATGAGGGTACACTCGGACTTTCAAGTCGTGAAAAGTCTGTGCACGAAGAAGATTCTCGGCATGGGCTTTCTTGGATACCTCAATGAGTAGCTGATTCGATCTGTGTAGTTTTTTGATGTTTTCAGGTTCACCAGCTATACTCTGTACGATTTTTTGTATAAGAAACGGTGACAGAGATGTTATCTGTCTGTTCTCTTCTTTGCTTTCAATTAAAATGAAGCGTGGAAAGTGTTGAGGAGACGTATCATTTGTTGAGGTAGATGGAGTTTGAGAATTTTCGTCAAAATCTGAATTATCAGTGTCTGGGGTTTGTTTAGTTCTTTTTCTTTTATCATTACCCATGATGAAGTATTAAAATTCGTCCTCCGTGCTCTCCGCCCACCACGGAGCCCAACAAGGGAACACATAAATGGAGTGGTTTTCCTACTCACATGTGCTAGAGATACACAGAAGATATACTCGCACGAGCAAAATGCTGCACGATTGACCCGTTAAGCCGCCGCCTTCTTAGGACTGGAAAGATTGAGAAATAAGAATTATGGGCAAACGGTGAGTATCAGTATGATACAAAAGACAAGGAAGAGAAAGAAAAGATTTTTCCTAGGGCTTGGCGCGACCAGCCGATTGACCGTGCCGGGTCTCACGGACACCCTTCTACACCGAAATCTGGGCCAAAGAGGCGTGTTGAGTCATCAGGAGAGAACAAACTCCCAATAACTCTCAACCTCCAGGATCCCTTCTTCCGGCCTACGGGTTGCCACCCACGGCAAACGGGTGGTATTTCCTCTTCGCTCTTCCCAAAGGGGACAATTACTGCTCACCAAGCTAGCAACGTTCCCAGTGGGAATTGAGCCCCCAGGGCCTCGACAAGGCGGATGATGATGATGTGTTCAGGTTTAACGACGCATCAACCCATGAGGGTCATTTGCGTCAAAATGGTGAACTAACATGGTTCTGTAATGAAACGATTATAATGATAAGTCATAAATGCATAAAATGTAAAACTAGAACGAATTTAAAAATTAAAGCAGTTATACTTTGTTAAAAAGATTGATGTGTTTTAAAAACATAAGTATGTTATCAGTTGGGACATTTTCAAATAAATATCTCAGGTCATTTGTTTGAAAGAATTGACGTCGTATATGAGAGAATTCAATGCAATCGATCAGAAAGTGTTTTACTGTAAAAGGTTCATTACAGCTGATACAAAATGGCTGATCTTCTCGTTTGAGTAGATAAGAATGTGTGAGTCTAGTATGACCTATACGTAGACGAGTAAGAACCACTTCTTCTCGCCTTAATGACCGATAAATGTTATTTTTACCAAGAACCGGTTTTATTTCATGTAGTTTATTGAATGTCGCTCTGTCCCATGACAGCTGCCATTTGGATAAGATGTACCTGTTGATAAAAGGTTTAAAATGTGTACATGGAAGTTTAAAATTCGAAATTTCTAGATCGAGTGAGGCCTTTGCTTTTACGTCGGCAGCCTCGTTACCTTTTATGCCAACATGGCTGGGGAGCCAACAGAATAAAATTTCCTTAGTTTTCGATAACTCGTGATGTTTTTCTATCATGTTCTGGTTTTGGGTTTTTTTAAAGATGTGTGATTTAGAGATTTCAAAACAGATAGGGAGTCAGAGAAAATAACGAATATGTTCTCTAAAGAGTTATTCAAATAGATCAGTTCTTGTGCGTGATTTGTTGAGTAATAAATCACAGTTTGTCGGTCAGTTGTAAGAAGATTAATCAGTCGCGCTCTGAATAAAAAAAAAAATGTTATCACTGCTTTAGTAACTCTGCACATATTGTCACATACCGTTGTAGAGGCATAACAACCCGTAGAAAAACAAATGGGGGAGTTGGGACAAAGCTATAATTTTTTAGCCATTTCTTATGACAAATGGAACAAATTGATTTTTATACTATTCTTTGTATCTATGCAGACTGAAAAAAAAAATAAATAAAATAATTTTTACACTATTTTTAGTATTGTACATAAAATGTCATATCCTCTGGCCTAAAAGCCCGTAAGTTAAGACATGGCCTCGAGACTGAAGAAAAAAAAACAAACAAACAAAAAAAAAAAAAAAAAAAAAAAACCAAAAAAAAAAAAAAAACCAAAAAAAAAAAAAAAAAAAAAAACAAAACAAAAAAAAAAAAAAACCTTCAGTATTTGTGCAGAGTGAGAAGAAAACAATTTTTACACCATTTCTTATATCTGTGCACAAAATGTCACATACCTCTGGCGCGGCCTAACAGCCTTTAAGTTAAGACAGGCATGTGCCCGTAAGTTAAGACAGGCATGTGCATACCGAAGAAAAACAACAACTGTTTTAAACTATTTTTAGTATCTGTGCAGACTGAATAATTATTTTTAAACTATTTTTAGCATCTGTGCAGACTGAAAATTTATTTTTACATTATTTTAGTGGCTGTGCACAAAATGTCACATACCTCTGATGCGGCCTAACCGCCCGCAAATTAAGACATGGCCTGTGCAGACTGAATAAAGAAATGTTTTCACTGTTTTAGTAACTGTGCACTATTGTCACATACCTCTGTCGCAGCATAACAGCCTGTAGAAAAACAAGTTCGGGTGCTGCGACAAAGCTCTACTTTTAGTATCTGTGTAGATTGAAAGGAAAAAAAATAAAGATTTATACACTATGTTTAGTACCTGTACACAAAATGTTACATACCTCTGGCGTGGCCTAACAGCCCGTAAGACTTTTTGCTGTTGTGTAGACTAAAACAAATGACTTTTACACAACATTTAGGATCTGTGCAAACTGGAAAGAAAACAATTCTTATACTATTTTAAATATCTGTGCAAAATGTCACACACCTCTGGCGCGGCCTAACCGCCCGCAAGTTAAGACATGGCCAGTGCATACTGAAAAAATGTTTTCAAGCTTCTAGTGCACATATTGTCACATACTATTGTAGCGGCATAACAACCCGTAGAAAAACAAATGGGGCAGTAGCGACAAAGCTCTAATTTTCTTGCCATTTCATATGACAAATAGATAAATTGATTTTTATTCTATTTTTAGTATTTGTGCAGACTGAAAAAAATAAACAAACTATTTTTACACTATTTTTAGTATTGTACACAAAATGTCACTTACTCTGGCGCGGCCTAACAGCCCGTTAATTAAGACATGATCTGTGTAGACTGAAAAAAAAAAAGATTTTTACACAACTTTTAGTATTTGTGCTGACTGAAAACAAAACAATTTTTACACCATTTTAGTATCTGTGCACAAAATTTCACCTACCTCTGGCGCGCCTAACAGCCCGTAAGTTAAGATGTGGCTTGTGTAGAAAAAAATAACTGCTTTTTAACTATTTTTAGTATCTGTGCAGACTGAAAAATTATTTTTTTACACTATTGAAAGTGTCTGTGCACAAAATGTCACATACTCTGGCGCGGCCTAACAGCCCGTAAGTTAAGATATGGCCTGTGCAGACTGAATAAAGAAATGTTTTCACTGTTTTTGTAACCGTGCACATATTGTCACATACCTTTGTCACGGCATAACAGCCCGTAGAAAAACAAGTGGGGGAGTTACGACAAAGCTCTATCTTTTTTTGCCATTTCTGATAACAAATGAAACAAACTAATTTTATGCTATTTTTAGTATCTTTGCAGACTATAAGAAAACAAACGACAACGGCCTCTGTAGACTGAACAAGAGGGCCATGATGGCCCTGTAACGCTCACCTGAGCAACACAGCACTTTGAGAGCCTGATCTAGAACTGATCAAGGCAAACATTCTGATCAAAGTTCAAAATGATTATATTAACAAGAAAGAAAATGTAGCATGTCTAATTGACTGTGAAAGAAAGGTCAAGGTCAAATATGGATGACTGCACTCAAGAGGCGATGCTAAGACGTATGCATGTACTAAGTATCACTGGCTGTAGGAGCAATAGTTACTGAGAAACTGACCTAAACATAAACACTTCACAAGTACCAAATATCACTCTGTAGGACCAATTATTACTGAGAAACTGACCTAAATGGAAAAACTTAAGAGTCACTGGACAGAAAACTATACATCACCTTGAAATCATCAAGACAAACATTTTGAGCAAGATTCAGGATGATCACTTAAAAAAATGTGACCTCTAGAGCATCAACAAGGTTTTCCTTTGATTTGGCCAGGTGAACTAGTTTTTGATATCAAGTGACCCAGTTTTAAACTAGACCTAGAAATCATCAACATTATGAGCAATATTTGTGATGCTTATTTCAAAAATGTGACCTCTGGAGTGTTAACAGTTTTCTGCTGATTTGGCCAGGTCACCTATTTTTTAACCCTATGTGACCCAGTTTCAAACTTGACCTAGAAATCATCAAGACAAACATTTTGAGCAAGATTCATGATGATTATCCAAGTGACCCAGTTTCGAACTTGGCCTAGAACTCATCAAGACAAACATTTTCAGCAAGATTCATAATGATTGCTTGAAAAATGTGACCGCTAGAGTGATAAGATTTTACGCTGATTTGGCCAGGTGACCTAGGTTTTGACCCCAGGTGTTCCAGTTTCGAATTTGACCTAGAAATCATCAAGACAAACATTTTGAGCCAGATTCATGATGATAGCTTCAAAAATGTGACCGCTAGAGTGCTAACAATGTTTTCTGCTGATTTGGCCCGGTGACCTAGTTTTTGACCCCACATGACCCAGTTTCAAACATATCCTAAAACTCATCAAGACAAACATTTTGAGCAAGATTCATGATTATTGCTTCAAAAATGTGACCGCTAGAGTGTTAACAAGGTTTTCTGCTGGTTTGGCCTGGTGACAGTTTTTGACACCACGTGATACAGTTTCAAACTTGACCTAGAAATCATCAAGACAAACATTTTGAGCAAGATTCATGATGATTGCTTCAAAAATGTGACCGCTAGAGTGATAAGATTTTCTGCTGACGGCCTGGTGACCTAGTTTTTTAACCCAAGTGACCCACTTTCAAACTTGACCTAGAAATCATCAAGACAAACATACTGAGCAAGATTCATGATGATGCTTCAAAATTTGTGACCGCTAGAGTGTTAACAAGGTTTTCTGCTGAGCTGGCCCGGTGACCTAGTTTTTTATCCCAGGTGACCCAGTTTCGAACTTGACCTAGATTTAATAGAGGCAAACATTTTGAGCAAGTTTCATCAAGATTGGGTCAAAACTATGATCTCTAGACTGTTAAGTTTTTCCTTTGATTTGACCTGGTGACCTATTTTTTTACCACAAGTAACCCAGTATCGAACTTGACCTAGATTTAAGAGAGGCAAACATTCTGACCAAGTTTCATCAAGATTGGGTCAAAACTGTGACCTCTACAGTGTTAACAAATGGTTGACGACGGACGACGGACATAGGGTGATGACAATAGCTCATCCTGAGCTTTTGATCAGGTGAGCTAAAAAAAAACAAAAAACAAAAAAAAGAAAAAAACAACTGATTTTTACACAACTTTTAGGATCTGTGCAGACTGAAAAGAAAACAATTTTTATACTTTTTTTTGTATGTGTGCACAAAACGTCACATACCTCTGGCGTGGCCTAACAGCGCGTAAGTTAAGACATGGCCTGTGCATACTGATTAAAAAATGTTTTCACTGTTTCTGTAACTGTGCACATATTGTCACAAACGGTTGTAGAGGCATAACAACCCGTAAAAAAAACAATTCGGGTAGTTACGACAAAGCTCTCATCCTTTTAGCAATTTCTGATGACAAATGGAAAAAAAATAAATTTTATTCTATTTCCAGTATCTGTGCAGACTGTAAGAAAGACAAAATGATTAATACACTATTTCAGTATCTGTACACAAAATGTCACATACATCTGGCGTGGCCGTAAAAAAAATAAAAAAAAAAAAAAAAAAAAAAAACAGAAAAGATTTTTACACAACTTTTAGGATCTGTGCAGACTAGAAAGAAAACAATTTTTACACTTTTTTTAGTATCTGTGCACAAAACGTCACATACCTCTGGCACGGCCTAACAGCACATTACCTGTGCATACTGAATAAAAAAAAAATATCACTGCTTAAGTAACTCTGCACATATTGTCACATAACGTTGTAGAGACATAACAACCCGTAGAAAAACAAGTGGGGGAATTGGAACAAAGCTATAATTTTTTAGCCATTTCTTATGACAAATGGAACATGATGATGATGATGAGTTCAGGTTTAACGACGCATCAACCCATGAGGGTCATTTGCGTCAAAATGGTGAACTAACATGGTTCTGTAATGAAACGATTATAATGATAAGTCATAAATGCATAAAATGTAAAACTAGAACGAATTTAAAAATTAAAGCAGTTATACTTTGTTAAAAAGATTGATGTGTTTTAAAAACATAAGTATGCTATCAGTTGGTACATTTTCAAATAAGTATATCGGGTCATTTGTTTGGAAGAATTGACGTCGTGTATGAGAGAATTCAATGCAATCGATCAGAAAGTGTTTTACCGTAAAAGGTTAATTACAGCTGATACAAAATGGCTGATCTTCTCGTTTGAGTAGATAAGAATGTGCGAGTCTAGTATAACCTATACGTAGACGAGTAAGAACCACTTCTTCTCGCCTTAATGACCGATAAATGTTATTTTTACCAAAAACCGGTTTTATTTCATGTAGTTTATTGAATGTCGCTCTGTCCCATGACAGCTGCCATTTGGATAAGATGTACCTGTTGATAAATTTGATTTGATTTATACTTAACGACGCGTCAACCCATGTTGCGGGTCATTTGCGTCAAACAGGTAGTTATAGATAATGTCTTTAAATTAATAGGTTGCTGAGATTAGTAAGAAAAGAATGGAGAAAATTAAAAATCTATATGATTAAATTTTGTTGTATAAACGAATCATTTTTAAAAACAATATGATATTATCAACAGGCACATCTTGAAAAATTTGTTTCAAATTGTTAACTCTGAAGAACATATTTCTTGTTTGTGAAAAGTCAACGCAATCAACGAGGATATGTTTGACAGTAAGGGGCTCGTTACAACCTATACATACTGGTTGTTCTTCACGTTGTAGAAGATAGGAATGTGTCAGTCTAGTATGCCCCATACGTAACCGGGTCATCACCACATCTTCTTTTCTGGGCAATCGAGGTATGTAGCTTTTTTTTGATTATATTAGGTTCAACAGCATGAAGTTTGTTAAAAACTGCACCGTTCCAGGAGGTTTGCCATTTCGACAAAACGTACCTGTTGATAAATGGTTTAAAATTGTTAAAAGGAATCTTAAAATCTGAAGGAATTTGACTAAGCGATTCTTTAGCTTTTCTGTCAGCAGACTCATTGCCAGAAATACCGATATGACTTGGGAGCCAACATGATAATATTTCTTTCGACTTTGATATTTCATGCATCTTTTCAATAATTTTTTGAATTTGTTGATTTTTTGGCGACGTGTGATGATGATGATGAGTTCAGGTTTAACGACGCATCAACCCATGAGGGTCATTTGCGTCAAAATGGTGAACTAACATGGTTCTGTAATGAAACGATTATAATGATAAGTCATAAATGCATAAAATGTAAAACTAGAACGAATTTAAAAACTAAAGCAGTTATACTTTGTTAAAAAGATTGATGTGTTTTAAAAACATAAGTATGTTATCAGTTGGTACATTTTCAAATAAATATCTCGGGTCATTTGTTTGGAAGAATTGACGTCGTATATGAGAGAATTCAATGCAATCGATCAGAAAGTGTTTTACTGTAAAAGGTTCATTACAGCTGATACAAAATGGCTGATCTTCTCGTTTGAGTAGATAAGAATATGTGAGTCTAGTATGACCTATACGTAGACGAGTAAGAACCACTTCTTCTCGCCTTAATGACCGATAAATGTTATTTTTACCAAGAACCGGTTTTATTTCATGTAGTTTATTGAATGTCGCTCTGTCCCATGACAGCTGCCATTTGGATAATATGTACCTGTTGATAAAAGGTTTAAAATCTGTACATGGAAGTTTAAAGTTCGAAATTTCTAGATCGAGTGAGGCCTTTGCTTTTACGTCGGCAGCCTCGTTACCTTTTATGCCAACATGGCTGGGGAGCCAACAGAATAAAATTTCCTTAGTTTTTGATAACTCGTGATGTTTTTCTATCACGTTCTGGATTTTGGGATTTTTTGAAGCTGTGTGATTTAGAGATTTCAAAACAGAAAGGGAGTCCGAGAAAATAACGAATTTGTTCTCTAAAGAGTTATTCAGTACGTAATCCAAAGCCATATCAATAGCCTTGGATTCAGCAGTGAAAATAGATGAGCCATCAGGAAGACGGATCTTTTCATGGTGGGTGTCCGATATAAACGCACAGCCAACCTTATCTTCAACTTTTGAGCCATCAGTGTAGATGTGTTGATAATCTGAAAGTCGCGACTGTAATTCTTGGAAGTTTTGTTTCATGAGATGTGAATCAGAAAGTGACTTTTTGCTGTTGTGTAAATCGAAAAGAATATTTGGTTTAGTAATGCACCAGGATGGAATATCAGAAAACGAGTGTTTTTGAATGTTTTTAATGTTAATATTAGTAGATTCTAAAAGTGGTGCTATACGAAGGCCGAAGGATTTAATAGCGTTAGGTTTTCTTTCATAATATTCCTGAAATTGTGGTGGGAATGTGACTTCAAAAGCAGGGTTAGAAGGGTTAGCAGCAAGTCTGATGGCATACTGAAGAGACAATTTTTCTCTGCGTAGCCATAACGATGGCTCATCTGCTTCCACGTTAAGACTCGATACTGGAGATGTACGAAAAGCTCCCAATGCCAAACGAAGTCCTTGATTATGTACAGTGTCTAACATCTGTAGATAAGATTTTCTAGCAGATCCATATACGATGGACCCATAATCAAGTTTTGATCGAATTAAAGAACGATACAGGTGAAGAAGAGTTGTTCTGTCCGCTCCCCAACTTGTGTGAGATAAAACTTTTAAAAGGTTTAATGCTTTTAAACATTTCGCTTTCAAGTATTTTATATGGGGTATGAAGGAGAGTTTTTTATCAAATATAACCCCAAGAAATTTTGATTCAGCAACAATTGGTATTTGAGATCCATATATGTAGAGCGATGGATCGTTGTGTATTTTCCGTTGCTGACAGAAATGAACGCACTGAGTTTTCGATTTGGAAAATTTAAAGCCATTTCTAGTTGCCCAGTCTTCAATTCTATTTAGACATTGCTGTAGATGTCTTTCTATTGTGCGCATATTTTTCGAGCGAAAACAAATACAGAAATCATCAACGTACAAAGAAGCATCTGTTTTGTAATCCAGGCAGTTTATAATATCGTTTAATTTCACGTTAAATAACGTGGTTGAAAGTATTGCTCCTTGAGGAACGCCCTGTTCTTGATCATAGAGATCAGACAGGGTCGATCCTACACGCACTTGTATTGTACGATCTTCAAGAAAACTTTTAATAAAGTTTGGTAGTCTTCCTTTCATACCAAAGTTATGTAGGTCTTTTAAAATTCCATATCGCCAAGTGGTATCATAGGCTTTTTCCAAATCGAAAAATACAGCGACTACATGTTCTCGTTTGATAAAAGCATCACGGATAAAAGTTTCTAGTCTAACTAAATTATCATTGGTACTACGTTCAGCTCGGAATCCCGACTGAAGTTTTGTTATAAGATTGTTAGATTCTAAGTACCAAACAAGTCGTTTGTTAATCATTCTCTCTAGTGTTTTGCAAAGGCAACTTGTTAGCGCTATTGGTCTGTAGTTTGTTGGTTCTGCATGATCTTTCCCTGGTTTGGGAATAGGTATAATTGTGGCCAAACGCCAGCTTTCTGGAAAAACTCCTGTTGTCCATATACCGTTGAAAATATGTAAAAGTGTGTCAAGGGCGGTTTCCGGAAGGTGTTTAAGCATCTGGTAATGGATGTCATCAGGGCCTGTAGCTGTATCTTTTGATACTGCGATAGCATCTTTAAGTTCTGTAATGTTAAACAGGCTGTTATATTCTTCAGTATTTGAAGAGGTGAAATTAAGTTTGATTTTTTCTTCTTGTTTTTTGATGTTTTGAAACTTCTCTGAATAATTCCGAGATGAAGAATTATCCAAAAAAGTTTCGCCAAGTGTGTTTGCTATCTCTTCCTTTGATGTGGCCTTTGTTCCACGTTTTGTATTTAAGTGGGTGAAACTGGGTGATTTTGATTTACCAGATATTTTTCGTATCATGTCCCAAACCTTTTTAATTGGAGTTTTATAATTTAAATTCGAAACGTAAGATTTCCATGATTTGCGTTTGGAGGCCTTTATTGTTCGACGAGCCTTTGCTCTGAAATTCTTTACTTTATTCAGGTTCTCCTTTGTTGGATATCTGCAGAACTTTGATAATGCTTGCTTGCGCTGTTTTATGGCATCTTTGCATTCATCATTGTACCATGGCTTGCTTTTCTTTCGATTTGTCGAGGTTTTCGGTATACTTTTGTTAGAGATATCGAGAAGAGAAGAAGTAAAATCATCTAGAGGATCCAAGGAATTCTTAAACTTATCTATTTTGAGACTTTCTTCGCATAATAAGTGGTATAATTCCCAATTTGCTTTATTTAGTTTCCACTTTGCGTTGTGATCGTTCGTGGAATTATTTACGCTTTCAATAATAACAGGGAAGTGATCACTTCCATGTTGGTCTTCACTGACCGTCCAGTCGAAGTCCAGCAGGAGAGATGGGTGACATATGGAAAGATCTAAAGAAGAAAATTTTCCTGTTGCAGGATGGAGATAAGTGTGAGATTTGTCATTCATAAGACAAAGATCGTTTTTGGTTATAAAGTCTTCAATAATATTACCTTTAGGGTTGTTATCTTTACATCCCCAAAGGATATTGTGACCATTGAAGTCACCAACTAGTATACAGGGTGAAGGGAGTTGTTTCAGTAAAATGTCTAAATGTTCGGTCTCTAAATGAAAATTCGGAGGTATATACACAGAACAAAATGTAATTTCTTTATCTAAAGTAACAGAAACCGCAACGGCTTGAAGATTAGTTACAAGTTTAATTTCTCGCTGCGGACATGAAGAGTGAACTAAGATTGAGCTTCCACCAGACGGCCTCTCGCCTTCTGAATATATATAATTGTATGTATTGAAATCTCTGATATTTAATTGATCATCAGTTTTTAAAAAAGTTTCTTGCAAGCAAAAAACTGATGGATTCAATAAGGATAAAAGTAATAAGATCTCGTTATAGTTTGACTTTAGACCTCGACAGTTCCATTGTATTATTTTGTGATTTGAATTCATTTTAGAGTTGTTAGATTTTAGTTAGACTACCAACTAAGGATATGTTATTGGTGATTTTGATCTATTATTACTATTGTTGACGTGTGAATGTTCTGATGATCTCGATCTATTTCTGTTAGTTCGTGGGCGATCTGGAGCTTCTCCTAACTCCATATCATCGCTACTGTCACTCAAAGATCCGAACCTGTTATGTTGTTGAATAACATTATTTGAACCTTTTCGTTCTCTGTTTGATGTGCTTGGTCTTTGTGTTCCTTGACTAGATTTTGATTTTGTTTCTTTCGTAGGTGGAGATGATTGACTTCTTGCTTGTCTTTCTTTCTGTTGTTGTTTCTTCCAATCTTTTCTTATCATCTCCATGGTGGCTTTTTTCAGGCCACCATCTCCTTTTTTCTCTTCAGAAGGTGTCTTTGTTTGATTTTTGTTTGTAGTGTTTGTTTGACCTTTTTGTTTCTGCAGATCTTCTGTTTGGCTGTTTGTGTTTGTTGAACTTGATTGAACTGCAGAGTCGAGAATATTGATCGGATCGGTTTGAGTGGCAGTATCAACCACAGAAACCTTTTTCATAGAAGACTGGGTGATGTTGGCATAACTGATTCCAGGAATTGGAGTTGGGGCCTCAACAAGTTTCCGCGCTTCGATGAAAGAAATATTTCTGGTAAACTTAAGACGTAAGATTTCTTTTTCTTTGTGCCAAACTTGGCATTCTTTAGAGTCAGCACTGTGTTTTTCACCACAATTGACACAGTGCAGTTCCTTTCTACATTGACTTTCTGGGTGTTCTGCTACCTGACCGCATTTCGAACAGATAGGGTCCTTAGAACACCTATCCTCATGGTGTCCATATTTCTGGCAATGATGACAACGCAAAGGATTTGGTATGTAGACTTCTACGTTGACTCTAAAGTATGCTACTTTTATTGTTTTTGGTAGAACTGATGTATTGAATGTAAAGACAAAGGTGTTTGTGTTTTTTAACTCTCCGTTTCGTTTAACTTTGAATCGTTTGATTGCAGTTACTCCTTGAGATCTTGTGCCTTCGAGAATCTCCTCCTCGCTGCAATTCCCCAATTCGGGGCAACGAATTACCCCCTTTGAGGAGTTCAGCGAAGTATGAGGGTACACCCGGACTTTCAAGTCGTGAAAAGTCTGTGCACGTAGAAGATTCTCGGCATGGGCTTTCCTGGATACCTCAATGAGTAGCTGATTCGACCTGTGTAGTTTCTTTATGTTTTCCGGCTCACCAGCTATACTTTGAATGACTTTTTGTATTACAAACTGAGATAAAGATGTTACTGGTTTGTTTTCTTCCTTGCTTTCAACTAAAATGAAACGCGGAAAATGTTGAGATGATGTATCTTTGGTAGAGGTTGTTGGAGGTTGAGTGCTTTCGTTAACATCTGAAATATCAGATTCTGAACATTGTTTAGTTCTTTTTCTTCGATTAGAACCCATGATAAAGATGTATTAAAATTCGTCCTCCATGCTCTCCGCCCACCACGGAGCCCAACAAGGGAACACATCAATGGAGTGGTTTTCCTACTCACTTGTGCTAGAGATACACAGAAGATATACTCGCACGAGCAAAATGCTGCACGATTGACCCGTTAAGCCGCCGCCTTCTTAGGATTGGAAAGGTTAAGAAAAAAGAATTATGGGCAAACGGTGAGTATCAGTATGATACAAAAGACAAGGAAGAGAAAGAAAAGATATTTCCTAGGGCTTGGCGCGACCAGCCGATTGACCGTGCGGGTCTCACGGACACCCTTCTACACCGAAATCCAGGCCAAAGAGGCGTGTTGAGCCATCAGGAGAGACCAAACTCCCAATAACTCTCAACCTCCAGGATCCCTTCTTCCGGCTTACGGGTTGCCACCCACGGCAAACGGGTGGTATTTTCTCTTCGCTCTTCCCAAAGGGGACAATTACTGCTCACCACGCCAGCAACGTTCCCAGTGAGAATTGAGCCCCCAGGGCCTCGGCAAGGCGGAAAGTTTAATACCCAGGGGTCTCATTTTTGAATGCTAATCTATTCTGTGATATGTTATAGTAATTTGATAATCGGAACATTACTGCTTCACATTTTCAAATAGTATTATCTGTGTGTAATAAAAATCATTAGGCTATTTGACTGGTTTGTTTCGTTAGGTAAGGCGTTTTCATTAAGTTTCTCGCACCGAATGGAAGTAGCGATGACAGCCGAGAAGTACGAAAAAACTACCTTAACAAAACGACCAGTCAAATAGCCGTACTGTTATTTGAAAGATTATATAAACAAAGAAAACATGCAAAATTTGCTGGGACAAAAACGGATTTGACAATAATATGTGCTTATGTACAAAAGTAGAATTTTGAATACCAATCGTTTAGTCATGTACATAGGTATACTACAAAAAATATACTCGTCAATACACTGCATCAAATGAGAGTGATGCTCAACTTTTTTCCAGGTGTATATACGGAGTGCTACAACATAGTAAATTCTTGTACTCGTATTGACAATGCTATACATTATACTGTCAAATACTATAAAGATTACTTACCCATGTATAAAATAAAAACACAATAACAAATTTCAATATATATTTTTATTAATGATACATGGAAGTCCATTAGGAGTTACATACATTGTTTCAATGCCCTTTACTTGCAATAATCCATTACTTTATAATGTAAAATCCAAAAGACACACACTTAATATGAATTACATAGATTCAACCTAATAGGTTTTCATAAACAATTCAAGTTTAACCCATTGTAGTCGGGAGACCCGTAGCTGACTCTAAAGAATGCCGAATTTGGCACAAAGAAAAGGAAATTCTACGTCTTAAGTTTACCAGAAATATTTCTTTCGTTGAAGCGCGGAAACTTGTTGAGGCCCCAACATCACCCAGTCTTCTATGAGAAAGGTTTCTGTGGTTGATACTGCCACTCAAACTGATCCGATCACTATTCTCGACTCTGCAGTACAATCAAATACAACAAACACAAACAGCAAAACAGAAGATCTGCAGAAACAAAAAGGTCAAACAAACACCACAAACAAAAATCAAACAAAGACACCTATTGAGGAGAAAAAAGGAGAGGGTGGCCTGAAAAAAGCCACCATTGAGATTGTAAGAAAAGATTGGAAGAAACAACAACAGAAAGAAAGACAAGCAAGAAGTCATTCATCTCCACCTACGAAAGAAACAAAATCAAAATCTAGTCAAGGAACACAAAGACCAAGCACATCAAACAGGGAACGAAAAGGTTCAAATAATGTTATTCAACAAAATACAGATTCGGATCTTTGAGTGACAGTAGCGATGATATGGAGTTAGGAGAAGCTCCAGATCGCCCACGAACTAACAGAAATAGATCGAGATCATCAGAACATTCACACGTCAACAATAGTAATAATAGATCAAAATCACCAATAACATACCCTTAGTTGCTAGTCTAACTAAAATTTAACAACTCTAAAATGAATTCAAATCACAAAATAATACAGTGGAACTGTCGAAGTCTAAAGTCAAACTATAACGAGATCTTATTACTTTTATCTTTATTGAGTTTATTGAGTCCATCAGTTTTTTGCTTGCAAGAAACATTTTTAAAAACTGATGATCAATTAAATATCAGAGATTTCATTACATACAATTATATATATTCAGAAGGCCAGAGGCCGTCTGGTGGAAGCTCAATCTTAGTTCACTCTTCATGTCCCCAGCGAGAAATTAAACTTGTAACCAATCTTCAAGCCGTTGCGGTTTCTGTCACTTTAGATAAAGAAATTACTATTTGTTCTGTGTATATACCTCCAAATTTTCATTTAGAGACCGAACATTTAGACACTTTACTCAAACAACTCAAGTCAATGGTCACAATATCCTTTGGGGATGTAAAGATAACAACCCTAAAGGTAATATTTTTGAAGACTTTATAACCAAAAACGATCTTTGTCTTATGAATGACAAATCTCACACCTATCTCCATCCTGCAACTGGAAATTTTTCTTCTGTAGATCTTTCCCTATGTCATCCATCTCTACTGCTGGATCTCGATTAGACGGTCAGTGAAGATCAACATGGAAGTGATCACTTCCCTGTTATTATTGAAAGCGTAAATAATTCAACGAACGATCACAATGCAAAGTGGAAACTAAATAAAGCAAATTGGGAATTGTATCACTCATTATGTGAAGAAAGTCTCAAAATAGATAAGTTTAACAATTCCTTGGATCCTCTAGATGATTTTACTTCTTCTCTTCTCGATATCTCTAACAAAAGTATACCGAAAACCTCGACAAATCCAAAGAAAAGCAAGCCATGGTACAATGATGAATGCAAAGATGCCATAAAACAGCGCAAGCAAGCATTATCAAAGTTCTGCAAATATCCAACAAAAGAGAACCTGAATCGTCGAACAATAAAGGCCTCCAAACGCAAATCATGGAAATCTTATGTTTCGAATTTAAATTATAAAACTCAAATAAAAAAGGTTTGGGACATGATACGAAAAATATCTGGTAAATCAAAAGCACCCAGTTTCACCCACTTAAATACAAAACGTGGAACAAAGGCCACATCAAAGGAAGAGATAGCAAACACACTTGGCGAAACTTTTTTGGATAATTCTTCATCTCGGAATTATTCAGAGAAGTTTCAGAACATCAAAAAACAAGAAGAAAAAATCAAACTTAATTTCATCTCTTCAAATACTGAAAAATATAACAGCCTGTTTAACATTACAGAACTTAAAGATGCTATCGCAGTATCAAAAGATACAGCTACAGGCCCTGATGACATACATTACCAGATGCTTAAACACCTTCCCGAAACCGCCCTTGACACACTTTTACATATTTTCAACGGTATATGGACAACAGGAGTTTTTCCAGAAAGCTGGCGTTTGGCCACAATTATACCTATTCCCAAACCAGGGAAAGATCATGCAGAACCAACAAACTACAGACCAATAGCGCTAACAAGTTGCCTTTGCAAAACACTAGAGAGAATGATAAACAAACGACTTGTTTGGTACTTAGAATGATAATTTAGTTAGACTAGAAACTTTTATCCGTGATGCTTTTATCAAACGAGAACATGTAGTCGCCGTATTTTTCGATTTGGAAAAAGCCTATGATACCACTTGGCGATATGGAATTTCAAAAGACCTACATAACTTTGGTATGAAAGGAAGACTACCAAACTTTATTAAAAGTTTTCTTGAAGATCGTACAATACAAGTGCGTGTAGGATCAACCCTGTCTGATCTCTATGATCAAGAACAGGGCGTTCCTCAAGGAGCAATACTTTCAACCACGTTATTCAACGTGAAATTAAACGATATTATAAACTGTCTGGATTACAAAACAGATGGTTCTTTGTACGTTGATTTCTATTTGTTTTCGCTCGAAAAATACGCGCACAATAGAAAGACATCTACAGCAATGTCTAAATAGAATAGAAGATTGGGCAACTAGAAATGGCTTTAAATTTTCCAAATCGAAAATTCAGTGCGTTCATTTCTGTCAACAACGGAAAATACACAACGATCCAGCGCTCTACATATATGGATCTCAAATACCAGTTGTTGCTGAATCAAAATTTCTTGGGGTTATATTTGATAAAAAACTCTCCTTCATACCCCATATAAAATACTTGAAAGCGAAATGTTTAAAAGCATTAAATCTTTTAAAAGTTTTATCTCACACAAGTTGGGGAGCGGACAGAACAACTCTTCTTCGATCAAAACTTGATTATGGGTCCGTCGTATATGGATCTGCTAGAAAATCTTATCTACAGATGTTAGACACTGTACATAATCAAGGACTTCGTTTGGCATTGGGAGCTTTTCGTACATCTCCAGTATCGAGTCTTAACGTGGAAGCAGATGAGCCATCGTTTTGGCTACGCAGAGAAAAATTGTCTCTTGAGTATGCCATCAGACTTGCTGCTAAGCCATCTAACCCTGCTTTTGAAGTCACATTTCCACCACAATTTCAGGAATATTATGAAAGAAAACCTAACGCTATTAAATCCTTTGGCCTTCGTATAGCACCACGTTTAGAATCTACTAATATTAACATTAAAAACATTCAAAAACACTCTTTTTCTGATATTCCATCCTGGTGCATTACTAAACCAAATATTCTTTTCGATTTACACAACAGCAAAAAGTCACTTTCTGATTCACATCTCATGAAACAAAACTTCCAAGAATTACAGTCGCGACTTTCAGATTATCAACACATCTACACTGATGGCTCAAAAGTTGAAGATAAGGTTGGCTGTGCGTATATATCGGGCAGCCACCATGAAAAGATCCGTCTTCCTGATGGCTCATCTATTTTCACTGCTGAATCCAAGGCTATTGATATGGCTTTGGATTACGTTATGAATAACTCTTTAGAGAACAAATTCGTTATTTTCTCTGACTCCCTTTCTGTTTTGAAATCTCTAAATCACACATCTTCAAAAAAAACCAAAATCCAGAACGTGATAGAAAAACATCACGAGTTATCGAAAACTAAGGAAATTTTATTCTGTTGGCTCCCCAGCCATGTTGGCATAAAAGGTAACGAGGCTGCCGACGTAAAAGCAAAGGCCTCACTCGATCTAGAAATTTCGAATTTTAAACTTCCATGTACAGATTTTAAACCTTTTATCAACAGGTACATCTTATCCAAATGGCAGCTGTCATGGGACAGAGCGACATTCAATAAACTACATGAAATAAAACCGGTTCTTGGTAAAAATAACATTTATCGATCATTAAGGCGAGAAGAAGTGGTTCTTACTCGTCTACGTATAGGTCATACTAGACTCACACATTCTTATCTACTCAAACGAGAAGATCAGCCATTTTGTATCAGCTGTAATGAACCTTTTACGGTAAAACACTTTCTGATCGATTGCATTGAATTCTCTCATACACGACGTCAATTCTGCCAAACTATTGACCTGAGATACTTATTTGAAAATGTACCAACTGATAACATACTTATGTTTTTAAAACACATCAATCTTTTTAACAAAGTATAACTGCTTTTATTTTTAAATTCGTTCTAGTTTTACATTTTATGCATTTATGACTTATCATTATAATCGTTTAATTACAGAACCATGTTAGTTCACCATTTTGACGCAAATGACCCTCATGGGTTGATGCGTCGTTAAACCTGAACTCATCATCATCATCGGGAGACCCGTAAAAGGCTATCTGGCAAACAGTGCAGACCCAGATCAGAGTATCTGGCAAACAGTGCAGACCCAGATCAGAGTCTGATCAGGGTCTCCACTGTTTGCAAATAGTTTAGCCATTTTTCTTTAAGAATATGTAAATCTCATAAACCGGATGTAGCTAAAATTGAAATTGGATTCTTCCAATATATAGTGTGGGAGAGCCTATTCAGTATACAATGGGTTAAACAAACTCACACACTGTTTAGACAAGTTTGACTGTGCATACTACGATCGTTTAGTAACATGGAAAATAACAGTGAAAAATAAGTTTGACTGTAAATACTACAATCATTCAATAACATGGAAAATAACTATGAAAACTCAAATATTTCAACTGAAAAAAATATTCAAATAGTATAAAAAGACAACATATTCTGATAACGGCATCTTTTATCTATATATTTTATCACACTCATACATGAAGCACTTTTTGTCATGTTAAATATCTTTTAAAATACTTCAGGAATGATGATACCACAATTGAATGTGCTTTCACAACCTACATTTTGTATATATACTTTCGTCTCAATATTTAACATGTATATGGTAGGCACATGTGTTTAATACTATCAATAGGAGCACCATCTTTTTTACCTTTGAGGTAGAAAATATTAATAAAATTTTACATATATCATAACAGCTACAAATATTGAAAAGATTTTCTTTGATACACAAGGTTGAAAAAAAAAACTTACAGATACCATAATGGCTACAAATATTGAGAAAACTTTCCTTTGGCAAACAGATGTAGATCAAGTGCACCTTTGGAATGAAGGCATCAGGGTTTACATTTTTGCCACTTTTAAGCAGACCCATTTGAAAAAAAAACAAAACATATTTTTTAAAAGTGTGGTAGATAAGCTTCAACTGAAAATTTACCTATATTTTTCTTTTTTCTGCACAAAAACAGATAAGACACTTTCTTCAATCGAAAATTATATATTGATTCTTTTCTTTTGTGCATGAAAACATATGTTGCGGTACTCAGTGAAATCATCTCACTGTACCCCTGACATTTTTTTGTGCAGAAATAAGAATAATATTTTATTGTTATCTACTCATCTCGAACTTTGCCCTTTTATAAGTGGTAGTTACGAATGATGATGATGAGTTCAGGTTTAACGACGCATCAACCCATGAGGGTCATTTGCGTCAAAATGGTTAACTAACATGGTTCTGTTATGGAACGATTATAATGATAAGTCATAAATGCATAAAATGTAAAACTATAACGAATTTAAATATTAAATAAAACAGTTATACTTTGCTAAAAAGATTGGTGTGTTTTAAAAACATAAGTATGTTGTCAGCCGGTACATTTTCGAAACGAAGTCCTTGATTATGTACAGTGTCTAACATCTGTAGATAAGATTTTCTAGCAGATCCATATACGAGGGACCCATAATCAAGTTTTGATCGAATTAAAGAACGATATAGATGAAGAAGAGTTGTTCTGTCCGCACCCCAACTTGTGTGAGATAAAACTTTTAAAAGGTTTAATGCTTTTAAACATTTCGCTTTCAAGTATTTTATATGGGGTATGAAGGAGAGTTTTCTATCAAATATAACCCCAAGAAATTTTGATTCGGCAACAACTGGTATTTGAGATCCATATATGTAGAGCACTGGATCGTTGTGTATTTTCCGTTGTTGACAGAAATGAACACACTGCGTTTTCGATTTGGAAAATTTGAAGCCATTTCTTGTTGCCCAGTCTTCAATTCTATTTAGACATTGCTGTAGATGTCTTTCTATTGTGCGCATATTTTTTCGAGCGAAAACATATACAGAAATCATCAACGTACAAAGAACCATCTGTCTTGAAATCCAGACAGTTTATAATATCGTTTAATTTCACGTTGAATATAGTGGTTGAAAGTATGGCTCCTTGAGGAACGCCCTGTTCTTGATCATAGAGGTCAGAGAGGGTCGATCCTACACGCACTTGTATAGTACGATCTTCAAGAAAACTTTTAATAAAGTTTGGTAGTCTTCCTTTCAGACCAAAGTTGTATAGGTCTTTCAAAATTCCGTATCGCCAAGTAGTACTGTAGGCTTTTTCCAAATCGAAAAATACAGCGACTACATGTTCTCGTTTTATAAAAGCATCGCGGATAAAAGTTTCTAGTCTAACTAAATTATCATTGGTACTACGTTCAGCTCGGAATCCCGACTGAAACTTTGTGATAAGATTGTTAGATTCTAAGTACCAAACAAGTCGTTTATTTATCATTCTCTCTAATGTTTTGCAAAGGCAACTTGTTAGCGCTATTGGTCTGTAGTTTGTTGGTTCTGCATGATCTTTCCCTGGTTTGGGAATAGGTATAATTGTGGCCAAACGCCAGCTTTCTGGAAAAACTCCTGTTGTCCATATACCGTTGAAAATATGTAAAAGTGTGTCAAGGGCGGTTTCGGGAAGGTGTTTAAGCATCTGATAATGGATGTCATCAGGGCCTGTAGCTGTATCTTTTGATACTGCGATAGCATCTTTAAGTTCTGTTATATTAAATAGACTGTTATATTCTTCAGCATTTGAAGAGGTGAAATTAAGTTTGATCTTTTCTTCTTGTTTTTTTGATGTTTTGAAACTTCTCTGAATAATTCCGAGATGAGGAATTATCCAAAAAAGTTTCGCCAAGTGTATTTGCTATCTCTTCCTTTGATGTGGCCTTTGTTCCACGTTTTGTATTTAATTGGGTGAAACTGGGTGATTTTGATTTACCAGATATTTTTCGTATCATATCCCAAACCTTTTTAATTTCGAAATGTAAGATTTCCATGATTTGCGTTTGGAGGCCTTTATTGTTCGACGAGCCTTTGCTCTGAAGTTTTTAACCTTATTCAAGTTCTCCTTTGTTGGATATCTGCAGAACTTTGATAATGCTTGCTTGCGCTGTTTTATGGCATCTTTGCATTCATCATTGTACCATGGCTTGCTTTTCTTTGGATTTGTCGAGGTTTTCGGTATACTTTTGTTAGAGATATCAAGAAGAGAAGAAGTAAAATCATCTAGAGGATCTAAGGAATTGTTAAACTTATCTATTTTGAGACTTTCTTCGCATAATGAATGATATAATTCCCAATTTGCTTTATTTAGTTTCCACTTTGCGTTATGATCGTTCGTGGAATTGTTTACGCTTTCAATAATAACAGGGAAGTGATCACTTCCATGTTGATCTTCACTGACCGTCCAGTCGAAATCTAGCAGTAGAGATGGATGACACATGGAAAGATCTAACGAAGAGAACTTTCCAGTTGCAGGATGGAGATAGGTGTGAGATTTGTCATTCATAAGACAAAGATCGTTTTTGGTTATAAAGTCTTCAATAATATTACCTTTAAGGTTGTTATCTTTACATCCCCAAAGGATATTGTGACCATTGAAGTCACCAACAAGTATATAGGGTGAAGGAAGTTGTTTAAGTAAAGTGTCTAAATGTTCGGTCTCTAAATGAAATTTCGGAGGTATATACACAGAACAGATAGTAATTTTTTTTATCTAAAGTGACAGAAACCGCAACGGCTTGAAGATTGGTTACAAGTTTAATTTCTCGCTGCGGACATGAAGAGTGAACTAAGATTGAGCTTCCACCAGACGGCCTCTGGCCTTCCGAATATATATAATTGTATGTATTGAAACCTCTGATATTAAATTGATCATCAGTTTTTAAAAAAGTTTCTTGCAAGCAAAAAAATGACGGACTCAATAAAGATAAAAGTAATAAGATCTCATTATAGTTTGACCTTAGACCTCGACAGTTCCATTGTATTATTCTATGATTTGAATTCATTTAAGACTTGTTAGATTTTAGTTAGACCAGAAACTAAGGATATGTTATAGGTGACTTTGATCTATTATTACTACTACTGGCGTGAGTATTTTCTCTTGATCTTGATCTATTATTGTTAGTTCGTGGGCGATCTGGAGCTTCTCCTAACTCCCTATCATCGCTACTGTCATTCAAAGATCCAAATCGGTTATGCTGTTGAATATCATCATTTTCACCTTTTCGTTCTCTGTTTGATGGGACTGGTTTTTTTGTTCCTTGACTAGATTTTATTTTTGTTTGGTCTTTCCTAGATGGTGATGAATGACTTCTTGCTTGTCTTTCTTTCTGTTGTTGTTTCTTCAAATCTTTTTTTATCATCTCAATGGTGGCTTTTTTCAGGCCAACCTCTGTTTTTTTCTCCTCGATAGGTGTCTTTGTTTGACTTCTGGTTGCGTTGTTTGTTTGAACTTTTTATCTTTGCAGTTCTTCTGTTTGGCTGTTTGTGATTGTTAAACTTGATTGAACTGCAGAGTCTATGATAGTTATTGGATCAGCTTGAGTGGCAGTATCAACCACAGAAACTTTTTTCATAGAAGACTGGCTGATGTTTGCATAACTTATTCCAGGAATTGGAGTTGGAGCCTCAACGAGTGTCCGCGCCTCAACGAAAGAAATATTTCTGGTGAACTTTATACGTAATATTTCTTTTTCTTTGTGCCAAATTTGACATTCTTTAGAGTCGGCACTGTGTTTTTCACCACAATTTGCACAGTGTAATTCGTTTGTACATCTACCTTCGGAGTGTTCGGCTATTTGACCACATTTTGAACAGATAGGGTCTTTGGAACACCTATCCTCATGATGTCCATATTTTTGGCAGTTATGGCAACGCAAAGAATTTGGTATGTAGACTTCTACGTTGACTCTAAAGTAAGCCACTTTAACTGTTTTAGGTAAAACTGGTGTATTAAATGTAAAGACAAAGGTGTTTGTGTCTTTTAGCTCTCCGTTTCGTTTTACTTTGAATCTTTTAACTCCAGTTACTCCTTGAGATCTTGTGCCCTCGAGAATCTCATCCTCGCCGCAATTCCTCAATTCGGGGCAATGAATTACCCCTTTTGAGGAATTAAGCGAGGTATGAGGGTACACTCGAACTTTCAAGTCGTGAAAAGTCTGTGCACGAAGTAGATTCTCGGCATGGGCTTTCTTGGATACCTCAATGAGCAGCTGATTGGACCTGTGTAGTTTTTTTATGTTTTCGGGTTCACCAGCTATAGTATCACTTTTTGTATTAAAAACGGGGACAAAGATGTTATTTGTCTCTTCTCGTCTTTGCTTTCAACTAAAATGAAGCGTGGAAAATGTTGAGGTGTATCATTTGAGGTAGTTGGAGGTTGAGTGCTATCGTCAAAATCTGAAATATCTGAGTCTGGACATTGTCTAGTTCGTTTTCTTTTATCATAACCCATGATGAAAATGTATTAAAATTCGTCCTCCATGCTCTCCACCCACCATGGAGCCCAACAAGGGAACACATAAATGGAGTGGCTTTCCTACTCACTTGTGCTAGAGATACACAGAAGATATACTCGCACGAGCAAAATGCTGCACGATTGACCCGTTGAGCCGCCGCCTTCTTAGGATTGGAAAGGTTGAGAAATAAGACTTATGAGCAAACGGTGAGTATCAGTATGATACAAAAGACATGGAAGAGAAAGAAAAGATTTTTCCTAGGGCTTGGCGCGACCAGCCGATTGACCGTGCCGGGTCTCACGGACACCCTTCTACACCGAAATCTAGGCCAAAGAGGCGTGTTGAGCTATCAGGAGAGAACAAACTCCCAGTAACTCTCAACCTCCAGGATCCCTTCTTCCGGCTTACGGGTTGCCACCCACGGCAAACGGGTGGTATTTCCTCTTCGCTCTTCCCAAAGGGGACAATTACTGCTCATCAAGCAAGCAACGTTCCAAGTGGGAATTGAGCCCCCGGGGCCTCGACAAGGCGGAAAGTTTAATTCCCAGGGGCGAAGCCCAACAAGGGAACACTTTTAGTGAGTGGATTTCCTACCTCAAGTGTTAGAGATACACAGAGGGTATACTCGTACAAGCAAGAAGCTGCACGATTGGTCCGTTAAGCCGCCGCCTTCTAGAAATGGAAAAGTTGTGAAAAAGATTTTATGAGCAAACGGTGTGTATTCAGGTTGATACAAAAGGCAAGGAAGAGAAAGTAAAAGGTTATTCGTAGGGCTAGGCGCGACCACCCGTCTAACCGAAATCCAGGCCAAAGAGGTGTGTTGGGCACCCGAAGCACTGAACCTCCGATAATCCTCAACCTCCAGGACCCCTTCATCCGGCTTACGGGACGCCACCCACGGCAAACGGGTGGTATTTCCTCTTCCCTCTTCCCAAGGACAATTACTGCTCACCAAGCTAGCAACGTTCCCAGTGGGAATTGAGCCCTCAGGGCCTCGGCAAGGCGGAAAGTTTAATACCCAGGGGAGGTAGTTACGAAAAGACATGAATCAGCAAAGTCAAACTGTAATACTAAGTCATAAATTTGGTGGTACTAGATTTTTATCTTTATGATTGCTATTACATTAGCAAAAATTCTTCATCAACTAGCGATCTTTATGTTAATGAACTACATTAAAATGAAATTAAAAAAAGTAAGTATTTTCAAAGAAAAAATGACTTACTTATGTGAGAAACAGGGAAGGCTCAGATCAGCTTTCCTATATCTGCAAGCTATCCATTCCTGTGCATTTTTTGGAAAAAGTAAACTACTCAGTGGTCGAACTATTTACCTGGAGCACTGATATATCAGCCACAGCAAACAAAAGTTGTATTTACCTTTAGCGTCAGCTCTTATGCATACTGGAGAGACTTGTACCAGTCTTAATGGAATATGTAAAAATGAAGAAGGCAACGCCTATTTAATTTGTTCATGCCTTAATGTATTAAATAGAGTAACTATCTCTCTCTACAACTCATTCAATGCCTAGCTATACAACTGTAGAGAAGTTTGTTTTTATATCTGACAATATATTACTGTACCGAAGTTTGTTTTATATCAAAATGATTACTATCTGTTTTAAAAGGGAGCTATTTCTCTTTATTGTTTTTCAGGTAGAGACTATACTCTCTGAAATAGTTTTCTCAAAATGTTCAAGATGTTTGGAAGGACATCCATTTGACAACAAACATTCTTGCTACAGAATAAGAACTGGAGAAGTGCAATATGAACTATTTCATATCCATATGTTTTCACTGAATCACTTATCAAGGCAATCAGAAGACTGAACATTACTTCGCATTTAAATGATCTGAAATATAATATTACAATAGAATTGCTCAGACATGGACACACTCACGAGCAGATCAGAACTGTCAATAACAGTGCCAATGTCATAAAAGCGGTCTCCTCTATGGAAGCCTATTATTTTATTTTTCATACTATTTGGTCGAAGCATCCCGATTCAGGACAAGAACTAAGTGCTGAAATTCCAACAAATATATCTATTCCTGAAGACCAGAGTAATGGTGATGAATACATGAATGTAGAACAAACTGGAATCCATCACGAAGAAACCAGTCATCATGTTATTCAACAACATGAAATGTTGGATGATCTAAGTGCTGAAATTCCAACGAATATATCTATTCCTGAAGACCGGAGTAATGGTTATGAATACATGAATGTAGAACAAGTGGAATCCATCACGAAGAAACAAGTCATCATGTTATTCAACAACATGAAATGTTGGATGATGTAACAGATACTGATGATACTGATTGATGAGGCAGACTATGAAGAGATTCCTGAGGAGCAAAACACAGATGTTGCAATTATAATAAACGTTTCTGACTTGGAAGGCCATACAAGTGCTGTTGCATAATCCTGCTATTCAACATTCTCCTACCATCCTATGAAGCTTTGCATTTTCATCTGCTGTGTCATCAATATATAACAGTCATTTATTATCAGAGAAAAATATTTGTTTCAGGAAATGTTATTGAAAATCAGAGTGGTATGTAGGATAATAATGGCAGGGGCGCGGTATACATTGCACCATCTGTTACAGATTTGTTATCGTAACAACATTTTTACACTTTGTCCCTTTAACAACCTTTCTTGGTAGTTATAAGCTAGTGTACTTTTGTTACAAAATTCCTATGGGATAATTTGCGATGGCATATATTGTATACCGTGCTTATGACATTAATATCCTTCTTTCACTGTGAATTTCAAAAGCTAGTCACTCTCATTTTCTTAAACAAATAATTTTTCAGAAATTATTGCGGCATTACAGGTCTACAGACTTTGACCTGGTTCTTGAGGAAACTGGTGAATAGTTTGAGGTTTCTAAAATAGCAGGTGATGACACAGCAGATGACAATGTCAATAATGGGATTGGTGACCGGAGTTCATATTCTTGCTGTTCTTCTCTTCTCCCCCTCTTTTTTCGCACGATGATTATGATGATGGTAATGATAAAAATGATGATGACTGCAGGAACCGAAACTGTTATTGAAATGACTTCTGATTCTGTAAATAAAATAGAATATTTGAACATATCAAACAAAAATGTACCTCAGTATTTATCTGAATAGTTAAGGTCATGATCACCCTACTCATCCTGTTGATCATGACCTTCTCTATACCCTCTACATGTAAGATGAGAGGACAGTATTAAATGTTTTGGCAAAAAAGACAGGTAAACTCTTAATTAAATTAACTCATTGACATGTTTTTTTGCTTTTTTTTTATCTCCAGATCCAAATGTTCAGGTACATTTTTGCATGATAACAGTTTGATTACGAATTTTACCATAAATATGGACAGTGGTCAATAGTTAAAATGTTGTACTTGTTTGTGTTGAGGTTTTACAGCCAAGACAACCCAATGGGGTCATGTCGAGAGTGGCCAGTTACACCACAATCTCTTTATAACATTACTGTTGGGGTCCATAGCTTAAAACCGTGTTAGATAAACAACCGTGTTATATACAAAGAAAAATGGAGATATTATATTTATGGTCATTTTTCAATATAATCTATACATTTTAAGGATCCATCTTTGAACCGTGTTATATCCAAAACCGTGTTATAACGAATCGTGTTATAAGGAGGTTGTGGTGTATTTATAATTTTCATTAGAAGTAGTTTTTCTGTAAATTGGATTTTGAACATGCCACAAGTATTTTGTTTGTTTTCACTATATCTTCTTTTAAGTCTCAGTCTGTATACTATAAAGCTGGCAATGATCACAATTAGAATAGCAACGACTGAAGATATTATCACACCTGTAAGGGTAGAGTCAGGGTAGAGTCCTCTGTGGATGCTGCTTGTACTGGCCCTTCATAATATGATGTTGCTCCAGTTAGTGTCTGACTTGAAGTTCCAGATGGTGTCTGATATGAAATTCCAAATGGTGTCTGATATGATGTTCCAGATGGTGTCTGAAAGATAAGAAATATTCAGAACTGGCAATACTTAATCAAGGCTGTGGAAGTATTAAAATTTATTACTTGCCTCAGAGACAAGAAAATCATCAAAATCTGTTTGTCCATAATATTAACTTGTCCAAAAATTATACTTTTCTTATCTAATAATAAGCTTGTCAAGACATTTCTAATGAGTAATCACACAACATGTTTACATGCAGAAATAAGATAAAAAAAAATATTTATTTGGATACATCTCTAATGTTTACGTCTTACTTGTCCCAGGGCAAGTATTTTTTTTATTAACATGGCTACCTAGTTTACAATAAGGAGCATCAGGTTGATTTTATTTCATGAGATTTTACAGAAGTTACATATATTTAAATAATGCAGACTCTGATTACATTTTGATTTTGTTCTGCCCTGTTTGTGAGTGGTCTTTTTTAAAGAGGCATTATAATGAAAATACTGAAATATCCGGCAAAGTTTAGTTTGTGCGCAGCCAGCAATATCCAATCAATGAGTCCATCTCATACACAGAGGACATTCTCTGAGAAAACAGAAAAATATATATTCCTCTTGCTGCAATGAAACAAAAATCAAACAAAACAAGTGCCACCAAATGACATTTAGTTATATTGCTTACCTGTAATATTGTATCGTGTTCATGCTGTAATCGTATTTGTCATGTCCTGCATGTGTGCCTGTGCGTTTTTATTTATTTATTTTATGTAGTTATGTTTTATTTGAAATTGTATGTATGTAATAAAAAAATTCTATTCTATTCTATTCATTTTGTATTCTAAAATTTGCCGACAACTCTCCCTAGACCATCTCCAGAATTGAAGAGAGTGCTTTAGAGAACACTTTGTTTTGAGCTAGCAGAAGCTACATTCCTGCAACAACTGTTAGACCATTTTAACTTGAATAAAATAATCATGATTGAAGAGATTTTCTATTCATCGTAAAATGGTCATGTTTACTTGTTTAAAAAAATATTACTTGTAAGCTCTTGGTTGTTTTCTGCACTGCACTCTCTGTTGTCTCTTGTTGTATGGTCATTGAGGTTTTCTCAAGTAGGGCTACTGACAAACTAGTTCTCTCAAGTGTTGACATCTCAAGTGAAGATGTGGTTGTCTCGATTGACAGGTTGCGAGTTCGATCCTCACCATCTGGAAACTAAGAAAAGGGGAACAATCATTCTTGTGCGGAACATCTCGTCCTGAACGCATACGAATTCCTATAAAGTTGCGTGAAGATACCCTAAGCAGTTACTGAATTATGGAGCGTACAAAAATATTTAAGGACAGACGAACAGTGCTGACAATACTTTTTTTTTCAAAACAGGTGTATAAAAAAAAAAAACAAAAAAAAAAAAAAACATACTGCGTTGTACAATGATTCTTTCAAACCTGTGAATCTGTATTGCTATTGCCAGTCGAAGCATGAGAACTTCCTTCAGCATGAGAAATCAACATTAATGAGGCTAATTTAATAAGTACTCACAGCCAGTTTCTGAACAGAGAAAAATAATATCTCAGTAAATGCTCAGATTTCTCAATATAATATACATAGGGATAGTTCTGGCTTGCAAACATCATGGGCTTTTTCCGCAAAAACGGGGCCATTATTTCCAGCAGATAGGGCTTTTTGGAAAAAAAAATAGCGGCCCTTTAGCACAGGGCCCACTCCAGAATTATTATATTGGACATCATCTATTCATTTACCTGGATGTGCTAATGAATAGCTCTTATTAAAGCATTTTGTCATATTATATCAAATGTTAAGATTTCGAAACTGTCTAAGTTGAAACTTAACAGCCCAGTCAACCCAATGCAGACATGGCAGGTTTAGTTCTCTAACCTGTCGTGAGCACATTCTTTTGCCTAAAACAGACAACTGCCCTGCTTGCACCAGCTGAATGGAGCGAATTATACCGTAGAAAGTAATTATGAATGCTGCTGACCTGGTGATCTAACTTTTGTATGAAAATAGCATCTGCAAACATTTGTCATGTCTTAGGTGATAATGGATGTCAGAATCGGAATATTTTACTGGTTACACATCAACAGACATTCATTCACCAGAGCCAACGATTGAGGAGATTATAGCTGCAGGGAGTGCATTCCAATCCCTAATGTATCTGGAAATAAATTGTTCTTATAAATGTCATTTCTAGCGTATGGCACTTGAAATGCCATTGGATGCCGATTCCTACTGCGCCTATTTTGAGGGTTGAAGGTCCTCACATGGTATACTCGCTCTACCTTTCAAACCACTGAATAGCAATATTTTACTACCTTTGCATCTCTTGTGAAGAAACTCCCACCCTAACTGTTCAAGAATGCTAGTCATACTTCCAGTTTCAAAGTTGTCCTTTCATCAGCTAAAACATAATGTTCTTGTGCAGTCACTTTTTATAAAATTTACCTGTTAAGTATAACCCTCATCATTCTGAACGTGGGTTTTGCAAAACTTGTTCTAACACTGACTGTCTACAAAGACCCATCAGCTACTTCCTCGAATAACACCAAAAATGCTCGCAGTTTGACACTGATTGCATTTTATCACTGCTAATGTAACGGTTTTTAGAGTATGGACTGAAGTCAGGCCTGCCTGGGTAACTGCGCGGTTAGAGCACCCAACTTGTGTTATGAGGATTGTGCATTCAAGTCGTGCCTCAAACAGGCATAAACATCTACTTTACTAAAAAGGCTATATTCTTTTTGGGCCCTGTGTAAAATACATTGACCTAGACTATAGACTTGATGATGATGAGTTCAGGTTTAACGACGCATCAACCCATGAGGGTCATTTGCGTCAAAATGGTGAACTAACATGGTTCTGTAGTGAAACGATTATAATGATAAGTCATAAATGCATAAAATGTAAAACTAGAACGAATTTAAAAATTAAAGTAGTTATACTTTGTTAAAAAGATTGCTGTGTTTTAAAAACATAAGTATGCTATCATTTGGTACATTTTCAAATAAGTATCTCAGGTCATTTGTTTGGAAGAATTGACGTCGTACATGAGAGAATTCAATGCAATCGATCAGAAAGTGTTTTACCGTAAAAGGTTCATTACAGCTGATACAAAATGGCTGATCTTCTCGTTTGAGTAGATAAGAATGTGTGAGTCTAGTATGACCTATACGTAGACGAGTAAGAACCACTTCTTCTCGCCTTAATGACCGATAAATATTATTTTTACCAAGAACCGGTTTTATTTCATGTAGTTTATTGAATGTCGCTCTGTCCCATGACAACTGCCATTTGGATAAGATGTACCTGTTGATAAAAGGTTTAAAATCTGTACATGGAAGTTTAAAATTCGAAATTTCTAGATCGAGTGAGGCCTTTGCTTTTACGTCGGCAGCCTCGTTACCTTTTATGCCAACATGGCTGGGGAGCCAACAGAACAAAATTTCCTTAGTTTTTTATAGCTCGTGATGTTTTTCTATCACGTTCTAGATTTTGGGATTTTTTGAAGATGTGCGATTTAGAGATTTCAAAACAGAAAGGGAGTCAGAGAAAATAACGAATTTGTTCTCTACAGAGTTATTCATAACGTAATCCAAAGCCATATCAATAGCCTTGGATTCAGCAGTGAAATTTTTTTTTTTTTATTTGGGTTTTACGGCCCTTTCAAGATTATTTCACTTATATCGAGCCGATCGTTCATTGAAGGTGGGCGAAAACCGGAGAACTCGGAGAAAAACCACCTGACCATCCGTAAGCAGAACTTGGCTTTCCCACATATGACCCGAGCGAGGCTCGAACCACAGCGGTGAGAAACCTAATGGATTAAGAGTCAACTCTCTTATCCACTAGGCTACGGGGGCCCTCAGCAGTGAAAATAGATGAGCCATCAGAAAGACGGATCTTTTCATGGTGGCTGCCCGATATATACGCACAGCCAACCTTATCTTCAACTTTTGAGCCATCAGTGTAGATGTGTTGATAATCTGAAAGTCGCGACTGTAATTCTTGGAAGTTTTGTTTCATGAGATGTGATTCAGAAAGTGACTTTTTGCTGTTGTGTAACTCGAAAAGAATATTTGGTTTAGTAATGCACCAGGATGGAATATCAGAAAAAGAGTGTTTTTGAATGTTTTTAATGTTAATATTAGAAGATTCTAAAAGTGGTGCTATACGAAGGCCGAACGATTTAATAGCGTTAGGTTTTCTTTCATAATATTCCTGAAATTGTGGTGGAAATGTGACTTCAAAAGCAGGGTTAGAAGGGTTAGCAGCAAGTTTGATGGCATACTGAAGAGACAATTTTTCTCTGCGTAGCCATAACGATGGCTCATCTGCTTCCACGTTAAGACTCGATACTGGAGATGTACGAAAAGCTCCCAATGCCAAACGAAGTCCATGATTATGTACAGTGTCTAACATCTGTAGATAAGATTTTCTAGCAGATCCATATACGATGGACCCATAATCAAGTTTTGATCGAATTAAAGAACGATACAGGTGAAGAAGAGTTGTTCTGTCCGCTCCCAAACTTGTGTGAGATAAAACTTTTAAAAGGTTTAATGCTTTTAAACATTTCGCTTTCAAGTATTTTATATGGGGTATGAAGGAGAGTTTTTTATCAAATATAACCCCAAGAAATTTTGATTCAGCAACAACTGGTATTTGAGATCCATATATGTAGAGCATTGGATCGTTGTGTATTTTCCGTTGTTGACATAAATGAACGCACTGAGTTTTCGATTTGGAAAATTTAAAGCCATTTCTAGCTGCCCAGTCTTCAATTCTATTTAGACATTGCTGTAGATGTCTTTCTATTGTGCGCATATTTTTCGAGCGAAAACAAATACAGAAATCATCAACGTACAAAGAACCATCTGTTTTGTAATCCAGACAGTTTATAATATCGTTTAATTTCACGTTGAATAACGTGGTTGAAAGTATTGCTCCTTGAGGAACGCCCTGTTCTTGATCATAGAGATCAGACAGGGTCGATCCTACACGCACTTGTATTGTACGATCTTCAAGAAAACTTTTAATAAAGTTTGGCAGTCTTCCTTTCATACCAAAGTTATGTAGGTCTTTTAAAATTCCATATCGCCAAGTGGTATCATAGGCTTTTTCCAAATCGAAAAATACACCGAGTACATGTTCTCGTTTGATAAAAGCATCGCGGATAAAAGTTTCTAGTCTAACTAAATTATCATTGGTACTACGCTCAGCTCGGAATCCTGACTGAAGTTTTGCTATAAGATTGTTAGATTCTAAGTACCAAACAAGTCGTTTGTTTATCATTCTCTCTAGTGTTTTGCAAAGGCAACTTGTTAGCGCTACTGGTCTGTAGTTTGTTGGTTGTGCATGATCTTTCCCTGGTTTGGGAATAGGTATAATTGTGGCCAAACGCCAGCTTTCTGGAAAAACTCCTGTTGTCCACATACCGTTGAAAATATGTAAAAGTGTGTCAAGGGCGGTTTCGGGAAGGTGTTTAAGCATCTGGTAATGGATGTCATCAGGGCCTGTAGCTGTATCTTTTGATACTGCGATAGCATCTTTAAGTTCTGTAATGTTAAACAGGCTGTTATATTCTTCAGTATTTGAAGAGGTGAAATTAAGTTTGATTTTTTCTTCTTGTTTTTTGATGTTTTGAAACTTCTCTGAATAATTCCGAGATGAAGAATTATCCAAAAAAGTTTCGCCAAGTGTGTTTGCTATCTCTTCCTTTGATGTGGCCTTTGTTCCACGTTTTGTATTTAACTGGGTGAAACTGGGTGATTTTGATTTACCAGATATTTTTCGTATCATGTCCCAAACCTTTTTAATTGGAGTTTTATAATTTAAATTCGAAACGTAAGATTTCCATGATTTGCGTTTGGAGGCCTTTATTGTTCGACGAGCCTTTGCTCTGAAATTCTTTACTTTATTCAGGTTCTCCTTTGTTGGATATCTGCAGAACTTTGATAATGCTTGCTTGCGCTGTTTTATGGCATCTTTGCATTCATCATTGTACCATGGCTTGCTTTTCTTTCGATTTGTCGAGGTTTTCGGTATACTTTTGTTAGAGATATCGAGAAGAGAAGAAGTAAAATCATCTAGAGGATCCAAGGAATTCTTAAACTTATCTATTTTGAGACTTTCTTCGCATAATAAGTGGTATAATTCCCAATTTGCTTTATTTAGTTTCCACTTTGCGTTGTGATCGTTCGTGGAATTATTTACGCTTTCAATAATAACAGGGAAGTGATCACTTCCATGTTGGTCTTCACTGACCGTCCAGTCGAAGTCCAGCAGGAGAGATGGGTGACATATGGAAAGATCTAAAGAAGAAAATTTTCCTGTTGCAGGATGGAGATAAGTGTGAGATTTGTCATTCATAAGACAAAGATCGTTTTTGGTTATAAAGTCTTCAATAATATTACCTTTAGGGTTGTTATCTTTACATCCCCAAAGGATATTGTGACCATTGAAGTCACCAACTAGTATACAGGGTGAAGGGAGTTGTTTCAGTAAAATGTCTAAATGTTCGGTCTCTAAATGAAAATTCGGAGGTATATACACAGAACAAAATGTAATTTCTTTATCTAAAGTAACAGAAACCGCAACGGCTTGAAGATTAGTTACAAGTTTAATTTCTCGCTGCGGACATGAAGAGTGAACTAAGATTGAGCTTCCACCAGACGGCCTCTCGCCTTCTGAATATATATAATTGTATGTATTGAAATCTCTGATATTTAATTGATCATCAGTTTTTAAAAAAGTTTCTTGCAAGCAAAAAACTGATGGATTCAATAAGGATAAAAGTAATAAGATCTCGTTATAGTTTGACTTTAGACCTCGACAGTTCCATTGTATTATTTTGTGATTTGAATTCATTTTAGAGTTGTTAGATTTTAGTTAGACTAGCAACTAAGGATATGTTATTGGTGATTTTGATCTATTATTACTATTGTTGACGTGTGAATGTTCTGATGATCTCGATCTATTTCTGTTAGTTCGTGGGCGATCTGGAGCTTCTCCTAACTCCATATCATCGCTACTGTCACTCAAAGATCCGAACCTGTTATGTTGTTGAATAACATTATTTGAACCTTTTCGTTCTCTGTTCGATGTGCTTGGTCTTTGTGTTCCTTGACTAGATTTTGATTTTGTTTCTTTCGTAGGTGGAGATGATTGACTTCTTGCTTGTCTTTCTTTCTGTTGTTGTTTCTTCCAATCTTTTCTTATCATCTCAATGGTGGCTTTTTTCAGGCCACTTGGCGACGTGTGATAAAGTGCTTTAAGAACAGAAAGTGAATCCGAAAAAATAACAAATTTTTTAAGCCTGCAGGTGGCTATATAATCCAAAGCCAAGTCCACTGCTTTGGCTTCTGCAGTGAAAATAGATGAACCATCTGGAAGACGTAAGGTTTGCTGAGTATCTTTAGATACGTATGCGCAGCCAACTTTATCACCATCTTTTGAGCCATCAGTAAAGACATGTTGATAATCAGAAAAACGTGACTGTAATTCTTGAAAGTTTTGTTTTAGAATACATGGATTGGATTCCGACTTTTTACCATTATGCAAATCAAATAAAACTATGGGTTTCTTAATGCACCAAGATGGTAGGGTGGCCATATCATGTTCTTGTATGTTTTTAGGATGTATTTTTAAGCCTTCTAATAATGGTAATATACGTAATCCAAAAGGCTTAATGGCGTGAGGTTTGCTTTCGTATAAATCTGAAAATTGTGGTGGGTAGGTAGTTTTGGAAGCAGGGTTATTCGGATTAGCAGCAAGTCTGATAGCGTATTGGAGAGTAAGTTTTTCTCTGCGTAATGCCAAGGATGGTTCATCTGCTTCTACATTAAGCCTTGTAACCGGAGAAGTTCGAAAAGCTCCCAGAGCCAGACGAAGTCCTTGGTGATGGATCATATCCAACTTTTGTAAATAGGACTTTCTGGCAGAACCATACACAACCAAACCATAATCTAATTTGGATCTAACTAAGGAGCGATAAAGATTTAACAAGGTAACACGATCAGCTCCCCAACTTGTATGTGCTAAAACTTTTAACAGATTAAGAGCTTTCAAACATTTAGCTTTAAGATATTTGATATGGGGTAAGAAAGATAGTTTTCGGTCAAATATAACCCCAAGAAATTTGACTTCTTCGACAACTGGAATTTGAGATCCGTATAGGTATAGATCTGGGTGGTCGTGTTTCTTTCGAAGAAGACAGAAATGAACAAATTGAGTTTTTGACTTGGAAAATTTGAATCCGTTATTTGTAGCCCAGTCTTCTATTCTAGTTAAATTTTGCTGTAATTTCCTTTCTATAGTTCGCATGTTTTTTGACCGATAACATATACAAAAATCACCAACGTTTAAAGAGCAATCTGTTTTGTCACCTAAACATTTCACGATATTATTAATTTTGATGTTGAAGAATGTAGTTGAAAGAATGCTGCCTTGAGGAAGACCCTGTTCTTGATCATAAAGGTCAGACAGGGTAGATCCAACTCGCACCTGTATAGTACGGTCTTCAAGAAAACTTTGAATGAAGCTGGGTAGACGTCCTTTTAATCCGCTATCATGTAAGTCCTTTAATATACCATAGCGCCAGGTGGTATCATAGGCTTTTTCCAAGTCGAAAAATATTGCTACAACATGTTCCTTTTTAATAAAAGCATTACGAATAAATGTTTCCAGTCTGATCAAATTGTCACTGGTACTACGTTCAGTTCGGAAGCCCGACTGATATTCAGATATAAGATTATTAGATTCTAAGTACCAAACTAATCGTATATTTATCATTCTTTCTAACGTTTTACACAGACACTTTGTAAGAGCTATTGGTCGATAATTTGTGGGTTCTGCATGTTCTTTTCCAGGATTGGGAATTGGTACTATTGTAGCTAAACGCCAAGTTTCTGGATACTCCCCAGTTTCCCAAATATTATTAAAAATATTCAAAAGAGTTTGGTGATCTTTTTGGAAGTTGTTTCAACATCTGATAATGAATATCATCTGGACCTGTAGCGGTATCATGGGACTTTTCGATGGCTTCAACAAGTTCAGAGAGATTAAAAGGATTGTTATAGTTCTCATTGTTAGGCGATTGAAATTAAGTTTTCGTTTTTCTTGTTCTTTTTTGATAGTTTGGAATTTATTTGAATAATTTCTTGATGATGAATTTCTCATAAACGTACCTCCTAGAGTATCAGCAATGTCTTTCTTTGTAGAAACTTTTTCTTCATCGTCAATATTAAGATGAGTATAATTGGGTGGTTTAAATTTACCAGATATTTTTCGTACCATATCCCAAACCTTTTTAACTGGTGTTCTATTGCTTATTTTAGAAATGTAAGATCTCCAAGATTTTCTTTTTGAGGCTCTTATAGTTCTACGAGCTTTTGCTCTAAATACTTTTATATCATTTAATTTCTCTTTTGATGGATTCTTGCAGAATTTCGATAATGCTTGTTTACGTTGTTTAATAGCTTCTTTACAGTCATCATTAAACCATGGTTTGCTTTTCTTTGGATAAGTAGAGGTCTTAGGAATACATTTATTAGAAATATTAATAAGTGATGCAGTAAAATCAGCAACAATATCAGATGAGTCACTGAAATGCTCTACTGACAGTTCGTTATCATACATGGTATGAAACAACTCCCAGTTAGCTTTATTTAGTTTCCATTTTGGGTTATAGTCATCGTCTGAACAAATGACACTTTCCATCAATACTGGGAAGTGATCACTATTCAATATTTTTTTTTTTTTTTTTGTGTGTGTTGTCGAAACTGTAATGTTTTTGTCACTGTCTTTGCCGTTTGTATTTGTGTCTGTGAAAGTTGTAATAATCACAGGATCTGTTTGCGTTTGAGCATCTTTAGTTGGTTTCACTTGGGCGGATTTTGTCACGCTGGCATAACTTGTGCTAACTGGCTTTTCTACCTTTTGTCGAGCTTCCTGAAAAGAGATGTTATAAGTGTACTTTATTTTCATGATTTCTTTTTCTTTGTGCCAGGTTTGGCAATCAAGTGAATTCGCAGCATAATTGCCAGAACAGTTAAAGCATTTTGACTTTCGTGTACATCTACCAGAGTCCTCAGTATCATGTTGAGGCTCACCACAATTGACACAGATAGCTGGTCTGTTGCAATTGTCTTCATGGTGGCCAAACATTTGACATCGATAACACCGCAGTGGGTTCGGGATGTAAACGTCTACAGGTACTCGGAGATAACCAACTGTTGCCATTTTCGGTAACTCGGGTGTATTGAAAGTAAATACAAAAGTATTCGTGGGTCTTATCTGACCATCACGACGAACCTGTATTCTTCGAACTGCTAATACACCTTGGTCTCTCATCTCCTCAACAATATGTTCGTTGGTACAGCCCTTAAGGGCCGGACAACGAACAATACCCTTGGAAGAATTGAGGGTATTGTGTAATTTAACTTGGCATTTAATGTCAAAGAATGTCGTTGTGTTTAACAGGTTTTTGATATGTGATTCACGTTCACATTCAACTAGCAAGTCACCCGATTTTAAATTTTTGATACTTTTTGGTTCACCAGCAATGCTTTTTATGGTTTTAAAGATCACGAAAGGCGACAGTGAACATATAGATTTGTTGTCTTCAACAGAGGATATGACAAGAAATCGAGATGTTTTTGATAGTGTTTCGCTTGCTTGACTGGTTGATGGCTTTTGTGACGCTTGGTCATCAGATTCTGTATCGGTAGAGGGTTTCTGTCTTTTTCCTTTTGTTTTATTCTTCATGTTGAAATAATTAAAATTTCTCTCCTCCGTGCTCTCCACCCACCACGGAGCCCAACAAGGGAACATTTTATTGGAGCGGATTTCATACTCACCAATGCTAGAGATACAAAGACGAGATACTCGTACAACTATGATAGCCAAACGATTGACTCGATAAGCCGTCGCCTTCTAGGAATCAGAAAAGTTAAGAAATGATGATGATGAGTTCAGGTTTAACGACGCATCAACCCATGAGGGTCATTTGTGTCAAAATGGTGAACTAACATGGTTCTGTAATGAAACGATTATAATGATAAGTCATAAATGCATAAAATGTGAAACTAGAACGAATTTAAAAATTAAAGCAGTTATACTTTGTTAAAAAGATTGATGTGTTTTAAAAACATAAGTATGTTATCAGTTGGTACATTTTCAAATAAGTATCTCAGGTCATTTGTTTGGAAGAATTGACGTCGTGTATGAGAGAATTCAATGCAATCGATCAGAAAGTGTTTTACCGTAAAAAGGTTCATTACACCTGATACAAAATGGCTGATCTTCTCGTTTGAGAAGATAAGAATGTGTGAGTCTAGTATGACCTATACGTAGACGAGTAAGAACCACTTCTTCTCGCCTTAATGATCGATAAATGTTATTTTTACCAAGAACCGGTTTTATTTCATGTAGTTTATTGAATGTCGCTCTGTCCCATGACAGCTGCCATTTCGATAAGATGTACCTGTTGATAAAAGGTTTAAAATCTGTACATGGAAGTTTAAAATTCGAAATTTCTAGATCGAGTGAGGCCTTTGCTTTTACGTCGGCAGCCTCGTTACCTTTTATGCCAACATGGCTGGGGAGCCAACAGAATAAAATTTCCTTAGTTTCCGATAACTCGTGATGTTTTTCTATCACGTTCTGGATTTTGGTTTTTTTTGAAGCTGTGTGATTTAGAGATTTCAAAACAGAAAGGGAGTCAGAGAAAATAACGAATTTGTTCTCTAAGGAGTTATTCATAACGTAATCCAAAGCCATATCAATAGCCTTGGATTCAGCAGTGAAAACAGATGAGCCATCAGGAAGACGGATCTTTTCATGGTGGTTGCCCGATATATACGTACAGCCAACCTTATCTTCAACTTTTGAGCCATCAGTGTAGATGTGTTGATAATCTGGAAGTCGCGACCGTAATTCTTGGAAGTTTTGTTTCATGAGATGTGAATCAGTAAGTGACTTTTTGCTGTTGTGTAAATCGAAAAGAATATTTGGTTTAGTAATGCACCAGGATGGAATATCAGAAAAAGAGTGTTTTTGAATGTTTTTAATGTTAATATTAGTAGATTCTTAAAGCGGTGCTATACGAAGGCCAAAGGATTTAATAGCGTTAGGTTTTCTTTCATAATATTCCTGAAATTGTGTTGGAAATGTGACTTCAAAAGCAGGGTTAGATGGGTTAGCAGCAAGTCTGATGGCATACTGAAGAGACAAATTTTCTCTAGGTAGCCATAACGATGGCTCATCTGCTTCCACGTTAAGACTCGATACTGAAGATGTACGAAAAGCTCCCAATGCCAAACGAAGTCCTTGATTATGTACAATGTCTAACATCTGTAGATAAGATTTTCTAGCAGATCCATATACGATGGACCCATAGTCAAGTTTTGATCGAATTAAAGAACGATGCAGGTGAAGAAGAGTTGTTCTGTCCGCTCCCCAACTTGTGTGAGATAAAACTTTTAAAAGGTTTAATACTTTTAAACATTTCGCTTTCAAGTACTTTATATGGGGTATGAAGGAGAGTTTTTTATCAAATAAAACCCCAAAAAAATTTGATTCAGCAACAACTGGTATTTGAGATCCATATATGTAGAGCGCTGGATCGTTGTGTATTTTCCGTTGTTGACAGAAATGAACGCACTGAGTTTTCGATTTGGAAAATTTAAAGCCATTTCTAGTTGCCCAGACTTCTATTCTATTTAGACATTGCTGTAGATGTCTTTCTATTGTGCACATATTTTTCGAGCGAAAACAAATGCAGAAATCATCAACGTACAAAGAACCATCTGTTTTGTAATCCAGACAGTTTATAATATTGTTTAATTTCACGTTGAATAACGTGGTTGAAAGTATGGCTCCTTGAGGAACGCCCTGTTCTTGATCATAGAGATGAGATCGGGTCGATCCTACACGCACTTGTATTGTACGATCTTCAAGATGATGATGAGTTCAGGTTTAACGACGCATCAACCCATGAGGGTCATTTGCGTCAAAATGGTGAACTAACAAGGTTCTGTAGTGAAACGATTATAATGGTAAGTCATAAATGCATAAAATGTAAAACTAGAACGAATTTAAAAATTAAAGCAGTTATACTTTGTTAAAAAGATTGATGTGTTTTAAAAACATAAGTATGCTATCATTTGGTACATTTTCAAATAAGTATCTCAGGTCATTTGTTTGGAAGAATTGACGTCGTACATGAGAGAATTCAATGCAATCGATCAGAAAGTGTTTTACCGTAAAAGGTTCATTACAGCTGATACAAAATGGCTGATCTTTTCGTTTGAGTAGATAAGAATGTGTGAGTCTAGTATGACCTATGCGTAGCCGAGTAAGAACCACTTCTTCTCGCCTTAATGACCGATAAATATTATTTTTACCAAGAACCGGTTTTATTTCATGTAGTTTATTGAATGTCGCTCTGTCCCATGACAGCTGCCATTTGGATAAGATGTACCTGTTGATAAAAGATTTAAAATCTGTACATGGAAGTTTAAAATTCGAAATTTCTAGATCGAGTGAGGTCTTTGCTTTTACGTCGGCAGCCTCGTTACCTTTTATGCCAACATGGCTGGGGAGCCAACAGAACAAAATTTCCTTAGTTTTTGATAGCTCGTGATGTTTTTCTATCACGTTCTGGATTTTGGGATTTTTTGAAGATGTATGATTTAGAGATTTCAAAACAGAAAGGGAGTCAGAGAAAATAACGAATTTGTTCTCTAAAGAGTTATTCATAACGTAATCCAAAGCCATATCAATAGCCTTGGATTCAGCAGTGAAAATAGATGAGCCATCAGGAAGACGGATCTTTTCATGGTGGTTGCCCGATATATACGCACAGCCAACCTTATCTTCAACTTTTGAGCCATCAGTGTAGATGTGTTGATAATCTGAAAGTCGCGACTGTAATTCTTGGAAGTTTTGTTTCATGAGATGTGAATCAGAAAGTGACTTTTTGCTGTTGTGTAAATCGAAAAGAATATTTGGTTTAGTAATGCACCAGGATGGAATATCAGAAAACGAGTGTTTTTGAATCTTTTTAATGTTAATATTAGTAGATTCTAAAAGTGGTGCTATACGAAGGCCGAAGGATTTAATAGCGTTAGGTTTTCTTTCATAATATTCCTGAAATTGTGTTGGAAATGTGACTTCAAAAGCAGGGTTAGAAGGGTTAGCAGCAAGTCTGATGGCATACTGAAGGGACAATTTTTCTCTGCGTAGCCATAACGATGGCTCATCTGCTTCCACGTTCAGACTCGATACTGGAGATGTATGAAAAGCTCCCAATGCTAAACGAAGTCCTTGATTATGAACAGTGTCTAACATCTGTAGATAAGATTTTCTAGCAGATCCATATACGATGGACCAATATTCAAGTTTTGATCGAATTAAAGAACGATACAGGTGAAGAAGAGTTGTTCTGTCCGCTCCCCAACTTGTGTGAGATAAAACTTTTAAAAGGTTTAATGCTTTTAAACATCTCGCTTTCAAGTATTTTATATGGGGTATGAAGGAGAGTTTTTTTATCATATATAACCCCAAGAAATTTTGATTCAGCAACAACTGGTATTTGAGATCCATATATGTAGAGCGCTGGATCGTTGTGTATTTTCCGTTGTTGACAGAAATGAACGCACTGAGTTTTCGATTTGGAAAATTTAAAGCCATTTCTAGTTGCCCAGTCTTCAATTCTATTTAGACATTGCTGTAGATGTCTTTCTATTGTGCGCATATTTTTCGAGCGAAAACAAATACAGAAATCATCAACGTACAAAGAACCATCTGTTTTGTAATCCAGACAGTTTATAATATCGTTTAATTTCACGTTGAATAACGTGGTTGAAAGTATGGCTCCTTGAGGAACGCCCTGTTCTTGATCATAGAGATCAGACAGGGTCGATCCTACACGCACTTGTATTGTACGATCTTCAAGAAAACTTTTAATAAAGTTTGGTAGTCTTCCTTTCATACCAAAGTTATGTAGGTCTTTTAAAATTCCATATCGCCAAGTGGTATCATAGGCTTTTTCCAAATCGAAAAATACAGCGACTACATGTTCTCGTTTGATAAAAGCATCACGGATAAAAGTTTCCAGTCTAACTAAATTATCATTGGTACTACGTTCAGCTCGGAATCCCGACTGAAGTTTTGTTATCAGATTGTTAGATTCTAAGTACCAAACAAGTCGTTTGTTTATCATTCTCTCTAGTGTTTTGCAAAGGCAACTTGTTAGCGCTATTGGTCTGTAGTTTGTTGGTTCTGCATGATCTTTCCCTGGTTTGGGAATAGGTATAATTGTGGCCAAACGCCAGCTTTCTGGAAAAACTCCTGTTGTCCATATACCGTTGAAAATATGTAAAAGTGTGTCAAGGGCGGTTTCGGGAAGGTGTTTAAGCATCTGGTAATGGATGTCATCAGGGCCTGTAGCTGTATCTTTTGATACTGCGATAGCATCTTTAAGTTCTGTAATGTTAAACAGGCTGTTATATTCTTCAGTATTTGAAGAGGTGAAATTAAGTTTGATCTTTTCTTCTTGTTTTTTGATGTTTTGAAACTTCTCTGAATAATTCCGAGATGAAGAATTATCCAAAAAAGTTTCGCCAAGTGTGTTTGCTATCTCTTCCTTTGATGTGGCCTTTGTTCCACGTTTTGTATTTAAGTGGGTGAAACTGGGTGATTTTGATTTACCAGATATTTTTCGTATCATGTCCCAAACCTTTTTAATTGGAGTTTTATAATTTAAATTCGAAACGTAAGATTGCCATGATTTGCGTTTGGAGGCCTTTATTGTTCGACGAGCCTTTGCTCTGAAATTCTTTACTTTATTCAGGTTCTCCTTTGTTGGATATCTGCAGAACTTTGATAATGCTTTCTATCGCTGTTTTATGGCATCTTTGCATTCATCATTGTACCATGGTTTGCTTTTCTTTGGATTTGTCGAGGTTTTCGGTATACTTTTGTTAGAGATATCGAGAAGAGAAGAAGTAAAATCATCTAGAGGATCCAAGGAATTGTTAAACTTATCTATTTTTAGACTTTCTTCACATAATGAGTGATACAATTCCCAATTTGCTTTATTTAGTTTCCACTTTGCGTTGTGATCGTTCGTGGAATTATTTACGCTTTCAATAATAACAGGGAAGTGGTCACTTCCATGTTGATCTTCACTGACCGTCCAATCGAAATCCAGCAGTAGAGATGGATGACATAGGGAAAGATCTAAAGAAGAAAAATTTCCAGTTGCAGGGTGGAGATAGGTGTGAGATTTGTCATTCATAAGACAAAGATCGTTTTTGATTATAAAGTCTTCAATAATATTACCTTTAGGGTTGTTATCTTTACATCCCCAAAGGATATTGTGACCATTGAAGTCACCAACTAGTATATAGGGTGAAGGGAGTTGTTTGAGTAAAGTGTCTAAATGTTCGGTCTCTAAATGAAAATTTGGAGGTATATACACAGAACAAATAGTAATTTCTTTATCTAAAGTGACAGAAATCGCAACGGCTTGAAGATTGGTTACAAGTTTAATTTCTCGCTGGGGACATGAAGAGTGAACTAAGATTGAGCTTCCACCAGACGGCCTCTGGCCTTCGGAATATATATAATTGTATGTAATGAAATCTCTGATATGTAATTGATCATCAGTTTTTAAAAAAGTTTCTTGCAAGCAAAAAACTGATGGACTCAATAAAGATAAAAGTAATAAGATCTCGTTATAGTTTGACTTTAGACCTCGACAGTTCCATTGTATTATTTTGTGATTTGAATTCATTTTAGACTTGTTAAATTTTAGTTAGACTAGCAACTAAGGATATGTTATTGGTGATTTTGATCTATTATTGTTGACGTGTGAATGTTCTGATGATCTCGATCTATTTCTGTTAGTTCGTGGGCGATCTGGAGCTTCTCCTAACTCCATATCATCGCTACTGTCACTCAAAGATCCGAATCTGTTATGTTGTTGAATAACATTATTTGAACCTTTTCGTTCTCTGTTTGATGTGCTTGGTCTTTGTGTTCCTTGACTAGATTTTGATTTTGTTTCTTTCGTAGGTGGAGATGAATGACTTCTTGCTTGTCTTTCTTTCTGTTGTTGTTTCTTCCAATCTTTCCTTATCATCTCAATGGTGGCTTTTTTCAGGCCACCCTCTCCTTTTTTCTCCTCAATAGGTGTCTTTGTTTGATTTTTATTTGTGGTGTTTGTTTGACCTTTTTGTTTCTGCAGATCTTCTGTTTTGCTGTTTGTGTTTGTTGTATTTGATTGTACTGCAGAGTCGAGAATAGTGATCGGATCAGTTTGAGTGGCAGTATCAACCACGGAAACCTTTCTCATAGAAGACTGGGTGATGTTGGCATAACTGATTCCAGGTATTGGAGTTGGGGTCTCAACAAGTTTCCTCGCTTCAACGAAAGAAATATTTCTGGTGAACTTGATACGCAAGATTTCCTTTTCTTTGTGCCAAATTCGGCATTCCTTAGAGTCAGCACTGTGTTTTTCACCACAATTGACACAGTGTAATTCGTTGCTACATCTATTTTCGAGGTGTTCTCCTGTTTGACCGCATTTCGAACAGATAGGGTCTTTAGAACACCTATCCTCATGGTGTCCATATTTTTGGCAATTATGACAACGCAAGGGATTTGGTACGTAGACTTCTACGTTGACTCTAAAGTATGCCACTTTGACCGTTTTGGGTAAAACTGGCGTATTGAAAGTAAAAACAAAGGTGTTTGTGTCTTTTAACTCTCCGTTTCGTTTTATTTTGAATCTTTTTACTCCAGTTACTCCTTGAGATCTTGTGCCCTCGAGAATCTCCTCCTCGCCGCAATTCCTCAATTCGGGACAACGAATTACCCCTTTTGAGGAATTTAGCGAGGTATGAGGGTACACTCGGACTTTCAAGTCGTGAAAAGTCTGTGCACGAAGAAGATTCTCGGCATGGGCTTTCTTGGATACCTCAATGAGTAGCTGATTCGATCTGTGTAGTTTTTTGATGTTTTCAGGTTCACCAGCTATACTCTGTATGACCTTTTGTATCAAAAAAGGGGACAGAGATGTTATCTGTCTGCCCTCTTCTTTGCTTTCAACTAAAATGAAGCGTGGAAAATGTTGATGAGACGTATCATTTGTTGAGGTAGTTGGAGGTTGAGAATTTTCGTCAAAATCTGAATTATCAGTGTCTGGGGTTTGTTTGATGATGAGTTCAGGTTTAACGACGCATCAACCCATGAGGGTCATTTGCGTCAAAATGGTGAACTAACATGGTTCTGTAATGAAACGATTATAATGATAAGTCATAAATGCATAAAATGTAAAACTAGAACGAATTTAAAAACTAAAGCAGTTATACTTTGTTAAAAAGATTGATGTGTTTTAAAAACATAAGTATGTTATCAGTTGGTACATTTTCAAATAAGTATCTCAGGTCATTTGTTTGGAAGAATTGACGTCGTATATGAGAGAATTCAATGCAATCGATCAGAAAGTGTTTTACTGTAAAAGGTTCATTACAGCTGATACAAAATGGCTGATCTTCTCGTTTGAGTAGATAAGAATGTGTGAGTCTAGTATGACCTATACGTAGACGAGTAAGATGATGATGATGATGAGTTCAGGTTTAACGACGCATCAACCCATGAGGGTCATTTGCGTCAAAATGGTGAACTAACATGGTTCTGTAATGAAACGATTATAATGATAAGTCATAAATGCATAAAATGTAAAACTAGAACGAATTTAAAAACTAAAGCAGTTATACTTTGTTAAAAAGATTGATGTGTTTTAAAAACATAAGTATGTTATCAGTTGGTACATTTTCAAATAAGTATCTCAGGTCATTTGTTTGGAAGAATTGACGTCGTATATGAGAGAATTCAATGCAATCGATCAGAAAGTGTTTTACTGTAAAAGGTTCATTACAGCTGATACAAAATGGCTGATCTTCTCGTTTGAGTAGATAAGAATGTGTGAGTCTAGTATGACCTATACGTAGACGAGTAAGAACCACTTCTTCTCGCCTTAATGACCGATAAATGTTAATTTTACCAAGAACCGGTTTTATTTCATGTAGTTTATTGAATGTCGCTCTGTCCCATGACAGCTGCCATTTGGATAATATGTACCTGTTGATAAAAGGTTTAAAATCTGTACATGGAAGTTTAAAATTTGAAATTTCTAGATCGAGTGAGGCCTTTGCTTTTACGTCGGCAGCCTCGTTACCTTTTATGCCAACATGGCTGGGGAGCCAACAGAATAAAATTTCCTTAGTTTTTGATAACGTGATGTTTTTCTATCACGTTCTGGATTTGGGGATTTTTTGAAGCTGTGTGATTTAGAGATTTCAAAACAGAAAGGGAGTCCGAGAAAATAACGAATTTGTTCTCTAAAGAGTTATTCAATACGTAATCCAAAGCCATATAAATAGCCTTGGATTCAGCAGTGAAAATAGATGAGCCATCAGGAAGACGGATCTTTTCATGGTGGTTGTCCGATATAAACGCACAGCCAACCTTATCTTCAACTTTTGAGCCATCAGTGTAGATGTGTTGATAATCTGAAAGTCGCGACTGTAATTCTTGGAAGTTTTGTTTCATGAGATGTGAATCAGAAAGTGACTTTTTGCTGTTGTGTAAATCGAAAAGAATATTTGGTTTAGTAATGCACCAGGATGGAATATCAGAAAACGAGTGTTTTTGGATGTTTTTAATGTTAATATTAGTAGATTCTAAAAGTGGTGCTATACGAAGGCCGAAGGATTTAATAGCGTTAGGTTTTCTTTCATAATATTCCTGAAATTGTGGTGGGAATGTGACTTCAAAAGCAGGGTTAGAAGGGTTAGCAGCAAGTCTGATGGCATACTGAAGAGACAATTTTTCTCTGCGTAGCCATAACGATGGCTCATCTGCTTCCACGTTAAGACTCGATACTGGAGATGTACGAAAAGCTCCCAATGCCAAACGAAGTCCTTGATTATGTACAGTGTCTAACATCTGTAGATAAGATTTTCTAGCAGATCCATATACGATGGACCCATAATCAAGTTTTGATCGAATTAAAGAACGATACAGGTGAAGAAGAGTTGTTCTGTCCGCTCCCCAACTTGTGTGAGATAAAACTTTTAAAAGGTTTAATGCTTTTAAACATTTCGCTTTCAAGTATTTTATATGGGGTATGAAGGAGAGTTTTTTTATCAAATATAACCCCAAGAAATTTTGATTCAGCAACAACTGGTATTTGAGATCCATATATGTAGAGCGATGGATCGTTGTGTATTTTCCGTTGCTGACAGAAATGAACGCACTGAGTTTTCGATTTGGAAAATTTAAAGCCATTTCTAGTTGCCCAGTCTTCAATTCTATTTAGACATTGCTGTAGATGTCTTTCTATTGTGCGCATATTTTTCGAGCGAAAACAAATACAGAAATCATCAACGTACAAAGAAGCATCTGTTTTGTAATCCAGGCAGTTTATAATATCGTTTAATTTCACGTTAAATAACGTGGTTGAAAGTATTGCTCCTTGAGGAACGCCCATATCGCCAAGTGGTATCATAGGCTTTTTCCAAATCGAAAAATACAGCGACTACATGTTCTCGTTTGATAAAAGCATCACGGATAAAAGTTTCTAGTCTAACTAAATTATCATTGGTACTACGTTCAGCTCGGAATCCCGACTGAAGTTTTGTTATAAGATTGTTAGATTCTAAGTACCAAACAAGTCGTTTGTTTATCATTCTCTCTAGTGTTTTGCAAAGGCAACTTGTTAGCGCTATTGGTCTGTAGTTTGTTGGTTCTGCATGATCTTTCCCTGGTTTGGGAATAGGTATAATTGTGGCCAAACGCCAGCTTTCTGGAAAAACTCCTGTTGTCCATATACCGTTGAAAATATGTAAAAGTGTGTCAAGGGCGGTTTCCGGAAGGTGTTTAAGCATCTGGTAATGGATGTCATCAGGTCCTGTAGCTGTATCTTTTGATACTGCGATAGCATCTTTAAGTTCTGTAATGTTAAACAGGCTGTTATATTCTTCAGTATTTGAAGAGGTGAAATTAAGTTTGATTTTTTTCTTCTTGTTTTTTGATGTTTTGAAACTTCTCTGAATAATTCCGAGATGAGGAATTAACCAAAAAAAGTTTCGCCAAGTGTGTTTGCTATCTCTTCCTTTGATGTGGCCTTTGTTCCACGTTTTGTATTTAAGTGGGTGAAACTGGGTGATTTTGATTTACCAGATATTTTTCGTATCATATCCGAAACCTTTTTAATTGGAGTTTTATAATTTAAGTTTGAAACGTAAGATTTCAATGATTTGCGTTTGGAGGCCTTTATTGTTCGACGGGCTTTTGCTCTAAAGTTTTTGACGTTATTCAAGTTCTCCTTTGTTGGATATCTGCAGAACTTTGACAATGCTTGCTTGCGCTGTTTTATGGCATCTTTGCACTCATCATTGTACCATGGTTTGTTTTTCTTTGGATTTGTCGAGGTTTTCGGTATTTGTTTGTGTTGAGGTTTTACGGCCCAGTCAAGCCAATGGGGTCATGTCGAGCGCGGTCAGTTTACCTAGCCACACGTTTACTGGGCAGGCTTAGTCCTCTAAGCGTAAAGTCAGAAACTGACAACTGCCCTTCTTGAAAGGTTTTCGGTATACTTTTATTAGCTATGTCAAGAAGAGAAGAAGTAAAATCATTAGAGGGTCCAAGGAATTGTCAAACTTATCTATTTTGAGCCTTTCTTCGCATAATAAGTGATATAATTCCCAATTTGCTTTATTTAGTTTCCACTTTGCGTTGTGATCATTCGTGGAATTATTTACGCTTTCAATAATAACAGGAAAGTGATCACTTCCATGTTGGTCTTCACTGACCGTCCAGTCAAGTCCAGCAGGAGAGATGGGTGACATATGGAAAGATCTAAAGAAGAAAATTTTCCTGTTGCAGGATGGAGATAAGTGTGAGATTTGTCATTCATAAGACAAAGATCGTTTTCGGTTATAAAGTCTTCAATAATATTACCTTTAGGGTTGTTATCTTTACATCCCCAAAGGATATTGTGACCATTGAAGTCACCTACTAGTATATAGGGTGAAGGGAGCTGTTTCAGTAAAGTGTCTAAATGTTCGGTCTCTAAATGAAAATTCGGAGGTATATACACAGAACAAATAGTAATTTCTTTATCTAAAGTAACAGAAACCGCAACGGCTTGAAGATTGGTTACAAGTTTAATTTTTCGCTGGGGACATGAAGAGTGAACTAAGATTGAGCTTCCACCAGACGGCCTCTGGCCTTCGGAATATATATAATTGTATGTATTGAAATCTCTGATATTTAATTGATCATCAGTTTTTAAAAAAGTTTCTTGCAAGCAAAAAACTGATGGATTCAATAAGGATAAAAGTAATAAGATCTCGTTATAGTTTGACTTTAGACCTCGACAGTTCCATTGTATTACTTTGTGTTTGGAATTCATTTTACAGTGGAATGTTTTAGTTAGACTTGAAACTAAGGATAAGTTATTGGTGATTTTGATCTATTATTACTATTGTTAGTAGGTGGATGTTCTGATGATCTCGATCTACTGCGGTTAGCTCGTGGGCGATCTGGAGTCTGTCCTAACTCCATATCATCGCTACTGTCACTCAAAGATCCGAATCTATTATGTTGTTGGATCGCATCATTAGAACCTTTTTGTTCTCCGTTTGTTCTGATCGAACTTTGTGATCCCTGAGTAGATTTTGATTTTGTTTGGTCTTTTGTAGGTGGTGACGATTGGCTTCTGGCTTGTCTTTCTTTCTGTTGTTTTTTCCAATCTTTTCTTATCATTTCCATGGTGGCATTTTTCAGGCCAGCCTCTGTTTGTTTCTCCTCGATAGATGTTTTTGTCTGACTTTTCTTGGTAGTATTACTTTGGAGTTTTTGTTTTTGTAATTCTTCTGTTTTGTTGTTTGAACTTGTTGTTTTTGATTGGACTGCAGGGTCGACAATAGTAATCGGATCAGTTTGAGTGGCAGTATCAACCACATAAACCTTTTTCATAGAAGACTGGGTAATGTTGGCGTAACTGATTCCAGGAATTGGAGTTGGGGCCTCAACAAGTTTCCGCGCTTCAATGAAAGAAATATTTCTGGTAAACTTAAGACGTAAGATTTCTTTTTCTTTGTGCCAAACTTGGCATTCTTTAGAGTCAGCACTGTGTTTTTCACCACAATTAACACAGTGCAGTTCGTTTCTACATTGACTTTCAAGGTGTTCTGCTACCTGACCGCTTTTCGAACAGATAGGGTCTTTAGAACACCTATCCTCATGGTGTCCATATTTCTGGCAATGATGACAACGCAAAGGATTTGGTATGTAGACTTCTACGTTGACTCTAAAGTATGCTACTTTTATTGTCTTTGGTAGAACTGATGTATTGAATGTAAAGACAAAGGTGTTTGTGTTTTTTAACTCTCCGTTTCGTTTAACTTTGAATCGTTTTATTGCAGTTACTCCTTGAGATCTTGTGCCTTCGAGAATCTCCTCGTCGCTGCAATTCCCCAATTCGGGGCAACGAATTACCCCCTTTGAGGAGTTCAGCGAAGTATGAGGGTACACCCGGACTTTCAAGTCGTGAAAAGTCTGTGCACGTAGAAGATTCTCGGCATGGACTTTCTTGGATACCTCAGTAAGTAGCTGATTTGACCTGTGTAGTTTATGTTTTGTGGCTCACCAGCTAGACTTTGAATGACTTTCTGTATCAAAAACGGAGATAAAGATGTTATTGGTTTGTTTTCTTCCTTGCTTTCAACTAAAATGAAACGCGGAAAATGTTGAGGTGATGTATCTTTGGTAGAGGTTGTTGGAGGTTGAGTGCTTTCGTCAATATCTGAAATATCAGATTCTGAACACTGTTTAGTTCTTTTTCTTCGATTAGAACCCATGATAAAAATGTATTAAAATTCGTCCTCCATGCTCTCCGCCCACCACGGAGCCCAACAAGGGAACACATAAATGGAGTGGATTTCCTACTCACTTGTGCTAGAGATACATAGAAGATACACTCGCACGAGCAAAATGCTGCACGATTGACCCGTTAAGCCGCCACCTTCTTAGGATTGGAAAGATTGAGAAATAAGAATTATGGGCAAACGGTGAGTATCAGTATGATACAAAAGACAAGGAAGAGAAAGAAAAAAAATTTTCCTAGGGCTTGGCGCGACCAGCCGATTGACCGTGCCGGGTCTCACGGACACCCTTCTACACCGAAATCTAGGCCAAAGAGGCGTGTTGAGCCATCAGGAGAGAACAAACTCCCAATTACTCTCAACCTCCAGGATCCCTTCTTTCGGTTTACGGGTTGCCACCCACGGCAAACGGGTGGCATTTCCTCTTCGCTCTTCCAAAAGGGGACAATTACTGCTCACCAAGCTAGCAACGTTCCCAGTGGGAATTGTGCCCCCAGGGCCTCGACAAGGCAGAAAGTTTAATACACAGGGGGACAAATGGAACAAATTGATTTTTATACTATTTTTTTTTTTTTTTGGTATCTGTGCAGACTGAAAAAACAAAACAAAACAATTTTTTACACTATTTTTAGTATTGTACAAAAAATGTCATTTCCTCTGGCGCGGCCTAACAGCCCGTAAGTTAAGACATGGCCTCGAGACTGAAAAAAAAACAACAAAAAACAAACTTTTAGTATTTGTGCAGAGTGAAAAGAAAATAATTTATACACCATTTTTTTGTATCTGTGCACAAAATGTCACATACCTCTGGCGCGGCCTAACAGCTTTTAAGTTAAGACAGGCATGTGCCCGTAAGTTAAGAAAGACATGTGCATACCGAAAAAACAAACTGTTTTTAACTATTTTTAGTATCTGTGCAGACTGAAAAATTATTTTTACACTATTTTAGTGGCTGTGCACAAAATGTCACATACCTCTGGCGCGGCCTAACCGCCTGCAAGTTAAGACATGGCCTGTGCAGACTGAATAAAGAAATGTTTTCACTGTTTTAGTAACTGCACTTATTGTCACATATCTCTGTCGCAGCATAACAGCCTGTAGAAAAACAAGTTAGGAAGTTGCGGGAAAGCTCTAATTTTAGTATCTGTGCAGACTGAAAGAAAAAAAAAAAAAAAAAAAAAATAAAAAATACACACTATTTGTAGTATCTGTACACAAAATGTTACCTCTGGCGTGACCTTACAGCTCGTAAGTTAAGACATGGCGTGTGTAGACTAAAAAAAAAATGATTTTTACACAACTTTTAGGATCTGTGCAAACTGAAAAGAAAACAATTTTTTACACTATTTTAAGTACGTGCAAAATGTCACATACCTCTGGCGCGGCCTAACTGCCCGCAAGATAAGACATGGCCAGTGCATACTGAAAAAAATGTTTTCAAGCTTCTAGTAACTGTGCACATATTGTCACACACTGTTGTAGCGACATAACAACCCGTAGAAAAACAAGTGGGGCAGTAGCGACAAAGCTTTAATTTTCTTGCCATTTCTTATGACAAATGGAACAAACTGATTTTTATATTACTTCTAGTACCTGTGCAGACTGAAAAAAAAATATGTATATTTTTACACTATTTTTAGTATCTGTGCACAAAACGTCACATACCTCTGGCGCGGCCGAGCAGCCCGTAAGTTAAAACATGGCCTGAATTAAAAAAATGTTTTCTCTGTTTTAGTAACTATGCACATGTTGTCACACACCGTTGTAGAGATATATCAACCCGTAGAAAATAAGTGGGGTAGTTACGACAAAGCTCTAAGTTTTTAGCCATTTCTTATGACAAATGGAACAAATTGATTTTTATACTATTTTAGTATTTGTGCAGACTGAAAAAAATAAACTATTTTCACACTATTTTTAGTATTGTACACAAAATGTCACTTACTCTGGCGCGGCCTAACAGCCCGTTAATTAAGACATGATAAAACTTAATTTTTACACAACTTTTAGTATTTGTGCAGACTGAAAAGAAAACAATTTTTACACCAGTTTAGTATCTGTGCACAAAAATTCACATACCTCTGACGCGCCTAACAGCCCGTAAGTTAAGACGTGGCTTGTGTAGAAAAAACAATCAAAAACTGCTTTTAATCTATTTTTAGTATTTGTGCAGACTGAAAAAATGTCACATACCTCTGGCGCGGCCTTACAGCCCTTAAGTTAAGACATGGCCTGTGCAGATTGAATAAAGAAATGTTTTCACTGTTTTAGTAACTGTGCACATATTGTCACATACCTTTGTCACGGCATAACAGCCCGTAGAAAAACAAGTGGGGGAGTTACGACAAAGCTCTATCTTTTTATGCCATTTCTGATGAAAAATGGAACAAACTAATTTTTATGCTAGTTTTAGTATCTGTGCAGACTATAAGAAAAGAAATGACAATGGCCACTGTAGACTGAAAAAACAAAAAAACAAAACAAAAAAAAAAACAAAAAACAAAAAAACAAAAAAAAACTGACTGATTTTTACACAACTATTAGGATCTGTGCAGACTGAAAAGAAAACAATTTTTATACTATTTTTTGTATCTGTGCACAAAACGTCACGTCACATACCTCTGGCGCGGCCTAACAGCCCGTAAGTTAAGACATAGCCTGTGCATACTGATTAAAAAAAATGTTTTCACTGTTTCAGTAACTGTGCACATATTGTCACAAACCGTTGTAGAGTCATAACAACCCGTAAAAAAACAAGTGGGGGTGTTCAGGCAAAGCTCTTTTTTAGCCATTTCTTATGACAAATGGAACAAATCGATTTTTATACTATTTTAAATAATTGCGCAGACTGAAAAAAAAAACAAGAAAAAAAAAGAAAAAAAAAAAAACAAAAAAAAAACAAAAACAGCCCGTCAGTTAAGACATGGCCTGTGTAGACAGGAAAAAAAAAAAAAAAAAAAAAATAAAAGAATGTTTTTACACAACTTTTAGTATTTGTGCAGACTGAAAAGAAAACAATTTTTACACCAATTTTAGCAGCTTTGCACAAAATGTCAAATACATCTGGCGCGGATTAACGGCCTGTAAGTCAAGACACGGCCTGTGCAGACTGAAAAAAAAAAGAAGACTTTTTACACTATTTTAGTGTCTGTGCACGAAAGGTCACATACCTCTGGCGCAGCCTAACACCACGTAAGTTTAGACTGAATAAAAAAAAAATGTTTTCACCGTTTAAGTAACCGTACACATATTGTCACATACCTTTGTCGCGGCATAACAGCCCGTAGAAAAACAAGTGGGGGAGTTGCGACAAAGCTCTAATATTTTAGCCATTTCTTATGACAAATGGAACAAATTGATTTTTATACTAATTTAAGTGTCTGTGCAGACTGATATTTCTGTCTTCTCAACCTTCTTAGAAAGTCTTTTTCACTGATTTCAGTATCATATCTCTATTTAAAGGATGTGAGTGCAGAATAGCAATTCTATAATATTTGTGCAAATGTATAGATAGCAAAATTTCTTAAACATAATCACAGAATCATAAAAGGAAAATTGGATCAGGAAGTGCCAGTTCCAACTGCATTTTTACATAGAATGAAATGCCTTTAAAATTATTAGTTCTAACGAATATCATTAGGGGAATCGTAAAAACAGTGAAGTGGGTTAGTTGTCTTTTGGTGGTTGATAAAAAGGCTTTAGATCTCTTTCCAGCAGTCTGCCCAGAAAATTGCATCTTGAAATTGAGCTTAAGAATATTTTTTTATATATAATCATTTGGTAAATAAGCTTGTAAATGAGAAATTATTCCATAAGTAAAGCATTCAATTGTAAAACAGAAAAATAGAAAGGTACCAAATAAGAGGGAGTTAACTGGCATTTTAATATGTGACATACTGCTACAGTGTTGCAAAGTTTCATTTAAATATCTACATTGAATCAGAGTATGGCAGCGTTAACATAATTTTATGCATTAAACATTTTGGCCTGAGTGTCCTAGTGATTAGTGATCTCAACCTGTAAGCCAGGTGTCATGGGTTTGAACCTTGTTTGGGTAAAGGAAGTTTCCCATTATTAGTATACCAAGCTCATACTCAACATGCCCTGGATTGAGTATAACTTGGACAGGGAAATGCTTCATTATAAGACAGCAGGAAAAGCATGCATGTACAAGACTGTACAAATACAAGCATTAGCACACATCATGGCTCATTGTATCTCAAATACTACACGAAGGACTACAAAGTTCCAGAACACCACCACAAACATTTGATTTGTTGTGTTCTGTCATATATGTATAGGACAACTGGACACAATACACATATAAGTTGTGTTTCACAAAATAGCCTATGTCAGGGCAGATAACTCTTTGTCCTTTTTTTTAGGTGGTCGGGTGGTGCGAAGGTGTCTTGTATTTTACGTCACTCGGGCGATCCACTGATATTGGCATACAGTTGGGCAAGGCCTGCTATCTTTGTATCTTTGTAGCAGGTAAGGGTAGGGGGAATGTTTTTATTTCTTCTGTTTATTCACTTTCATTCCTGTTCCTTTTTCATCCTTGTCCCTTCCATCTCTTCTACTATCTCTTCTATCTCTTTACTCCCTTTCTCTGTGAGACGAAACAAAATGACCCACAAGGGTTGAGGGGTCGTTAAACCCCAACACAGGAGGTCGCGGAATCAACCCCGCCGAGGTTAGGCAACATTCTTTCGTGGAGACTGATCATGAAATATTTTCTACAGTCATTCTCTCCAACCTGCTGATTCAAGGACAGTTGTCAATTTCTGGCGAAAAGAATGTGCACAATACTGGATAACCGCTTAGAGAACTAAGCCTGCCCAGTAAAGGGGTAGTAGGTAAAGTGACCCAATTGGGTTGACTGGACCGTAAAACCTCAACACAAACAAACCCCTACACAATCAATCAATTGTCCTTTTTGTGATCACTTTTCGTCCGTCCGTGCGTCAGTCCGTCCGTGCGTTAACTTTTCAAACGACTTCCCTTATGCCGCCGAGCCAATTTTGCTCAAATGAAGAAAAAAAAAAAAAAAAAAAAAGGGTAAGAGAAAAGTCCAGGGAGTGCCACAATCACAGACCGCAGCCCCTCCCGGACCCCAAGAGGAAGAGGACACCGACAAATCCAAACAAGCACAAACCGAACAAATGTACGAAAAGCACCAAGATTAGCTCTCTCTTCCCCAAGCGAGGCAATCGCAATATTAAAAGGACTGAAAACACAAGAACAAAATGACACACGGAAAGACATACAACAAATCGCCTCGTAGAATAAACCACAAAGCAACAAAGAGTAAGACTAACACCGGGACCACCGCCTTAGAACGGTCAGTAGAGCAAACCACCGGGGTTTAAAGCACTTTTACAGTTAGCTAACTTCACCCTGGGTCCCGATGCTACTCTTAATACAGAAACACATAAAAATCGGTTCGCATAAAGGCTCCAAACTCAGTCAATGCATCCAAGCGAAAACATAAAATTCAAATTAATCACTATAATAAACAAAGACGAGTACTCATGGCTAATTCTACTGTATGCCAGAGTAAATGAAAACCAATAGTTGAACCACAGCGGGCCAAGGCAAAGACAAATAGTCAAGCCCCAACCCAGTGGTTAAAGTTTTACGAAGAGACCGTCATTGAGTCTTAGGCCCGAATCGCCGTCGTGCATTTAAAGAGTGAAGCATAGCCATCAACAATGATTGGGTTGACAACTTGGTATGCAGTCTGCCGCATAATATTCAGGCTATAGCTAATTCTTTTATAACGGTTAATAAGTTTTCTGAATTGCTCCGAAAAGTTAGATTTACCTACATTTTTTTCTAAATCTGTACACTAAGTCACCGTTAAATTCTGGTTCCGATATACCTTGTTGTAGAAGAGTTTTCAGACTGACGCTATATTTTTCTAACAAGGCACTGTGTCTGCGATAAAATTTCGAAAACGCCTGACGAAGTTTAAAATAACGATAGCCTGCCTAAGAAGCTCTGGCGAATCTTATAAGTTGAGATATGTATACCCAATATTTTAACTCTCCGTTTCGTTTTGCTTTGTATCTGTTTACTGCAGTCATTCCTTGAGATCTTCTGCCTTCGGGAATCTCCTCACCACAAATCCTCAATTCGGGGCAACGAATTACCCCTTTTGAGGAATTCAGCGAGGTTTGAGAGTACACTCGGACTTTGAAGTCGTGAAAAGTCTGTGCACGAAGAAGAATCTCGGCATGGGTTTTCTTGGATACCTCAATAAGTAGCTGATTCGATGTGTGTAGTTTTTTATGTTTTCAGGTTCACCAGCTATACTCTGTATGACTTTTTATATCACAAAAGGGGACAGAGATGTTATCTGTCTGTTCTTTTCTTTGCTTTATACTAAAATGAAGCGCGAAAAATGTTGACGTGTATCATTTGTTGAGGTAGTTGGAGATTGGTTGTTTTCGTCAAAATCTGAAATATCAGAGTCTGGGGTTTGTTAAGTTCTTTTTCTTTTATCATTACCCATGATGAAGTTGTATTAAAATTCATCCTCGTGCTCTCCGCCCACCACAGAGCCCAACAAGTGAACACATACATGGAGTGGCTTTCCTTCTCACTTGTGCTAGAGATACACAGAAGATATACTCGCACGAGCAAAATGCTGCACGATTGACCCGTTATGCAGCCGCCTTTTTAGGATTGGAAAGGTTGAGAAATAAGACTTATCGGCAAACGGTGAGTATCAGTTTGATACAGGACAAGGAAGAGAAAGAAAAGATTTTTCCTAGGGCTTGGCGCGACCAGCCGATTGACCGTGCCGTTGTTAACTGAATAAAGAAATGGTTACACTGATTAAGTAATTGTGCACATATTGTCACATACCTTTGTTGCGGCGTAACAGCCTGTAGAAAAACAACTAGGGGACTTATGACAAAGCTCTTATCCTTTTAGCAATTTCTGATGACAAATCTGTGCAGACTGTAAGAAAAGCGACCTGATTTATACACTATTTCAGTATCTGTACACAAAATGTCACATACCTCTGGCGTGGCCTTAAAAACATTTAAAAAAAAAGAATATATTTACACAACAATTTTTATACTTTTTTTAGTATCTGTGCACAAAACGTCACATACCTCTGGCGCGGCCTAACAGCACTCTTCCTGTGCGCATTGAATAAAAAAAAATGTTATCACTGCTTTAGTAACTCTGCACATATTGTCACATACCGTTGTAGAGGCATAACAACCCGTAGAAAAACAAATGGGGGAGTTGGGACAAAGCTATAATCTTTTAGCCATTTCTTTTGACAAATGGAACAAATTGATTTTTATACTATTCTTTGTATCTGTGCAGACTGAAAAAAAAAAAAAAAAAAAAAAAAAAAAAAAAAAAAAAAAAAAAGAAAAAACAACATTTTTTACACTACTTTTAGTATTGTACATAAAATGTCATTTCCTCTGGCGCGGCCTTACAGCCCGTAAGTTAAGACATGGCCTTGAGACTTTTAGTATTTGTGCAGACTGAAAACAGAACAATTTTTACACCATTTTTTGTATCTGTGCACAAAATGTCACATATCTCTCGCGCGGCCTAACAGCCTTTAAGTTACGACAGGCATGTGCGGGTAAGTTAAGACTGGCATGTGCCCGTATGTTAAGACAGGCATGTGCATACCGAAGAAAAACAACAACTGTTTTAAACTATTTTTAGCATCTGTGCAGACTGAAAAATTATTTTTACACTATTTTAGTGGCTGTGCACAAAATGTCACATACCTCTGACGCGGCCTAACCGCCAGCAAGTTAAGACATGGCCTGTGCAGACTGAATAAAGAAATGTTTTCACTGTTTTAGTAACTGTGCACTTATTGTCAGATACCTCTGTCGCAGCATAACAGCCTGTAGAAAACCAAGTTGGGGTGTTGTGACAAAGCTCTATTTTTAGTATCTGTGTAGATTGAAAGAAAAAAAAATAAAGATTTATACACTATGTTTAGTACCTGTACACAAAATGTTACATACCTCTGGCGTGGCCTAACAACCCGTAAGTTAAGACATGGCGTGTGTAGACTAAAACAAATGACTTTTACACAACTTTTAGGATCTGTGCAAACTGAAAAGAAACTAATTTTTATACTATTTTAAGTATCAGTGCAAAATGTCACATACCTCTGGCGCGGCCTAACCGCCCGCAAGATAAGACATGGCCAGTGCATACTGAAAAAAAATGTTTTCAAGCTTCTAGTAACTGTGCACATATTGTCACATACTGTTGTAGCGGCATAACAACCCGTAGAAAAATAAGTGGTGCAGTAGCGACAAAGCTCTAATTTTCTCGCCATTTCTTAGGACAAATGGATGATGATGATGATGAGTTCAGGTTAAACGACGCATCAACCCATGAGGGTCATTTGCGTCAAAATGGTGAACTAACATGGTTATGACATGATTATAATGATAAGTCATAAATGCATAAAATGTAAAACTAGAACGAATTTAAAAACTAAAGCAGTTAAAAAGATTGATGTGTTTTAAAAATAGAAGTATGTTATCAGTCGGTACAGTTTCAAATAAGTATCTCAGGTCATTTGTTTGGAAGAATTGACGTCGCACATGAGAGAATTCAATGCAGTCGATCAGGATGTGTTTCACCGTAAAAGGTTCATTACAGCTGACACAAAGTTGCTGATCTTCTCGTTTGAGTAGCTAAGAATGTGTGAATGAGTGACCTTAATGATCGATAAATGGTAGTTTTTTTCCAAGAACCGGTTTTATTTCATGTAGTTTATTGAATGTCGCTCTGTCCCATGACATCTGCCATTTGGATAAGATGTACCTGTTGATAAAAGGTTTAAAATCTGTACATGGAAGTTTAAAATTCGAAAGGGCATCTTTCATTTCTGCCCACGCATGGATTTTTCTGAAACTTTGTATACTAATAACTAGGCATATGCAACCTATGAAAATGTGCTTATTAAATTATGTAATAAAAAGTTGGACTCAGGACACAACCTTGACTCACTCCCCACATGAGCTGACACCTGTCTCCAAATAAGTATGTCATACATCTTAAGTTTAATTTAGTTTTAAGATTTTTGCTCTGTGCTGAATGGTGAACACCAAAGTAATTCTATTGGTACCACAAAACATTTATATTTAATTAAAGTTAACATTTTCTGACAAATTGATTATAAAAAATCTGAATTTTTTACCAAAAAATGAAAAAAATATCAAAATTAAACTTTCAAAATTAATATGTTATGGTCTTTGTCAAGATTTCATACTACCAGGAAAATTTGCTACATATATCCTCTATAGCTGTGCCAAATTTTATAAAAAAAATCAAAACCGGTAACATTGTCATTTTAGGCCGTGAATGGATATAGGTCGATTTTTACAAAATTGACTATTTTGTTACATTGATAAAAAACAGTAGAGAAAGGCAGTGTTATCAAACACTTCTAACACTTAACAAATCAAAGAGAGTTTAGACAACTCGGAATGAATATATCTTGAGCTACCCATTAAATGTTCGTGACTTTCTATTACTTGCCTTCTATTTATATGGATACTGTAGACAGCATAACAAATTCAATCTTAAGAAATTCTAATTAACAAATTAGGCTTAACAAAATCTTACGCTTTAATTCATGTCAGCAAATCATTGAGCATTTTGTATAATTACTTCCCAAAAGGCATAAAACTAAAATAGGTGTAAAACAGGGGTATCCATTCTCACCATTACAAAAATAGGCATAAAACAATGAGATCCATAATCTCCATTGTCATATTCAGAAGATGTGCAAACGTACTATTGCAAGTAGTTTTTGCTTGTTTTTTTGTTTGTTTTGAAGAAGGATTTGCATCATCCATCAACAGATTTTAGGATTTTTGGAGATTTGCTTCTGGACTGGTGAACTCTAACCAAACTAAGAACGCTTGAAAAGAAAATAATACCTATAGACTTAACTTCTGAAATTTATATAGCTTGCTTGCAAGCCTATATTGTATTTTGAAATTATGAAAACTGGATTTCTTGTCCTGTAACATGTTCAAATGTGTCACTTCAATCGGTATTTTCTCCGATCGAATTGACACTGACACTAGAGTTTTTCTCTTTGTTTCAACAGTTATCTTTGATGACAGCGGCTCAGAATACTGTTTATGTGGTCTTAACTTTTGCTATCAAAAAAGCAGATCTATCCTTTCTTCCTCACAGTAAGCATATATGAAATTGTTTCTGTTCTGCATAAGTTCTATTCTAGTGCACATAGTTTGACTTAAACAACAAACAGAGATTTTGAACAGTTTTCATTCATTTGGTTGCTGGCAGTTCTATGGTATTAATTAATTCTATTTTCACCTTGTCTCTGTTTTTTTATGTTGTAATAGGTTTTGAAAGGAGGCTTTTAGTATTCAAGTTTTGTTTTAGTTCCTATACAAATTCTTTCTTCCATTGAATATTTTAACTGAATATAATTTCATTCTTAATACCAACTGCTCTTACTTTCTTTGTTGTTCTTCGCTGATCATGTCTCTGAAAAGTTATTCTTTCATTTTAGAAAGAGTACTAAAGTATTTGGTCAGCAAGTGCATAGATCTTACCTAAAGAAACAGTACTAAGCTTGCATGTGTCCATGTGACACAGACTTTAGTTGTTCATTACTGGTTGTATTTAAGCTGTAGTGTTTTTTTTCTTCCAATATTGAGTTTCTTCGTGTGTGTTTTGTACCAGCTATGAAATCTTCTGCTGTGGTTTTGACAATATTGTGCTTTTTTGTATTTACTAAGCGTGAACAAGTAGTTACAGTATTGCCTGTTTATATCAATTCTTTTTGTTACTCTGTTATTTTTGAGGCATTTATCCAGTTTACACAAAAGTTTATAGTTGATTTTTGGACAAGAAGTCCACATTGTTATATTTACTTAAAGTGATCTAGAAGTCACATTGTATTTTTGAGGCATTTATCCACCGTGTAGGCACAGAAAGGAATTCAACATAGATCTAAATACACATGAAGTGTATCAGTTAAATAATGAATGCGGTTAGCCATTTAAAAGAAATACCAGTTTTGTTTTTCAGAACCAATAAATATTTAGATCTAAACTAGGTAAGGTCATAGTACCAAAGCATTCATCCAAACTAATAAATCCATTGAAGATTGACAATTCTGAATGTTGAAATCAACAGACATGGACCCTCAAGATTTTAATCAGGTGTCCTAGGATAGTAATCATTACTTGGTAAGCAAGTTGTGCCCACCATGCCTTTCTGCCTGAACGAGTAACTTTAAAGCTAGACCCAGGTTTCATAATCATCATCATCAGTTACAAGACTGTTATCTGCTTTTTATTATCTGATAAATACTTCCACAGTCAAGTGTTTGAAGTGGAATCCTATATATACAGATACAGAGAACTTGGACTTAGTGTGTGCATGGTCCAGATCATGTAAACGAAGAGTTTTTTTTTTGTTTTTTTTTTTGGACATGGTGTTCAACAAGGCGCAATTCAGTCAACTGTTATAAATGAATATGTACAATTATGGTATCAACTTCTTATACAAATCATATTATATCATGGTAATCCAAATTGAAAGCTATTGATAAGTTGACTTTACACGATACTACTTATACATGAGTATTGGGTAATTTCATATTTTGCCGACTCAGGACTGTATGTATTCAGGCTGTTCAAACAGTATGTTACCGGTCTTCAATTTTTATGAAATTTCACGTGTTTATTCCTAATACATATGGAAATTTTTAATGCTGAAATGGTGTCTTGCCAAGAATCGGAACATGGTAAAATTGCAGATAATATCTTGATGAATACATAACCTGCAGCTGAAATAGGGGGCTACCGTTCAACTTACGTTATTGCTCCAACACTATTGCTAAGTACATGAAGCCATCCATAGTATCAAAACATGTACTTATGCTGGCCTTAATTAATAAAACATTCCAGCATCTGAAAAATGAAATCCTGTTTACTGTACGAAGGTTAATATTAGGGCACCCCCTGATTTGGTAGTGGCCGCGTACAAAACACCATAAATTTACAATGGAACTACATTTAAAAGCCAATGCCTCATAATCATCAGTGTTATACCCTAGGCAACCATTGTGCAGAATTTCATCCAATTCCAAGCGTGGGCAGAAACCAATGTAAATTTCCTATACCGTGTAAGAGCCCCTTTCTAGATCAAGTGAGGCCTTTGCTTTTATGTCGGTAGCCTCGTTACCTTTTATGCCAACATGACTGGGGAGCCAACAGAACAATATTTCCTTAGTTTTCGATAGTTCATGATGTTTTTCTATCAGGTTCTGAATTTTGGGATTTTTTGAAGATGTGTGGTTTAGAGATTTCAAAACAGAAAGGGAGTCCGAGAAAATAACGAATTTGTTATCTAAAGAATTATTCATAATGTAATCCAAAGCCATATCAATCGCCTTGGATTCAGCAGTGAAAATAGATGAGCCATCAGGAACACGGATCTTTTCATGGAGGCTGCCCGATATATACGCACAGCCAACCTTATCTTCAACTTTTGAGCCATCAGTGTAGATGTGTTGATAATCTGGAAGTCGAGACTGTAATTCTTGGAAGTTTTGTTTCATGAGATTTGAATCAGAAAGTGACTTTTTGCTGTTGTATAAATCAAAAAGAATATTTGGTTTAGTGATGCACCAGGATGGAATATCAGAAAAAGAGTGTTTTTGAATGTTTTTAATGTTAATATAGTAGATTCTAAAAGTGGTGCTATACGAAGGCCGAAGGATTTAGTTGCGTTAGGTTTTCTTTCATAATATTCCTGAAATTGTGGTGGAAATGTGACTTCAAAAGCAGGGTTAGAAGGGTTAGTAGCAAGTCTGATGGCATACTGAAGAGACAATTTTTCTCTGCGTAGCCATAACGATGGCTCATCTGCTTCCACGTTAAGACTCGATACTGGAGACGTACGAAAAGCTCCCAATGCCAAACGAAGTCCTTGATTATGTACAGTGCCTAACATCTGTAGATAAGATTTTCTAGCAGATCCATATACGATGGACCCATAATCAAGTTTTGATCGAATTAAAGAACGATAAAGGTGAAGAAGAGTTGTTCTGTCCGCTCCCCAACTTGTGTGAGATAAAACTTTTAAAAGGTTTAATGCTTTTAAACATTTCGCTTTCACGTATTTTATATGGGGTATGAAGGAGAGTTTTCTATCAAATATAACCCAAAGAAATTTTGATCCAGCAACAACTGGTATTTGAGATCCATATATGTAGACCGCTGGATCGTTGTGTATTTTCCGTTGTTGACAGAAATGAACGCACTGAGTTTTCGATTTGGAAAATTTAAAGCCTTTTCTAGTTGTCCAGTCTTCAATTCTATTTAGACATTGCTGTAGATGCCTTTCTATTGTGCGCATATTTTTCGAGCGAAAACATATACAGAAATCATCAACGTACAAAGAACCGTCTGTCTTGTAATCCAGACAGTTTATAATATCGTTTAATTTCACGTTGAATAACGTGGTTGAAAGTATGGCTCCTTGAGGAACGCCCTGTTATGATAGTTAGGGGTTGACATTTATTAGTGAATGACATTTGGGTCGACAGTACAAATGTCGGGTCCCAAATACTAGAAGGTTGAAATGTCATAATGATGGGTTGACAATCGAAATGTCAGTTAAGCCATGGACATTTGATGCGTCATGACCCTAATGTGAAATGTCCTGATCGCAGGTAGAGTGGATAAAATGTCTTTGCTCTGGTTGCTATCTGTGTGCATTTCAAATGTCTTGTCCCTAATTTTATTTATTACTGTTATGTAATATGTAATAATATGGAGTTTTGCATATGACGTCGAGAAGCGACGCTGCCGAGAGCTGGTAATAACTAGCTGTCGACTGCGCCGACGTCGACAATTGGATTGAAGCCGCGGATGAATCACGGCGACGTCGATAATAGACGTCGAGGATTCAGCTGCGACGCCAATGACGTCACGCCATCCGGCGACGTATAGCGTCATTGTTGATTGAATATATATGTAGTCATACGGCAAGCTTCATCATATGGTGGTGTAATTCTATCTAGTGATTGTTAATTCTATCTAGTAATTGTTAGTTCTTTTTTTTTTATTGTAGCCCTTCATTCACCTTACTTCATACAGGCCCTTAGAGCCTGTACAACAAAGATGTGTTATTATTAGCCGACGCCCATAGAGGCGAGGTTCACCTATGGTGAAATTTACGGTCGCAAAGGCGCTAGTTCACCTAGAAATTTCTGTCAACTAAGAATATGAAGAATATTATAACAAGAGGCCCACGGGCCACGATTCGCTCACCTGAGTGACATAGCCACTGCAGACATGCAGATGTTATGCAACATTTTTCCAATCCTATCATCGCAACTAATGAAAATATCATCATTTGAACAGTTCTTAGTTTTGAAGAAGAATATATGGGCCTGACAGTCAATGGAGCATGATCATTTGAATAAACTATCAATCACATTTCAACAGAAGGATCAATGTAAAATTTGGTGGAAATTGGCTAAGTGGTTTCTGAAGAATCGTGATTTTATACATGTAAACAGCACAGTGGCAGGGAATTATTATAAATATAAACCAGATGATGGCCATCTTAGATTTCCAATCAGAACAATTTTAACTACTGTTGATCTACAAGTCGATACTTTCAATATAAATGTATATTGCCCACACATGAATAGGGAAGCAAATTTGACCTTGGAGGCAAAAAGGTCAAATGTCAACATACAACCATCATTTGAGCAATTTTGGTAGATCTCCTATCCCCCGTAATTTGTGCAAAGATTAGGACCCAGGGCTTATTGGGTTATGGAGAAGAAGATTTTTAAAGGTTTTTACCATATATGGGCATGGCAGCCATTTTGATCAATGGACCATACCCATTTTAGCAATCTTTCATTCTCCTGCCCACTGAGTATAACACAGTCAGTATCTACCCAGGTTGCTCAGTATCTACGCAGATTGTCATGAGTTAAATGATGTTTAAGGGTCGTAAAAACAACAGATGTAGGGATGAACTAAACGATGTTTATAGGGCCGTAATAACTGTATGAATCTTTTACAGTTATTCTGAGTTGAATTTATGATGCAGAAATATTAAAATTATTTTACAGTTAAAATGTACTGAAGCCACCTAGTATACATGTGATTGTTTAGGTTGGACTTCATTCAAATCCGTTTGTTGAAAGGTTAAAGCCAATTGTTTTGGTGCAGAGTCTCTGTGACATTTCATAGCCTTTGAAAATATGTGATGATTAAACAGCAGGTGCTGTTTATGCACAGTCCAATGTATTTTATGCACTGGTTATAAGGAACCTAAAGTCTGCTGTAGGAGTAATGGTGAATTTAAAGATATAAGCATAAAATGGTGATAGTTAGTAATTGCGAAATTATTTTAATAGACAGAACATTTATAAAATGTTCTGAAACAAAGCCATATGGTTTAATTAACAGTTAGTTAAGAATTATGGGAATTCATGTGAATTGCCCATATACAACTACAGCATTCTTTTGGTGACTGGCCTTTGCACAAGCTTATTGCGAAGTAACCCACTAATATTCATGTGACATTAAAGTTGCATAATTTGCTGTTTTGGCCGGGAGCAACCTTGGGAGAGATATTCTATGGAATGTTGTGAAACATATAAATAGTCGTGGCTGGACCAGCTCTTTAGTTCGGTGTTTTCGGTGGTCCGGTTAGGACGTCTCGATATTTGGGTGCGCCGAGCTCAGCCATGCGTTGAGCCTGAATCTTTGATAGAGAATTGTATATTCTCTGATGTAACTTTTAGTTTAAATAAAACTTTAGAAAACACAACGCACTTTTTGATTTTTAGTTTAATGAAAACACTATACGATCAGCGGTTCATACAATAGACTGTAGCGGTTACGTTACAGGCTAGATTTGGTGCCTTCGACAGGATAAAAAGAAAAGGGACCTTTCGAAGAAAACAGAAAATGGACAAGACACAGACAAAGGAAACTCAGGTAGGTGTTGTTTTCTTTTACCTTGTTTTGGGGTTATGTGTATTGGTGAAGAGTTTACCAATGAAAGTTTAACAGATAAATAATTAAAAGTTCTTATTTTATTTTATTTTTTTTAATTAATTAAAGATGGCACAAGCACAAGCACAAGGACAGGGTCAACCACAACTTCAAGCACAGGCTCAACATGTAGACCCTGCAGCACAAGCTTTTCAGAATATTCAGTTGGAGCTAGCAAATGTCTCACAAGCTCTGACAACACAGGGAGTTTCGTCGTCAGTGATAAAATTTGACGGTAATCCTAAAAATTATAGAGAATGGGTAAAATCTATAGAGAAATATGCTATTTTGGCAAACACAGTATGCGACAGACGAAAAAAATTAATAGCTTATCAATCTTCTTCGGGTGCAGTCAGTGGCTTCATTCAAAGGTACATGTTAGCAAATCCACAGAACACCTGGGATCAATTAAAAGAACAATTGGCAGTCAGATTTTCTGATGTAACGGATAGGCAAATGGCTTTGTCACTGTTACGTACGGTAAAGCAGAAGCCAGGGGAAAATATCCAGCTTTTCGCAGAGAGAATTCTCTCTCTGGCGGAAGAAGCGTATCACAACCAAGGGGGAGACGCGGTAGAACGTCAGTTGATTGATATTTTTATAGATGGGCTCACCCAAGATAATTTAAAGCTAAAGATCTTACGAGATCAACCAGACACATTACAGAGGGCGATTGCGATAGCCACTAATGAGCAAACCTTAGGGCTAGAGTACAATTAACCCATGGTATGCCTCAAAGAAGGGATGATGATGATGAGTTCAGGTTTAACGACGCATCAACCCATGAGGGTCATTTGCGTCAAAATGGTAAACTAACATGGTTCTGTAATGAAACGGCTATAAAGGTAAGTTATATATGCATAAAATGTAAAACTAGAACGAATTTAAAAATTAAAGCAGTTAGACTTTGTTAAAAAGGTTGATGTGTTTTAAAAAGAACAGTATATTATCAGCAGGTACATTTTCAAATAAGTATCTCAGGTCATTTGTTTGAAAGAATTGACGTCGCACATGAGAGAATTCAATGCAGTCGATCAGGAAGTGTTTCGCCGTAAAAGGTTCATTACAGCTGATACAAAATGGCTGATCTTCTCGTTTAAGCAGATAAGAATGTGTGAGTCTAGTATGACCTATACGTAGACGAGTAAGAACTACTTCTTCTCGCCTTAATGATCGATAAATGGTATTTTTACCAATAACCGGTTTTATTTCATGTAGTTTATTGAATGTCGCTCTGTCCCATGACAGCTGCCATTTAGATAAGATGTACCTGTTGATAAAAGGTTTAAAATCTGTACATGGAAGTTTAAAATTCGAAATTTCTAGATCGAGTGAGGCCTTTGCTTTTACATCGGCAGCCCCGTTACCTTTTATGCCAACATGGCTGGGGAGCCAACAGAATATAATTTCCTTAGTTTTCGATAACTCGTGATGTTTTTCTATCAAGTTCTGAATTTTGGGACTTTTTGAAGATGTGTGGTTTAGAGATTTCAAAACAGAAAGGGAGTCCGAGAAAATAACGAAGTTGTTATCTAAAGAATTATTCATAACGTAATCCAAAGCCATATCAATAGCCTTGGATTCAGCAGTGAAAATAGATGAGCCATCAGGTAGACGGATCTTTTCATGGTGACTGCCCGATATATACGCACAGCCAACCTTTTCTTCAACTTTTGAGCCATCAGTGTAGATGTGTTGATAGTCTGAAAGTCGCGATTGTAATTCTTGGAAGTTTTGTTTCATGAGATGTGAATCAGATAGTGACTTTTTGCTATTGTGTAAATCGAAAAGAATAGTTGGTTTAGTAATGCACCAGGATGGAATATCAGAAAAAGAGTGCTTTTGGATGTTTTTAGTGTTAATATTAGAGGATTCTAAAAGTGGTGCTATACGAAGGCCGAAGGATTTAATTGCGTTAGGTTTTCTTTCATAATATTCCTGAAATTGTGGTGGAAATGTGACTTCAAAAGCAGGGTTAGAAGGGTTAGCAGCAAGTCTGATGGCGTACTGAAGGGACAATTTTTCTCTGCGTAGCCATAACGATGGCTCATCTGCTTCCACGTTAAGACTCGATATTGGAGACGTACGAAAAGCTCCCAATGCCAAACGAAGTCCTTGATTATGTACAGTGTCTAACATCTGTAGATAAGATTTTCTAGCAGATCCATATACGAGGGACCCATAATCAAGTTTTGATCGAATTAAAGAACGATATAGATGAAGAAGAGTTGTTCTGTCCGCACCCCAACTTGTGTGAGATAACACTTTTAAAAGGTTTAATGCTTTTAAACATTTCGCTTTCACGTATTTTATATGGGGTATGAAGGAGAGTTTTCTATCAAATATAACCCCAAGAAATTTTGATTCGGCAACAACTGGTATTTGAGATCCATATATGTAGAGTGTTGGATCATTGTGTATTTTCCGTTGTTGACAGAAATGAACGCACTGCGTTTTCGATTTGGAAAATTTGAAGCCATTTCTTGTTGCCCAGTCTTCAATTCTATTTAGACATTGCTGTAGATGTCTTTCTATTGTGCGCATATTTTTCGAGCGAAAACAAATACAAAAATCATCAACGTACAAAGAACCATCTGTTTTGTAATCCAGACAGTTTATAATATCGTTTAATTTCACGTTGAATAACGTGGTTGAAAGTATTGCTCCTTGAGGAACGCCCTGTTCTTGATCATAGAGATCAGACAGGGTCGATCCTACACGCACTTGTATTGTACGATCTTCAAGAAAACTTTTAATAAAGTTTGGTAGTCTTCCTTTCATACCAAAGTTATGTAGGTCTTTTAAAATTCCATATCGCCAAGTGGTATCATAGGCTTTTTCCAAATCGAAAAATACAGCGACTACATGTTCTCGTTTGATAAAAGCATCGCGGATAAAAGTTTCTAGTCTAACTAAATTATCATTGGTACTACGTTCAGCTCGGAATCCCGATTGAAGTTTTGTTATAAGATTGTTAGATTCTAAGTACCAAACAAGTCGTTTGTTTATCATTCTCTCTAGTGTTTTGCAAAGGCAACTTGTTAGCGCTATTGGTCTGTAGTTTGTTGGTTCTGCATGATCTTTCCCTGGTTTGGGAATAGGTATAATTGTGGCCAAACGCCAGCTTTCTGGAAAAACTCCTGTTGTCCATATACCGTTGAAAATATGTAAAAGTGTGTCAAGGGCGGTTTCCGGAAGGTGTTTAAGCATCTGGTAATGGATGTCATCAGGGCCTGTAGCTGTATCTTTTGATACTGCGATAGCATCTTTAAGTTCTGTAATGTTAAACAGGCTGTTATATTCTTCAGTATTTGAAGAGGTGAAATTAAGTTTGATTTTTTCTTCTTGTTTTTTGATGTTTTGAAACTTCTCTGAATAATTCCGAGATGAAGAATTATCCAAAAAAGTTTCGCCAAGTGTGTTTGCTATCTCTTCCTTTGATGTGGCCTTTGTTCCACGTTTTGTATTTAAGTGGGTGAAACTGGGTGATTTTGATTTACCAGATATTTTTCGTATCATGTCCCAAACCTTTTTAATTGGAGTTTTATAATTTAAATTCGAAACGTAAGATTTCCATGATTTGCGTTTGGAGGCCTTTATTGTTCGACGAGCATTTGCTCTGAAATTCTTTACTTTATTCAGGTTCTCCTTTGTTGGATATCTGCAGAACTTTGATAATGCTTGCTTGCGCTGTTTTATGGCATCTTTGCATTCATCATTGTACCATGGCTTGCTTTTCTTTGGATTTGTCGAGGTTTTCGGTATACTTTTATTAGCTATGTCAAGAAGAGAAGAAGTAAAATCATCTAGAGGGTCCAAGGAATTGTCAAACTTATCTATTTTGAGACTTTCTTCGCATAATGAGTAATATACTTCCCAATTTGCTTTATTTAGTTTCCACTTTGCGTTGTGATCATTCGTGGAATTATTTACGCTTTCAATAATAACAGGGAAGTGATCACTTCCATGTTGGTCTTCACTGACCGTCCAGTCGAAGTCCAGCAGGAGAGATGGGTGACATATGGAAAGATCTAAAGAAGAAAATTTTCCTGTTGCAGGATGGAGATAAGTGTGAGATTTGTCATTCATAAGACAAAGATCGTTTTTGGTTATAAAGTCTTCAATAATATTACCTTTAGTGTTGTTATCTTTACATCCCCAAAGGATATTGTGACCATTGAAGTCACCAACTAGTATACAGGGTGAAGGGAGTTGTTTCAGTAAAATGTCTAAATGTTCGGTCTCTAAATGAAAATTCGGAGGTATATACACAGAACAAATAGTAATTTCTTTATCTAAAGTAACAGAAACCGCAACGGCTTGAAGATTGGTTACAAGTTTAATTTCTCGCTGCGGACATGAAGAGTGAACTAAGATTGAGCTTCCACCAGACGGCCTCTGGCCTTCTGAATATATATAATTGTATGTAATGAAATCTCTGATATTTAATTGATCATCAGTTTTTAAAAAAGTTTCTTGCAAGCAAAAAACTGATGGATTCAATAAGGATAAAAGTAATAAGATCTCGTTATAGTTTGACTTTAGACCTCGACAGTTCCATTGTATTATTTTGTGATTTGAATTCATTTTAGAGTTGTTAGATTTTAGTTAGACTAGCAACTAAGGATATGTTATTGGTGATTTTGATCTATTATTACTATTGTTGACGTGTGAATGTTCTGATGATCTCGATCTATTTCTGTTAGTTCGTGGGCGATCTGGAGCTTCTCCTAACTCCATATCATCGCTACTGTCACTCAAAGATCCGAACCTGTTATGTTGTTGAATAACATTATTTGAACCTTTTCGTTCTCTGTTTGATGTGCTTGGTCTTTGTGTTCCTTGACTAGATTTTGATTTTGTTTCTTTCGTAGGTGGAGATGATTGACTTCTTGCTTGTCTTTCTTTCTGTTGTTGTTTCTTCCAGTCTTTTCTTATCATCTCAATGGTGGCTTTTTTCAGGCCACCATCTCCTTTTTTCTCTTCAGAAGGTGTCTTTGTTTGATTTTTGTTTGTAGTGTTTGTTTGACCTTTTTGTTTCTGCAGATCTTCTGTTTGGCTGTTTGTGTTTGTTGAACTTGATTGAACTGCAGAGTCGAGAATATTGATCGGATCGGTTTGAGTGGCAGTATCAACCACAGAAACCTTTTTCATAGAAGACTGGGTGATGTTGGCATAACTGATTCCAGGAATTGGAGTTGGGGCCTCAACAAGTTTCCGCGCTTCAATGAAAGAAATATTTCTGGTAAACTTAAGACGTAAGATTTCTTTTTCTTTGTGCCAAACTTGGCATTCTTTAGAGTCAGCACTGTGTTTTTCACCACAATTGACACAGTGCAGTTCGTTTCTACATTGACTTTCTGGGTGTTCTGCTACCTGACCGCATTTCGAACAGATAGGGTCCTTAGAACACCTATCCTCATGGTGTCCATATTTCTGGCAATGATGACAACGCAAAGGATTTGGTATGTAGACTTCTACGTTGACTCTAAAGTATGCTACTTTTATTGTTTTTGGTAGAACTGATGTATTGAATGTAAAGACAAAGGTGTTTGTGTTTTTTAACTCTCCGTTTCGTTTAACTTTGAATCGTTTTATTGCAGTTACTCCTTGAGATCTTGTGCCTTCGAGAATCTCCTCCTCGCTGCAATTCCCCAATTCGGGGCAACGAATTACCCCCTTTGAGGAGTTCAGCGAAGTATGAGGGTACACCCGGACTTTCAAGTCGTGAAAAGTCTGTGCACGTAGAAGATTCTCGGCATGGGCTTTCTTGGATACCTCAATGAGTAGCTGATTCGACCTGTGTAGTTTCTTTATGTTTTCCGGCTCACCAGCTATACTTTGAATGACTTTTTGTATTACAAACGGAGATAAAGATGTTACTGGTTTGTTTTCTTCCTTGCTTTCAACTAAAATGAAACGCGGAAAATGTTGAGATGATGCATCTTTGGTAGAGGTTGTTGGAGGTTGAGTGCTTTCGTTAACATCTGAAATATCAGATTCTGAACATTGTTTAGTTCTTTTTCTTCGATTAGAACCCATGATAAAGATGTATGAACATTCGTCCTCCATGCTCTCCGCCCACCACGGAGCCCAACAAGGGAACACATCAATGGAGTGGTTTTCCTACTCACTTGTGCTAGAGATACACAGAAGATATACTCGCACGAGCAAAATGCTGCACGATTGACCCGTTAAGCCGCCGCCTTCTTAGGATTGGAAAGGTTAAGAAAAAAGAATTATGGGCAAACGGTGAGTATCAGTATGATACAAAAGACAAGGAAGAGAAAGAAAAGATATTTCCTAGGGCTTGGCGCGACCAGCCGATTGACCGTGCCGGGTCTCACGGACACCCTTCTACACCGAAATCCAGGCCAAAGAGGCGTGTTGAGCCATCAGGAGAGACCAAACACCCAATAACTCTCAACCTCCAGGATCCCTTCTTCCGGCTTACGGGCTGCCACCCACGGCAAACGGGTGGTATTTTCTCTTCGCTCTTCCCAAAGGGGACAATTACTGCTCACCACGCTAGCAACGTTCCCAGTGGGAATTGAGCCCCCAGGGCCTCGACAAGGCGGAAAGTTTAATACCCAGGGGTCAAAGAAGGGAAGTCCCGATGGAAATTGACCACTCCAGAGGTCAAAGATTTAAATACAGGAATAACCATAATTTCCGGCAGGTTAACAGCGCACAACCGGAAAGGAAGATTTGCTGGAATTGTGGACAAGAGGGCCACATAAGTAGGGAGTGCAGGAGAAAAGAGCAACAAAATAGACCACCAATGGGTCATGGTAGACCCAGAGGTCAAAACCAAGATCAGTCGGGAAACTAAGAAGCTCTTTGCATAATGAGGTCGATGCAAAGAGTAGTAATAGTGGTAGTAGTTGTAGTAGTTATAGTGAAAATTTATCTGAAATAATTTATAAAATTAGTGTTTTAGGCAGTCCAAATTCATGCATAGTAACAATGGGTAAGCAAAAGTTTAGAACTCTTGTAGACACTGGAGCAGAATGTTCTTTAATGCACCGTAGGATTTACGATCAGCTGAAAAATAAGCCTAAGCTGAATAAAAGGAAAGTTAGTTTGCAATCCGCAAATGGCTCAGAATTAGTATGTGACGGTTGCATTACTGTACAAATTTGTATCGGTGAAACCGAAATGTCTCAAGACTTCTATGTGATTAGGGATTTGAATAGAAATTTGATATTAGGTTTGGACTGGCTCAAACAAAATAACGTTAGGATTTATTTTGATTTAAAGTGTCTCAGAATTAACGGAAAACATTATGTACATTTGGAAGAAGATATACATATTGCTTCTACTGTCAGAATGAAAAAGACATGCTTAATTAAACCACAAACAGCTATGATATGTCAAGGTAAAGTAAGAGAAAATCCAGAATTACCTATAGGAGAATCTTATGAAGTCTTACAGATAGACAAAGGCTTTATAGTAAATCAACCAGGGCTACAGATAATAAATACTGTTTCAACGTTGGCGAAAGATAGATCATTGCCACTATTAATAGTAAATAACACAAATAAATTTATCAAAATTTATAGACATGGTCTGTTAGCTAAAATCACGGGAATTCAAAATAATGTAAAACAGGTAGGCTCAGTTATTAAAAATAACGTCGATGAGAATAAATTAAATTTAAAAGATTTAGATGTACCTGAGAAATACAGATCAAAAATTGAAAAATTAATTATTAAAAATCATGACTTATTTGCGAACAAAGATTCTGAACTAGGGAAAACGGAGACTGTAAAAATGCAAATTGACGTAGGCGAAAGTAAACCAATTAAAATGAAACCATACAGAACTCCAATTAAAAGTAGAGAAGTAGTTGACAAGGCAATCGAAGAAATGCTGGATGCAGACATAATTAAAAGGTCAAGATCGCCTTGGTCATTTCCTGTAGTTATAGTAGATAAGAAAGACGGTAGTAAGAGATTTTGTGTAGACTTTAGAAAGTTAAACCAGATAACAAAGAAAAATTCTTTTCCTTTGCCATTAATAGACGATATTCTTGCCTTACTAGGTAAAGCAAAGTATTTCACTTCACTAGATTTAAAAAGTGGATATTGGCAGGTTGCCATGAATGAAAAAGATAAAGAAAAGACAGCCTTTACATGTCACAAGGGGTTATTTGAATTCAATGTCATGCCCTTTGGCCTTTCGAATGCTCCTGCAGTATTTCAGGAATTGATGTCTATTGTTTTACAAGGTTGTAATGCTTTTGCAACAGCTTATTTAGATGATATCTTGATATTCAGCTCGACTTTGGAAGATCATCTGGAGCACTTAGGTATAATCTTTGGTAAACTAAGGCAACATAGGTTAAAATTAAAATTAAAGAAATGTAGTTTTCTTAAGATGGAAACCCATTATCTTGGATTCATTATTAATGAATGTGGAATAAAACCAGATGAGTTGAAAATTGATGCGATTAGATCCTTACCAGTACCAACTTGTGTTAGAGAGGTAAGATCATTTATTGGCATGTGTTCATATTACAGGAGGTTTATACCAAATTTTTCACAAATAGCCGAACCAATAATTGCTTTAACGAGAAAGTACGCCCATTTCAAATGGTCGGACGTACATCAAAAAGCTTTCGAGTTTTTGAAAGACAGTTTGACAGCTGTCCCACTTTTGGTATATCCAGATTCAAATAAATCTTATGTCTTATATACTGATGCGAGTGATACTTGTATTGGTGCATGTCTTACACAAGAGTGTGACGGTGATGAAAAACCAATTTATTACTTGTCCCATAAACTTAGTAAATCTCAATGTAAATGGTCAGTGGTAGAAAAAGAAGCTTTTGCAATTCATTTTGCACTTCAGAAATTAGATTACTATTTGCATAATGCGCAATTCCTTACAAAAACAGACCACAAGCCTTTAAAATATTTGCTTGAATCACCAATGCAAAACAAGAAAATTCAGCTTTGGGCCTTGAGTATGTCAAGTTATAATTGTTCGATAGAATATATCGAAGGGACAACAAACACATGTGCTGACCTACTTTCAAGACACCCTGATAACGTAAGTAAAGCTTTAGATAGTCAGAAAAATGAAGAAGTAGAGAGTGAAAAGGTACTTGACGTCAATGATAATCTGTATGAGGTACACGTCATTGATTCCAATCAGTTTGATCCGAAAACTTTTGCTAAGTGTGAATTACCAAATGACGAGTCTTTCGAAAAATGTGATTTGTCAGATTTTAAAACAATAGGTTTTGACATGTCAGTCGAACAAAACAGGGACGATGACATTTCAGAAATCAAGTCAATGATTCTGAATGGTCAGGAAAGCAAAGATGTACAAAAACATTATTTATTGGTAGATGGTTTGGTATACTATTTATCCAATGTTGATGATGATCCCTGCTTAAGATTGTTTATTCCAAAACATCTTAGATCTTTCGTTTTAAAACAATATCATGATGAAAATGGACATATGGGAATTCAGAAAACTTTTGATTCCATACGTCAAAAGTATTATTGGCCAAATCTTTTTAAGGAAATTAATAAGTATGTTGATGATTGTATCACCTGTAAAACTAGGTCTATGCAGAAAATAAACATCCTTTGCAAGAAACGGATATACCACCATATCCTATGGCAAAACTCAGTCTTGATCTTTCTGGACCTTACCCCACGACTTTGTCGGGAAATAAGTATATAATTGCATTTGTAGATTGGTATAGTGGATGGCCAGAAGCTTTTCCAGTTGCTGATAAAACTGCCGAGACAGTAACTGATTTAATTCTTCAACAAATCTTTCCTCGTTTCGGATGTCCTTTGCAGATTGTTTCTGACAATGGGTCGGAAAATGTAAATAAAATGGTACGTGAAACTTTGGAAAAACTTAAGATAGATCATGTTTTAACAAGCGTCTATCATCCTCAGAGCAATGCAAAATGCGAGCGTTTTCATAGAACCTTGCATGATATTTTGGCAAAAGCAGTTGCAGATAATCAACAAAGCTGGGATTTACATTTGAATCAGAGTTTAGCAGCTATTAGATTCAATGTAAGTGAATCTTCAAAATTTTCGCCTTCCTATTTATTGTATAATAGAGATGTAGTGTTACCAGTAGATAACATATTAAAACCTAGGAGAAAATATGTAGGTGAAGACTACCATCAAATAGCTTTACAGGAACAACATAAAGCATTTGTACATGTTAGAAACCATTTTAAGAAAGCCAAGAAAAGACAGGCTAGGTATGCAGATAAAAAGGCTAAATCAGTAGACTTTAATGTAGGTGACCCAGTATATTATGAAAATAAATAGAGAAAAGGTAAATTAGGTCAAAAGTGGAAACCGTACTATAGGGTAGTTGAAAAGACAGGTCTTGTATCTTACATTATAAGAAATCAGCTAGATGGTACATTAAGTAGAGTATATGCTGGCGATTTAATGTTGGCTAACATAGATGATTGGCAGGTAGTTAAAGAAAAAAATAGAAAATTAAGAGATGCCGCATATGTAATACCACCCAGTGCATCTGAGTCAGAGACAGAATCTGATTCCGATTCCGATTCAGAAGAAAATGTCCCATTAGCAAAGTTAATTAAAAAAAAAATAGGCAAGAGAGAGAATCTTCAGAAAACGAAAGTGACATACCTTTAATGGAATTGAGAAAAAGGTTAAGACATAGAGAAATGAGACAGAATCAAAATGAAGAGACGGAAGTCAAGGACATGGAGGTTAATGATGAAGTGTACTCTGATAAGTCCATTCCCTTGTCTTCAATGTCTGATAATTCTGGTAGTGACATGGAAGTAAATGTAGTTAGTTCACGTCGAAAACAAGCTGGTAGAGTAGCCAGTAGATCAGTTAAATTAGTAAAGAAGGGACATCGAGAGCCTCGGTCTCATAAGAGACGTTAAACAATTATTTAAATTAATTTCAGATATGTTGTAAAATGACCTCGCGTAAAGGTGTAATGTTATGATGATGATGAGTTCAGGTTTAACGACGCATCAACCCATGAGGGTCATTTGCGTCAAAATGGTGAACTAACATGGTTCTGTAGTGAAACGATTATAATGGTAAGTCATAAATGCATAAAATGTAAAACTAGAACGAATTTAAAAATTAAAGCAGTTATACTTTGTTAAAAAGATTGATGTGTTTTAAAAACATAAGTATGCTATCATTTGGTACATTTTCAAATAAGTATCTCAGGTCATTTGTTTGGAAGAATTGACGTCGTACATGAGAGAATTCAATGCAATCGATCAGAAAGTGTTTTACCGTAAAAGGTTCATTACAGCTGATACAAAATGGCTGATCTTCTCGTTTGAGTAGATAAGAATGTGTGAGTCTAGTATGACCTATACGTAGACGAGTAAGAACCACTTCTTCTCGCCTTAATGACCGATAAATATTATTTTTACCAAGAACCGGTTTTATTTCATGTAGTTTATTGAATGTCGCTCTGTCCCATGACAGCTGCCATTTGGATAAGATGTACCTGTTGATAAAAGATTTAAAATCTGTACATGGAAGTTTAAAATTCGAAATTTCTAGATCGAGTGAGGCCTTTGCTTTTACGTCGGCAGCCTCGTTACCTTTTATGCCAACATGGCTGGGGAGCCAACAGAACAAAATTTCCTTAGTTTTCGATAGCTCGTGATGTTTTTCTATCACGTTTTGGATTTTGGGATTTTTTGAAGATGTATGATTTAGAGATTTCAAAACAGAAAGGGAGTCAGAGAAAATAACGAATTTGTTCTCTAAAGAGTTATTCATAACGTAATCCAAAGCCATATCAATAGCCTTGGATTCAGCAGTGAAAATAGATGAGCCATCAGGAAGACGGATCTTTTCATGGTGGCTGCCCGATATATACGCACAGCCAACCTTATCTTCAACTTTCGAGCCATCAGTGTAGATGTGTTGATAATCTAAAAGTCGCGACTGTAATTCTTGGAAGTTTTGTTTCATGAGATGTGAATCAGAAAGTGACTTTTTGCTGTTGTGTAATTCGAAAAGAATATTTGGTTTAGTAATGCACCAGGATGGAATATCAGAAAACGAGTGTTTTTGAATGTTTTTAATGTTAATATTAGTAGATTCTAAAAGTGGTGCTATACGAAGGCCGAAGGATTTAATAGCGTTAGGTTTTCTTTCATAATATTCCTGAAATTGTGGTGGAAATGTGACTTCAAAAGCAGGGTTAGAAGGGTTAGCAGCAAGTCTGATGGCATACTGAAGGGACAATTTTTCTCTGCGTAGCCATAATGATGGCTCATCTGCTTCCACGTTAAGACTCGATACTGGAGATGTACGAAAAGCTCCCAATGCTAAACGAAGTCCTTGATTATGTACAGTGTCTAACATCTGTAGATAAGATTTTCTAGCAGATCCATATACGATGGACCCATAATCAAGTTTTGATCGAATTAAAGAACGATACAGGTGAAGAAGAGTTGTTCTGTCCGCTCCCCAACTTGTGTGAGATAAAACTTTTAAAAGGTTTAATGCTTTTAAACATTTCGCTTTCTAAGTATTTTATATGGGGTATGAAGGAGAGTTTTTTATCAAATATAACCCCAAGAAATTTAGATTCAGCAACAACTGGTATTTGAGATCCATATATGTAGAGCGCTGGATCGTTGTGTATTTTCCGTTGTTGACAGAAATGAACGCACTGAGTTTTCGATTTGGAAAATTTAAAGCCATTTCTAGTTGCCCAGTCTTCAATTCTATTTAGACATTGCTGTAGATGTCTTTCTATTGTGCGCATATTTTTCGAGCGAAAACAAATACAGAAATCATCAACGTACAAAGAACCATCTGTTTTGTAATCCAGACAGTTTATAATATCGTTTAATTTCACGTTGAATAACGTGGTTGAAAGTATGGCTCCTTGAGGAACGCCCTGTTCTTGATCATAGAGATCAGACAGGGTCGATCCTACACGCACTTGTATTGTACGATCTTCAAGAAAACTTTTAATAAAGTTTGGTAGTCTTCCTTTCATACCAAAGTTATGTAGGTCTTTTAAAATTCCATATCGCCAAGTGGTATCATAGGCTTTTTCCAAATCGAAAAATACAGCGACTACATGTTCTCGTTTGATAAAAGCATCACGGATAAAAGTTTCTAGTCTAACTAAATTATCATTGGTACTACGTTCAGCTCGGAATCCCGATTGAAGTTTTGTTATCAGATTGTTAGATTCTAAGTACCAAACAAGTCGTTTGTTTATCATTCTCTCTAGTGTTTTGCAAAGGCAACTTGTTAGCGCTATTGGTCTGTAGTTTGTTGGTTCTGCATGATCTTTCCCTGGTTTGGGAATAGGTATAATTGTGGCCAAACGCCAGCTTTCTGGAAAAACTCCTGTTGTCCATATACCGTTGAAAATATGTAAAAGTGTGTCAAGGGCGGTTTCGGGAAGGTGTTTAAGCATCTGGTAATGGATGTCATCAGGGCCTGTAGCTGTATCTTTTGATACTGCGATAGCATCTTTAAGTTCTGTAATGTTAAACAGGCTGTTATATTCTTCAGTATTTGAAGAGGTGAAATTAAGTTTGATCTTTTCTTCTTGTTTTTTGATGTTTTGAAACTTCTCTGAATAATTCCGGGATGAAGAATTATCCAAAAAAGTTTCGCCAAGTGTGTTTGCTATCTCTTCCTTTGATGTGGCCTTTGTTCCACGTTTTGTATTTAAGTGGGTGAAACTGGGTGATTTTGATTTACCAGATATTTTTCGTATCATGTCCCAAACCTTTTTAATTGGAGTTTTATAATTTAAATTCGAAACGTAAGATTGCCATGATTTGCGTTTGGAGGCCTTTATTGTTCGACGAGCCTTTGCTCTGAAATTCTTTAATTTATTCAGGTTCTCCTTTGTTGGATATCTGCAGAACTTTGATAATGCTTGCTTGCGCTGTTTTATGGCATCTTTGCATTCATCATTGTACCATGGCTTGCTTTTCTTTGGATTTGTCGAGGTTTTCGGTATACTTTTGTTAGAGATATCGAGAAGAGAAGAAGTAAAATCATCTAGAGGGTCCAAGGAATTGTCAAACTTATCTATTTTGAGACTTTCTTCGCATAATAAGTGGTATAATTCCCAATTTGCTTTATTTAGTTTCCACTTTGCGTTGTGATCATTCGTGGAATTATTTACGCTTTCAATAATAACAGGGAAGTGATCACTTCCATGTTGGTCTTCACTGACCGTCCAGTCGAAGTCCAGCAGCAGAGATGGGTGACATATGGAAAGATCTAAAGAAGAAAATTTTCCTGTTGCAGGATGGAGATAAGTGTGAGATTTGTCATTCATAAGACAAAGATCGTTTTTGGTTATAAAGTCTTCAATAATATTACCTTTAGGGTTGTTATCTTTACATCCCCAAAGGATATTGTGACCATTGAAGTCACCAACTAGTATACAGGGTGAAGGGAGTTGTTTCAGTAAAATGTCTAAATGTTCGGTCTCTAAATGAAAATTTGGAGGTATATACACAGAACAAATAGTAATTTCTTTATCTAAAGTAACAGAAACCGCAACGGCTTGAAGATTGGTTACAAGTTTAATTTGTCGCTGCGGACATGAAGAGTGAACTAAGATTGAGCTTCCACCAGACGGCCTCTGGCCTTCTGAATATATATAATTGTATGTATTGAAATCTCTGATATTCAATTGATCATCAGTTTTTAAAAAAGTTTCTTGCAAGCAAAAAACTGATGGATTCAATAAGGATAAAAGTAATAAGATCTCGTTATAGTTTGACTTTAGACCTCGACAGTTCCATTGTATTATTTTGTGATTTGAATTCATTTTAGAGTTGTTAGATTTTAGTTAGACTAGCAACTAAGGATATGTTATTGGTGATTTTGATCTATTATTACTATTGTTGACGTGTGAATGTTCTGATGATCTCGATCTATTTCTATTAGTTCGTGGGCGATCTCGAGCATCTCCTAACTCCATATCATCGCTACTGTCACTCAAAGATCCGAACCTGTTATGTTGTTGAATAACATTATTTGAACCTTTTCGTTCTCTGTTTGATGTGCTTGGTCTTTGTGTTCCTTGACTAGATTTTGATTTTGTTTCTTTCGTAGGTGGAGATGATTGACTTCTTGCTTGTCTTTCTTTCTGTTGTTGTTTCTTCCAATCTTTTCTTATCATCTCAATGGTGGCTTTTTTCAGGCCACCATCTCCTTTTTTCTCTTCAGAAGGTGTCTTTGTTTGATTTTTGTTTGTAGTGTTTGTTTGACCTTTTTGTTTCTGCAGATCTTCTGTTTGGTTGTTTGTGTTTGTTGAACTTGATTGAACTGCAGAGTCGAGAATATTGATCGGATCGGTTTGAGTGGCAGTATCAACCACAGAAACCTTTTTCATAGAAGACTGGGTGATGTTGGCATAACTGATTCCAGGAATTGGAGTTGGGGCCTCAACAAGTTTCCGCGCTTCAATGAAAGAAATATTTCTGGTAAACTTAAGACGTAAGATTTCTTTTTCTTTGTGCCAAACTTGGCATTCTTTAGAGTCAGCACTGTGTTTTTCACCACAATTAACACAGTGCAGTTCGTTTCTACATTGACTTTCTGGGTGTTCTGCTACCTGACCGCATTTCGAACAGATAGGGTCCTTAGAACACCTATCCTAATGGTGTCCATATTTCTGGCAATGATGACAACGCAAAGGATTTGGTATGTAGACTTCTACGTTGACTCTAAAGTATGCTACTTTTATTGTTTTTGGTAGAACTGATGTATTGAATGTAAAGACAAAGGTGTTTGTGTTTTTTAACTCTCCGTTTCGTTTAACTTTGAATCGTTTTATTGCAGTTACTCCTTGAGATCTTGTGCCTTCGAGAATCTCCTCCTCGCTGCAATTCCCCAATTCAGGGCAACGAATTACCCCCTTTGAGGAGTTCAGCGAAGTATGAGGGTACACCCGGACTTTCAAGTCGTGAAAAGTCTGTGCACGTAGAAGATTCTCGGCATGGGCTTTCCTGGATACCTCAATGAGTAGCTGATTCGACCTGTGTAGTTTCTTTATGTTTTCCGGCTCACCAGCTATACTATGAATGACTTTTTGTATTACAAACGGAGATAAAGATGTTACTGGTTTGTTTTCTTCCTTGCTTTCAACTAAAATGAAACGCGGAAAATGTTGAGATGTATCTTTGGTAGAGGTTGTTGGAGGTTGAGTGCTTTCGTTAACATCTGAAATATCAGATTCTGAACATTGTTTAGTTCTTTTTCTTCGATTAGAACCCATGATAAAGATGTATTAAAATTCGTCCTCCATGCTCTCCGCCCACCACGGAGCCCAACAAGGGAACACATCAATGGAGTGGTTTTCCTACTCACTTGTGCTAGAGATACACAGAAGATATACTCGCACGAGCAAAATGCTGCACGATTGACCCGTTAAGCCGCCGCCTTCTTAGGATTGGAAAGGTTAAGAAAAAAGAATTATGGGCAAACGGTGAGTATCAGTATGATACAAAAGACAAGGAAGAGAAAGAAAAGATATTTCCTAGGGCTTGGCGCGACCAGCCGATTGACCGTGCCGGGTCTCACGGACACCCTTCTACACCGAAATCCAGGCCAAAGAGGCGTGTTGAGCCATCAGGAGAGACCAAACTCCCAATAACTCTCAACCTCCAGGATCCCTTCTTCCGGCTTACGGGCTGCCACCCACGGCAAACGGGTGGTATTTTCTCTTCGCTCTTCCCAAAGGGGACAATTACTGCTCACCACGCTAGCAACGTTCCCAGTGGGAATTGAGCCCCCAGGGCCTCGGCAAGGCGGAAAGTTTAATACCCAGGGGGTGTAATGTTATACACATGTAATTGTGTATAGAGGTAGAAACCTCGTGTGTTTCAAGGGAGGTAAACAATAAGTTGTAGACACCTCAAGTTAAGCATAATAGTTATGCTTGTTTTTTTTTTTACTTTCAGGCGAAAGTACTGTATTTTACATTTATCCTTGCGTCGTTATTAGTTGGTCAAGTTTTCGGACTTTTTACATCTGAAAACGTGATATTTCAGAAGACAAATGAAGTCTTCATAAATGATGCGCACTGGTCTGTAACATTTGTCCATGATTTAAGGCCTTTCCAAAGATTAATAAGTAAAATTAACAGTGATTTAGGTCACACAGATGAGATTATAAGGGTGATAACGAATTTCTATCAAAGATCAAATTTGACAGGATATGTAGAAACATTTGAGAGTCTACATGTCGAGATCGATATGTTAACTGACACATATACATCAATATATGATAGCTTTGGTGAATATAAAGATCTTTCGTTGTCTAATCAAAGATATAAAAGATCATTAATTCCTATAATTGGCCAGCTAATGAGTACATTATTTGGCACTGTTTCAGAAAGTGATCTGGAGAATATAGATAGAAATATTAAAGTTTTAGCAGACAACCAAGAACAAATTATACATGACTTAGATGTAGATTTGTCTGTATTAAATTTAACCCGAATGCAGATAGTGGAAAATCGAAGATCAATAATGGATTTAATTATTGTCATTCAAAAACTTGATGATAAAATTAGAGAGATAGGGCGAACATTTGAACAAAAATTAATGAGGCTAGAACAATTTATCCATACTTATCTTCAATTTCAGATGATAATTGATGAAATAAGGCTTAGTACACAAGATGCTATATTTTATCTTGAAAGTCTAAAATCAGAACTCAATATGTTGTCGATGCATCATTTGTCAACAAGTACAATCTCTCCTAAAGATCTCAAGAAACTCTTAATTGAAGTAGAGTCAAAACTTCTTAATAATTTTGAATTACCGAGAAATCCTCGTAAGGACATTTGGTATTTTTACAAGACATTGACATGTGTAACATATTTACAGAATAATGAAATTAGGATTGTCCTCAAGATCCCATGAATAAGTACAAAAGAAGAATATGAAGTATATCAAATTCATAATTTACCAATACCCTTTCTTTCAAGTAATCAAATTGATGTCTTAGTAGAATATGCGATAGAGACTGAAATGCTAATGATTTCAAAAGATAAAACAAAGTTCTCACTTTTATCTGAGAGTACTTTTCAAATATGTAATAGCTATCATTTTCAATTCTGTGATCCTGAGACAGCTTTTTATCAAACGAATATGAATAAATTCTGTATAATTGCATTATTCATGCAGAACACTAGGGATATTAAAACTTTGTGTAAACAGGTAATTGTTTTAAATAAGAAATTACCGGCCACAAAATATGTCACATGGTGTATGGATTGTTATAACTAACAAGCCTTTGACATTTACAGTGAATTGTCAATCGCATGAGCCTAGACAGGGGAATATTAAAATCACACCACCGTTTGGCATTATTCAATTAAATGTCACATGCAAAGCATCTAATGATTATTTACGGTTACCCGAATATTTTGGCAAATCGAGCCATTTTCAAAGGTCAGACCCTTTGCATGCACTGTTAAAAATACATAATATTACACAATTTACCATATGGAATGATACAAACACGCAAATAAACGAATTTAAAGCTTTAAAGTTGCCATCACATTTAGTGGGCATGAAGGAAATACCTATGCAAAGTTTCCTGCGGGAAACAAAGGCATATAAATCAGTCAGTGTGGTGAATACACGAAATAACAGTAATTGGACACTAGTTGCAGTAAGCATTGTCGCATCTATTTTATTTCTAGTTATAATTGTCTGGTTAATTATAAGAAAAAGTAAGAGTTTTTATAATCAGATAATTGGTAAACGATGGACCACTACACGGGACCTCGAAGGGGTAAATGTAGAACAAACACCGACCAAGGGTGAAAAAATCGAAATGTCTGTCCTTCAGACCGAAGGAAACGTCAATAACGCTTTTGAAGGTCAAAGAGATGCCTTCAGATGGACAGATGCCGCTATGGCATGGTCACAGAACGGAGATGGTTCTATAGGCGCTATGAAGTAGCGATTACTCACAAATGAATGGTTGAGTAGAAAACGTCGACAACCCACATTGTGTATATATGTCATTATTGAACTGTATATGTTTTAATTTTGTGCCTTGTATGATCCTCAAGGTCATGCTTGGACGAAGAGTATAATTAGTAGTACCTAAGTGACTTTAAGGAAAATAAAGTCCTTGGTATAACCCTAAAGGTTATGCTTAGGTGAAGAAAAGTAGTAGTAACTTTGTTTTGTTTACAGACAGACGACGTGCAGGTAATGCAATGCCATTATAGATGTTGTAATTACCTGAAGGTAGAGGTTAAAGTGACTAAATGTCACTATGGCTGTTGTGTATATAGGGAACCTTACCCTACATACATGGTGATGAACGAACATGGAAACTCGACTAGTGGACAGGATGGTATCTATGTGGTGAACAAACGATTTCGTGTGCCCATAATAGACGTACCGAGAAAACCACAGGTCGTAGATTTGAAGATAAACCAGAAACCAGAATGTAGAAACTGAAAACTGTCATTTTTAAAAAAGATATTATATGATAGTCATAAACTATTGATTTTAGTGTTATTAACATTGTTAATCAGGTGTTTTTCCTGATGAAGTGTCAATGTGTATTGATTTTGAAAGGTTATGATCCTTGTCACTGGTGAAGGGACAGAGATGAGTGAAGTCCTATTCACCAGTGATTAAACGAAAAATACATCATTGATCACTTGTAATCGTAATTCTTAATTGTGTTAGTATATTAAGATCCTGGTCATTAATCCTGGTCACTATGGATACGAAATCCTGGTCAGTGGGATTGATTTTCTTTTCTAAACATACGTATGTACTTTGATCATGGGAGTATTGATCAATGATGTGTATGTATGTAATTGTATTCTGGACACATTATCTGTGTCATATGTGTTTAAATATTTTAATGATTGTATAAATACATGTATTGTTGTTGAAGAGTATGGTCAGCTTATGCATAGAGTAAATTAATTAATTGGGATTAATTGATTTACTTGAGCATGGGAGGTATATAACATAGTCAGTATCTACCCAGGTTGCTCAGTATCTACGCAGATTGTCATATGAGTTAAATGATGTTTAGGGGTCGTAAAAACAACAGATGTAGGGATGAACTAAACGATGTTTATAGGGCCGTAATAACTGTATGAATCTTTTACAGTTATTCTGAGTTGAATTTATGATGCAGAAATATTAAAATTATTTTACAGTTAAAATGTTAAAATGTACTGAAGCCACCTAGTATACATGTGATTGTTTAGGTTGGACTTCATTCAAATCCGTTTGTTGAAAGGTTAAAGCCAATTGTTTTGGTGCAGAGTCTCTGTGACATTTCATAGCCTTTGAAAATATGTGATGATTAAACAGCAGGTGCTGTTTATGCACAGTCCAATGTATTTTATGCACTGGTTATAAGGAACCTAAAGTCTGCTGTAGGAGTAATGGTGAATTTAAAGATATAAGCATAAAATGGTGATAGTCATTGCGAAATTATTTTAATAGACAGAACATTTATAAAATGTTCTGAAACAAAGCCATATGGTTTAATTAACAGTTAGTTAAGAATTAAGGGAATTCATGTGAATTGCCCATATACAACTACAGCATTCTTTTGGTGACTGGCCTTTGCACAAGCTTATTGCGAAGTAACCCACTAATATTCATGTGACATTAAAGTTGCATAATTTGCTGTTTTGGCCGGGAGCAACCTTGGGAGAGATATTCTATGGAATGTTGTGAAACATATAAATAGTCGTGGCTGGACCAGCTCTTTAGTTCGGTGTTTTCGGTGGTCCGGTTAGGACGTCTCGATATTTGGGTGCGCCGAGCTCAGCCATGCGTTGAGCCTGAATCTTTGATAGAGAATTGTATATTCTCTGATGTAACTTTTAGTTTAAATAAAACTTTAGAAAACACAACGCACTTTTTGATTTTTAGTTTAATGAAAACACTATACGATCACCGGTTCATACAATAGACTGTAGCGGTTACGTTACATGAGGCTCCGCATGAAATTTGAGCAACACTGGCCCGGAGGCTTCAGAGGAAAAGCAATTTGAAATTATCAACATTTTGTCCATACAAATGTATGGGGCCCATACAAATGCATACAGAAGCAAACTTGACTTCGCCGTAAAAAGGTTAAATGTCAATGTATGACAATTATTTTAGCAACTTTGGTAGACCCCCCCGTTCCAGATGATATATGCAAAGATTCAGCCACAAGCCATCCTCGGTTTTAGAGAATAAGATTTTTAAATGTTTTTTCCCATACAAATGCATAAGCAAGCAACTTGACCTTGCCGTAAAAAGGTCAAATGTCAATGTATGGCCATTATTTTAGAAAAACTTTGGTAGATCCTCTGTCCCCGATGATTTATGCAAACATTCAGCCCCAAAACATCCTCGGTTCTAGAGAAGAAGATTTATAAAGGTTTTTACCATATATGGGCATGGCGCCCATCTTGGTCAACGAACCGTAACCATTTTAGCAATCTTTTGTTCCCCCTACCTAAGGAGGCTCCATATGAAATTTGAGCAAAATTGGCACAGAGGCTCCAGAGGAGAAGTTGTTTGAAATTCTGAACATTTTTCCCATACAAATGCATAAGGAAGCAAAATTGACCTTAACGTAAAAAGGTCAAATGTCAATGTATGACCATTATTTTAGCAATTTTGGTAGCCCTCCTGTTCCCAAAGATATATGCAAAGATTCAGCCATAAGGCATGCTCGGTTTTGGAGAAGAAGATTTTTAAAGGTTTTTCCCATACAAATGCACAGGGAAGCAAACTTGACCTTGCCGTAAAAAGGTCAAACGTCAACATACGATAATTCTTTTAGGAATGTTGGTAGACCTCCCGTCCCCGATGATTCCTGCAAAGGTTCAGCCCTAAGGCATTCTCGGTTCTGAAGGAGAAGATTTTTAAAGGTTTTTACCATACATGGGCGTGGCGGCCATCTTGGTCAACGGACCGCGACCATTTTAGCAATTTTTCGTTCCCTTAACCTAAGGAGGCTCCATATGAAATTTGAGCAAAATTGGCCCAGAGGCTCCAGAGGAGAAGTTGTTTGAATTTCTGAACATTTTTCCCATACAAATGCATAAGGAAGCAAAATTGACCTTACCGTAAAAAGGTCAAATGTCAATGTACGACCATTATTTTAGCAATTTTGGTAGCTCTCCTGTTCCCAAAGATATTTTCAAAGATTCAGCCATAAGGCATGCTCGGTTTTGGAGAAGACTTTTGAAGGTTTTTCTCATACAAATGCATACGGAAGCAAACTTGACCTTGCCGTAAAAAGGTCAAACGTCAACGTACGACAATTCTTCTAGCAATTTTGGTAGACCTCCCGTCCCCGATGATTCCTGCAAAGGTTCAGCCTCAAGGCATTCTCGGTTCTGGAGGAGAAGATTTTTAAAGGTTTTTACCATATATGGGCGTGGCGGCCATCTTGGTCAACGGACCATGACCATTTTAGCAATTTTTCGTTCCCCCACCCTAAGGAGGCTCAATATGAAATTTGAGCAAAAATGGCTCAGCGGTTTCAGAGGGGAAGTCGTTTGAAAATGTTAACGGACGGACGCACGGACGAAAAGTGATCACAATAGCTCATCCTGAGCAGAGCTCAGGTGAGCTAACTAGTATGATATAAAGTGTATAAGTAAAGGGCCCATATTAACATATAAAGAATTCGGAAGATACCCCAGCATATTCTCTTCGCATCGGCCCAGGGTTCAGCACACTTGGGTGGAGTCGTATTGATATTGTTAAACAATTTGGCTAACCTACCAAGTTAGTCAAATTGTAAAACGAATCAGTCACCACCCGTGTTGGGCTACCGTAGCCGACGCGAAGAGTATAGCTGGGGTATGTCGAGACTGTTATTTGTGTGTGTGTGTGTGTGTGTGTGTGTGTGTAATAGTTAGTGTCATTTCATGTTATTATATGTTGTATATATATATATATATATATATGTAAGAAAAAAGTTATAAAATCTCACATTGTTAGAGTTTCTGTGTAGTGGTACGTATAGGCAAAGCCCAAACCGGAGTCTCATTAAACAGGAAATCACCATCGGTTCCGTCCTGACCGCCCTAGGGCGTAACACTTTGTTAAAAAGGTTAATGTGTTTTAAAAAGACAAGTATATTTTCAAGTAAGAATCTCAGGTCATTTGTTTGGAAGAATTGACGTCGCACATGAGAAAATTCAATGCAGTCGATCAGGAAGTGTTTCACCGTAAAAGGTTCATTACAGCTGATACAAAATGGCTGATCTTCTCGTTTTAGTAGATAAGAATGTGTGAGTCTAGTATGACCTATACGTAGACGAGTAAGAACCACTTCTTCTCGCCTTAATGACCGATAAATGGTATTTTTACCAAGAACCGGTTTTACTTCATGTAGTTTATTAAATGTCGCTCTGTCCCAGGACAGCTGCCATTTGGATAAGATGTACCTGTTGATAAAAGGTTTAAAATCTGTACTTGGAAGTTTAAAATTTGAAATTTCTAGATCGAATGAGGCATTTGCTTTTACATCGGCAGCCTCGTTACCTTTTATGCCAACATGGCTGGGGAGCCAACAGGACAAAATTTCCTTACTTTTCGACAGCTCGTGATGTTTTTCTATCACGTTCTGGATTTTGGGATTTTTTGAAGATGTGTAATTTAGATATTTCAAAACAGAAAGGGAGTCCGAGAAAATAACGAATTTGTTATCTAAAGAATTATTCATAACGTAATCCAAAGCCATATCAATAGCCTTGGATTCAGCAGTGAAAATAGATGAGCCATCAGGAAGACGGATCTTTTCATGGCGGCTGCCCGATATATACGCACAGCCAACCTTATCTTCAACTTCTGAGCCATCAGTGTAGATGTGTTGATAATCTGAAAGTCGCGACTGTAATTCTTGGAAGTTTTGTTTCATGAGCTGTGAATCAGAAAGTGACTTTTTGCTGTTGTGTAAATCGAAAAGAATGGTTGGTTTAGTAGTGCACCAGGATGGAATATAACAAGACCTGTCGCCAGACAGGATAGCTCGCCTGATATTGTACACTTTGTTTCTGGAAAATTCTGTCCGTGACCTTGATTTTGACATGACCTGGGTGTGTGTGGGAGGGGGGACGGGGTGGGGGGGGGGGCAGTATCTGTCTTTATACCAAATAGGAACTAAATCCATCGTGTAGTTTAGAAGTAATGAGATCCTAAAAAAACTTTGGCGGAAACTTTTAACATCAAAATTCTAAGTCTGTGACCTTGACCTTGACATGACTTAGGGTGGTAGGAATAGGTACTGCGTAAAAATTTGGACCAATATGTATCATCATCTAAAAGATGAATCAAATCTGTGATAAGGGTAGGATTTAATGAGGTCTTAAAAACTTTTACGAAAACTTCTCGACCTCAAGGTCATGGTCATGAGTGCTGATGGTGCTGATGATAGCTTTTGACCAGTATCTATCATGATACCAAATAGGAACTAAATCCATCATTTAGTTTAGTAGTAATGAGATCCTAAAAACTTTGATGTAAAATTTTAACATGAAAACTCTAAGTCTGTGACCTTGACCTATGTGGTGGGGATGGTACTGCGCAAAATTTTGGACCACTATGTATCATCATACCAAAGATGAATCAAATTGGTGGTAAGGTTAGAAAATAATGATGTCTTAATAAGGCAAAATCACTGGACCGTGAAATCTAGGTGACCTGGACCGTAAAATGTAGGTCACCAGGACCTTCACTCTCTTACACTTAAACCGATGTCACATAGTTAGCTGATGTATAACCAGTTGTGTCTATAACCTGTAGGCATATAAGATTTTACAAATGTGTCCTAGATTTTGACCCCTAGCCCCACTCCAAGGCCCACCCTGAGGTATGAACCCAGGGGTATGTTCTTTTGGAATCTCAGAAGACTCTCCAGGTACCCAAATTCTAAATATGAATGCTCTATGAGGAGTGAAAGTCAAGATATAAGAATTTGAAAAACTTTAACAGTATTACAAAGGTGTCCTAGATTCTGACCACTAGCCCCACCCAGGGGCATGAACCCAGGGGTTTATTCTCTTGGAATCTCAGAAGACCCTCCAAGGTACCTAAGTTCCAAATTTGATGCCTCTGTGAGGAGTGACTGTTGAGATATAAGCATTTGAAAAACTTTAACGCAGTATGACGGGAACGGGAACGCAAACGCAAACGCGGACGACCGGGGTGACTACAATAGCTCTCCTTGTACTTCGTACAGGCGAGCTAAAAAAAAGGGTTTTTTTGGATGTTTTTAATGTTAATATTAGTAGCTTCTAAAAGTGGTGCTAAACGAAGGCCGAAGGATCGGACGTTAGAAACTGGTAATGTGACATCAAAAAGTAGGTCAGTAGGTCAAATTAATTGAAATTTTAAAAAACCAGTCTAGAAGGCAGTCTTTCAGCAAAAATCATCAAACCTCTTCATATTGTTTATCTGAACAATATTGAGGTCTTCTTGCAATCTTGGTCATGTGAGGTCAAAATGTAGCTTGCTAAGTCAAATCAACTAAAAACCTTGTGAACACTCTAGGAGCCACAATTTGGCTTCATTTTTTATCAAGCTTGCTCAGAATGTGCATCTCATTGAAATCTTGGATGAGTTGGAAAATATAACGTGTGATCAAAAAGGTTAGTAAATCAAATTAATGAAAATTTCAAAAACACTCTTGAAGACACATTGCCAGCCAAAAGTGCATCAAACCTCAACAGAATGTTTATGTGAACAACATTGAGGTCAGTCTTTATGACAGAAAACATAATTTGTATGAGCTCTCCTTACTAGATGTTTTACTCAACATGCTCTTCGTCCTTACATTGATTCTGAAATTAACCACATTAGACACTTCATCAAAATTCCATTCATTAATAAAGGTATTGAATTTATAGATTTACCTAGCATATTTCGAGATAATAATGTTATATCAGCTATACCTTTATATTTCGAAAACACGGAATCTCCTATTATTTGTTATAAATATAACAAACCTATCCGTAATACTATACTTAATCAATAAATTAGTTTCTGATCTTGATATTGAAACTAGTTCCCCTGATTCTTGAGAATGTACAGATTCTAAATTTTGTTATCAACCAGCGGGTCATATTGTCAGTGGTAACTTGAAGATTATAATTGATTCACGAATCCGTTCAGTTATTTCAAAAGGACCTAAATATAGATTCCCAGCCCACACTGATTTCAATAAATGTCGGGTTACAATTGCCAGTGCTTTAAATGATTATTGTACGCGTTGGTGTAAACGTTTACACATCTGAATACACTCATTTTCCTGCCAAACCTTGCAATATGTACAATGTCGTACAGTATTACATAAAACGTTTTTGATACTGTTTGAATTCGTAATAAAGTTTGTGCATGTTTAGATTTGTCGGTTTCCTCTTCCTTTTGGGGTCTGTGAAGGGCTGCTTGTTTGTTTGTGTTGAGGTTTTACGGCCCAGTCAACCCAACTTGGTCATGTCGAGCGTGGTCAATTTACCTAACCACATGTTTACTAGGCAGGCTTAGTCCTCTAAGCGGTCAACCAGTATTGTGCACACTTTTTCGCCAGATATTGAAACTTAGTATGAATGTTAACAATGCTTAGTATGAAAAAACTAACTTCTAACTTAAGAAAATTCGGGACCAAAAATGTCCCATTTCTTTTTCATGAATTCATTAAATACTAACGTCAGTTTATTTAAAAATATTCCGTCTAGTGCAGACGGAAATTAAAATATCAAAAAGCTTTCACATAAAAAATACAATATGTGTATGTCCGTAGGTACCCAAACTAATACACAAAACTAAATTTGTTTGTATTCTATCTGCACGTGCAAGGGGGACAGCTACGTTCATTATATACGAACGTTCAATGTACATTATATAGAGTTGTTTGACTAGCCTACTTTGCAGCCAAAACGCGCCTCCATTTGAACGAATCTGGATAGTTTATTTTTCGGGTGCCCTAGATGGAACATTGTAAAACAAAATGACATTAGTATTTTATGAAATCATGAAAAAGAAAAAGGAAATATTTTGTCTCAAAGTTAGATGGTAAGTTTTTTCATACTTATAAAATGCATTTTGATCTATTAATATCTTTGGCTACAAACATTGTATGATGTTTTAGGCTGAATAAAGTTATTTGTATTGTATTTGTATATGCATTGACATTTAATTTATCAGTTAAATTAGCATCGCATGGACTATAAAATGTGGGTAATTCGGACAGACCGTCACATTTGAGTTCCTACTGTTCACTTGATCAGTTAGACACTCAAAGCTTCTGGTTGATTTTTCAACAGTTATTCTGGATTTATTCCTTATATTCTTATATTGTGCATACTTTGTGAATATTCTTGGATTATTTACAGAATTGGATTATTTCTTAAAGTGTGAATAGTTTTCAGGTACTTCTGCTTTGCATTTGATATTTTCTGACAGGACTGTTGGAGCTTTTCTAAGTGTGAACATTAGTGTTTATTCGAGGTGAAGGTAAGATGTTTACTTAGTTCTTCTCATTTTTCAGGGTCCCCTATTAGGATAATTTGTCTCTGCAATATATATTGACATATTTCATGGCCCTTGAAACCGACGCGCCTCCAGAACTACCTTAGTTTAAGTAAGGTCAAGATAGACCAATTCTTCTGTGGGAAGACACATCTTGACTGCGCGGATGCGCCTCTGGACCAGCTGTGGTTGGGTTTTAAACGTGTAAATGCTATATATCGCTATCTTGCATGGCCCTTGGAACAAGAGCTTGACCAATGTCAAAGCGGGCACTATCTGAAGGGGGCATCGACGTAAGAACGTTGTTTTTGCCATAATGACACATTTCCTGCGTTCAACGTCATGCTTTTCTTTTACAGATAACCGTCACAGAAAGAATGATGATGGGAGAGAGAACAAAGATGGTGATGATGAAGATGATGGTGGTGGTGATGGTGATCATGATGACGAAGATGGAGACTGCCATTGCGCAGCCGTTGTTGGCGAAGAAGGTAGGTGGTGCAGACCTATCCCGCATTAATTATGGCGTGCTCCTACGGGACAGGGGCACGATGCAAGCGTCCGCCAGCATATGGTACCATCACTTTGTTGTGAAGATGCCTAGTATTGATGATGTTATTCCGGTGAATTGCATCAGACATCTACACAAAAACATGGCGATAAACAAGTGTAACTCCTGTGACAATGACAATGACAGCTTTGCGTCCGTTCTGAATAAAGAGTTAGTGGACGAGTTTAAGCAGAATCGGAAGTCTACCAGGCGGAATCTGAATAAACTTACGTCCACCGATGCCACTCACCGGAATAAAAGGTCTGCTCCACTTGGGTTCATTGGCGATCTGTCGAAATCCTTGTTTGGACAGCCAGGATGGATCTGGAACTTGTGGCGCGTAGGGTTAATGCCTTGATTGCCAGAGGACAAGACATAGGCAAGGCATTAACCCAACACGAACAGAATTTTGAATCATATATGAAGGTGAACAATAAACGGTATGACGACCTGAAGCATACAGTGGAACAAAATCATTACGCTCTCGTGGATGTGATCAATGCAACCAAAAAACTGAAACAGACCGTCGAATTGTACAGATGGAACTTGGATAACATCAAACGTATGAATTCGACCCTACTTCTAACTATACATTTGCGGGAGATTAATGATGCCATTCGATCACTTTCTCGGGGCGTTTTCCCCCTGGTTCTGGTATCGGATAACGACATAAGGCACGCAGGCAGGTCCATTGCCAAAGTACTGAAAAAATAGCACCCGTCCGTCGAACTTCTGCACCCGGAGGCCAATTACTTCCACCAGAATGGTCCGCGGTCAATTGCCCACCTCGGAAATGACGCTGATATTTAGATTACACTGAAATTTCAAGTGGGTCCTCGTCCGGCCAGCTCCAAACTGTACAATGTCAAAGTGTACCCCGTGCCTGTCAACAACGGCAGCACTCATGCAACCAAAAGTAAAAGACTGCCCGAGTATGTAGTCATCAAGAATACTGTGGACAACCAAATAAGCTATGCCCCTGTAACCGCTGCTGAGCTGTCAGAATGCACACTACAGGGGAGCTACACCTGTGACTTTGCATAAGCATTTTCCCCACTCAGTGATGGCTCATGTGTGGCTGCCATCATTCAGGACAAGCCAGATCTTATTCACGATTCGTGCCGGTTTGACTATCTCAGAGACAACATAACGCCTGGTTTCGTGCCCATTTCGGACAATACGGTTCTGTTTTACGACGTTAAGGACGTGACACTTTTATGTGGAAATAACCCTCTTACACAAGCCGAAGGTTGCCACTTCTGTATATTCGACGTGTAATGCAATTGCCATCTTGTGTATACCAATGTAAAATTTACAACAACGGTCACCCAGTCTTGTTCCGCTGAGACCCTCCCAGGTTATGAGAAAACATCTAATTAATTTGGCCCTTCTTAAGGCTTTTAAAAAGGATTTAGTAGACGGCGTCAGAGCCTCTTCCATATTTGCAGATAGTCAAAATGTTAATGATTTGCCTAAAATAGAGTTTTTTGATCACGATTTTAAGCAGTTCTTGGCGTCCGATGATCAGGCTGGCCTTGATCTTAAGAACGTGGCAGCTGCCGCAAGTGAAAATGAACGGGTGTTTGAGTCCCTAAGCGAACCTATGCTTATGGGAAAGTTAAACTTGGATGAAGGATGGATTAACGTTAATACTATTGTTTCGATAGTGAGCTTCGTCATCAATATAATTTTGGCAGTATTTTTGTATAGACTTTATCGGAACTATCAGGCGATCGGTCTACAACTTGCTGCGTTGGCAGCCAGGGTGAACGAGGTTGGGGCCACCCTTTTGGAACAAAACTTAACGTGAGGTCCTGCGCCTGTTATGGAGACGGATATTAACGGATTTGTCAGCTCGGTTTCCGCTTATATCTTTTTAATTATTGTAGCTTTGGTTATTGGTATGCTTCTAAGACACTATCTAGGTAGATTATCGGAACGAACAAAAATATATTTGCACGTTTATACCCCTTCCTTCTCGAGAACCGTATTAGTATATCAGACGAATTGGACATCAAAATGCTGACCAGACGCATTGGACTTAAGAGTTCAGGACTGCTTCAGCTTTAGACCTAAGCTCATCACTGACTGGTACGACTGCAAGATAATTAGCAGTACGTTTCGACAGGATCTTCTGACGATGGACAGAACGTTTCATATAAACCATTGGGCAGCGTTTAAGTTTAGTCGGTTAATGCGGAAAAAATCAGGGTTTTCTTTTGTGTTCCTTTTCAAGACGGACATGAGAATTCATTTCAGCAATAGGACCCTTTTATTCAACAAAAGTCAATTATGCTTCAGGGCGCCCTTCGACCAACCAATACATTGAACACATTGACGAAAGGGACAGCGGACGTACGTGCAGACCTCGGGAACTGAATTTGAAGAAACGGATAAGAACGGTCAAATTCAACCAGGAACCGCTGGACACAATCTTAGAAACTCAGCCCTTACGGACATCACGCAATACAGACGTCCCACGTATGGGGTTAGCAGGGACGTATAAGAAGACGGTAGATACAAGTACCAGAACCTGGAAATCAAACGATAGTGTTCTGACAGACGGGACGGACGACTTTGACGGCCTGGAACCCATCATTGACAGTGTGCTTCATTGTGAAGATGCGAACCGAATTTTTATGTATTTATGTATTAAGAGTAGCATCGGGACCCAGGGTGACGTTAGCTAGCTGTAAAAGTGCTTTAAACCCCCCCCCACCCCCCCGGTGGTTTGCTCTACCGACCGTTCTAAGGCGGTGGTCCCGGTGTTAGTCTTACTCCTTGCTGCTTTGTGGTTTATTCTACGAGGCGTATGTCTTTCCGTGTGTCATATTGTTCTTGTGTTTTTCAGTCCTTTTAGTATTGCGATTACCTCACTTGGGGAAGAGAGAGATAATCTTAGTGCTTTTCGTACGTTTGTTCGGTTTGTGCTTGGTCGGTTTCCTCTTGAGATCTGGGAAGGGCTGCGGTTTGTGATTGTGGCACTCCATGGACTTTTCTCTTACTTTTTTTGTAGTGACCAGCGAAAATGTTTGCATGCACACATTTATGAACTTTTGTCAGTTATTTAAATAAAAAAAACATTGAAAACGAACAATTAAATAGAGAAATTGAGCAACCTTTAGAATATATGTACATATGTCAGACTTCAGTTAAATAGACTTTGCGCAATGTAATTTCGCATCTCGTTAATAATATCGTAATATTTGAAATAGTGTAAAACAAGAGGCCCACGGGCCACGGGTCGCTCACCTGAGTGACATAGCCACTGCAGATATGCAGATGTTATGCAACATTTTTCCAATCCTGTCATCGCAACTAATGAAAAGATTATCATTTAAGCAGTTCTTTATTTTGAAGAAGATATATGGCATGCCAGTCAATTGAGCGTGATCATTTGAACACTCTAAATGGCAGCCATCTTGGATATCCGATTGGCACAATTTTAGCTATTTTTGATCTACAAGTCACCCCAATGTCTCCTACGAAGTTTGGAGTCAATTGGCCTTTCGGTGCACGAGAAGAAGCTAAATATAGTTTTTCAAGATGGCGGCCATGGTGGCCATCTGGGATTTCTGATCAGAACAATTTTAGCTACATTTGTGCTTCCTACTAAGTTTCGAGTCAAGTGACTTTTGGGTTTAGGAGAAGAACCGAAAAATAGATTTACAAGTTGGCTGCCATGGCGCCCATCCTGGTTTTACGATCGGCACGATTCTAGCTATTTTTGATCTACAAGTCACCCTGATGCTTCCAGTCAAATGGCCTTTCGGTTCAGGAGAAGAAGCGAAAAATAGGTTTTCAAGATGGCTGCCATGGCGGCCATCTTGGATTTCCGATAGGCATGATTTTAGCTATTTTTGATCTATGTCACCCCAATGCCATCTACCAAGTTTGGAGTCAATTGGCTTTTGGATTTAGGAGTAGAAGCGAAAAATAGATTTTCAAGATGGCGGCCATGGCGGCCATCTTGGATTTCCGATCGGCACGATTTTAGCTATTTTTGATCTACAAGTCACCCCGATGCTTCCTAGCAAGTTTGGAGTCAATTGACCTTTCGGTTCAGGAGAAGAAGCGAAAAATAGGTTTTCAAGATGGCTGCCATGGCGGCCATCTTGGATTTCCGATAGGCATGATTTTAGCTATTTTTGATCTATGTCACCCCAATGCCACCTACCAAGTTTGGAGTCAATTGGCTTTTGGATTTAGGAGTAGAAGCGAAAAATAGATTTTCAAGATGGCGGCCATGGCGGCCATCTTGGATTCGCGATCGGCACGATTTTAGCTACTTTTGATCTACAAGTCACCCTGATGCTTCCTAGCAAGTTTGGAGTCAATTGGCTTTTCGGTTCAGGAGAAGAAGCGAAAAATAGATTTTCAAGATGGCGGCCATGGCGGCCATCTTGGATTTCCGATCGGCACGATTTTAGCTATTTTTGATCTACAAGTCACCCTGATGCTTCCTAGCAAGTTTGGAGTCAACTGGCCTTTCGGTTCAGGAGAAGAAGCGAAAAATAGATTTTCAAGATGGCGGCCATCTTGGATTTCCGATCGGCACGATTTTAGCTATTTTTGATCTACAAGTCACCCTGATGCTTCCTAGCAAGTTTGGAGTCAATTGGCCTTTCGGTTCAGGAGAAGAAGCGAAAAATAGATTTTCAAGATGGCGGCCATGGCGGATTTCCGATCGGAACGATTTTAGCTATTTTTGATCTACAAGTCACCCCGATGCTTCCTACCAAGTATCAAGTCAATTGGCCCAGGGGTGTAGGAGGAGTAGGCTTTTAAAGCAATTGTTGACGCCGCACGACGCACGACGGACATTGACTGACCACAATAGCTCACCATGAGCACTTCGTGCTCAGGTGAGCTAATAAAAACATTTCTTATAATTGTAGACCAGTGATCATCAGTATATTGAGCGGACAAAGAAGCTTGTTCAAAATTCAAAAGAAGCAGGGATGTCCAGCATTGATTTGTACGCGATTGCTGACTAAATTTCCCAACTATCAGGTAAGAACTCGTAGATAAGGTAACAGTATACAGTCCAACCTGTGCTAATGTCCACCTCTGTTAAGCATGCACTTAAACAGCCGCTTTGAATCCCCAAAATGATTTACCATGTAAATGAAACTGATTAAGCAAGCACCTGTAAAACCCGAACTGCGGCGGGCAAAATATGCCAGAAATTGCATAAAACCCTTGTTTATGTGGCTATTACTTTGCAACCATATCCATTTTCCCCAAGACCAGAGTCTCAAACATTTTAGGGTCGGTAGGTTGGCAATCTATTTTTTTGTTATTTTTTTTAGATATATATACGAGAAGCATAAAATCTTACAAAAAAAAAAAACTAAAAATACATAAAAATAGAAAATTTCTCAGATGTCTTAAAAACGTTTAAGTAGGTCCAAAAAAAGTAGGGTTGTTAGGGTTTCGGGAGACAAGACTTATTTTTGGCCCAACTGCATTACTCCGGTTGTAACAGTTTGGAGCTGAAATCCTGTCAGTTACTGTGATTAGTGAGACTTTTGGTATTTAGCCTGACTACTTTGATGTTCAGTGAGACCAAACCGCTTACTGGATCCGGGTATGACTAGATATGTTCAGTAATCAATCAGATGATACCGGTAACCAGCAATGACCGCGACCACATCAGAGAAAATAAGCCAGACGCTGGCGTTGCTTTGAACTGTACATTTGGTTAAACATTGCATTCAGTTTATAGTGGATAATTATTGGTTGTTTGCCAATCAGTAACAGTGTGAAGTACGAGGGCGAATCAATAAATAACCAGCCTATCCCATTTCCGATGGACCAAGACGGTCACGATTTTCATGCTATGGTTCAATATATGATTTATACAAGGGTACAAAATTCCACGTGTATCGAGTCATTGTTTAATAATATATTGTATGTCAAAACATGGCTAGTGATGCAAAGGCATGCTTTTCAGCTAATGTTGAGTACCGTGCTGTAATTCGGTACTTGTATTTAAAAGGTAAAAGAGGCAAGGAAATACACGGCGAGTTAGCCGATGTTTATGGGCCTTCTGCACCATCTTATGCTCAGGTTAAATTCTGGGTGGGGGAATTCAAACGCGGTAGAACGTCTTTAGAAGATGAAGCCAGATCTGGGCGCCCACTGGATGCCACCGACGAAGAAATGTGTAAGAAAGTTCGGGATCTGGTATACTCTGATAGGCGAATTCAGGTGGAAGAAAAAGCGCAGGCATTAGGCATTTCACATGGTAGCGTTCCAACAATCTTACATGATCATTTAGGTATGCGCAAGCTAACAGCCCGTTGGGTCTCCAAATCCCTTAGCGATGAGCAATTGGCAACCACAGCATCAGTATGCAGCGCCTTGTTGAAGCGTTTTATGTCAAAAGATGATTTTCTTTTGCATCTGGTGACTGTAGATGAGACTTGGGATTATGAGCCAGAGAATAAAGCTCAGAGTCGTCAGTGAGTAGGGCCTGGGTCCCCGAGGCCAAAGAAGTTCAAGACGCAACCATCTGCTGGCAAGTTGATGGCCACAGATTTTTGGGCCGCAAAAGGCGTTATTATGTTGGACTTTTTACCCAAGAAAAGTACAATAACTGGAGTGTACTATGCAAAACTTGTTAGACCAGCTGAGAGCCGCCATCCGTGAAAAACGCCGAGGTAAACTCTCTAAAGGTGTTTTGCTGCAACAGGACAACGCGAGAGTCCCAACTTGCAAAGTTGCAATGGATGCTGTAGAGCGAAACGGGTATGAATTAATACCACATCCTGCCTATATGCCTGACCTAGCTCTTAGCGACTTTTTCCTATATTCCCAAACTTGATATCCGTGGACTTCATTTCCGTACTGATGAAGAAGTCGTGACGGCAGTTGAGGAGTGGGTCAATGGAAAGGACCCTGACTTTTTCAGTTCTGGGCTGATGGCACTTGAACACCGTTGGTCTAAGCGCATCACACTAGAGGGCAATTACATCGAAAAAGAAGAAGTGGATCTCAACCGGAAATAAGTTAGGCTGATTACTTATTGACTCACCCTTGTATATATTCCACAATACCCTGAAGAGTCAAACTCTGTGATGGGTTTTTTAAAGTATCAGTAGTTTGTGAAGAACAGGGATGAAGTACATTGGTGAATGCACTATTTAGATTAACAGAACCAAGGGCGAGGACTGTGGTCACGTAAAATCGATTTCTTTTGTAAGACAACTGAGCAATTTTCATCTATTTTTCAGGTATTTTTTAGAGGTTTTACGGGTTTTGTATATAAGAAAACATTGCCTACCTACCGACTTTTTTTTTTTTTTTTTTTTTTTTAAAGGTTCGCGGAAACAAGACCCTTTTTTTTTTGGTGGTGGTGGTAGTGGGGGGCGGCGGGCGGAGTACGCACAACATTCATTTATTTTATTAAAGATAGAAAACATATCCTTTAGTCATCCAAATTATGCTTCATGACCTGGTGTTATGATCCCTCAGTAATTCGAACTACCCCTATTTCGAACAGATTTTCATGGTCCCAAGGTATTCGAATTACTGAAGTTTGACTGTAGTTTGTCTTTGCATGTATGTACTGCTAATATTATTTTATTTTGGATAGCCGCTTGGCCATTTTGTAGGACCGAGTGCTTGTAAACCTCTCTATATACAAGGGATGTTCGAAATGAATTGCTTATTTCTGTCTGGAGACTTCAAATTTCAAGTGAGCCCAAAAGTACTCATTTCATGCCCTCGAAGTACTCCCCGTGGCTAGAAATGCAAAGTTTCAGCCGATGTATCCACTTCTTGAAGGCGTCACGGTACGCTGATTTGGGCACAGTAATAAGGTACTGATGAATGGCAGATCCAAGTGCCTGTCGGGACTGGTATTTCCGCCCAGCAAGGAATGCTTTCAATTTCGGAAACAAAAAGAAATCACATGGGGCAAGGTCTGGGGAATACGGGGGGTGAGGCAAAACAGTTGCTTTTTCTTTCTTCAGAAACGCCGTAACTGTTGCGGAGGTATGAGCTGGGCCATTGTCATGTAGAAGACGGACATGTTTAAAACCAGTGGCAGGGCGTCGTTTCTGATAATACTTTTTCAGTTTCTTCAGTACTACGTCTTTGTAGTACTTTCCGGTGATGCTTTTGCCCTTTTTCACTGGCACTTTTATTGCGACTCCTTCACCAGAGAAGAAGATTGCATACAAAACCTTCTTTGTACTCAAAGAACGTTTGGCAATTATTGGGCGTTTGCTGTGTTTAGTGGCCCAGATCTTATTGCTAACCTTTCTGACGGGCTCAAAATAATGGACCCAGGTTTCATCACCTGTGACGACATTGGCAAACTGCTTTTTGTCATATTTTGGAAACATTTGAAGCAGCTTTTTGGCCACTTTAACCCGTTGCCTCTTTTGCTCGTCAGTCAACAGATGTGGCACCCATCTAGCAGAAGTCTTTCTGACTTTCAAATGCTTCTTCAAAAGAAGGTGAACCGTTGATAGTGATATGCCTACCTTTCGTGCAATATCAGGAACTGTAAATCTGGCATCTCTTTCAATGATTTCCTTTATTTTGGAAACGATTTCTTTACGAGATGCAGATTTTGGCCTACCTGATTTCGGTGCATTTTTGATGGACTCTACACCAGACTCAAATTTCTTTTTCCACCGCCGAACTGTGTCATAAGACGCACAAGAAGGTCCAAAAGCAGTAGAAATTTCAGTCATCAGCTTCTTCAAAGAACAACCAAGTTTTGAGCGAGCTTTGATGTAAGCCCGTATTTTATCTTTTTTGTCAACGCTTCTACCAACCATTTTTACTGCAGTGGTCAATGACTGCGTGTATTCAAATGGCAAATTTTATGTCTTACACTTTGTCTAACATGTACATTTATACACCATCGTGTAGATATTGAAAAGCCCTATACAGATTTATATTGGTTTTTATCGTGCCCCACGTGGATATCGAGCTAGAGGACAATAAGCAATTCATTTCGAACATCCCTCGTAGGTCTATATGACATGCATTTCATGATCCAATGATTTCTTATATCCTTGAGACCGTTTGATGAACATACTTCATTCTTGGGAAAATTGGTTCCTTGCGAAATTTGTTCTGAAAAAGAAAAAAAAAAAAAAAAAAGATACCCTGGAAGTGAAATTCACTCAAATTCACCACATTGAATAATTCAGAATTTCGTCATGTTCAGTTCAGTACTTGAAAATGGAGAAGACAGTTTCTTTTTTGTTCACCAAACCAGGCTTCAGCAGCAACTTCTTCACCTGTATGGAACAAAATGGTGATCCTTGATTCAACTTACAAGACAACAAAATACGACATATCACTGTGTGTATTAACAAACCCTGGCTACCACGTAGTAAGCCTATTTCTAATAGGCCGGGAGACAACAGTCCAAATCAAAAAGGCTTGCAGGTCCTTTTGTCATGGAACAGTGCTTGAGCTCCAAAGTATTTCACGACAGACTTGGATCAAAGGGAAATAGTTGCAATAGAGGGAACATTTTGAGGTTAGTTATTATGAATGTATTATTGAGTAATTATTTAAGAGCAAATAATTACACTACCGAGTAATTATTTAAGAGCAAATAATTACACTACTGAGTTCTATTAAAGGGTTTCTGTGGCCCAGTGGATTAGAGCGCTGAAACATTATAGCTCTCACCGCTGTGGGTACAGCATTGCTCGTGTCACATGTAAGACGCCAAGTTCTGTAACAGAAGGATAGGTTGTTTTTCTCGGGGTGCTCCTGTTCTAGCCCACCTGATTACACACAACATTCATTCATTTTAATAAAGATAGAAAACATATGCCTCATGACCTGGTGTTATGATCCCTCAGTAATTCGAACTACCTCTATTCCCAAGGTATTCGAATTATTGAAGTTTGACTGTAGTTTGTCTTTGCATGTATGTACTGCTAATATTATTTTATTCTTGGCCATTTTGTAGGACCGAGTGCTTGTAAACCTCTCTATATAGGTCTATATGACATGCATTTCATGATCCAGTGATTTCTTATATCCTTGAGACCATTTGATGAACATACTTCGTTCTTGCGAAAATTGGTTCCTTGCGAAATTTGTTCTGAAAAAAAAAAAAAAGAAAAAAAAAAGATACCCTGGAAGTGAAATTCATTCAAATTCACCACATTGAATAATTCAAAATTTCGTCATGTTCAGTTCAGTACTTGAAAATGGAGAAGACAGTTTCTTTTTTGTTCACCGAACCAGGCTTCAGCAGTAACTTCTTCACCTGTATGGAACAGAAGTGGTTATCCTTGATTCAACTTACAAGACAACAAAATACGACATATCACTGTTTCTTATGAGTGTGTGTGTTAACAAACGCTGGCTACCACGTAGTAAGCCTATTTCTTATAGGCCGGGAGACAACAGTCCAAATCAAAGAGGCATTGCAGGTCCTTTTGTCATGGAACAGTGCTTGAACTCCAAAGTATTTCACGACAGACTTGGATCAAAGGGAAATAGTTGCAATAGAAGGAACATTTTGTGGTTAGTTATTATGAATGTATTTATTGAGTAATTATTTAAGAACAAATAATTACACTACCGAGTAATTATTTAAGAGCAAATAATTACACTGCTGAGTTCTATTAAAGGGTTTCTGTGGCCCAGTGGACTAGAGCGCTGAAACATAGCTCTCACCGCTGTGGGTACAGCACTGCTCGTGTCACATATAAGGCGCCAAGTTCTTCAACAGAAGGATAGGTTGTTTTTCTCTGGGTGCTCTAGCTCTAGCCCACCTGATTTATTAGCTCAAAATAAGTGAAAAACTTGAAAGAGGTATAAACATTAAAAAGGACTACTGAATGTTATTTCAATAGCTACTTCTGTTTCTCCTCTATCTTTATTTTTTTTCCTATTTATCCCTTTCCCTGTTAAAAAGTCATTCTCTAGTCTTTTCTATATGTTTTCCTTTTTCTTATGGAGGTGATGCTAAATGACCTTGAGGGCATGAGTTGTCTTAAATTGTTTGCCTTTTTTCTCCAGTCCACCTCTTAACCCAACCTACAAAATATATATAGAATGCATCCCCTCGAGACAGAAATGATTTTATTTATTGACTTATGCATGTCCTGACGACCTTTTTTTTTACGTCTGACAAGACACAGTACGCCTTCTCAAATAGCTGAGGCTTTAAAACTTATCCTGAAATCATTTTACAGTAAATAATGGGGTTCAAAGAGCTGACGTTGTCACAGGTAATAAGTATGAACACTGAAAATTGCAAAATATTATAAGTTATTTGACTTATCTACCCAAGATTATATTGCTGGGTAGGTGAAGAACAATTTCTAATTTAGGCAGGTACAGATTTTATGTTATGTTACCAGGGGGAGCAGTATGTGGGTATACGATATGTTTTGGTAACTTTCTCCAATTGACATAGCACATATGAAATACTACTTTACTAGGTCCTCATGATGATGATGATGAGTTCAGGTTTAACGACGCATCAACCCATGAGGGTCATTTGCGTCAAAATGGTTAACTAACATGCTTCTGTAATGAAACGATTGTGATGTCATAAATGCATAAAATGTAAAACTCGTATGAGCAAAGGCCGACAAATCCATTGTCCAAAATTAATTTAGATGCAAGTGGATTTTTATTTTTCTTGCACAGAAAAATGAATTTATTGTATAGGGTCAAACTGTGATTCTTCACCCATCTTCATGGCAAGTGGTTGATTTTCTTATTTGTGAGGTCTGTTACGTTAACACATGCAGGTCTTAATCACTAGGTCTCTCACCGCTGTGTTTCGAGCCTGGCTCGGGCCAAATGTGAGCCGCGAAGGTAAAGTGCTTTTTTCTCCGTGTACTCCTGCTTTCGTCAACCTCTGAAAAATGATGGACTCGAAAAACCAAAGAAAGAACACACACACATACACGGAATGGCTGGGGCCAGGTTTTTTTTCGCAATCCCTGACGGTGCTGTCAACACAGCTGAGTTTCAGAATATATATATATTTCCCCATTTCAGAAACAAGTGTCCTAACTTGTTAGTTCCACAGAGAACAGGTATGGAGGCGGTGGCTGCAAAAGCATGAATTATCAACAAAGATGACTCAGACATTGCAACAGTAAGAAAATCCTGTTTATTAAAAGTTTTTGTCCTGTTCAACTGATGTGTTTTTACCTAGACCTAGACAGATAAGAAGAATGTTTTTAATAAATATAAAATATAGAACCCTTAAAGCATAAAGTGGTCAAGTATTTTACAACTCAGATTTTTGCTTTGTTATTTACATGTTTAATTGTGTTCATGTGTTATGGGCCGGTGGCCTCCATCACTTATTTTTAAATAAACTAAATTCCGATTATTCTACTTCTCGAGTTAAATGCTTTTCAGGGCTGTATAATACGCCTTGCCACCTCGCACTGGTGTGTGAATTTCAGTGCAAGGCAAGTAAAGCTGTGAATTTCCTTGTGGTTTTCATTATTAGCGTCTAAAAAGATTTTTTTTTGTTTTAAGGGCGAGTGACTTTCAAACAGACTTTACTTACAGCCCTGGGTTTTGGCCTGTAGCTCTGCTATATGTAATATCTTGAAATGTAAAAGATGTACAGAATACTCAAGGGGCTACATTGGAATAAAGGACTAATTACTTATGGTGTTTGAATTTAAAATTATAAGCAACCCATATTTACCTAACCACATGATGGATTTGGTTTAAGTATATTTGGTATATTGTTATGATCTTGAAGTTTTTATTCAGCAAAGCTCAAACCCGAACCAATGACATCAAGGTCAGAGATTAAAACACCTTTCCAAAGAAGCCTTGCTGTCTGTTGACATCTCTTGTTGTGTTGCCAGTAAAACAATCAGCTTATTACTGAAAAAAAAAATTCTGGCTGCCATATAAGCATGGTCCTTAACGGATAGGATTAGACTGGCTAGTATGGAGATTGGTCATAAATACTTTCTATGGTCATTCTTCCCTTTCGCTGATTCAAGGACTGTTGTGAATTGCTTAAGAATGTGCACTCTACTGGTAAACCATTTACTAGAACAAAGCCTGCAGATGAAAAGTGTGGTTAGATTATCTGACCGACTGGTCATAGCCAAGTGTTGACATGTCGATTCTTTTGTGATTGACATTAATTTTATATATGTTGTATTGTTATATACGACTGATAAACAGTACTAAAAGATTAGAGAATACAACATTGTTCATTGTCATTTAATTAGGTTAGCTTACTATTTCGTGTATGGTCATTTATATGACCCCTCTTATCAATGAAATTACCATACTAAACACGGCCACAAAACAATTAAGTTACCAGTTCAGATATTAAAGGATGCCAAACATTTGTAACATTAAAAATACGAAAAACAGGCATATGACTGCATGATATTGAAACAAATGTCAGAAATGATAGCCAATATTTGACAAAGTAAACAGACAAAATTGACAATACTTGTAGTTTGCAACTTCCATTTACAGTATTTTCAAGTACTGTTCATTCATGACCTATTACAGATTACGTAGCATAGAAAGCTCAAAAACCGAAGACAGTTTCATAACTGAGGTGGAGAAACTGAAAACAGGCCAATATTACTTGAACAGCATTTTCTTCAGAAACTGGATTGACAAGTACTGGCTTGCAGAAAGCAAAGTAAGCAGTGTTAAATCTACTTATATCTACTATCGTGTGGTGGGGTATTATGATAAACCCTCCGGTGTCTGAATACTGAACACTAAGCGTGTGTGAAAATCAACATATTATTGGTAGTCAGCATCTTCAGCTCTCTGTATAGAAGAAAATTTGAGCGGACTGTCACCTGGTACTATCTTGTCCATATCAGGTGATAGCGCCCTGTCATACTTCTGCTGTAGAATAGTGACTTGTAGTGACCAGTGAAAATGTTTGCATGCACTAATTTATGATGTTTTGTCAGTCATTTTTTTAAAAAAAATTAAAACGAACAATAAATTAGAGAAATTGAGCAACCTTTAGAGTAGCATCGGGACCCAGGGTGAAGTTAGCTAGCTGTAAAAGTGCTTTAAACCCACAGGTGGATTACTGTACTGACCGTTCTAAGGCGGTGGTCCCGGTGTTAGTATTACTCTTTGTTGCTTATTCTACGAGGCGATTTGTTGTATGTCTTTCCATGTGTCATTTTGTTCTTGTGTTTTTTTTTCAGTCCTTTTAGTATTGCGATTACCTCGCTTGGGGAAGAGAGAGCTAATCTTAATGCTTTTCGTACGTTTGTTCGATTTGTGCTTGTTTGGATTTGCCGGTTTCCTCTTCATCATGGGGTCTGGGAAGGGCTGCGGTTTGTGATTGTGGCACTCCCTGGACTTCTCTCTTACCTTTTTTTTAGAATATATGTACATATGTCAGACTTCCGTTGAATAGATTTTTGCGCAATGTAATTTCGCATCTCGTTAATAATATCATAAAATCTGAAATAGTGTAAAGTAAAAATTTTCATTATGATTGTAGACCAGTGATCATCAATATATTGAGCGGACATAGAGGTTTATTCAAAATTCAAAGAAGCAGGGATGTCCAGTTTTGTTTGTTTGTGCTCAGGTTTTACGGCCCAGTCAACCCAATGGGGTCATGTCGAGCAGCCACACGTTTACTGGGCAGGCTTATTCCTCTAAGCGGTTGACCAGTATTGCGCACATTCTTTCGCCAGAAACTGACAAATGTCCTTCTTGAATCAGCGGAAGGGAGAGAATGACCGTAGAAAATATTTCATGATCAATGTCCAGTTTTGATTTGTATGCGATTGCTGATTAAATTTCCCAACTATCAGGTAAGAACTCGTAGATAAGGTAACAGTGAACAGTCCAACCTGTGCCAATGTCCACCTCTGTTAAGCATGCACTTAAACAGCCGTTTTGAGTCCCCCAAATGATTTACCATGTAAATGAAACTGCATTAAGCAAGCAACTGTCAAATCCGACCAGCGGCAAAATATGCCAGAAATTGCATAAAACCCTTGTTTATGTGGCTATTATTTTGCAACCATATTCATTTTCCCAAGACCATTGTTTATTGTGTTGGGGTTTAACGACACGTCAACCCTTGAGGGTCATTTTGTGTCGTCTCCCAGAGAAAAGGAGAAAAGAGATAGAAGAGAGAGTAGAGGAGATGAAAGAGAGGGACAGGGAAGAAAGAGGAACAGGAATGAAAGTGAAGAAACAGAAGAAATAAAAACATTCCCCCTCTACCCTTACCCACTACAAGGATAGCAGGCCTTGCCCAACTGTAAGCCAATATCAGTTGGACGCCCCAGTGATGTAAGATACACAGCACCTTCGCACCACCCGACCACCCCCTTCCCAAGACCAGAAAGTCTCAAAAAATTTTAGGGTCGGTAGGTTGGCAATCTATATTTTGTTACTTATTTTTTTCGATGTATATGAAAAAGCATAAAATCTAAAAATAAAAAAAAAGATAAATAAATAAAACTACGTAAAAATATACATTTCTCAGATGTCTTAAAAACAATTTAAGTAGGTCCAAAAAAAGAAGGGTTGTTAGGGTTTCGGGAAACAAGACTTATTTTTGGCCCAACTGCATTACACAGGTTGTAACAGTTTGGAGCTGAAATCCTGCCAGTTACTGTGATTAGTGAGACTCTTGGTATTTAGTCTTACTACTTTGATGTTCAGTAAGACCAAACCGCTTACTGGATCCGGGTATGACTAGATATGTTCAGTAATTAATCAGATGATACAGGTAACCAGCAATGACCGCGACCACATCAGAGAAAACAAGCCAGACGCTGACGTTGCTTTGAACTGTACATTTGGTTTAACATTGCATTCAGTTTATAGAGGATAATTATTGGTTGTTTGTTAATCAGTAACAGTGTGGAGTATATATTCCACAATACAATGAAGGGTCAAACTCTTTGCTGGGCTTTGACCAGCAGGCGGATCCTGCTATTAAAGTATCAGCAATTTGTGAAAAACAGGGATGATGTACACTCTCTATATAGGTCTGTATGACATGCATTTCATGATCCAGTGATTTCATATATCCTTGAGACCATTTGATGAACATACTTCATTCTTGGGAAAATTGGTTCCTCATTACGAAAACACGCCTATTCAAAAATTTCACCACCAAAATCTGAAAGTTTTCGGATAAAAATTTTGATATTTTTCATTGTTTGTAATGAGGTTTTACGGCCCAGTCAACCCAATGGGGTCATGTCGAGCGCGGTCAGTTTACCTTACCACACGTTTACTGGGCAGGCTTAGGCTAAGCGGTTAACCAGTATTGTGCACATTCTTTCGCCAGAAACTGACAACTGCCCTTCTAGAATCAGCGGAAGGGACAGAGTGACCGTAGAAAATATTTCATGATCAATCTCCACGAAAGAATGTTGCCGACCTCGGCGGGGGTTGAACCCGCGACCTCCTGGTCTCCAGTCGGACGGCGCATCCAACTGAGCCATCGAGGCCGGCTTGATATTTTTGATATTCCATATTTCTGCTCAAAACAGATTGTGGGTACTGGTTAGAACTGCTTCAGCGAGGCAGTTCTAACGAGTAGAAATAAGAAAAATAATGTATACCCCTGTAAACCTCTGTTTTGCTATATAAAAGCTGGGTTTAAGGGGGTCAAAATTATAAAGGTATGTTTTCGTGATGTTGTGAAATATGTTATGAAAAGAAAAAGATTCCCCAGAAATGAAATTCAAATTGAATTCAAACCTCATTGAATAATTCAGAATTTCGTCATTTTCAGTTCAGTACATGAAAATGGAGAAGACAGATTCTTCTTTGTTCACCAAACCAGCTTCAGCAGCAACTTCTCCATCTGTATGCAACAGGTGGCGATCCTTGACTCAACTCACAAGACAACAAAATACGACATATCACTGTTTCTTCTATGTGTGCTAACAAACGCTGCTACCACGTAGTACGCCTATTTCTAATAGGCCGGGAGACAAGTCCAAACCAAAGAGGCATTGCAGGTCCTTTTGTCATGGAACAGAGCTTGAGCTCCAAAGTATTTCACGACAGGGAAATAGTTGCAATAGAGGGAACATTTTGAGGTAAGTTATTATGAGTGTTCCATGTCAAAGAGGCATTGCAGGTCCTTTTGTCATGGAACAGTGCTTGAGCTCCACAGTATTTCACGACAGATTTTGATCAAAGGGAAATAGTTGCAATAGAGGAACAGTTTAAGGTTATTTATTATGAGTGTATTATTAAGAAATTATTTTTATTTAAGAGCTAATAATTACACTACTGGGCTCTATTAAAGGGTTTCTGTGGCCCAGTGGACTAGAGCGTTGAAACATTATAGCTCTCATCGCTGTGGGTTTGTTCGTTTGATTTGAGGTTTTACGCCCAGTCAACCCAATGGGGTCATGTCGAGCGCGGTCAGTTTACCTAACCACACATTTACTGGGCAGGCTTAGTCCTCTAAGCGGTTAACCAGTATTGTGCACATTCTTTCGCCAGAAACTGACAACTGCCCTTCTTGAATCAGCGGATGGGAGAGAATGACCGTAGAAAATATTTCACGATCAATCTCCACGAAAGAATGTTGCCGACCTCGACGGGGGTTAAACCCGCGACCTCCTGGTCTCCAGTCGGACGGCGCATCCAACAGCCACCGAGGCCGGCACATCGCTGTGGGTACAGCATTGCTCGTGTCACGTGTAAGATGCCAAGTTCTGCAATAGAAGGATAAGTTGTTTTTCCCCCGGGTGCTCTAGTTCTAGCCCACCTGATTAACGATTAGCTCAAAATAAGTGAGATAACCTTGAAAGGGGCATAAACATTAAAAAAAGGACTACTCAATGTTATGTCAACAGCTACGTCTTTCTCCTCTTTCTTTATTTTGTTCCTATTTATCCCTTTCCCTGTTAAAACTCATTCTCTAGTCTTTTCTATATGTTTTACTTTTTTCTTATGTAGGTGATTGATGCAAAATGACCTTGAGGGCATGAGGTGTCTTAACTTTTGTTTTGTTTGCCTTTTTCCTCCGGACCACCACTTAACCCAACCTACAAAATATATATATATATATATATATATATATATATATATATATATATATATATATATATATATATATATATATATATATATATAATGCATCCCTAGAGACAGAAATGATTTTATTTGTTGATTTATAAATGTTCTGACAGTTTTGTTTTACGTCTGACAAGATACGGTATGCCTTCTCAGACATACTGAGGCTTTAAACCTTATCCTGAAAGTATATCATTTTACAATAAATAATGGCGCTCAGAGAACTGATGTTGTCACAGGTAGTAAGTATGAACTCTGAAAATTGCAAAATATTATAAGTTACTTGACATACCTACCCAAGACTATATTGCTAGGTAAGTAAAGAACAATTTCTAATTTAGGCAGGTACAGATTTTATGTTATGTTACCTGGGGTAGCTGGATGTGGGTTTACGGTATGTTTTGGTAACTTGCTCCAATTGACAGCGCACTTACGAAATAAATAGAAAATTACAACTTTACGATTTCACACAATAAATTGATTGTACTTTACTTTGAAATATGATGCTTGATACCGTTTGAAGCATTCAACTGTTCTAGCCATCGTAGTTTGAGCTATGAGCTAAGGCCGACAAATCCATAGTCCAAAATTAATCTAAACGTAAGTGAATTTTTTTTTTTACTTGCACAGAAAAATGAATTTATTGTATAGGGGCAAATTATGATCTTTCACCCATCTTCATGGCAAGTGGTAGATTTTTTTATTTGTGAAGTATGTTATGTAAACACATGCGTCTTAATCATTGGGTCTCTCACCGCGGTGTTTCGAGCCTCGCTCGGGCCACATGTGGGACGCCAAGTTCTGCAACGGGAGGTCAAGTGTTTTTTTCTCCGTGTACTCCGGTTTTCGTCCACGTCTGAATAATGATCGATTAACGAGTGATATAGTCTTTAAAATGCCGTAAAACAAACAAACAAAAATAAATAAATCAATAAATAAATAAAAAGCACCGCAAGCATAATATCCCGCGACAGCAATTTTTTGTTTATGTATTAAAGTTATCGTGGCGTAAATGCCTGGAAAGAAAATGACGAGGAACAGATAACAATCCTAAACCAGATCTTGATAATATCAATGGACAGATAACAATCCTAAACCAGATCTTGGTAATATCAATGCATATAGCAAATTTGGTTAAAAGGCCTTGTTATTAACTCGTTATCATATCGTCCGGAAACGAAAATATGGGCGTGTCTCGGGCAGACAATTCCGTAAAAATTTACGAAATTTGTCCATTAGCAATTCAAAACCAGATCTCTTTAATGCCAATGCATTTAGCAGGTTTGGTAAATATGCCTTGTTATTTACTAAAGTTATCGTCCGGAAACGAAAATATGGGCGTGAATCCGGCAGATAAAAGCGTAAAACATTTACGAATTTTGGCCATTAGGAATTCCCATAAGCATATTGCAAGTTTGGTTAAAATCCGTTGTTATTTACCCGCGTTATCGTCCTGAAACGAAAATATGGGCAGATAACCGTAAAAATTTGACAAAAGGACTGGTCTCCAGAAGCAGGTTTTCGTGGTACCTAAATATTTCAATAATATTTTGGGAACATACAGCCACATAGAGAGGCGATTCATCCCTGGTAAGTTTGAATCAAACGGAACTCTGGTTTTGTGATAAGGGTTTATCAAATGATGATGATGATGAGTTCAGGTTTAACGACGCATCAACCCATGAGGGTCATTTGCGTCAAAATGGTAAACTAACATGGTTCTGTAATGAAACGGCTATAAAGGTAAGTTATATATGCATAAAATGTAAAACTAGAACGAATTTAAAGATTAAAGCAGTTAGACTTTGTTAAAAAGGTTGATGTGTTTTAAAAAGAACAGTATATTATCAGCAGGTACATTTTCAAATAAGTATCTCAGGTCATTTTTTTGAAAGAATTGACGTCGCACATGAGAGAATTCAATGCAGTCGATCAGGAAGTGTTTCGCCGTAAAAGGTTCATTACAGCTGATACAAAATGGCTGATCTTCTCGTTTAAGCAGATAAGAATGTGTGAGTCTAGTATGACCTATACGTAGACGAGTAAGAACCACTTCTTCTCGCCTTAATGATCGATAAATGGTATTTTTACCAAGAACCGGTTTTATTTCGTGTAGTTTATTGAATGTCGCTCTGTCCCATGACAGCTGCCATTTAGATAAGATGTACCTGTTGATAAAAGGTTTAAAATCTGTACATGGAAGTTTAAAATTCGAAATTTCTAGATCGAGTGAGGCCTTTGCTTTTACATCGGCAGCCTCGTTACCTTTTATGCCAACATGGCTGGGGAGCCAACAGAATATAATTTCCTTAGTTTTCGATAACTCGTGATGTTTTTCTATCAAGTTCTGAATTTTGGGGCTTTTTGAAGATGTGTGGTTTAGAGATTTCAAAACAGAAAGGGAGTCAGAGAAAATAACGAATTTGTTATCTAAAGAATTATTCATAACGTAATCCAAAGCCATATCAATAGCCTTGGATTCAGCAGTGAAAATAGATGAGCCATCAGGAAGACGGATCTTTTCATGGTGACTGCCCGATATATACGCACAGCCAACCTTTTCTTCAACTTTTGAGCCATCAGTGTAGATGTGTTGATAGTCTGAAAGTCGCGATTGTAATTCTTGGAAGTTTTGTTTCATGAGATGTGAATCAGATAGTGACTTTTTGCTATTGTGTAAATCGAAAAGAATAGTTGGTTTAGTAATGCACCAGGATTGAATATCAGAAAAAGAGTGCTTTTGGATGTTTTTAGTGTTAATATTACAGGATTCTAAAAGTGGTGCTATACGAAGGCCGAAGGATTTAATTGCGTTGGGTTTTCTTTCATAATATTCCTGAAATTGTGGTGGAAATGTGACTTCAAAAGCAGGGTTAGAAGGGTTAGCAGCAAGTCTGATGGCGTACTGAAGGGACAATTTTTCTCTGCGTAGCCATAACGATGGCTCATCTGCTTCCACGTTAAGACTCGATATTGGAGACGTACGAAAAGCTCCCAATGCCAAACGAAGTCCTTGATTATGTACAGTGTCTAACATCTGTAGATAAGATTTTCTAGCAGATCCATATACGAGGGACCCATAATCAAGTTTTGATCGAATTAAAGAACGATATAGATGAAGAAGAGTTGTTCTGTCCGCACCCCAACTTGTGTGAGATAACACTTTTAAAAGGTTTAATGCTTTTAAACATTTCGCTTTCTAAGTATTTTATATGGGGTATGAAGGAGAGTTTTCTATCAAATATAACCCCAAGAAATTTTGATTCGGCAACAACTGGTATTTGAGATCCATATATGTAGAGTGCTGGATCATTGTGTATTTTCCGTTGTTGACAGAAATGAACGCACTGCGTTTTCGATTTGGAAAATTTGAAGCCATTTCTTGTTGCCCAGTCTTCAATTCTATTTAGACATTGCTGTAGATGTCTTTCTATTGTGCGCATATTTTTCGAGCGAAAACAAATACAAAAATCATCAACGTACAAAGAACCATCTGTTTTGTAATCCAGACAGTTTATAATATCGTTTAATTTCACGTTGAATAACGTGGTTGAAAGTATTGCTCCTTGAGGAACGCCCTGTTCTTGATCATAGAGATCAGACAGGGTCGATCCTACACGCACTTGTATTGTACGATCTTCAAGAAAACTTTTAATAAAGTTTGGTAGTCTTCCTTTCATACCAAAGTTATGTAGGTCTTTTAAAATTCCATATCGCCAAGTGGTATCATAGGCTTTTTCCAAATCGAAAAATACAGCGACTATATGTTCTCGTTTGATAAAAGCATCCCGGATAAAAGTTTCTAGTCTAACTAAATTATCATTGGTACTACGTTCAGCTCGGAATCCCGATTGAAGTTTTGTTATAAGATTGTTAGATTCTAAGTACCAAACAAGTCGTTTGTTTATCATTCTCTCTAGTGTTTTGCAAAGGCAACTTGTTAGCGCTATTGGTCTGTAGTTTGTTGGTTCTGCATGATCTTTCCCTGGTTTGGGAATAGGTATAACTGTGGCCAAACGCCAGCTTTCTGGAAAAACTCCTGTTGTCCATATACCGCTGAAAATATGTAAAAGTGTGTCAAGGGCGGTTTCGGGAAGGTGTTTAAGCATCTGGTAATGGATGTCATCAGGGCCTGTAGCTGTATCTTTTGATACTGCGATAGCATCTTTAAGTTCTGTAATGTTAAACAGGCTGTTATATTCTTCAGTATTTGAAGAGGTGAAATTAAGTTTGATTTTTCTTCTTGGTTTTTTGATGTTTTGAAACTACTCTGAATAATTCCGAGATGAAGAATTATCCAAAAAAGTTTCGCCAAGTGTGTTTGCTATCTCTTCCTTTGATGTGGCCTTTGTTCCACGTTTTGTATTTAAATGGGTGAAACTGGGTGATTTTGATTTACCAGATATTTTTCGTATCATGTCCCAAACCTTTTTAATTGGAGTTTTATAATTTAAATTCGAAACGTAAGATTTCCATGATTTGCGTTTGGAGGCCTTTATTGTTCGACGAGCATTTGCTCTGAAATTCTTTACTTTATTCAGGTTCTCCTTTGTTGGATATCTGCAGAACTTTGATAATGCTTGCTTGCGCTGTTTTATGGCATCTTTGCATTCATCATTGTACCATGGCTTGCTTTTCTTTGGATTTGTCGAGGTTTTCGGTATACTTTTATTAGCTATGTCAAGAAGAGAAGAAGTAAAATCATCTAGAGGGTCCAAGGAATTGTCAAACTTATCTATTTTGAGACTTTCTTCGCATAATAAGTGGTATAATTCCCAATTTGCTTTATTTAGTTTCCACTTTGCGTTGTGATCATTCGTGGAATTATTTACGCTTTCAATAATAACAGGGAAGTGATCACTTCCATGTTGGTCTTCACTGACCGTCCAGTCGAAGTCCAGCAGGAGAGATGGGTGACATATGGAAAGATCTAAAGAAGAAAATTTTCCTGTTGCAGGATGGAGATAAGTGTGAGATTTGTCATTCATAAGACAAAGATCGTTTTTGGTTATAAAGTATTCAATAATATTACCTTTAGGGTTGTTATCTTTACATCCCCAAAGGATATTGTGACCATTGAAGTCACCAACTAGTATACAGGGTGAAGGGAGTTGTTTCAGTAAAATGTCTAAATGTTCGGTCTCTAAATGAAAATTTGGAGGTATATACACAGAACAAATAGTAATTTCTTTATCTAAAGTAACAGAAACCGCAACGGCTTGAAGATTGGTTACAAGTTTAATTTGTCGCTGCGGACATATAGAGTGAACTAAGATTGAGCTTCCACCAGACGGCCTCTGGCCTTCTGAATATATATAATTGTATGTATTGAAATCTCTGATATTTAATTGATCATCAGTTTTTAAAAAAGTTTCTTGCAAGCAAAAAACTGATGGATTCAACAAGGATAAAAGTAATAAGATCTCGTTATAGTTTGACTTTAGACCTCGACAGTTCCATTGTATTATTTTGTGATTTGAATTCATTTTAGAGTTGTTAGATTTTAGTTAGACTAGCAACTAAGGATATGTTATTGGTGATTTTGATCTATTATTACTATTGTTGACGTGTGAATGTTCTGATGATCTCGATCTATTTCTATTAGTTCGTGGGCGATCTGGAGCATCTCCTAACTCCATATCATCGCTACTGTCACTCAAAGATCCGAACCTGTTATGTTGTTGAATAACATTATTTGAACCTTTTCGTTCTCTGTTTGATGTGCTTGGTCTTTGTGTTCCTTGACTAGATTTTGATTTTGTTTCTTTCGTAGGTGGAGATGATTGACTTCTTGCTTGTCTTTCTTTCTGTTGTTGTTTCTTCCAATCTTTTCTTATCATCTCAATGGTGGCTTTTTTCAGGCCACCATCTCCTTTTTTCTCTTCAGAAGGTGTCTTTGTTTGATTTTTGTTTGTAGTGTTTGTTTGACCTTTTTGTTTCTGCAGATCATCTTTTTGGTTGTTTGTGTTTGTTGAACTTGATTGAACTGCAGAGTCGAGAATATTGATCGGATTGGTTTGAGTGGCAGTATCAACCACAGAAACCTTTTTCATAGAAGACTGGGTGATGTTGGCATAACTGATTCCAGGAATTGGAGTTGGGGCCTCAACAAGTTTCCGCGCTTCAATGAAAGAAATATTTCTGGTAAACTTAAGACGTAAGATTTCTTTTTCTTTGTGCCAAACTTGGCATTCTTTAGAGTCAGCACTGTGTTTTTCACCACAATTAACACAGTGCAGTTCGTTTCTACATTGACTTTCTGGGTGTTCTGCTACCTGACCGCATTTCGAACAGATAGGGTCCTTAGAACACCTATCCTCATGGTGTCCATATTTCTGGCAATGATGACAACGCAAAGGATTTGGTATGTAGACTTCTACGTTGACTCTAAAGTATGCTACTTTTATTGTTTTTGGTAGAACTGATGTATTGAATGTAAAGACAAAGGTGTTTGTGTTTTTTAACTCTCCGTTTCGTTTAACTTTGAATCGTTTTATTGCAGTTACTCCTTGAGATCTTGTGCCTTCGAGAATCTCCTCCTCGCTGCAATTCCCCAATTCAGGGCAACGAATTACCCCCTTTGAGGAGTTCAGCGAAGTATGAGGGTACACCCGGACTTTCAAGTCGTGAAAAGTCTGTGCACGTAGAAGATTCTCGGCATGGGCTTTCCTGGATACCTCAATGAGTAGCTGATTCGACCTGTATAGTTTCTTTATGTTTTCCGGCTCACCAGCTATACTTTGAATGACTTTTTGTATTACAAACGGAGATAAAGATGTTACTGGTTTGTTTTCTTCCTTGCTTTCAACTAAAATGAAACGCGGAAAATGTTGAGATGATGTATCTTTGGTAGAGGTTGTTGGAGGTTGAGTGCTTTCGTTAACATCTGAAATATCAGATTCTGAACATTGTTTAGTTCTTTTTCTTCGATTAGAACCCATGATAAAGATGTATTAAAATTCGTCCTCCATGCTCTCCGCCCACCACGGAGCCCAACAAGGGAACACATCAATGGAGTGGTTTTCCTACTCACTTGTGCTAGAGATACACAGAAGATATACTCGCACGAGCAAAATGCTGCACGATTGACCCGTTAAGCCGCCGCCTTCTTAGGATTGGAAAGGTTAAGAAAAAAGAATTATGGGCAAACGGTGAGTATCAGTATGATACAAAAGACAAGGAAGAGAAAGAAAAGATATTTCCTAGGGCTTGGCGCGACCAGCCGATTGACCGTGCCGGGTCTCACGGACACCCTTCTACACCGAAATCCAGGCCAAAGAGGCGTGTTGAGCCATCAGGAGAGACCAAACTCCCAATAACTCTCAACCTCCAGGATCCCTTCTTCCGGCTTACGGGCTGCCACCCACGGCAAACGGGTGGTATTTTCTCTTCGCTCTTCCCAAAGGGGACAATTACTGCTCACCACGCTAGCAACGTTCCCAGTGGGAATTGAGCCCCCAGGGCCTCGGCAAGGCGGAAAGTTTAATACCCAGGGGAGTTAAATTCTAATGTATTTGTCGTGTAAAAGGGTTGTACTGTTGTAGCAGAGACTAAATTGTTATCAGTTAGGGCCAAAATTACTTTTAGTGGTCTTAAAGAGTTCATCGTTTTTATCGGATATAATTGAAACACATTTGCTCATCTCATTCTCTATCACTTTATTCTGAGGAGTCCCTGTTGGCATCCCAAACTTCAGCTGCAGCATCTGAAAGAAAATCCATGTATTATGTATCTTAGGCCCTTTTTTGCTGGCTGGTGTCGCTCAAACCCCAAATACCATAAGACTGATGCAATATTGGCAAAGCAGCCCACCACTCTAACCCCTGATTTGCATGTGCAAAACCAACCAGTGATAGGTGATAGGCCTGTGCTGTATTCAATCCATGAATTATAGGTCTTGCTGCTGGTATGCCTTGAACGTATTTGGGACTTGAGGACACCTTCTTGCTCTTTGTTGATAAGAATTATATTTGCCATCATCTGTTTGGTGCTCTTTCGTGTATGATTTCTCCTGGGGGGGGGGGGGGGTGCGAAGGTGTCATGTATCTTGTGTCACCGGGGCGTCCAAATGATATTGGCTTACAGTTGGGCAAGGCCTGCTATCGTTGAAGTAGGTAAAGGCAGAGGGGGAATGTTTTTATTTCTTCTATTTCTTCCCTTTCATTCCTGTTCCTCTTTCCTCCCTGTTCCTCTCTTTCATCTCTTCTGCTATCTCTTCTATCTCTTTTCTCCCTTTCTCTGGGAGACGACACAAAATGACCCACAAGGGTTGACGTGTCGTTAAACCCCAACACAATCAAATGATTTCGCCTGGCGAATCTGATACACTCTCATTGTCAGGTCTCTTAATACTGCTTCGTTCAGTTGTGGGAAATCTGGCATTTCAGATGCATCCATACATTTCCAAATTGTACTCCGTTTATCCTACTTATTGTCAGTCACCTTTTGTTGAAGTTTATTAGGTGACATTGCTAAGGCCATCATTCGTTTGGCCATGACGACATCTGATTCCAAACTTGTCACCAAGGATGGCCTGAAAGCGTTGCAAGCACATTACTTAAAGCTTTCCACTGCTTTATACGCCCATTTGCTGACTCAACAACCCATCTCACTTTGGTGACTAGTCTGGATTCATTTGCTTCCTCAGTGCTATGCTGTTTCTCTGTTTTCTTCAAGAAATGAGGCATTTCAGTATTGATCCCACAATCATTAAGTAAGTCTGTTACGTCTCTGAACCCCCTATCAACAATGAGAACATCCCCTTCATTGAACCAATTTCTAATATCCTCACTGTTCCTCTTCAGCATATGCTCAGTTATCTTGGCATCTGAGCTTTTACCATCAGCCAGGTAAGGTCCAAGCACTGCAAGTATGTAGCCGTCAGTTGCTACAAGCATCATTGGTTAAGCAATGGGCAACCGTTGTGGACAGAATATGAACGCCTTTGGAATGAACAGTCACCGCTTTTCTCTATGTACACATACGTACCATCAGCAATAGCAACAGCAATATCTTTCTGTGAATCAGCAAACAACAACCTTGCAAATTCTGTATTGTAATCTTCCAATAACTTTATTTCGTTCTATATGTGGCAAGCCAAGATATTTTGGAACAAAATTTGACATTAGACTTACTCTGGCTGAATTGATTGCCTTACTGCAAGCAGTTTTCTTCATATCAAAAAATGTTGAAAGAACAGCCAAGGACAGACCAGTCCTAAGATTTACAAGCAACATGGCATTATAGGGATTATAGTTACTGAGGGGGCTAGAGCTTGCGCTTCTCATGTTAATGACTGTTATGGCAAAGTTACTTCTGTTTCAGATTCAGTTAAAGTTGAAAATAACGACACTGCTCAATTACTAAATGAGTTGCACGAAACGGCAAACAGGAAATCTAATGCACTGAATTTTGACAAAGCTGTTGAAATGACGGATGAAGACTATATATATCAGACTGACAGGTATAACCAAGGATCAGTTCAATGATGTACATGAATCTCTCTCCTCGTTGCGTTCTACATCAATAAGGAGCATTCGTACTGCACTTGCCATGCTGCTTGTAAAACTTAGGACTGGTCTGTCCTTGGTTGTTCTTTCAACATTGTTTGGTATGAAGAAAACTACTTGCAGTATGGCAATCCATTCAGCCAGAGTAAGTCTAACGTCCAATTTTGTTCCAAAATATCTTGGCCTGCCACATATAGAACGAAATAAAGTAATTGAAGATCATACTACAGAATTTGCAAGGGTGTTGTTTGCTGAATCACAGAGAGATGTTGCTGTTGCTGATGGTACGTATGTGTACATAGAGAAAAGCGGCGACTATTCATTCCAAAGGCGTTAATATTCTGTCCACAAAGGTCGCCCATTGCTTAAACCAATGATGCTTGTAGCAACTGACGGCTACATACTTACAGTGCTTGGACCTTACCTGGCCGATGGTAAAAACTCAGATGCCAAGATAACTGAGCAGATGCTGAAGAGCAACAGTGAGGATATTAGAAATTGGTTCAATGAAGGGGATGTTCTCAATGTTGATAGGGGGTTCAGAGACGTAACAGACTTACTTAGTGGTTGTGGGATCAATACTGAAATGCCTCATTTCTTGAAGAAAACAGAGAAACAGCATAGCACTGAGGGAGCAAATGAATCCAGACTTGTCACCAAAGTGAGATGGGTTGTTGAGTCAGCAAATGGGCGTATAAAGCAATGAAAAGCTTTAAGTAATGTGCTTCTCAAATCCCATTTGCTGGTGATTATGTGCGAATTGTTTGCTCCGTTTGCAACGCTTTTAGGCCACCCTTGGTGACAAGTTTGGAATCAAATGTTGTCATGGCCAAATGAATGATGGCCTTGGCAAAGTCAGCTAATAAACTTCAACAAAAGGTGACCGACAATAAGTGGGATAAAAGGAGTACAATTTGGAAATGTATAGATGCATCTGAAATGCCAGATTTCACACAACTGAACGAAACTCAGTTGGATGCGCCGTCCGACTGGAGACCAGGAGGTCGCGGTTTCAACCCCCGCCGAGGTCGGCAACTTTCTTTCGTGGAGATTGATCATGAAATATTTTCTACGGTCATTCTCTCCCTTCCGCTGATTCAAGAAGGGCAGTTGTCAGTTTCTGGCGAAAGAATGTGCACTATACTGGTTAACCGCTTAGAGGACTAAGCCTGCCCAGTAAACGTGTGGTTAGGTAAACTGACCGCGCTCGACATGACCCCATCGGGTTGACTGGGCCGTAAAACCTCAACGCACACTGAACGAAACAGAATTAAGAGACCTGACAATGGGATTGTATCAGATTCGCCAGGCAAAATCATACACGAAAGAGCACCAAACAGATAATGGCAAATAGGAAATCCTTATCAACAAAGAGCAAGAAGGTGTCCTCAAGTCCCAAATACGTTCAAGGCATACCAGCAGCAAGACCTATAATTAATGGATTGACTACAGCACAGGCCTATCACCTATCACTTGTTGGTTTTGCGCATGCAAATCAGGGGCTAGAGTGGTGGGCTGCTGTGCCCATATTGCATCGGTCTTATGGTATTTGGGGTTTGAGCGACACCAGCCAGCAACAAAAGGGCCTAAGATACATAATAAATACATGGATTTTCTTTCAGATGCTGCAGCTGAAGTTTGGGATGCCAACAGCGACTCTTCAGAAGAAAGTGATAGAGAATGAGATGAGCAAATGTGTGTCAATTATATCCGATAAAAACGATGAATTAGGCCCTAACTGATACCAATTTAGTCTGTTACAACAGTACAACCCTTTTACACGACAAATACATTAGAATTTAACTCCTGTAAGCATTTCTCGCCAGTAAATTGATAGCAAAACGGCAAGACAAAATTTTGATACTTTCGTAGCATTTTACTGCAATTTTCTCTTTTCAAGGGCGCATAACTCATGTCACAGACCATCTATAAAAAAATCATAATTCTGCAATGGTCAAGCACTGATAAGTATTTGCTAGAAATGAGACAAGAATGTGTTGCTTAGTAGAGAAATGTTCAATTTTTTGGCAAAGTTGGTAGATGAAAAATTAATTAAAATCCTCAAAGGGCAAATAAAGTAATATATTTCAGCAAAGTTCAATGAAATACACAATCACCATATTTCGTTTTGATATGTACCCACAGTCAATGCTTTATATGACAAAAAGTTTTGTCAGTCTGCTATTTGAATATAGTAAATCGCTGATTAATTGTCAAGAGTAGAACTGATATGATATTACCCCACCCACTTTGGAAAAGCCCTTATCACAAAACCAGAGTTCCGTTTGATTCAAACTTACCAGGGATGAATGTCCTCTCTATGTGGCTATATGTTCCCAAAATATTATTTTAATATTTACGTACCACGAAAACCTCCTTATGGAAACCAGCCATTTGCCAATTAGCAATCCCAAACCAGATCTCCTTGATGTCAATGCAAGTTCGGTTAAAATCCCTTGTTATTTACTCGTTATCGTCCGGAAACGAAAATATGGGCGTGTCTCGGACAGATAACTCCGTAAAAATTTGACGAAATTTGCCCATTAGCAATCCCAAACCAGATTTTCACAATATCAATGCACATACAAAGTTTGGTTAAAATCCATTGATGTTTACTAAAGTTATCATCCGGAAACGAAAAACGGACGGACGTACGTAAGACGGACGGACACACGGACGTCCACTGTGGCGAGGTATACAAACACATACAGGGAACGGCTGGGGCCAGAGTGTTTGTTTTAGCAATCCTGACGGCGCTGTCAACACAGCAGAGTTTCACAATGAAATTCAACTATACATACATATCAGGTTCATCAATTTTAGCCCCTTTTTGTGTCATAACTTGTCAGTTCCACAGAGAACAGGCATCGAGGTGGTGGTTGCAAAAACATTGATTATCGACAAAGATGACCGAGACATTGCAACCGTAAGAAAATCCTGTTTATTAAAAGCTTTTGTCCTGTTAAACTGATGTGTTTTTGACCTAGTCAGATAAGATTTATTTTTGGATCAATTTAAAATAGAGAACCCTTAACACATAGTGTGGTCAAGAATCCCACAACTCTGATTTTTGCTTTGTTATTTACATGTTTAATTGTGTTCATGTGTAATAGGCCGGTGGCCTCCATCACTTATTTCAAATAATCTAAACTCTGATTATTTTACTTCTTGAGTTAAATGCTTTTCAGGGCTGTATAATTCGCCTTGCCATCTCGCACTGGTGAGTGAATTTCAGTGCAGGGCAAGTAAAGCTGTGAATTTCCTTGTGTTTTTCATTATTAGCGTCTAAAATGACTTTTTTGTTTTAAGGGCGAGTGACTTTCAAACAGACTTTACTTACAGCCCTGTTTTGGCATGTAGCTCTGCTATATGTAATATCTTGAAATTTAAAAGATGTATAGAACACTCAAGGGGCTACATTGGAATTAAGGACTACTTATGGTGTTTGAATTTGTAGGGCAAGTAAGCTGTGAATTTCCTTGTGTTCTTCATTATTAGCGCCTAGAAAGATTTTTTTTGTTTTACGGGCGAGTGACTTTCAAATAGATTTTACTTACAGTCCTGGGTTTTGGCCTGTAGCTCTGCTATATGGAATATTTTGATGAAATTCAAAAGATGTATAGAACACTCAAGGGACTACACTGGAATTAAGGACTACTTATGGTGTTTGGATTTAAAATTATTAGCAACCCATATTTTCCTAACCACATGATGGCTTTGGATTAAAAATATTTGGCGTATTGATATGATTCTGAATTTTTTATTCAGCAAAGCTCAAACCCGAACCAATGACAACAAGTTCAGAGATTAAAACACTCTTCCAGAGTAGCTTTGCTGTCTGATGACATCTCTTGTTGGGTTGCCAGTAAAATAATCTTATTACTGAAAAAAAAAATCAACGTATTTTTCTGGCTGTCATATGTGCTTTGTCCTTAACGGGTAGTATTAGACTGGCTAGTATGGAGATTGGTCATGAAATACTTTCTATGTTCATTCTTCCCTTCTGCTGATTCAAGGACAGTTGTGAGTTGCTTAAGAAAGAATGTACACTCTACTGGTAACTTATTATTAGAACAAAGCCTGCAGGCGAAAAGTGTGGTTAGGTTATCTGACGGCCATTTTGGATTTCCGATCGGAACGATTTTAGCTGTTTTTTTTATCTACATGTCATCCCGATGCTTCCGACCAAGCTTCAAGTCAATTGGCCTTTCGGTTTAGAAGAAGCGAAAAAAAAAGATTTTCAAGATGGCCGCCATGGGTTTCTGTTCGTAATTATTTTAGCTATTTTTGATCTACAAGTCACCCCGATGCTTCCAACCAAGTTTCAATTGGCTTTTTGGTTCAAGAGGAGAAGCGAAAAATATTTTTTTTTTTTTTTTTTTTTTTTAAATGGCCGCCACACGGCCATCTCGGATTTCCGTTGGAAAAAATATAGCTATTTTTGATCTACGTCACCTGGATGCTTCCTACCAAGTTCCAAGCCAACTGGCTTTTTGGTTCAGGAGAAGCGAAAAATAGATTTTAAGATGGTCGCCATCTTGGATATCCAATCGGAACGATTTTAGCTTTTTTTGATCTACATGTCGCCCAAGTCTCAGGTCAATTAGCCCAGGGGTGTAGGAGAAGGCTTTGAAAGCAATTGTTAGCACCGCATGACGAACGATGCACGACGAAGTTTCAAGTCAATTGGCCTTTTGGTTCAGGAGAAGAAGCGAATAAAGATTTTCAAGAGATCTTGGACTTCCGATCGGAAAGATCTTAGCTATTTTTGATCTAAATGTCACCCAAATGCTTCCTACTAAGTTTCGAGTCAACTGGCCTTTCAGTTCAGGAGCAGAAGCGATATACAAGTCACCCCGATGCTTCCTATCATGTTTCGAGTCAAATGGCTTTTTTTGGTTCAGGAGGAGAAGCGAATAGATTTTCAAGATGGCTGCCACGGCGGCCACCTTGGATTTCCGATCGGAACTATTTTTTGATCTACAAGTCACTCCAAAGCTTCCTACCAAGTCTTCGAGTCTCGAGTCAATTGGCCTATTGTTTCAGACGAAGAAGAAAAAATAATAGATTTTCAAGACGGCCGCCATGGCGGACACCTTGAATATCCGATCAGAGGACTTTAGCTATTTTTGATCTACAAGTCACCCCGATGCTTCCTACCAAGTTTCAAGTCAATTGGCCCAGGGGTGTAGGAGGAGAAGGCTTTTAAAGCAATTGTTAACACCGCATGAAGAATGATGCACGGCGGACACTGACTGATAACAATAGCTCGCCATGAGCTAATAAAATGCGTGTCTCACATATTTAACTGATAATATAAGTGTCAAGGCATATCAAGTGGTTATTAAGATAAAATGCATTTTATAAGTATGAAACAACTTCTAACTTAAGAAAATTCGGGACCAAAAATGTCCCATTTCTTTTTCATGAATTCATTAAATACTAACGTCAGTTTATTTAAAAATATTCCGTCTAGTGCAGACGGAAATTAAAATATCAAAAAGCTTTCACATAAAAAAATACAATATGTGTATGTCCGTAGGTACCCAAACTAATACACAAAACTAAAATGTGGTCCTTTCATGTATATAAAGGACTGAATACCGGTTTGTATTCTATCTGCATGTACAAGGGGGACAGCTAAGTTCATTATATACGAACGGTCAATGTACATTATATAGAGTTGTTTGACTAGCCTACTTTGCAGCCAAAACGTGCCTCCATTTGAATGAATCTGGTTATTTTATTTTCCGGGTGCCCTAGATGGAACATTGTAAAACAAAATGACTTTAGTATTTTATGAAACCATGAAAAAGAAAAAGGAAATATTTTGTCTCAAATTAAAGTTAGACGGTAAGTTTTTTCATACTTATAAAATGCATTTGATCTATTAATATCTTTGGCTACAAACATTGTATGATGTTTTAGGCTGAATAAAGTTATTTGTATTGTATTTGTATATGCATTGACATTTAATTTATCAGTTAAATTTGTGAGACACGCATTTCATTTATGATTTGTGCAGATATTTCATGATGACGTGCAGAGGTGGCAAATTCCGCCGCCTTCTTTGTGCAGGCGGCAGATTATCATTCATTAAGCTTTTTTTTTTTTTAATCTCAAATGCTATTTTACCGGAAGTAGTTAATCTGGTCGTGCAACACTTTTGTGTTCGACTGGCAAACATCGTGGAGCACAATTTCCCACTGTGCATCGTGGATTGGTCTTCGTCTTACTGCACGGGAAGTCCTAAGTCGAATTCTGCCACTGTCTTGCAAAATAATGAACTTGCAATTTTTACGCATGAGCATGTGCAAAGGTTGTTTCGTCATTTCCGATTTTTTTTACTCGATCAATCCAAGTCCGAATGAATTATATTAGATCATTTGATACTTGCTCCTGACCTGACTGGATTTCTGCAATGATGATGGTGAAAAGATCAGGTATAACGAAGCGTCAACCTATGAGGGTCGTTTGCGTAAAAAAGGCATATTAGCTTGGGTTTGTAATGAAACTGCTATGGATTTCTATAGGGGAGTTCATACTACTTAAGGATAATCCTAATCCGCCAGCTGCCCATAGCTGTTTGCGAAATTCGCCACGTGTGCCACTGACACTAAATTAACAACCCCCCCCCCCCCAAAAAAAAAAAAAAAAAAAAAAAAACGCACACAATTTCTATTTAAAAAGCGTATTTAAAGGTATATAAAATGCATATTTTGAGGTGCAAACAGATTTACTTGGCATGAAAAAACTTACCGTCTATTTTGCGCAAATTCCGGACAAACAAACCATTTTTTTTTTCTTTTTTATTTCCGGCTGCCGTTGAAGGAACATTGTGAAACAAACTGGCATTAGTATTATTATATGTAATCGTGACAAAGGAAAGGGAACTTTTGTACCGAATTTTCACAAGTTAGAAGGCTAGCTTTTTTTTTTCGTATTTTTAAAATGTACCTTTATCTATAAATAATCATTTATTTGAACGACCTAGTAAATTCCAGGGTTTGCTATAAAAGGACATGCCCCGCTCCTAAATAATAATGGTGGCAAATTCAAATACTTCATTGACAACCAGCAATTTTATCAATATCAATATTTTCGCTTTAATTACCCTTGAATATTTTCAGATAGAAATCCTGAACAACGTTTGGTCTATCGTAATTGATATATGGGTTTATTTTACAAAATAATGTACTGGTAAGTCCTCAATAAAGAAGTTTATGTTTGAAATTTAGAACCTAATAGCAGCTGAGAGTTAGATTTGATTATAAAGAGGCCAAAACGATCGTCAGATTCTGGAGAATCAATGAAGAAAAGGAATCAAAAACAAAAATTAAACCAGAATGCTAAAACACCAGGACATTTTCGTTTTTATGCAGAAAGTGAAATTAAAACAGAATTATGCGACAAACTCAACAAGGCAAAAATGATGATTGATGGAACAATTTCTAATACAAGCAACTACCCTATATTAAATCACATCTTAGACCATTTTCTGAAAACATCAGTGCATCAGAATATTGTAGCAGTTACCTACGTCTCAAAAGACTTACAAAGAGTTGGACACGTTGGAAAACTTGTCTTTCAGTGCAAAAGTGGACATGGTTTCCATACATGGTTTCAGTGCAAAAGTGGACATGGACTTCCATACAAGCTGTCTTAGAAAACTTCTAAAGATCAAGTGGCAAGACAGGATTCCAGACACAGGTCCTGAAAAGGGCAGTGATGCAGAGTATCCTACTCTTCTGAAGTTGGCACAGTTAAGCTGGATAGGCCATGCTATCAGAATGCCTGATGAACGTTTGCCAAAGAAAATCCTCTATGGAGAACTTCAAGTAGGAAAACGCTCCCATGGTGGTCAGAAGAAGCGATACAAGGACACCCTCAAAGCCTCCCTTAAAGACTTCAACATACCAACTGAGTCATGGGAACAGATTACACAAAGTCGTACAAAGTGGCGAGGCCTCATAAAAAGGGGAGCTGGTGAATATGAAGCAAAAGGAATCAGCGAAGCCGAGCAGAAACGTGCACAGCGGAAAGCCAGCGCTAAGGCATCACCAAAAGAGCTTTCTTCCTCATACCTCTCTTGTTCTATCTGCAACAGGCAGTTTAGAGCTAAGATTGGTCTCATCAGCCATCTTAGAACACACAAATAATAACACATCACACAGTTGATTAGGATTGGTCATTGTCAGTAATGACAGACGAACAATGACATGGTTTGAAATGTGACATGTCGTTTATTTGTGTTGAGGTTTTACGGCCCAATCAACCCAATGGGGTCATGTCGAGCGCGGTCAGTTTACCTAACCACACGTTTACTGGGCAGGCTTAGTCATCTAAGCGGTTAACCAGTATTGTGCACATTCTTTCGCCAGAAACTGACAACTGCCCTTCTTGAATCAGCAGAAGGGAGAGAATGACCGTAGAAAATATTTCATGATTAATCCCCACAAAAGAATGTTGCCGTCCTCGGCGGGGGTTGAACCCGCGACCTCCTGGTCTCCAGTCGGACGGCGCATCCAACTGAGCCACCGAGACACGTCGTTTCATCTCGAAGGTGGTAGTTTTGTTGCAAATTTGTAAGTTGCCCATAGTGTTAATTCATCTGGCGTATGCCATGCTCAATATGAGCGGTTCTGTGTCGGGGCTGGGATAGGTTCCTGCTCAAGAGATTTGATTGATTGATTGTGTTGGGGTTTAACGACACGTCAACCCTTGAGGGTCATTTTGTGTCGTCTCCCAGAGAAAGGGAGAAAAGAGATAGAAGAGACAGTAGAAGAGATAAAAGAGAGGGACAGGGAAGAAAGAGGAACAGGAATGAAAGTGAAGAAACAGAAGAAATAAAAACATTCCCCCTCTACCTTTACCCTCTACAAGGATAGCAGGCCTTGCCCAACTGTAAGCCAATATCAGCTGGACACCCCGGTGATGTAAGATACACAGCACCTTCGCACCACCCGACCACCCCCATCCTGCTCAAGAGACATTCAAGAATACTCACAATATGTTTTGTAATACCATTGAAGCTGTAGCAAAGGAATCAATTCAGAGTGCACTGAATGAAGAAATAGCACAAGCTGTGGAAAATATGGCCGAAAATGAAGATGAATTCGAAGGCATTGACATTATTCCTGACGCTCGACATAGCTGGAGGAAAAAGGTTGCACAGTCTGACACTGTAGCCCTTGGTAACGTTACTCACAGGGTTGTTAAATACAGACTATTACAAGGTCAGATGAACCTATAAGTCAACGGCACGAACTTATTGTAAAGAATATTCATAAAACGTTTTATGAATCAGAATATAAAAGTGGGTTGGTGCTTGACGATATGTCTTTGGCTTGGCCCGCCGTGGTTCAACTATGGGTTTTCATTTACTCTGGCATACAGTAGAATTAGCCACGAATACTCGTCTTTGTTTATTATAGTGATTAATTTGATTTTTTGTGTTTTCGCTTTAATGCACTGATTGAGCTGGGAGCCCTTATGCGAACCAAATTTTTATGTTTCTGTATATAGAGAATCGGGAACAGGGTGGTTGGCTAGCTGTACTTTAACCCCCCCCCACCCCACTAGGTTTACTATGCTGACCGTTCTAAGGCGGTGGTCCCTGCGTTAGTCTTACTTTTTGTTGCTTTGTAGTTTATTCTACGAGGGGATTTGTTTTATGCCTTAACCATGTAGAAGAGAGCTAATCTTAGTGCTTTTCGTACGTTTGTTCGATTTGTGCTTGTTTGGTTTTATCGGTTTCCTCATACTCTTGGTGTCTGGAAAGGGCTGCGGCTTGTGATTGTGGCACTCCCCGGACTTTTCTCTTACCTTTTTTTGCATGGGCACGACAGGAATTCTTCAGTGAATAAATACCTTGCACAAGAAGAGCCACATGTAAAGAATGCAAATGATACGTGGCATGCTACGAAAGGAATTGCAAAGGTTCTAAAAAGTGTTATAAGTGGAGCAAAGAAAAACAGTGGCATTACATGGCATGAAGAACTATCAGACAAGGCAGCATCCATTAAAACGGCTGCTTTCTATGTCATGAAGAATTGTAATGGGGATCCAGCTCGACTACGTGAACTTCTTCACAACATTCCAGGACATTATCAAGCTGACCATTCGAAGTTCTTACCAGAGTCCAGGTGCAAGACTGAAGTAGTAAATGCATTATTAAAGATCCTGTGGCAGTTCGGTTGTTAACAGAAGCCATTAGAAAACTTCAGGTTATAAAAACACTGCGGATTATGCATGTTGTGTTGACACCCATTATGTTGAGTCGTATAACAATGCCACACTAGTGTATCATGACAAGCGAATCAGTTTTGGTGTTGGGGTGGTCGGGTGGTGCGAAGGTGCCGTGTATCTTACATCACTGGGGCGTCCAACTGATATTGGCTTACAGTTGGGCAAGGCCTGCTATCCTTGTAGTGGGTAAGGGTAGAGGGGGAATGTTTTTATTTCTTCTGTTTCTTCACTTTCATTCCTGTTCCTCTTTCTTTCCTGTCCCTGTCTTTCATCTCCTCTACTCTCTCTTCTATCTCTTTTCTCCCTTTCTCTGGGAGACGACACAAAATGACCCTCAAGGGTTGACGTGTCGTTAAACCCCAACACAATCAATCAATCAGTTTTGGTGAAATAAAATATAAAAGGACCTGCTTGTCTGTTCTTGACCGGAATGAAAATGAAGATAAAGACTACACATTGGTTTCTAAATGGGAAGATGCAAAAGCCCCTAGACGGAAAAATGGGACGTATAAATTTGATGCCCAAGACTTCTGAATTTGTATAAAGGATATGGTCTGGCATCTTAAATCGACTGTACCAGCAATCAAATGCCACAGAGATGGAATCAACTGAATAAAGTTACAATAATAAATGTAAGTGACAAAATTATATGTATATGGAGATATTTCTTGTTCCTTTGATTTAGCATTAGTAAATAGGGTTTACATGAAGAACTCCCCATCATAGGAAACTGTGAGACATCTTCTTATTCAGAAACTGATGTGTAGTCTCCATCTACATTTACATGCATATAAAATGATTAACATTATTTTTAATAACCCCTGTTAAAAGTACCGCACTATCATCTCAGGTGACTATTTTAAGCAGAGTGTTTGATCGTGGCTGTAAGGCAGTGGTATCAACCATTCCTATATTACACAGGTACTTCGTGAACTCTCAGATCAGCCTGCAAAGTCAGTCTGATCAGTCTTCCTTATCAATATAGAGATGATCTGGGCACTGCAACTGCTACTCACAGAACAGACAAAGAAGATTCGGATCTGAATGCCGGCTGACCTGAGTCTTTGCTATTGCTGGGCGCACATCTCTCTTTGTACGAATTGACGTATCCCGGTTTATTTTTCATGTTCCATAGTTTAATTTCAAAATTAAACTGTTCCCGAGCATTAGTTTGTAGTTTCTTCTAAAATCAACATATTTTCCCTTCATCCAGTATATTTGCAATGGTACATGGTCAATACATTTGTATTTCATTCATTTAAAAACAACAACAATAATAATATTATCATTATTGATAATAATTTATGAATATTTTATAAATAATAATAATAATAATTATTATAATTATAATTTATAATTAAGTTACTATTATTATTTTCATCATCATTATTATTATCATTATTTATTCATTCTTATTCTTATTATCATTATCGTTGTAAAATATTTCAATACTTAGTCAGCAGCCATCTTTAAATACCTTACTGGAGTAAAAAACAAAGTCTGACTGCATCAGTGTCTTGTGGTTTGCAATAAGAAACCTACAATTCAGTATTATTTATTTGGTCAGAGTCTGACTTCACAGAGAGAAAGTATCTAGAAAAAACCTATAAAACCAATTTGATGTTTACAGCTGGAATCAATGATCTGCTCCTGACCTCAGATAAGCACCACCTAAGATACTCATCAAACTGGTGTGTACGTCCTACCGCAAACCTGGCTTTCATAGGACTTAAATTCTTTTGTTACGAGCATAACTGTCAGCACACTGCTTTTTCCAAATATTCTACAAACCAAATCTAAATCTTTCTACCGGCCATGCCTACGTCTACTGGTTGAAACATTTCACTTTTTGTACGTTGTGTTTATTATGATAGTTTCTGGCGGTGGTCATAGCTTTCTCTTTTTTTCTTTCTCCGTTTGTGTTGAGGTTTTACGGCTCAGTCAACCCAATGGGATCATGTCGAGCGCGGTCAGTTTACCTAACTACATGTTTACTGGACAGGCTTAGTCATCTAAGCGGTTAACCAGTATTGTGCATTTCTTTCTCCGTATACTGCCTCACGCCCTTGCGGGCATTCTAGGCAGGTGGGCGCTGTCGTGCTAAAAGAAGGAAAATATAGACAAAAGAATAAAGAGGGGATAGTGAGAGGATAAAAGGTGATAGGGTTAACTTTCCATACATGAATCTCTAGGAATAGCCTAACTTGCTCACAAATCAATACACGCTTTCTTGTACTTCTTTGACACGTCTGATTTTTCAATATATCCTATTCTAACAAGGGCTTGACGAACTCCTTTTCCTGCTGTCAGCTGTCAAACCATGCACCTGTCGAAATTCCAGTTATGGCCCTTGTCGACGCACTGTTGGGGTGTGCTTTGGTTCACCTGTTTTGGTGATGTACCAGTCCTCCGGTACAGATCCACGAATCCGACAACCCCGTACCGCGAACATTATTTACAAGAATCCGCGAAATTCAACATCCGCGAATCTGCAGCGTATACGTGCAAATACATGCATCATTGAACTGGGTTCAGAGCTCCAGATAAGAATTGAGTCTGGGAGTTTTCGACTCCTCACTTTGAAAGCAAGGGAGATTTTTGCCAACGTCAGGTAGTTTTTTTCACTCTCAACTTTTGGCTTTGAGTAGTCTTTTAACTCTTTACTTTAAGCATCCTCGAGTAACTTGAATTTTCAATATCAGCAGCATTCAGCTAAATCTAATTATAATTAATTCTTGATTTTACAAAAGAAAGAGGTAAATGGTGTACGTCAACATAGTCTTCCTGGTGATGAATCCACGTAAATGACTTTTTCCATTTCTCGTAAGTTTCATTCAAAACGCGGGTATGACTCGGTTTTTTCTGTTTCTCATAAGTGTCAGTAGCCCTGATGATCAGCTCCGATAAAATTTGCTTCACATAATTCTTTCGCTGAGATTTGAGGTCGATCTGTCGTTTAAAAAAACCCGTAAAAATTGATTTCTGAGTTGAAATTTTTTAACGTTGCTAGAATCGGCCGCCATGTTGTTTACATTGATCGGAAATTATGCTGGAAATGAGTTGACTGTGAATCATGATTAACCCAACAAAAACAGCATCAACCGAGTCTTTTTAAGTAACCCGTCAGTCTGTCGGGGTTATTTATACCTTTAATGAAATGACGTCAGCGTTGAAAAGGTTTTCTCACCACGAGGGATGCGTAGTGCGGGGGAAAAACGCCTCCGTTTTTTTACAGATGCGTAAAACACGCATTTGACGATCTTTTTACTGACGCATAAAGTCGGTATAACATGCGTGTTTAAGCAAATTTGTTTCATCAAAAGCGAACAAACGATCCTTATCTGGAGTCCAGTGGGTTTATTTATCTAAACCATACAGAAACATACCGTTTATATTGCAATATACTATGCATAATACGATATATGTACTCAACTATTATTCGGCCGCTATATACTAGACAAAAACAAAAATCACGACCCAACATCTCCAATCGTTTATCCATGCCATCTCCCTTGTCAATGGGTTTGACCTTTTGCGAGTTTCACGAATATTTATTCGAATTTAGCACGAATGTAAGAGTCTGCCCATCACATAATTGCCCTGAATCGGACTTTCTCGCTTATAAAGTGACATTTTCATAAAATAAAACAAAAAAGAACAACAACAAAACATTGTCTTGGACGACTTCACTCGGCAGTAACCAAGTGTTACGCAACGTATGGTCATACGCATTTTCTAAACCCCGCCTCACGATAGTGGCGGGGTATTATGGTATCACGTTGGACGTCCATGTGGCTGACCGTCAGACGCCCGTCCGTCCGTATTTCTTTTCCAGGTGGTAACTTGAGTAAACATCAATGGAATTTCACAAAACTTCATATGTGCATTGATATTTTGGAGATCTGGTTCGGGATTGCTAATGGGCAAATTTCGTCAAATTTTGACGGAGTTATCTGCCCGAGACACGCCCATATTTTTGTTTCCAGACGATAACCTATGTAAATGTCATGGGATTTTAAGCAAACTTTGTACATGCATTGATATATTAAGTAGATCTGGTTTGGGATTGCTAATGGGCTAATTTCGTCCCTGTTTGACAAGAGTCATCTACCCGCGACACGATAATGGCATTATATAGTTTAACGTTTTTATTTTCATCTTATGGCATTAGCCACTGAATATCGTAGGATAAATGTAGTGTTTATTGATAGAAAGCTAATACTAGTTTTATGTTTAACGGTACGTAGTCGTGTATTTCTTTTGTCTTTACAATTGATTGATTGATTGTGTTGGGGTTTAACGACACGTCAACCCTTGTGGGTCATTTTGTGTCATCTCCCAGAGAAAGGGAGAAAAGAGACAGAAGAGATAGCAGAAGAGAGGGACAGGGAAGAAAGAGAAACAGGAATGAAAGTGAAGAAACAGAAGAAATAAAAACATCACCTCCCTACCCTTACCTGCTACAAGGATAGCAGGCCTTGCCCAACTGTAAGCCAATAACAGCTGGACGTCTTTACAAGCTATGTAGTTGCTTCCATTAGACATTCGTTTAGTTGGTTCACTTTATTTGTGTATATGGAGCAGATTGGTTTTGTTTCTGTTAAATCAGGTGTATCCAATTCTTAAATGCGGGGATCTGTAAACGAACTGTACATTTTGGCGACAAGTTAAATTCCATTTACAAGAAGGATGGCTCAGGCAAGGTCGAAAATAACTGATTTACCTAAAATTCCCAGCTTTGATGCGATAGGGATATCAGCATTTTAGGACTTCGTTGGATAAGATGGGTGAAATCTGTCAAATTATTTGCACCTGCTCAAGCTGTTAACAACCCTGACCAGAAGAAATTTTTATAACTACTGCGCATGTGCAGGACTTCAGGTGCAGGATATATTTTATACACTGAACTTAGGACATAGACTCTGTATGATGTGGCCTTCCAACACATATTTTGCCCCACAAGTTAACACCACATATGAACGTGCAGTGTTTAGGTTCTATGACATAATTACCAACTGAAATAGTAGAAAGTTCATTACCAGATTAAGACAAAGAGCAGTGTATTGCTATTTTGATAATACAGATAAAACGATAAGGGAGCAGATAATTGAAAGATGTTGTTTGCATAGACTAAGGCGAAAATTACTTGAACGGCGAGATGGGGCTTTACAGCAGTTACGTGAAATTTCTCAGGCCTTAGAATCTTACGAACGACAGGCGAAAGCCATGGAAAAAATGAAAATCGAGTTCTGAAAATGTTAGTTATGTCAAATTTAAAAAGGTGAATAAGTGTTTCACAACATCCTATAAAAAGCCTGTTATGCCAGTGGAAATAAAAACACTTAAAAAGACCCAAACTGTCCAGCACCAGGTAAAAAGTGTCACAGGTGATTGAACATAGGACATTTCGAACGCTGTTATATGACACAGCTAGGAAAAAGGAATAAAAAAAAACTCTGTCGAAAGATAAAAAGAAAAGTGAACATTATGTTAAGATAGTAGAGGACAATGATTCTTCAAGTAGTGAAGCTGAAGATGACAATGAATATGTATTCAGTACTAATCAAACGTTTCTGGAAGGGCAGATTTTGATAAACATTGGAGGCGTTGACGTTAATATGATTATCGATTCTGGAGTGAGTGTAAATGTAATTGAAAGTTTAAAAGTTTTGAATATTAAATGTACTTCGTCCCTTAAAAAGAGGGAGTTATATGCATATGGAAGTACCAAACCACTTAGAGTCACAGGAACTTTACCACTGACATAGTATTTGAAAGTCAGAATGTAAAAAGAGAATTATTTGTCATAGAAAAAAGGGGCAGCCATTGTTACGAAAACAAACTGCAATGGACCTAGGTGTGTTGAACATTGGTGTCAGCGAAACAGTAAATAGTGTGGGAAGGAAAGACTTGAAAACACCACTAAATGAGAATTGGTTACAGATACTGGAAAATTGAAGAACTATCAGTTACAGCTTCCAATAGATAAAAGTGTAAAACTCTTGGTGCAGCCAATTAGAAGGGTACCATATCTGTTAAAGAAACAACTTGAGAAAAAAACTTGAATTGGAAGCATGCAACATAACCGAAAAGGTAAAGGACCATCGAATTGGGTCTTCCCTATTGGTGTTGTACCCAAGGGACATAACTCTAATCAGATAAGACAGTGTATTTATATGCGCCGAATGAATACTGCTGTTATCAGGGAGAGATACCCAATACCTATAGTTGAGGAAATACTACAAGACTTAAATAATAGTAAGATATTCAGCAAGTTAGAAAGAAAGTGGGCTTATCACCAGATTGAATTTACACTTGAATCAAGGGAGATAACTTGCTTCATGGCGCATGAAGGATTATATAGGTAAAAAAGATTAAATTTTGCGGTTAGCTGTGCGCCTGAGGTGTATAAAAAGGTCATTCAACAGGTATTAGACGGCGTGCATAGTATTTATAGCTCACCTCAGCAATGCTCAGGATGAGCTATTGTGATCACTTTTCGTCCGTCCGTGCGTCCGTCCGTCCGTAAACATTTTCAAACGACTTCTCCTCTGAAGCCCCTGAGCCAATTTTGCTCAAATTTTATATAGAGCCTCCTTAGGTTGGGGGAACGAAAAATAGCTAAAATGGTCGCGGTTCTTTGACCAAGATGGCCGCCATGCCCATATATGGTAAACACCTTTAAAAATCTTCTTCTCCAGAACCGAGGATGCCTTGGGGCTGAATCTTTGCATAAGTCATTGGGGACGGGAGATCTACCAAAATTGCTAAAATAAATGTTGTATATTGACATTTGACCTTTTTACGGCAAGGTCAAGTTTGCTTCCGTATGCATTTGCTTGGGTAAAACCTTTAAAGTCTTGTTTTCCAAAACCGAGGATGCCTTGTGGCTGAATCTTTACATATATCATCGGAAACTGGAGGTCTCCCAAAGTTGCTTAAATAATGGTCGTACATTGACATTTGACCTTTTACCGTGAGGTCAATTTTGCTTCCTTATGCATTTGTATGGGAAAAATATTCAGAATTTCAAACGACTTCTTCTCTGGAGCCTCTGGACCAATTTTGCACAAATTTCATATGGAGCCTCCTTAGGTTGGAGGAATGAAATATTGCTAAAATGGTCGCGGTTCATTGACCAAGATGGCCGCCATGCCCATATATGGGAAAAAACTTTAAAAATCTTCTCCTCCAGAACCGAGGACGCCTTGGGGCTGAATCTTTGCCTTAATCATCGGGGACAGGGGGTCTACCAAATTTGCTAAAGCCGGCCTCGGTGGCGCAGTTGGATGCGCCGTCCGACTGGAGACCAGAAGGTCGTGGGTTCAACCCCCGCCGAGGTCGGCAATATTCTTTCGTGGAGATTGATCATGAAATATTTTCTACAGTTGTCAGTTTCTGGCGAACGAATGTGCACAATACTGGTTAACTGCTTAGAGGACTAAGCCTGCCCAGTAAACGTGTGGTTAGGTAAACTGACCGCGCTCGACATGACCCCATTGGGTTGACTGGGCCGTAAAACCTCAACACAAATTTGCTAAAATAATGGTCGTACAAGTTTGCTTCCCTATGCATTTGTATGGGAAAAAACATTTAAAAATCTTATTCTCCAAAACCGAGGATGCCTTATGGCTGTATCTTTGCATATATTATTGGGAACATCTGCATGTCTGCAGTGGCTTTGTCACTCAGGTGAGCGAACCGTGGCCCGTGGGCCTCTTGTCTATCACATTATTGTATTTGGGTTAAGTGTCAAGTGAGGAAGAACTTTGTAGCAGAATTGAGAAAGTATTAGAGAAAAAAGTAAGAGAAAAGTCCAGGGAGAGCCACAATCACAAACCGCAGCCCTTCCCAGACCCCAGGAGGAAGAGGAAACCGACAAATCTAAACAAGCACAAACCGAACAAACGTACGAAAAGCACTAAGATTAGCTCTCTCTTACCAAGCCAAGTACTCGCAATACTAAAAGGACTGAAAAACACAAGAACAAAATGATACACGGAAAGACATACAACAAATCGCCTCGTAGAATAAACCACAAAGCAACAAAGAGTAAGACTAACTAACACCGGGAAAGATTAGAACAAAGAGGACTAACTTTGAATATGGGAAAGTCTGAATTTGGTATGCCAAGTATTGTATTTAATGGACATTATCTGTCAGAACGTGGAATTGGAATCTGAAGTACGACATGTAATGAATGCTAGATGGCCAAAATCAGCCGTTGAAGTAAGAAGTTTCTTAGGACTAATAAATTTCAGTTCGAGGTATATACCTGATATGGCAGCTGTATCAGAACCTCTTCGTAGACTAACCAGGCAAGGATTTAGATGCCTCTGGGGAATAAAGAGCAAACGGCATTTGATGAACTGAAAAAGGGACTAGCAAATGCAGTTACACAAGGCTATTATGATAAAAATGCGAAATCACAGGTGATAATTGATGCGAGTCCTGTGGGTGTAGGTGCAGTTCTTATCGTGTATATTACGTCTCCGGGGCGTCCAACTGATATTGCCTTACAGTTTGGCAAGGCCTGCTATCATTGTAGCAGGTAAGGGTAAAGGGGGATGTTTTTATTTGTTTCTTCACTTTCATTCCTGTTGCTCTCTCTTCCCTGTTCCTCTCTACTATCTCTTCTATCTCTTTCCACCTTTCTCTGGGAGACAGGCCGGCCTCGGTGACTTAGCTGGATGCGCCGTTCGACTGGAGACCAGGAGGTCGTGGGTTCAACCCCCGCCGAGGTCGGCAACATTCTTTCGTGGAGATTGATCATGAAATATTTTCTACGGTCATTCTCTCCCTTCCGCTGATTCAAGAAGGGCAGTTGTCAGTTTCTGGCGAAAGAATGTGCACAGTACTGGTTAACCGCTTAGAGGACTAAGCTTGCCCAGTACACGTGTGGTTAGGTAAACTGACCGCGTTCGATATGACCCCATTGGGTTGACTGGGCCGTAAAACCTCAACACAAATTCTCTGGGAGACGACACAAAATGAGCCACAAGGGTTGAAGTGTCGTTAAACCCCAACACAATCAATAATGCAAGAAGAGGAAACGAAGTGCGTATCATCAGAGCGCTGAAAGATATAGATAGGAAATATTCGCAGACAGAGAATGGTAAGGGTAGAGGGGAATATTTTTATTACTTCTGTTTCTTCATTTTCATTCCTGTTGCTCTCCCTTCCCTGTTCCTCTCTACTTTCTCTTCTATTCCCCCCCCCCCCCCTTTCTCTGGGGGACGACACAAAATGACCCACAAGGGTTGAAGTGTCGTTAAACCCCAACACAATCCATTATGCAAGAACAGGGAAACGAAGTACGTATCATCAGAACGCTGAGAGATATAGAAAGGAAATATTCGCAGACAGAAAAGAAAGCTTAATCGCTGATCTGGGCGTGTGAGCGCTTTCACAAGTACTTATATGGAAAAGGTTTGAACTTCTCACAGACCACAAAGCGCTTGAATTCATATTTTCACCAGAGTCTAAGCCTTGCGCAAGGCGGGTGGGGGACGTTGGGTGTTGAGAATGCAGTCCTATACATATACAGTGCGACATAAGGTGATCGTGGCACTCCCTGGACTTTTCTCTTACCTTTTTTCTAACAAGAGCATCGGTGAAACCGAAGAATGCACCCCGAAGATGCGCAGTAGTGGAAGGTTACAGACAAGCTTATTATTGCAATCAAAGCGCTGTAGGCGCTGGTGGCCTGGGAATCAGAAGGCCCAATGACAAATTACTAGAGATCCATTTGAAAGCCTGTAAAATGTATATATAAAAAAAAACTAGAAATGTGTCTACAATACACGGATGCCCCCGCTTTGGGTAACTCTATAAAACTGTGCAAACCTTGCCAAATGACACAAAATGACCTACAAGGGTTGAAGTGTCGTTAAACCCCAACACAATCCATTATGCAAGAACAGGGAAACGAAATACGTATCATCAGAACGCTGAGAGATATAGAAAGGAAATATTCGCAGACAGTGACAATGGCCTTGAATGCGAAGACATAGGAAATTTGACATACAGTTTTGAGCCATGTATTCATGGCTTGCTGGAGAACTGTGGCTGACAGAAGGGACGGAGAAAGTCTACCTTCAACCGTCATAAACTCCCGAAACCAGTTCATTAAGGATTGTTTCTAGTTTGTTTGATTCTTTGATTTGTTTTATGACCAGACCATTCATGGAAATTATGGATTGCTCTATTGTTTGAAATGAGCTTGTAGTGCGTATGGATATGAGCGATGGCCATGTAGTTTTGTTCGATTCCCTTTCTTAAATTTGCCATTCGCTCATTGGAAGTTTTCATGTAGGATGACAAGTCCTGCTCATGTTGCTGGACAGCCTGGACAACTTTAACTTAAGTGCATTTATGTGGCATGCAAATATATTGATGTCATCTTCCATGGCGGTGCCAAAAATTGTCTTTGACAATTTTTCGATTGCACCGAACCGGCTACGTTTGCCCCAGCTTTTAGGGATGGAATCTCGTTCCTACACCAATCGATACACAGTTTCGAGTGTGTAATTCAATCGTTTCTTTGTTTGCATTTGAACCTCATTGACTTGGGCCAAGATCTGATTAATGATTATATATCTGTCCTTATCATGGCTACAGCCAGATATTTGAATAATTTAATAATCTGTTGGCAGCGAGATCTCAAACGTGTGAAGCCATGACTCTTGGCCAAGGAACAACTGGTTCTCTGGCTGAAAGACAATTCCGTAGTTGAGATCTTTAGAAATAGTCTAGTTTAGCTGTCACAGACGATACCAATAAGATATACAGAAAGGTCCATATCATGAGTTTGGGTCCCCTCATCAGAAGATCTAAAAATGAAAAATGAAGCTTTTAAAAGTAAAACATATTCTAACAAGCAATACTTAACCTATAGATAATACGCTGTATTCTATTCTGCCCATTCCTTCCACAGAAAAAAAAAACGGACAGGAACGTCGTCCCATACAGTCTTTCTCCAAAAGTCCCTTAGGCAGTCATCTGTGTGACGTATTCCCGCTCTTTTGATCACGCGTCAGTTTCTTTGATGTAAAGCCCTGAAGGATAGAGCTAAGCGGGGACAGGGAGGGGAGATTATATAGGTTAAGTATTGCTTGTTAAAATATGTTTTACTTTCAAAAACTTCATTTGATCTGCACAATGCTTTTAACCTATAGATAATGTCCTAGAATTCGCTAATAAGGTGGGAAGGAGCTCCCAATTCTAACACAAAAATAAATAAATCCTTCCACTTCTGGATCGAGGCTTAGGAAACTCTTACAATAAGCTCATTCTTGATATAAAACCAAGAGAAAACTCATTCCAACATATATATACGATATTAATTACCTTAATGTATGTATCTTCAGGTTTGGAGGCTGTTAGTCTTCTTAGGCATCTAAGGCACTGTTAACTTGGCCCCCACCAATTTTTGGGCCACAACAATTGGGCCCAAATGATGTAAATTTTGTAATTGCTAAGAAATATCCCTTAGATAGAACTTAGCAAAAGTAGAGGATTGATTCCATACTGCTGCTTTAAGAATCTCATTGAGTGGAACTTTATCGAAAAAGGCCCAAGAGGAAGATAGAGCCCTAACTTCATGGGCTTTAATCTTTAAGAAGGGAAAGTCTATTGGCGAGTTCCCTGTAGGCAATCCCTGGGTATTAAACTTTCCGCGTTGTCGAGGCCCTGGGGGCTCAATTCCCACTGGGAACGTTGCTAGCTTGGTGAGCAGTAATTGTCCCCTTTGGGAAGAGCGAAGAGGAAATACCACCGTTTGCCGTGGGTGGCAACCCGTAAGCCGGAAGAAGGAAACCTGGAGGTTGAGAGTTATTGGGAGTTTGGTCTCTCCTGATGGCTCAACACGCCTCTTTGGCCTAGATTTCGGTGTAGAAGGGTGTCAGTGAGACACGGCACGGTCAATCGGCTGGTCGCGCCAAGCCCTAGGAAAAATCTTTTCTTTCTCTTCCTTGTCTTTTGTATCATACTGTTACTCACCGTTTGCCCATAATTCTTATTTCTCAATCTTTCCAATCCTAAGAAGGCGGCGGCTTAACGGGTCAATCGTGCAGCATTTTGCTCGTGCGAGTAAATCTTCTGTGTATCTCGAGCACAAGTGAGTAGGAAAGCCACTCCATTTATGTGTTCCCTTGTTGGGCTCCGTGTTGGCCGGAGAGCACGGAGGACGAATTTTAATACAACTTCATCATGGGTAATGATAAAAGAAAAAGAACTAAACAAGCCCCAGACACTGATAATTCAGATTTTGTCGAAAATTCTCAACCTCCAACTACCTCAACAAATGATACGTCTCCTAAACACTTTCCACACTTCATTTCAGTTGAAAGCAAAGAAGAGAACAGGCACATAACATCTCTGTCACCGTTTCTAATACAAAAAATCATACAGAGTATAGCTGGTGAACCTGAAAACATAAAAAAAACTACACACATCGAATCAGCTACTCATTGAGGTATCCAAGAAAGCCCATGCCGAGAATCTTTTTCGTGCACAGACTTTTCACGACTTGAAAGTCCGATTGTACCCTCATACCTCGCTAAATTCCTCAAAAGGGGTAATTCGTTGTCCCGAATTGAGGAGTTGCGGCGAGGAGATTCTCGAGGGCACAAGATCTCAAGAAGTAAAAGATTCAAAATAAAACGAAACGGAGAGTTAAAAGACACAAACACCTTTGTTTTTACTTTCAATACGCCAGTTTTACCCAAAACGGTCAAAAGGCATACTTTAGAGTCAACGTAGAAGTCTACTTACCAAATCCCTTGCGTTGTCATAATTGCCAAAAATATGGACACCATGAGGAAAGGTGTTTTAAAGACCCTATCTGTTCGAAATGCGGTCAAACAGGAGAAAACCTCGAAAATAGATGTAGCAACGAATTACACTGTGTCAGTTGTGGTGAAAAACAAAACACAGTGCTGACTCTAAAGAATGCCGAATTTAGCACAAAGAAAAGGAAATCTTACGTATTAAGTTCACCAGAAATATTTCTTCCGTTGAAGCGCGGAAACTTGTTGAGGCCCCAACACCAATACCTGGAATCAGTTATGCCAACATCACCCAGTCTTCTATGAAAAAGGTTATGTGGTTGATACTGCCACTCAAACCGATCCGATCGCTATTCTCGACTCTGCAGTACAATCAAATACAACAAACAGCAAAACAGAAGATCTGCAGAAACAAAAAGGTCAAACAAACACCACAAACAAAAATCAAACAAAGACACCTACTGAAGAGAAAAAAGGAGAGGCTGGCCTGAAAAAAGCCACCATGGAGCTGATAAGAAAAGATTGGAAGAAACAACAACAGAAAGAAAGACAAGCAAGAAGTCAAGCATCTCCACCTACGAAAGAACAAACAAAATCAAAATCTAGTCAAGGAACACAAAGACCAAGCACATCAAACAGAGAACGAAAAGGTTCAAATAATATACTTCAACAACATAATAGGTTCGGATCATTGAGTGACAGTAGCGATGATATGGAGTTAGAAGAAGCTCCAGATCGCCCACGAACTGACAGAAATAGATCGAGATCATCAGAACATTCACACGTCAACAATAGTAATAATAGATTAAAATCACCAATAACATATCCTTAGTTTCTAGTCTAACTAAAATCTAACAACTCAAAAATGAATTCAAATCACAGAATAATACAATGGAGCTGTCGAGGTCTAAGGTCAGACTATAATGAGATCTTATTACTTTTATCTTTATTGAGTCCATCAGTTGTTTGCTTGCAAGAAACTTTTTTGAAAACTGATGATCAATTAAGTATCAGAGATTTCAATACATACAATTATATATATTCAGAAGGCCAGAGGCCGTCTGGTGGAAGCTCAATCTTAGTTCACTCTTCATGTCCGCAGCGAGAAATTAACTTATTACCAATCTTCAAGCCGTTGCGGTTTCTGTCACTTTAGATAAAAAAATTACTATTCTGTGTATATACCTCCGAATTTACATTTAGAGACCGAACATTCAGACACTTTACTGAAACAACTCCCTTCACCCTATATACTAGTTGGTGACTTCAATGGTCACAACATCCTTTGGGGATGTAAAGATAACAACCCTAAAGGTAATATTATTGAAGACTTTATATCCAAAAACGATCTTTGTCTTATGAATGACAAATCTCACACCTATCTCCATCCTGCAACTGGAAAATTCTCCTCTTTAGATCTTTCCATGTGTCATCCATCTCTACTGCTAGATTTCGACTGGACGGTCAGTGAAGATCAACATGGAAGTGACCACATCCCTGTTATTATTGAAAGCGTAAATAATTCCACGAACGATCACAACGCAAAGTGGAAACTAAATAAAGCAAATTGGGAATTGTATCACTCATTATGTGAAGAGATAAGTTTAACAATTCCACTGATCCTCTAGATGATTTTACTTCTTCTCTTCTCGATATCTCTAACAAAAGTATACCAAAAACCTCGACAAATCCAAAGAAAAGCAAGCCATGGTACAATGATGAATGCAAAGATGCCATAAAACAGCGCAAGCAAGCATTATCAAAGTTCTGCAGATATCCAACAAAGGAGAACCTGAATAAAGTAAAGAATTTCAGAGCAAAGGCTCGTCGAACAATAAAGGCCTCCAAACGCAAGTCATGGAAATCTTACGTTTCGAATTTAAATTATAAAACTCCAATTAAAAAGGTTTGGGACATGATACGAAAAATATCTGGTAAATCAAAATCACCCAGTTTCACCCACTTAAATACAAAACGTGGAACAAAGGCCACATCAAAGGAAGAGATAGCAAACACACTTGGTGAAACTTTTTTGGATAATTCTTCATCCCGGAATTATTCAGAGAAGTTTCAAAACATCAAAAAACAAGAAGAAAAAATCAAACTTAATTTCACCTCTTCAAATACTGAAGAATATAACAGCCTGTTTAACATTACAGAACTTAAAGATGCTATCGCAGTATCAAAAGATACAGCTACAGGCCCTGATGACATCCATTACCAGATGCTTAAACACCTTCCCGAAACCGCCCTTGACACACTTTTACATATTTTCAACGGTATATGGACAACAGGAGTTTTTCCAGAAAGCTGGCGTTTGGCCACAATTATACCTATTCCCAAACCAGGGAAAGATCATGCAGAACCAACAAACTACAGACCAATAGCGCTAACAAGTTGCCTTTGCAAAACACTAGAGAGAATGATAAACAAACGACTTGTTTGGTACTTAGAATCTAACAATCTTATAACAAAACTTCAGTCGGGATTCCGAGCTGAACGTAGTACCAATGATAATTTAGTTAGACTAGAAACTTTTATCCGTGATGCTTTTATCAAACGAGAACATGTAGTCGCTGTATTTTTCGATTTGGAAAAAGCCTATGATACCACTTGGCGATATGGAATTTTAAAAGACCTACATAACTTTGGTATGAAAGGAAGACTACCAAACTTTATTAAAAGTTTTCTCGAAGATCGTCCCCTGGGTATTAAACTTTCCGCCTTGCCGAGGCCCTGGGGGCTCAATTCCCACTGGGAACGTTGCTAGCGTGGTGAGCAGTAATTGTCCCCTTTGGGAAGAGCGAAGAGAAAATACCACCCGTTTGCCGTGGGTGGCAGCCCGTAAGCCGGAAGAAGGGATCCTGGAGGTTGAGAGTTATTGGGAGTTTGGTCTCTCCTGATGGCTCAACACGCCTCTTTGGCCTGGATTTCGGTGTAGAAGGGTGTCCGTGAGACCCGGCACGGTCAATCGGCTGGTCGCGCCAAGCCCTAGGAAATATCTTTTCTTTCTCTTCCTTGTCTTTTGTATCATACTGATACTCACCGTTTGCCCATAATTCTTTTTTCTTAACCTTTCCAATCCTAAGAAGGCGGCGGCTTAACGGGTCAATCGTGCAGCATTTTGCTCGTGCGAGTATATCTTCTGTGTATCTCTAGCACAAGTGAGTAGGAAAACCACTCCATTGATGTGTTCCCTTGTTGGGCTCCGTGGTGGGCGGAGAGCATGGAGGACGAATGTTAATACATCTTTATCATGGGTTCTAATCGAAGAAAAAGAACTAAACAATGTTCAGAATCTGATATTTCAGATGTTAACGAAAGCACTCAACCTCCAACAACCTCTACCAAAGATGCATCATCTCAACATTTTCCGCGTTTCATTTTAGTTGAAAGCAAGGAAGAAAACAAACCAGTAACATCTTTATCTCCGTTTGTAATACAAAAAGTCATTCAAAGTATAGCTGGTGAGCCGGAAAACATAAAGAAACTACACAGGTCGAATCAGCTACTCATTGAGGTATCCAAGAAAGCCCATGCCGAGAATCTTCTACGTGCACAGACTTTTCACGACTTGAAAGTCCGGGTGTACCCTCATACTTCGCTGAACTCCTCAAAGGAGGTAATTCGTTGCCCCGAATTGGGGAATTGCAGCGAGGAGGAGATTCTCGAAGGCACAAGATCTCAAGGAGTAACTGCAATAAAACGATTCAAAGTTAAACGAAACGGAGAGTTAAAAAACACAAACACCTTTGTCTTTACATTCAATACATCAGTTCTACCAAAAACAATAAAAGTAGCATACTTTAGAGTCAACGTAGAAGTCTACATACCAAATCCTTTGCGTTGTCATCATTGCCAGAAATATGGACACCATGAGGATAGGTGTTCTAAGGACCCTATCTGTTCGAAATGCGGTCAGGTAGCAGAACACCCAGAAAGTCAATGTAGAAACGAACTGCACTGTGTCAATTGTGGTGAAAAACACAGTGCTGACTCTAAAGAATGCCAAGTTTGGCACAAAGAAAAAGAAATCTTACGTCTTAAGTTTACCAGAAATATTTCTTTCATTGAAGCGCGGAAACTTGTTGAGGCCCCAACTCCAATTCCTGGAATCAGTTATGCCAACATCACCCAGTCTTCTATGAAAAAGGTTTCTGTGGTTGATACTGCCACTCAAACCGATCCGATCAATATTCTCGACTCTGCAGTTCAATCAAGTTCAACAAACACAAACAGCCAAACAGAAGATCTGCAGAAACAAAAAGGTCAAACAAACACTACAAACAAAAATCAAACAAAGACACCTTCTGAAGAGAAAAAAGGAGATGGTGGCCTGAAAAAAAGCCACCATTGAGATGATAAGAAAAGATTGGAAGAAACAACAACAGAAAGAAAGACAAGCAAGAAGTCAATCATCTCCACCTACGAAAGAAACAAAATCAAAATCTAGTCAAGGAACACAAAGACCAAGCACATCAAACAGAGAACGAAAAGGTTCAAATAATGTTATTCAACAACATAACAGGTTCGGATCTTTGAGTGACAGTAGCGATGATATGGAGTTAGGAGAAGCTCCAGATCGCCCACGAACTAACAGAAATAGATCGAGATCATCAGAACATTCACACGTCAACAATAATAGATCAAAATCACCAATAACATATCCTTAGTTGCTAGTCTAACTAAAATTTAACAACTCTAAAATGAATTCAAATCACAAAATAATACAATGGAACTGTCGAGGTCTAAAGTCAAACTATAACGAGATCTTATTACTTTTATCTTTATTGAGTCCATCAGTTTTTTGCTTACAAGAAACTTTTTTAAAAAACTGATGATCAATTAAATATCAGAGATTTCATTACATACAATTATATATATTCCGAAGGCCAGAGGCCGTCTGGTGGAAGCTCAATTTTAGTTCACTCTTCATGTCCGCAGCGAGAAATTAAACTTGTAACCAATCTTCAAGCCGTTGCGGTTTCTGTTACTTTAGATAAAGAAATTACTATTTGTTCTGTGTATATACCTCCGAATTTTCATTTAGAGACCGAAGATTTAGACATTTTACTGAAACAACTCCCTTCACCCTGTATACTAGTTGGTGACTTCAATGGTCACAATATCCTTTGGGGATGTAAAGATAACAACCCTAAAGTTAATATTATTGAAGACTTTATAACCAAAAACGATCTTTGTCTTATGAATGACAAATCTCACACTTATCTCCATCCTGCAACAGGAAAATTTTCTTCTTTAGATCTTTCCATATGTCACCCATCTCTCCTGCTGGACTTCGACTGGACGGTCAGTGAAGACCAACATGGAAGTGATCACTTCCCTGTTATTATTGAAAGCGTAAATAATTCCACGAATGATCACAACGCAAAGTGGAAACTAAATAAAGCAAATTGGGAATTATACCACTTATTATGCGAAGAAAGTCTCAAAATAGATCAGTTTGACAATTCCTTGGACCCTCTAGATGATTTTACTTCTTCTCTTCTTGACATAGCTAATAAAAGTATACCGAAAACCTCGACAAATCCAAAGAAAAGCAAGCCATGGTACAATGATGAATGCAAAGATGCCATAAAACAGCGCAAGCAAGCATTATCAAAGTTCTGCAGATATCCAACAAAGGAGAACCTGAATAAAGTAAAGAATTTCAGAGCAAATGCTCGTCGAACAATAAAGGCCTCCAAACGCAAATCATGGAAATCTTACGTTTCGAATTTAAATTATAAAACTCCAATTAAAAAGGTTTGGGACATGATACGAAAAATATCTGGTAAATCAAAATCACCCAGTTTCACCCACTTAAATACAAAACGTGGAACAAAGGCCACATCAAAGGAAGAGATAGCAAACACACTTGGCGAAACTTTTTTGGATAATTCTTCATCTCGGAATTATTCAGAGAAGTTTCAAAACATCAAAAAACAAGAAGAAAAAATCAAACTTAATTTCACCTCTTCAAATACTGAAGAATATAACAGCCTGTTTAACATTACAGAACTTAAAGATGCTATCGCAGTATCAAAAGATACAGCTACAGGCCCTGATGACATCCATTACCAGATGCTTAAACACCTTCCCGAAACCGCCCTTGACACACTTTTACATATTTTCAACGGTATATGGACAACAGTTTTTCCAGAAAGCTGGCGTTTGGCCACAATTATACCTATTCCCAAACCAGGGAAAGATCATGCAGAACCAACAAACTACAGACCAATAGCGCTAACAAGTTGCCTTTGCAAAAAACTAGAGAGAATGATAAACAAACGACTTGTTTGGTACTTAGAATCTAACAATCTTATAACAAAACTTCAATCGGGATTCCGAGCTGAACGTAGTACCAATGATAATTTAGTTAGACTAGAAACTTTTATCCGCGATGCTTTTATCAAACGAGAACATGTAGTCGCTGTATTTTTCGATTTGGAAAAAGCCTATGATACCACTTGGCGATATGGAATTTTAAAAGACCTACATAACTTTGGTATGAAAGGAAGACTACCAAACTTTATTAAAAGTTTTCTTGAAGATCGTACAATACAAGTGCGTGTAGGATCGACCCTGTCTGATCTCTATGATCAAGAACAGGGCGTTCCTCAAGGAGCAATACCTTCAACCACGTTATTCAACGTGAAATTAAACGATATTATAAACTGTCTGGATTACAAAACAGATGGTTCTTTGTACGTTGATGATTTTTGTATTTGTTTTCGCTCGAAAAATATGCGCACAATAGAAAGACATCTACAGCAATGTCTAAATAGAATTGAAGACTGGGCAACAAGAAATGGCTTCAAATTTTCCAAATCGAAAACGCAGTGCGTTCATTTCTGTCAACAACGGAAAATACACAATGATCCAGCACTCTACATATATGGATCTCAAATACCAGTTGTTGCCGAATCAAAATTTCTTGGGGTTATATTTGATAGAAAACTCTCCTTCATACCCCATATAAAATACGTGAAAGCGAAATGTTTAAAAGCATTAAACCTTTTAAAAGTGTTATCTCACACAAGTTGGGGTGCGGACAGAACAACTCTTCTTCATCTATATCGTTCTTTAATTCGATCAAAACTTGATTATGGGTCCCTCGTATATGGATCTGCTAGAAAATCTTATCTACAGATGTTAGACACTGTACATAATCAAGGACTTCGTTTGGCATTGGGAGCTTTTCGTACGTCTCCAATATCGAGTCTTAACGTGGAAGCAGATGAGCCATCGTTATGGCTACGCAGAGAAAAATTGTCCCTTCAGTACGCCATCAGACTTGCTGCTAACCCTTCTAACCCTGCTTTTGAAGTCACATTTCCACCACAATTTCAGGAATATTATGAAAGAAAACCTAACGCAATTAAATCCTTCGGCCTTCGTATAGCACCACTTTTAGAATCCTCTAATATTAACACTAAAAACATCCAAAAACACTCTTTTTCTGATCCCCTAGGTATTAAACTTTCCGCCTTGTCGAGGCCCTGGGGGCTCAATTCCCACTGGGAACGTTGCTAGCTTGGTGAGCAGTAATTGTCCCCTTTGGGAAGAGCGAAGAGGAAATACCACCCGTTTGCCGTGGGTGGCGTCCCGTAAGCCGGATGAAGGGGTCCTGGAGGTTGAGGATTATCTGAGGTTCAGTGCTTCAGGTATCCAACACACCTCTTTGGCCTGGATTTCGGTTAGACGGGTGGCCGTGCGGTCCGGCACGGTCAATCGGCTGGTCGTGCCAAGCCCTAGGAATAATCTTTCACTTTCTCTTCCTTGCCTTTTGTATTAATCTGAATACACACCGTTTGCTCATAAAGTCTTTTTCACAACCTTTCCATTTCTAGAAGGCGGCGGCTTAACGGACCAATCGTGCAGCTTCTTGCTTGTACGAGTATATCTTCTGTGTAGCTCTAACACTTGAGGTAGGAAATCCACTCACTAAAGTGTTCCCTTGTTGGGCTCCACGGTGGGCGGAGAGCACGGAGGATGAATCATACAATCTTTTCATCATGGGGAAAGATAAAAAAAGAAAAAAACCTACCCAAGACGACACATCAGATGCTGAGATATCGGACAACGGCGACAACATAACAAATGACACTACGACTCAACATTTTCCGCGCTTTTTGCTGATTGAAAGTATAGAAGAAAATCAGAACATCACTTCTTTATCACCTTTCGTTATTCAAAAAGTTATATTAGGAATTGCTGGTGAACCAGAAAACATTAAAAAATTGTACAGATCTAATCAGCTGCTCGTTGAGATCAGTAAAAAATCTCATGCTGAGAATCTCCTGAGGACAACATTATTTCATAGTTTGAAAGTGAGAGTATTTCCTCATACTTCGCTGAATTCCTCAAGAGGGGTAATTCGTTGCCCTGATTTGAGGAACTCGAGCGAGGAGGAGATTCTCGAAGGCACTCGATCTCAAGGAGTAACTGCTGTAAAACGATTCAAGATAAAAAGGAACGGCCAATTAAAAGACACGAACACCTTTGTTTTTACTTTTAATACCCCAACACTACCAAAAACAGTCAAAGTGGCATACTTTAGAGTTAGTGTCGAGATCTACATTCCAAATCCGTTACGCTGCCACAGTTGCCAGAAATATGGACACCATGAAAACAGGTGTACGAAAGACCCTATCTGTGCAAATTGTGGCGAGCCGGCAAATCACACGGAACAAAATTGTGGAAATGCTCCTAGTTGTGTTAACTGTGGTGAAAAACACAGTGCTAACTCTAAAGAATGCCAGGTTTGGCACAGAGAAAAAGAAATTTTGACTGTAAAATTCACAAGAAATATCTCGTTTCCAGAAGCGCGAAAAATCGTTGAGTCCCCTACACCTATTCCTGGAGTCAGCTATGCCAGCATTGCACAGTCACCTGTAAAAAAGGTAACTGTTGAAGATGCTGTCACTCAAACTGATCCGATTCCTGGTCTCAAACCTCTAGAAAAATTAAAACCTAAAAATACATCTGAAGACCAAAAGAACAATAGTACAAGTCAAACATCACCACAACCAACTGAAACAAATAAAACTGAAAAAGTGCTGAAAAACGCTACTTTAGAAATGATCAAAAAAGATTTGAAAAAACAACAACAAAAACAACAACTATCTCAAAAACAAATTATATCAGACAGACAACGCAAAGGTTCAAGAGACAATATTAAGAATCGCAATCGTTTCGAATGTTTGAGTGACAGCAGCGATATGGAGTTCGAAAACCCAACACCACGAAGTGGTAATAATAGATCGAGGTCACCGATTGTACCTCCATAATTTCTAGTCTTATCAAATTCTCTCCACACAATGGATTTAAAACATAAAATAATACAATGGAATTGTCGAGGTCTTAAGTCAAACTATAATGAAATCCTATTACTTCTGTCCTTATTAAACCCATCGATTTTTTGTTTACAAGAAACCTTTTTAAAAACTAATGACAACATCGATATCAAAGGTTTCAAATCATATAACTATATCCATTCTGAAGGTCAAAGACCATCTGGTGGCAGTTCAATTTTTGTCAAATCTTGTTTGCCACAAAGAGAGATCAAAATTAAAACACAGCTACAAGCTGTTGCAGTCTCAGTCACGTTGGATAAAGAAACTACAATTTGTTCTGTATATATACCCCCTGCGTTTTCCTTAACAACTGAACATCTCCATTCATTACTTAGTCAACTTCCTGCACCTTATATTTTAGTAGGTGACTTTAATGGGCACAACACTTTTTGGGGATGTAAAGATAATAACAGTAGAGGAGACATTATTGAAAATTTTATTGCAAATAACAATCTTTGCTTGATGAATGATAAATCTTACACTTACCTCCATCCTGCAACAGGACATTTATCTTCTTTAGATCTCTCTTTGTGTCACCCATCTCTCCTTTTAGACTTTGACTGGTCCGTATATGCTGATCAGTGCGGAAGTGATCACTTCCCTGTTATTATTGAAAACGTAAATAATTCCACGAACGATCACAACACAAAGTGGAAACTAAATAAAGCAAATTGGGAATTATATTACTCGTTATGCGAAGGTCTCAAAACAGATAAGTTTGACAATTCCTTGGACCCTCTAGATGATTTTACTTCTTCTCTTCTTGACATCGCTAATAAAAGTATACCGAAAACCTCGACAAATCCAAAGAAAAGCAAGCCATGGTACAATGATGAATGCAAAGATGCCATAAAACAGCGCAAGCAAGCATTATCAAAGTTCTGCAGATATCCAACAAAGGAGAACTTGAATAACGTTAAAAACTTCAGAGCAAAGGCCCGTCGAACAATAAAGGCCTCCAAACGCAAATCATGGAAATCTTACGTTTCAAACTTAAATCATAAAACTCCAATTAAAAAGGTTTGGGATATGATACGAAAAATATCTGGTAAATCTAAATCACCCAGTTTCACCCACTTAAATACAAAACGTGGAACAAAGGCCACATCAAAGGAAAAGATAGCAAATACACTTGGCGAAACTTTTTTGGATAATCCCTCATCTCGGAATTATTCAGAGAAGTTTCAAAACATCAAAAAACAAGAAGAAAAGATCAAACTTAATTTCACCTCTTCAAATACTGAAGAATATAACAGTCTGTTTAACATAACAGAACTTAAAGATGCTATCGCAATATCAAAAGATACAGCTACAGGCCCTGATGACATCCATTACCAGATGCTTAAACACCTTCCCGAAACCGCCCTTGACACACTTTTACATATTTTGAACGATATATGGACAACAGGAGTTTTTCCAGAAAGCTGGCGTTTGGCCACAATTATACCTATTCCCAAACCAGGGAAAGATCATGCAGAACCAACAAAATACAGACCAATAGCGCTAACAAGTTGCCTTTGCAAAACACTAGAGAGAATGATAAACAAACGACTTGTTTGGTACTTAGAATCTAACAATCTTATAACAAAGTTTCAGTCGGGATTCCGAGCTGAACGTAGTACCAATGATAATTTAGTTAGACTAGAAACTTTTATCCGGGATGCTTTTATCAAAAGAGAACATGTAGTCGCTGTATTTTTCGATTTGGAAAAAGCCTATGATACTACTTGGCGATACGGAATTTTGAAAGACCTGCACAACTTTGGTCTAAAAGGAAGACTACCAAACTTTATTAAAAGTTTTCTTGAAGATCGTACTATACAAGTGCGTGTAGGATCGACCCTTTCTGACCTCTATGATCAAGAGCAGGGCGTTCCTCAAGGAGCCATACTTTCAACCACTTTATTCAACGTGAAATTAAACGATATTATAAACTGTCTGGATTACAAGACGGATGGTTCTTTGTACGTTGATGATTTCTGTATATGTTTTCGCTCGAAAAATATGCGCACAATAGAAAGACATCTACAGCAATGTCTAAACAAAATTGAAGACTGGGCAACAAGTAATGGCTTCAAATTTTCCAAATCGAAAACTCAGTGCGTTCATTTCTGTCAACAATGGAAAATACACAATGATCCAGCACTCTACATATATGGATCTCAAATACCAGTTGTTGCTGAATCAAAATTTCTTGGGGTTATATTTGATAGAAAACTCTCCTTCATACCCCATATAAAATACTTGAAAGCGAAATGTTTAAAAGCATTAAACCTTTTAAAAGTTTTATCTCACACAAGTTGGGGAGCGGACAGAACAACTCTTCTTCACCTGTATCGTTCTTTAATTCGATCAAAACTTGATTATGGGTCCATCGTATATGGATCTGCTAGAAAATCTTATCTACAGATGTTAGACACTGTACATAATCAAGGACTTCGTTTGGCATTGGGAGCTTTTCGTACATCTCCAGTATCGAGTCTTAACGTGGAAGCAGATGAGCCATCGTTATGGCTACGCAGAGAAAAATTGTCTCTTCAGTATGCCATCAGACTTGCTGCTAACCCTTCTAACCCTGCTTTTGAAGTCACATTTCCACCACAATTTCAGGAATATTATGAAAGAAAACCTAACGCTATTAAATCCTTCGGCCTTCGAATAGCACCACTTTTAGAACCTGCTAATATTAACATTAAAAACATTCAAAAACACTCTTTTTCTGATATTCCATCCTGGTGCATTACTAAACCAAATATTCTTTTCGATTTACACAACAGCAAAAAGTCACTTTCTGATTCACATCTCATGAAACAAAACTTCCAAGAATTACAGTCGCGACTTTCAGATTATCAACACATCTACACCGATGGCTCAAAAGTTGAAGATAAGGTTGGTTGTGCGTATATATCGGGCAGCCACCATGAAAAGATCCGTCTTCCTGATGGCTCATCTATTTTCACTGCTGAATCCAAGGCTATTGATATGGCTTTGGATTACGTTATGAATAACTCTTTAAAGAACAAATTCGTTATTTTCTCGGACTCCCTTTCTGTTTTGAAATCTCTAAACCACACATCTTCAAAAAATCCCAAAATTCAGAACCTGATAGAAAAACATCACGAGTTATCGAAAACTAAGGAAATTTTGTTCTGTTGGCTCCCCAGCCATGTTGGCATAAAAGGTAACGAGGCTGCCGACGTAAAAGCAAAGGCCTCACTCTATCTAAAAATTTCGAATTTTAAACTTCCATGTACAGATTTTAAACCTTTTATCAACAGGTACTTCTTATCAAAATGGCAGCTGTCATGGGACAGAGCGACATTCAATAAACTACAGGAAATAAAACCGGTTCTTGGTAAAAATACCATTTATCGATCATTAAGGCGAGAAGAAGTGGTTCTCACTCGTCTACGTATAGGTCATACTAGACTCACACATTCTTATCTACTCAAACGAGAAGATCAGCCATTTTGTATCAGCTGTAATGAACCTTTTACGGTGAAACACTTTCTGATCAACTGCATTGAATTCTCCCATATGCGACGTCAATTCTTCCAAACAAATGACCTGAGATACTTATTTGAAAATGTACCGACTGATAACATACTTATGTTTTTAAAACACATCAATATTTATAACAAAGTATAACTGTTTTAATTTTTAAATTCTTTCTAGTTTTACATTTAATGCATTTATGACTTATCATTATAATCGTTTCACTACAGAACCATGTTAGTTTCACCACTTTGACGCAAATGACCCTCATGGGTTGATGCGTCGTTAAACCTGAACTCATCATCATCATCTCTTTTTCTGATATTCCTTTCTGGTGCATTACTAAACCAACTATTCTTCTCGATTTACACAATAGCAAAAAGTCACTATCTGATTCACATCTCATGAAACAAAACTTCCAAGAATTACAATCGCGACTTTCAGACTATCAACACATCTACACTGATGGCTCAAAAGTTGAAGAAAAGGTTGGCTCTGCGTATATATCGGGCAGTCACCATGAAAAGATTCGTCTACCTGATGGCTCATCTATTTTCACTGCTGAATCCAAGGCTATTGATATGGCTTTGGATTACGTTATGAATAATTCTTTAGATAACAAATTCGTTATTTTCTCTGACTCCCTTTCTGTTTTGAAATCTCTAAACCACACATCTTCAAAAAGTCCCAAAATTCAGAACTTGATAGAAAAACATCACGAGTTATCGAAAACTAAGGAAATTATATTCTGTTGGCTCCCCAGCCATGTTGGCATAAAAGGTAACGAGGCTGCCGATGTAAAAGCAAAGGCCTCACTCGATCTAGAAATTTCGAATTTTAAACTTCCATGTACAGATTTTAAACCTTTTATCAACAGATACATCTTATTCAAATGGCAGCTGTCATGGGACAGAGCGACATTCAATAAACTACATGAAATAAAACCGGTTCTTGGTAAAAATACCATTTATCGATCATTAAGGCGAGAAGAAGTGGTTCTTACTCGTCTACGTATAGGTCATACTAGACTCACACATTCTTATCTGCTTAAACGAGAAGATCAGCCATTTTGTATCAGCTGTAATGAACCTTTTACGGTGAAACACTTCCTGACCGACTGCATTTAATTCTCTCATGTGCGACGTCAATTCTTTCAAACAAAAGACCTAAGATACTTATTTGAAAATGTACCTGCTGATAATATACTGTTCTTTTTAAAACACATCAACCTTTTTAACAAAGTCTAACTGCTTTAATTTTTAAATTCGTTCTAGTTTTACATTTTATGCATATATGACTTACTTTTATAGCCGTTTCATTACAGAACCATGTTATTTTACCATTTTGACGCAAATGACCCTCATGGGTTGATGCGTCGTTAAACCTGAACTCATCATCATCATCATTCTTGAAGATCGTACAATACAAGTGCGTGTAGGATCGACCCTGTCTGATCTCTATGATCAAGAACAGGGCGTTCCTCAAGGAGCAATACTTTCAACCACGTTATTCAACGTGAAATTAAACGATATTATAAACTGTCTGGATTACAAAACAGATGGTTCTTTGTACGTTGATGATTTCTGTATTTGTTTTCGCTCGAAAAATATGCGCACAATAGAAAGACATCTACAGCAATGTCTAAATAGAATTGAAGACTGGGCAACTAGAAATGGCTTTAAATTTTCCAAATCGAAAACTCAGTGCGTTCATTTCTGTCAACAACGGAAAATACACAACGATCCAGTGCTCTACATATACGGATCTCAAATACCAGTTGTTGCTGAATCAAAATTTCTTTGGGTTATATTTGATAAAAAAACTCTCCTTCATACCCCATATAAAATACTTGAAAGCGAAATGTTTAAAAGCATTAAACCTTTTAAAAGTTTTATCTCACACAAGTTGGGGAGCGGACAGAACAACTCTTCTTCACCTGTATCGTTCTTTAATTCGATCAAAACTTGATTATGGGTCCATCGTATATGGATCTGCTAGAAAATCTTATCTACAGATGTTAGACACTGTACATAATCAAGGACTTCGTTTGGCATTGGGAGCTTTTCGTACATCTCCAGTATCGAGTCTTAACGTAGAAGCAGATGAGCCATCGTTATGGCTACGCAGAGAAAAATTGTCTCTTCAGTATGCCATCAGACTTGCTGCTAACTCTTCTAACCCTGCTTTTGAAGTCACATTTCCACCACAATTTCAGGAATATTATGAAAGAAAACCCAACGCTATTAAATCCTTCGGCCTTCGTATAGCACCACTTTTAGAATCTACTAATATTAACATTAAAAACATTCAAAAACACTCTTTTTCTGATATTCCATCCTGGTGCATTACTAAACCAAATATTCTTTTCGATTTACACAACAGCAAAAAGTCACTTTCTGATTCACATCTCATGAAACAAAACTTCCAAGAATTACAGTCGCGACTTTCAGATTATCAACACATCTACACTGATGGCTCAAAAGTTGAAGATAAGGTTGGCTGTGCGTATATATCGGGCAGCCACCATGAAAAGATCCGTCTTCCTGATGGCTCATCTATTTTCACTGCTGAATCCAAGGCGATTGATATGGCTTTGGATTACGTTATGAATAACTCTTTAGAGAACAAATTCGTTATTTTCTCGGACTCCCTTTCTGTTTTGAAATCTCTAAATGACACATCTTCAAAAAATCCCAAAATCCAGAACGTGATAGAAAAACATCACGAGCTATCGAAATCTAAGGAAATTTTGTTCTGTTGGCTCCCCAGCCATGTTGGCATAAAAGGTAACGAGGCAGCCGACGTTAAAGCAAAGGCCTCACTCGATCTAGAAATTTCGAATTTTAAACTTCCATGTACAGATTTTAAACCTTTTATCAACAGGTACATATTATCCAAATGGCAGCTGTCATGGGAGAGAGCGACATTCAATAAACTACATGAAATAAAACCGGTTCTTGGTAAAAATAATATTTATCGGTCATTAAGGCGAGAAGAAGTGGTTCTTACTCGTCTACGTATAGGTCATACTAGACTCACACATTCTTATCTACTCAAACGAGAAGATCAGCCATTTTGTATCAGCTGTAATGAACCTTTTACGGTAAAACACTTTCTGATCGATTGCATTGAATTCTCTTATGTACGACGTCAATTCTTCCAAACAAATGACCTGAGATACTTATTTGAAAATGTACCAAATGATAGCATACTTATGTTTTTAAAACACATCAATCTTTTTAACAAAGTATAACTGCTTTAATTTTTAAATTCGTTCTAGTTTTACATTTTATGCATTTATGACTTATCATTATAATCGTTTCACTACAGAACCATGTTAGTTCACCATTTTGACGCAAATGACCCTCATGGGTTGATGCGTCGTTAAACCTGAACTCATCATCATCATCATTTGCAAAACAGTAGAGAGAATGATAAACAAACGACTTGTTTGGTACTTAGAATCTAACAATGTTATAACAAAACTTCAGTCGGGATTCCGAGCTGAACGTAGTACCGATGATAATATAGTTAGACTAGAAACTTTTATCCGTGATGCTTTTATCAAACGAGAACATGTAGTCGCTGTATTTTTTGATTTGGAAAAAGCCTATGATACCACTTGGCGATATGGAATTTTAAAAGACCTACATAACTTCGGTATGAAAGGAAGACTACCAAACTTTATTAAAAGTTTTCTTGAAGATCGCACAATACAAGTACGTGTAGGATCGACACTGTCTGATCTCTATGATCAAGAACAGGGCGTTCCTCAAGGAGCCATACCTTCAAACACGTTATTCAACGTGAAATTAAACGATATTATAAACTGTCTGGATTACAAGACAGATGGTTCTTTGTGCGTTGATGATTTCTGTATATGTTTTCGCTCGAAAAATATGCGCACAATAGAAAAGCATCTACAGCAATGTCTAAATAGAATTGAAGACTGGGCAACTAGAAATGGCTTTAAATTTTCCAAATCGAAAACTCAGTGCGTTCATTCGTCAACAACGGAAAATTCACAACGATCTAGCGCTCTACATATATGGATCTCAAATACCAGTTGTTGCTGAATCAAAATTTCTTGGGGTTATTAGCTCACCTGAGCACGAAGTGCTCATGGTGAGCTATTGTGGTCAGTCAATGTCCGTCGTCCGTCGTGCGGCGTCAACAATTGCTTTAAAAGCCTACTCCTCCTACACCCCTGGGCCAATTGACTTGATACTTGGTAGGAAGCATCGGGGTGACTTGTTGATCAAAAATAGCTAAAATCGTTCCGATCGGAAATCCAAGATGGCCGCCATCTTGAAAATCTATTTTTTGCTTCTCCTGAACCGAAAGGCCAATTGACTCCAAACTTGCTAGGAAGCATCAGGGTGACTTGTAAATCAAAAGTAGCTAAAATCGTGCCGATCGGAAATCCAAGATGGCCGCCATCTTGAAAATCTATTTTTCGCTTCTTCTCCTGAACCGAAAGGCCAGTTGACTCCAAACTTGCTACGAAGCATCAGGGTGACTTGTAGATCAAAAATAGCTAAAATCGTGCCGATCGGAAATCCAAGATGGCCGCCATCTTGAAAATCTATTTTTCGCTTCTTCTCCTGAACCGAAAGGCCAATTGACTCCAAACTTGCTAGGAAGCATCAGGGTGACTTGTAGATCAAAAGTAGCTAAAATCGTGCCGATCGGAAATACAAGATGGCCGCCATGGCGGCCATCTTGAAAATCTATTTTTTGCTTCTTCTCCTGAACCGAAAGGCCAATTGACTCCAAACTTGCTAGGAAGCATCAGGATTACTTGTAGATCAAAAATAGCTAAAATCGTGCAGATCGGAAATCCAAGATGGCCACCATCTTGAAAATCTATTTTTCGCTTAAACTCCTAAACCCAAAAGCCAATTGACCCCAAACTTGGTAGGAGGCATTGGGGTGACTTATAGATCAAAAATAGCAAAAATCGTGCCTATCGGAAATCCAAGATGGCTGCCATGGCAGCCATCTTGAAAATCTATTTTTCGCTTCTTCTCCTGAACCGAAAGGCCAGTTGACTCCAAACTTCGTAGGAAGCATCGGGGTGACTTGTAGATCAAAAATAGCTAAAATCATGCCGATCGTAAAACCAGGATGGGCGCCATGGCAGCCATCTTGAAAATCTATTTTTCGCTGATTCTCCTGAACCGAAAGGCCAGTTGACTCCATACTTGGCAGGAAGCATTTGGGTGACTTGTAGATCAAAAATAGCTAAAATCATGGCGATCGTAAATCCAAGATGGCCGCCATGGCGTCTATCTTGAAAATCTATTTTTCGCTTCTCCTAAACCCAAAAGTCACTTGACTCGAAACTTAGTAGGAAGCATCAGGTTGACTTGTAGGTCAAATGTAGCTAAAATCGTTCTGATCAGAAATCCCAGATGGCCACCATGGCCGCCATCTTGAAAATCTATATTTAGCTTCTTCTCCTGCACCGAAAGGCCAATTGACTCCAAACATCGTAGGAGACATTGGGGTGACTTGTAGATCAAAAATAGCTAAAATTGTGCCAATCGGATATCCAAGATGGCCGCCATGGTAGCCATCTTGCAAATCTATTTTTCGCCTCTTCTCCTGAACTGAAAGACCAGTTGACTCGAAACTTGGTAGGAAGCATTGGGGTGACTCGTAGATCAAAAATAGCTAAAATCGTGCCGATTGTAATTCCAAGCTGGCTGCCATTTAGAGTTTGTTCAAATGATCACCCTCAATTGACTGGCATGCCATATATCTTCTTCAAAATAAAGAACTGCTTTAATGATGATCTTTTCATTAGTTGCGATGACAGGATTGGAAAAATGTTGCATAACATCTGCATATCTGCAGTGACTGTGTCACTCAGGTGAGCGACCCGTGGGCCTCTTGTATTTGATAGAAAACTCTCCTTCATACCCAATATTAAATACGTGAAAGCGAAATGTTTAAAAGCATTATACATTTTTTTTTTAAAGTTTTATCTCACACAAGTTGGGGAGCGGACAGAACAACTCTTCTTCACCTGTATCGTTCTTTAATTCGATCAAAACTTGATTATGGGTCCATCGTATATGGATCTGCTAGAAAATCTTATCTACAGATGTTAGACACTGTACATAATCAAGGACTTCGTTTGGCATTGGGAGCTTTTCGTACGTCTCCAGTATCGAGTCTTAACGTGGAAGCAGATGAGCCATCGTTATGGCTACGCAGAGAAAAATTGTCTCTTCAGTATGCCATCTGACTTGCTGCTAACCTTTCTAACCCTGCTTTTGAAGTCACATTTCCATCACAATTTCAGGAATGTTATGAAAGAAAACCTAACGCAATTAAATCCTTCGGCCTTCGTATAGCACCACTTTTAGAATCTACTAATATTAAGATTAAAAACATTCAAAAACACTCTTTTTCTGATATTCCATCCTGGTGCATTACTAAACCAAATATTCTTTTCGATTTACACAACAGCAAAAAGTCACTTTCTGATTCACATCTCATGAAACAAAACTTCCAAGAATTACAGTCGCGACTTTCAGATTATCAACCACATCTACACTGATGGCTCAAAAGTTGAAGATAAGGTTGGCTGTGCGTATATATCGGGCAGCCTCCCTGAAAAAATCCGTCTTCCTGATGGCTCATCTATTTTCACTGCTGAATCCAAGGCTATTGATATGGCTTTGGATTACGTTATGAATAACCCTTTAGAGAACAAATTCGTTATTTTCTCGGACTCCTTTTCTGTTTTGAAATCTCTAAATCACACATCTTCAAAAAATCCCAAAATCCAGAACGTGATAGAAAAACATCACGAGCTATCGAAAACTAAGGAAACGTTGTTCTGTTGGCTCCCCAGCCATGTTGGTATAAAATGTAACGATGCTGCCGATGTAAAAGCAAAGGTATCACTCGATCTAGAAATCTCGAATTTTAAACTTCCATGTACAGATTTTAAACCTTTTATCAACAGGTACATCTTGTCCAAATGGCAGCTGTCCTGGGACTGAGCGACATTTAATAAACTACATGAAGTAAAACCTATTCTTGGTAAAAATACCATTTATCGATCATTAAGACGAGAAGAAGTGGTTCTTACTCGTCTACGTATTGGTCATACTAGACTCACACATTCTTATCTACTCAAACGAGAAGATCAGCCATTTTGTATCAGCTGTAATGAAATTTTTACGGTGAAACACTTCCTGATCGACTGCATTGAATTCTCTCATGTGCGACGTCAATTCTTCCAAACAAATGACCTGAGATACTTATTTGAAAATGTACCAACTGATAACATACTTATGTTTTTAAAACACATCAATCTTTTTAACACACATCAATCTTTTTAACAAAGTATAACTGCTTTAATTTTTAAATTCGTTGTAGTTTTACATTTTATCCATTTATGACTTATCATTATAATCGTTTCATTACAGAACCATGTTAGTTCACCATTTTGTCGCAAATGACCCTCATGGGTTGATGCGTCGTTAAACCTGAACTCATCATCATCATCATTATTTGAAAATGTACCGGCTGATAACATACTTGTGTTTTTAAAATACATCAGTCTTTTTAACAAAGTATAACTGTTTTAATTTTTAAATTCGTTATAGTTTTACATTTTATGCATTTATGACTTATCATTATAATCGTTTCATTACACAACCATGTTGGTTAATCATTTTGACGCAAATGACCCTCATGGGTTGATGCGTTGTTAAACCTGAACTCCTGATCATCCTGTAGGCAAGTTCAATAGTATAAGGAATCCGTCTGGAGACAGAGGATTTACAAATATCCTGTTTGCCTTTAATAGGTAGAAATAGTCTAGTTCTATTTTGACGATAATGTTGAGTCATCTTAAGATAAAATTTTAGAGCTTATATCGGGCATAGAAGTCTATCTGAGTGTACCTTTTACATTTACGGGCCAGATTAGAGATCACAATAGGATCTGGGCAAATGGACGGAAGCTGATTCTTATCCAGAAACCCAGTTTGAAATATCAGAGATACTGATACATCAGATTGATTGAATCTTAAATGATTTGAATCCCTTGCCAGGGCATGAATCTCGCTACATCTTTTGGCAGTGGGAAGAGCTAGTAGAAAGGCTATTTTTAACGTTACATGAAGTTTAGAAGCCTTATGTAAAGGTATATATGGGGCTTTCTGTAGACAAAGACCCAAGATAAATCCCATTTAGGAGTAAGAGATCTTTGTACAGGACGTTGCAACTCAAAATACCTTATTTATTCTGATAAGACCGGGCTAGATCCTATTCTATTACCAGTCTTAAATTTAAGAGTATTAGATATCATAGACCTGTAGCCTTTAATAGTGCTAATTTGATACTTTTTCTCAGAGAAAAGGTAAATGAGGGAGTCGGCTATTACAGTAAGAGAGGCCGAGACCGGATTAACTTCCTTTATATGACAACCAACGGGTATATACGGTCCATTTCGCGTCATAGACTTTCTGAGTTGATGTTCGTCTTGATTCGGAGACACAATCTGCAATGTTTTGCGAAAATTTTCTATCTCTGACTGATTGCTTGATAACTCCCAGGCATGAAGGTTCGGAGCTGGGAGGTTTTGATGTTGAAACTTTCCTTTTGCTTGTGTTAATAGTTTTGGGAAAAGTTGAAGACGAACTGGAGTTGAGACAAGCAGTTGTACCTCTGAGAACCGTGCTTGTTGCGGCCAAAGAGGGGCTATAAGAACTATTCTGCATTGAGACTGACGTATCTTGTTCAGGATAGGAGAAAACAACATTGTTGGAAGAAATACGTAAGCATGAAGATTGTTCCTGTTCATGGAGAATGCATCTATCGCAAAGGCTTGATTGTCCAGAACTGGAGATACATAAAGTGGAAGTTTGTGATTGAAACGTGTCGCAAACAGATCCAGATTTGGATAATTGAACATTTGGAAAATTGAATTCGCTATCGATTGATCCAATGCCCACTCTGTTTTGATTATTTTGTCGATTCTTGATAACCTGTCTGCCAAAGCATCGAATTTGCCTGAGATATGTCGAATCCTGACTACAATATAATGTTTTAGGCACAATTTGAGGATTTTCCATACCTCCACGCATAGGTTGGGAGAATGTGTTCCTCCTTGCGTGTTGATATATGAGACCACTGTTGTGTTGTCGGTAGAAATCATGAAACATGAATGGTGAATATATTTGAAGGCTCTTGTCAATGCGAAACGAATGACCATTATTTCCAACATGTTGATATGGAGTCGGGATTGGTCTTCCGACCAGCGACCATGAAAGGATAGACTCATCGGTTCCTGATGAGCTCACCAACCATAATGAGTGGCATCCGTATAAAGGAATATTTAGGGGTCTGGAGGGTGAATGGGTACTCCTTGAACGAAGCGATTTGTGTTCATCCACCATTTCAAATGGAATTTGATCATACTGTTGATCGTAACTTGATAATCTAATGGAAGAATGTGAGGTTCAGACCGATAATAGACACATTTGCAGAGGTCGTAAATGCAGTCTGCCTAGAATAATGAAATCTGCTGCTACACTGCCCAGAAGAGAAAGGAAAGTTCGTGCCGAAACGATTTTCAGAGAGAATAATTTTGATAGAAGAGCTTTTTTTACTCGATCCGCTGGTACTCTGACTATTTCCTGCTGAGTTAGAAATTCCATACCTATAAATGTGAATTGTTGTGTTGGTATCAAATCTGACTTTAGATTTGGTATGAGACCCAGATTTTGTACCGTTTGAAAAGTGTATTTTGTGTGAGAGATAATTCGATTGCGAATCAGATCTCTTATCAGCCAATCGTCTAGGTATGGGAAGAGAGGTACGGCAGGTAGACGTAAGTGTGCTGCTATGACAATCATTAATTTCGTGAAAATCCAAAAACGATCTTAGTCTTATGAATGACAAATCTCACACCTATTTCCATCCTGCAACTGGAAATTTTTCTTCTTTAGATCTTTCCATATGTCATCCATCTCTACTGCTGGATTTCGACTGGACGGTCAGTGAAGATCAACATGGAAGTGACCACTTCCCTGTTATTATTGAAAGCGTAAATAATTCCACGATCACAACGCAAAGTGGAAACTAAATAAAGCAAATTGGGAATTGTATCACTCATTATGTGAAGAAAGTCTCAAAATAGATAAGTTTATCAATTCCTTGCATCCTCTAGATGATTTCACTTCTTCTCTTCTCGATATCTCTAACAAAAGTATACCGAAAACCTCGACAAATCCAAAGAAAAGCAAGCCATGGTTCAATGATGAATGCAAAGATGCCATAAAACAGCACAAGCAAGCAGTATCGAAGTTCTGCAGATATCCAACAAAGGAGAACCGAACAATTAAGGCCGCCAAACGCAAATCATGGAAATCTTACGTTTCGAATTTAAATTATAAAACTCCAATTAAAAAGGTTTGGGACATGATACGAAAAATATCTGGTAAATCAAAATCACCCAGTTTCACCCACTTAAATACAAAACGTGGAACAAAGGCCACATCAAAGGAAGAGATAGCAAACACACTTGGTGAAACTTTTTCGGATAATTCTTCATCTCGGAATTATTCAGAGAAGTTTCAAAACATCAAAAAACAAGAAGAAAAGATGAAACTTAATTTCACCTCTTCAAATACTGAAGAATATAACAGCCTGTTTAACATTACAGAACTTAAAGATGCTATCGCAGTATCAAAAGATACAGCTACAGGCCCTGATGACATCCATTACCAGATGCTTAAACACCTTCCCGAAACCGCCTTGACACACTTTTACATATTTTCAACGATATACGGACAACATATATATGGACAACAGGAGTTTTTCCAGAAAGCTGGCGTTTGGCCACAATTATACCTATTCCCAAACCAGGGAAAGATCATGCAGAACCAACAAACTACAGACCAATAGCGCTAACAAGTTGCCTTTGCAAAACACTAGAGAGAATGATAAACAAACGACTTGTTTGGTACTTAGAATCTAACAATGTTATAACAAAACTTCAGTCGGGATTCCGAGCTGAACGTAGTACCAATGATAATTAAGTTAGACTAGAAACTTTTATCCGTGATGCTTTTATCAAACGAGAACATGTAGTCGCTGTATTTTTCGATTTGGAAAAAGCCTATGATACCACTTGGCGATATGGAATTTTAAAAGACCTACATAACTTTGGTATGAAAGGAAGACTACCAAACTTTATTAAAAGTTTTCTTGAAGATCGTACAATACAAGGGCGTGTAGGATCGACCCTGTCTGATCTCTATGATCAAGAACAGGGCGTTCCTCAAGGAGCCATACTTTCAACCACGTTATTCAACGTGAAATTAAACGATATTATAAACTGTCTGGATTACAAGACAGATGGTTCTTTGGACGTTGATGATTTCTGTATTTGTTTTCGCTCGAAAAATATGCGCACAATAGAAAGACATCTGCACAAATGTCTAAATAGAATTGAAGACTGGGCAACTAGAAACGGCTTTAAATTTTCCAAATCGAAAACTCAGTGCGTTCATTTCTGTCAACAACGGAAAATACACAACGATCCAGCGCTCTGCATATATGGATCTCAAATACCATTTGTTGCTGAATCAAAATTTCTTGGGGTTATATTTGATAAAAAAAACTCACCTTCATACCCCATATAAGATACTTGAAAGCGAAATGTTTAAAAGCATTAAACCTTTTAAAAGTTTTATCTCACACAAGTTGGGGAGCGGACAGAACAACTCTTCTTCACCTGTATCGTTCTTTAATTCGATCAAAACTTGATTATGGGTCCATCGTATATGGATCTGCTAGAAAATCTTATCTACAGATGTTAGACACTGTACATAATCAAGGACTTCGTTTGGCATTGGGAGCTTTTCGTACATCTCCAGTATCGAGTCTTAACGTGGAAGCGGATTAGCCATCGTTATGGCTACGCAGAGAAAAATTGTCTCTTCAGTATGCCATCAGACTTGCTTCTAACCCTGCTTTTTAAGTCACATTTCCACCACAATTTCAGGAATGTTATGAAAGAAAACCTAACGCTATTAAATCCTTCGGCCTTCGTATAGCATCACTTTTAGAATCTACTAATATTAACATTAAAAACATTCAAAAACACTCTTTTTCTGATATTCCATCCTGGTGCATTACTAAACCAAATATTCTTTTCGATTTACACAACAGCAAAAAGTCACTTTCTGATTCACATCTCATGAAACAAAACTTCCAAGAATTACAGTCGCGACTTTCAGATTATCAACACATCTACACTGATGGTTCAAAAGTTGACGATAAGGTTGGCTGTGCGTATATATCGGGCAGCCACCATGAAAAGATCCGTCTTCCTGATGGCTCATCTATTTTCACTGCTGAATCCAAGGCTATTGATATGGCTTTGGATTACATTATGAATAACTCTTTAGAGAACAAATTCGTTATTTTCTCTGACTCCCTTTCTGTTTTGAAATCCCTAAATCACACATCTTCAAGAAAACCCAAAATCCAGAACGTGATAGAAAAACATCACGAGTTATCGAAAACTAAGGAAATTTTATTCTGTTGCCTCCCCAGCCATGTTGGCATTAAAGGTAACGAGGCTGCCGACGTAAAAGCAAAGGCCTCACACGATCTAGAAATTTCGAATTTTAAACTTCCATGTACCGATTTTAAACCTTTCATCAACAGGTACATCTTATCCAAATGGCAACTGTCATGGGACAGAGCGACATTCAATAAACTACATGAAATAAAACCGGTTTTTGGTAAAAATAACATTTATCGATCATTAAGGCGAGAAGAAGTAGTTCTTACTCGTCTACGTATAGGTCATACTAGACTCACACATTCTTATCTACTCAAACGAGAAGATCAGCCATTTTGTATCAGCTGTAATGAACCTTTTACGGTAAAACACTTTCTGATCGATTGCATTGAATTCTCTCATACACGACATCAATTCTTCCAAACAAATGACCTGAGATACTTATTTGAAAATGTACCAACTGATAACATACTTATGTTTTTAAAACACATCAATCTTTTTAACAAAGTATAACTGCTTTAATTTTTGAATTCGTTCTAGTTTTACATTTTATGCATTTATGACTTATTTTATAATCGTTTCATTACAGAACCATGTTAGTTCACCATTTTGACGCAAATGACCCTCATGGGTTGATGCGTCGTTAAACCTGCTCATCATCATCATCATCTCTCATGTGCGACGTCAATTATTCCAAACAAATGACCTGAGATACTTATTTGAAAATGTACCTGCTGATAACATACTTGTGGTTTTAAAACACATCAATCTTTTTAACAAAGTATAACTGTTTTAACTTTTAAATTCGTCATAGTTTTACATTTTATGCATTTATGACCTATCATTATAATCGGTTTATTACAGAATCATGTTAGTTAAACATTTTGACGCAAATGACCATCATGGGTTGATGCGTCGTTAAACCTGATCATCGTGAAAATCCACGTACTTAGGGACAAAGGTAACCGTGAACTGAAAGACCTGATGTTCGAAGACGAACCGAAGGTATCTCCTGGATACTGGCTGTATCGGAACATGAAGATATGCATCGTATGGTTTATGGAGACAGCCCAGTATTGGCCATTATCTAGTGTCTTACAGAATTGACTGTCTCCATCTTGAAATGATGTCTGTTTATGTACTGATTTAGCGAGGAAAGGTCTATTACTGGTGGTAACTTTCCGTTCTTTTTCGGTGCTAGGAACAGCCGGGAATGAAAACCTGGAGTTCCCAGATTCCGAACCCTTTCCCTTGCCCGTTTCTTGAGAAGCTCTGCGATTTCTGTCACAATAACAGGGAGGAAAATTGATTCAGCTTTATCGGAACAACCGATAAGGGAGGAATTGACTTGATTGGGATCATGAACCCCTTCGGACGATAGAAAGGACCCACTTGTTGTCTGTCAATTCTTCCCATTGTTCAACAAAATGGGCCAACCTTCCTCCCACTGGAATGTCTGGACGTGGTAGAGTTGGCAGTGGAAAGGGTTGGACATCAATATTCTGTGGAAAATGAGGCTTGCTTAGAGGAGGGGAACTGTTTCTGATTCCCACTCCTCTTAGCGTATTCTTTCTTACTTGATGAATATGACTGTGTTTTACTGAGGCCTATACGACTGCGTTTGTTGAGACCTAGAAAATTTTGTCGGCTGCTTTGATCTCTTAAAGACCGGAGGAGTCGGATAATTCACTTTTTATTGTTGTTGCTGCATAGTAGAAGCAACAGAGGAAGTTGCCAAGAACCTTTGTTGCTGGTCTTCAAAATTGCCCTTGGCCCGCCGTGGTTCAACTTTTGGTTTTCATTTACTCTGGTATACAGTAGAATTAGCCATGAGTACCTGTCTTTGTTTATTACAGTGATTAATTTGATTTTTGTGTTTTCGCTTTGATGCATTGACTGATTTGGGTGCCCTTGTGCGAACCGAATTTTTATGTATTTCTGTATTAAGAAAAATTGAGTGCTGTCGGTCCCAGCAGTTTAAGGCTCACTTTGGGGCTCAAATGGGTCATTGGGCGGATGGGATGGTTCAGTGGGTTGCTGGAGCGGTTCTGTGGGTGGCTGGAGATGATCACTGGGTGGGTCATTGGGCTGATCATGGTGCAGCTGGGGTTGTTCCGTGGGTGGGTCACTTGACACATGGGGAGGATCGTTGGTCGGGCCTGTGGGTGGCTTTGGAGTACAAGGGGTAGGTCAGTGGGTGAAGGTCCCCGTGCAATGGGTTCAAATCTATAGTCATCTGGGTCATAGTACCTTCTGAGTTTGGTGGCATTGTGTCTTACTAGTTGAACACGATCTGTGACACTGTCTGCAATGATGTATGTATTATTTGTGCATTTTCGACGTATGTAGTATGGACCATCATACTTATCATACAGCTTAGGGATCAAATCTTTAGGTAATTTATTCATCTTAATACGGACCTGGTCTCCTTCAACAAATTGGGAGTCTTGTGCTTTGGCATCATGCCTGATTTTGTCATTTTCCTCAGCAGCCTGTGAATTGTTTTCCACAAGTTCTTGGGACAGTTTCAGACGCCCAAGGAGATGCTCCAAGTGGATTCTGGCATCAGAACCCAAATTATCTCTGGGGATCAAATTGACGTCAAAGGAATTCGCATTTCACAGCCGAAAAGCATCTTGAATAGAGATAATCCAGAAGTATCAAGATTTGGTGAACTTCTTAGAGCCATGAGGGCGACCGGAAGGATCATGTGCCAGTCTCTCTGATTGCGGTCAACGTACATTCTGATTGTTCGTATGATATTAGCATTCTGCCGCTCAACACAGCCGTTAGCCTGGGGCCTATAAGAGCTTGTACTATGCCTCGTTACTTGGTACAGTTCACAGACAGCTTGGACTAATTTAGAAAGTAAGTTCCTACCTCTGTCAGAGATAATTTCAATAGCCGGGCAAAATCTACAAAACAATTCATCATGCAGAAGCCTGGCTATGTCAGTCGATGTTTGCAATTTTAATGGCCATGCTTCTACCCGTCTCCCCTGGGTATTAAACTTTCCGCCTTGCCGAGGCCCTGGGGGCTCAATTCCCACTGGGAACGTTGCTAGCGTGGTGAGCAGTAATTGTCCCCTTTGGGAAGAGCGAAGAGAAAATACCACCCGTTTGCCGTGGGTGGCAGCCCGTAAGCCGGAAGAAGGGATCCTGGAGGTTGAGAGTTATTGGGAGTTTGGTCTCTCCTGATGGCTCAACACGCCTCTTTGGCCTGGATTTCGGTGTAGAAGGGTGTCCGTGAGACCCGGCACGGTCAATCGGCTGGTCGCGCCAAGCCCTAGGAAATATCTTTTCTTTCTCTTCCTTGTCTTTTGTATCATACTGATACTCACCGTTTGCCCATAATTCTTTTTTCTTAACCTTTCCAATCCTAAGAAGGCGGCGGCTTAACGGGTCAATCGTGCAGCATTTTGCTCGTGCGAGTATATCTTCTGTGTATCTCTAGCACAAGTGAGTAGGAAAACCACTCCATTGATGTGTTCCCTTGTTGGGCTCCGTGGTGGGCGGAGAGCATGGAGGACGAATTTTAATACATCTTTATCATGGGTTCTAATCGAAGAAAAAGAACTAAACAATGTTCAGAATCTGATATTTCAGATGTTAACGAAAGCACTCAACCTCCAACAACCTCTACCAAAGATACATCATCTCAACATTTTCCGCGTTTCATTTTAGTTGAAAGCAAGGAAGAAAACAAACCAGTAACATCTTTATCTCCGTTTGTAATACAAAAAGTCATTCAAAGTATAGCTGGTGAGCCGGAAAACATAAAGAAACTACACAGGTCGAATCAGCTACTCATTGAGGTATCCAGGAAAGCCCATGCCGAGAATCTTCTACGTGCACAGACTTTTCACGACTTGAAAGTCCGGGTGTACCCTCATACTTCGCTGAACTCCTCAAAGGGGGTAATTCGTTGCCCTGAATTGGGGAATTGCAGCGAGGAGGAGATTCTCGAAGGCACAAGATCTCAAGGAGTAACTGCAATAAAACGATTCAAAGTTAAACGAAACGGAGAGTTAAAAAACACAAACACCTTTGTCTTTACATTCAATACATCAGTTCTACCAAAAACAATAAAAGTAGCATACTTTAGAGTCAACGTAGAAGTCTACATACCAAATCCTTTGCGTTGTCATCATTGCCAGAAATATGGACACCATGAGGATAGGTGTTCTAAGGACCCTATCTGTTCGAAATGCGGTCAGGTAGCGGAACACCCAGAAAGTCAATGTAGAAACGAACTGCACTGTGTTAATTGTGGTGAAAAACACAGTGCTGACTCTAAAGAATGCCAAGTTTGGCACAAAGAAAAAGAAATCTTACGTCTTAAGTTTACCAGAAATATTTCTTTCATTGAAGCGCGGAAACTTGTTGAGGCCCCAACTCCAATTCCTGGAATCAGTTATGCCAACATCACCCAGTCTTCTATGAAAAAGGTTTCTGTGGTTGATACTGCCACTCAAACCGATCCGATCAATATTCTCGACTCTGCAGTTCAATCAAGTTCAACAAACACAAACAACCAAACAGAAGATCTGCAGAAACAAAAAGGTCAAACAAACACTACAAACAAAAATCAAACAAAGACACCTTCTGAAGAGAAAAAAGGAGATGGTGGCCTGAAAAAAGCCACCATTGAGATGATAAGAAAAGATTGGAAGAAACAACAACAGAAAGAAAGACAAGCAAGAAGTCAATCATCTCCACCTACGAAAGAAACAAAATCAAAATCTAGTCAAGGAACACAAAGACCAAGCACATCAAACAGAGAACGAAAAGGTTCAAATAATGTTATTCAACAACATAACAGGTTCGGATCTTTGAGTGACAGTAGCGATGATATGGAGTTAGGAGATGCTCCAGATCGCCCACGAACTAACAGAAATAGATCGAGATCATCAGAACATTCACACGTCAACAATAGTAATAATAGATCAAAATCACCAATAACATATCCTTAGTTGCTAGTCTAACTAAAATCTAACAACTCTAAAATGAATTCAAATCACAAAATAATACAATGGAACTGTCGAGGTCTAAAGTCAAACTATAACGAGATCTTATTACTTTTATCCTTATTGAATCCATCAGTTTTTTGCTTGCAAGAAACTTTTTTAAAAACTGATGATCAATTAAATATCAGAGATTTCAATACATACAATTATATATATTCAGAAGGCCAGAGGCCATCTGGTGGAAGCTCAATCTTAGTTCACTCTTCATGTCCGCAGCGACAAATTAAACTTGTAACCAATCTTCAAGCCGTTGCGGTTTCTGTTACTTTAGATAAAGAAATTACTATTTGTTCTGTGTATATACCTCCAAATTTTCATTTAGAGACCGAACATTTAGACATTTTACTGAAACAACTCCCTTCACCCTGTATACTAGTTGGTGACTTCAATGGTCACAATATCCTTTGGGGATGTAAAGATAACAACCCTAAAGGTAATATTATTGAAGACTTTATAACCAAAAACGATCTTTGTCTTATGAATGACAAATCTCACACTTATCTCCATCCTGCAACAGGAAAATTTTCTTCTTTAGATCTTTCCATATGTCACCCATCTCTCCTGCTGGACTTCGACTGGACGGTCAGTGAAGACCAACATGGAAGTGATCACTTCCCTGTTATTATTGAAAGCGTAAATAATTCCACGAATGATCACAACGCAAAGTGGAAACTAAATAAAGCAAATTGGGAATTATACCACTTATTATGCGAAGAAAGTCTCAAAATAGATAAGTTTGACAATTCCTTGGACCCTCTAGATGATTTTACTTCTTCTCTTCTTAACATAGCTAATAAAAGTATACCGAAAACCTCGACAAATCCAAAGAAAAGCAAGCCATGGTACAATGATGAATGCAAAGATGCCATAAAACAGCGCAAGCAAGCATTATCAAAGTTCTGCAGATATCCAACAAAGGAGAACCTGAATAAAGTAAAGAATTTCAGAGCAAATGCTCGTCGAACAATAAAGGCCTCCAAACGCAAATCATGGAAATCTTACGTTTCGAATTTAAATTATAAAACTCCAATTAAAAAGGTTTGGGACATGATACGAAAAATATCTGGTAAATCAAAATCACCCAGTTTCACCCATTTAAATACAAAACGTGGAACAAAGGCCACATCAAAGGAAGAGATAGCAAACACACTTGGCGAAACTTTTTTGGATAATTCTTCATCTCGGAATTATTCAGAGAAGTTTCAAAACATCAAAAAACAAGAAGAAAAAATCAAACTTAATTTCACCTCTTCAAATACTGAAGAATATAACAGCCTGTTTAACATTACAGAACTTAAAGATGCTATCGCAGTATCAAAAGATACAGCTACAGGCCCTGATGACATCAATTACCAGATGCTTAAACACCTTCCCGAAACCGCCCTTGACACACTTTTACATATTTTCAACGGTATATGGACAACAGGAGTTTTTCCAGAAAGCTGGCGTTTGGCCACAATTATACCTATTCCCAAACCAGGGAAAGATCATGCAGAACCAACAAACTACAGACCAATAGCGCTAACAAGTTGCCTTTGCAAAACACTAGAGAGAATGATAAACAAACGACTTGTTTGGTACTTAGAATCTAACAATCTTATAACAAAACTTCAATCGGGATTCCGAGCTGAACGTAGTACCAATGATAATTTAGTTAGACTAGAAACTTTTATCCGCGATGCTTTTATCAAACGAGAACATGTAGTCGCTGTATTTTTCGATTTGGAAAAAGCCTATGATACCACTTGGCGATATGGAATTTTAAAAGACCTACATAACTTTGGTATGAAAGGAAGACTACCAAACTTTATTAAAAGTTTTCTTGAAGATCGTACAATACAAGTGCGTGTAGGATCGACCCTGTCTGATCTCTATGATCAAGAACAGGGCGTTCCTCAAGGAGCAATACTTTCAACCACGTTATTCAACGTGAAATTAAACGATATTATAAACTGTCTGGATTACAAAACAGATGGTTCTTTGTACGTTGATGATTTTTGTATTTGTTTTCGCTCGAAAAATATGCGCACAATAGAAAGACATCTACAGCAATGTCTAAATAGAATTGAAGACTGGGCAACAAGAAATGGCTTCAAATTTTCCAAATCGAAAACGCAATGCGTTCATTTCTGTCAACAACGGAAAATACACAATGATCCAGCACTCTACATATATGGATCTCAAATACCAGTTGTTGCCGAATCAAAATTTCTTGGGGTTATATTTGATAGAAAACTCTCCTTCATACCCCATATAAAATACGTGAAAGCGAAATGTTTAAAAGCATTAAACCTTTTAAAAGTGTTATCTCACACAAGTTGGGGTGCGGACAGAACAACTCTTCTTCATCTATATCGTTCTTTAATTCGATCAAAACTTGATTATGGGTCCCTCGTATATGGATCTGCTAGAAAATCTTATCTACAGATGTTAGACACTGTACATAATCAAGGACTTCGTTTGGCATTGGGAGCTTTTCGTACGTCTCCAATATCGAGTCTTAACGTGGAAGCAGATGAGCCATCGTTATGGCTACGCAGAGAAAAATTGTCCCTTCAGTACGCCATCAGACTTGCTGCTAACCCTTCTAACCCTGCTTTTGAAGTCACATTTCCACCACAATTTCAGGAATATTTTGAAAGAAAACCTAACGCAATTAAATCCTTCGGCCTTCGTATAGCACCACTTTTAGAATCCTCTAATATTAACACTAAAAACATCCAAAAGCACTCTTTTTCTGATATTCCATCCTGGTGCATTACTAAACCAACTATTCTTTTCGATTTACACAATAGCAAAAAGTCACTATCTGATTCACATCTCATGAAACAAAACTTCCAAGAATTACAATCGCGACTTTCAGACTATCAACACATCTACACTGATGGCTCAAAAGTTGAAGAAAAGGTTGGCTGTGCGTATATATCGGGCAGTCACCATGAAAAGATCCGTCTACCTGATGGCTCATCTATTTTCACTGCTGAATCCAAGGCTACTGATATGGCTTTGGATTACGTTATGAATAATTCTTTAGATAACAAATTCGTTATTTTCTCTGACTCCCTTTCTGTTTTGAAATCTCTAAACCACACATCTTCAAAAAGTCCCAAAATTCAGAACTTGATAGAAAAACATCACGAGTTATCGAAAACTAAGGAAATTATATTCTGTTGGCTCCCCAGCCATGTTGGCATAAAAGGTAACGAGGCTGCCGATGTAAAAGCAAAGGCCTCACTCGATCTAGAAATTTCGAATTTTAAACTTCCATGTACAGATTTTAAACCTTTTATCAACAGGTACATCTTATCTAAATGGCAGCTGTCATGGGACAGAGCGACATTCAATAAACTACATGAAATAAAACCGTTTCTTGGTAAAAATACCATTTATCGATCATTAAGGCGAGATGAAGTAGTTCTTACTCGTCTACGTATAGGTCATACTAGACTCACACATTCTTATCTACTTAAACGAGAAGATCAGCCATTTTGTATCAGCTGTAATGAACCTTTTACGGTGAAACACTTCCTGATCGACTGCATTGAATTCTCTCATGTGCGACGTCAATTCTTTCAAACAAATGACCTGAGATACTTATTTGAAAATGTACCTGCTGATAATATACTGTTCTTTTTAAAACACATCAACCTTTTTAACAAAGTCTAACTGCTTTAATTTTTAAATTCGTTCTAGTTTTACATTTTATGCATATATAACTTACCTTTATAGCCGTTTCATTACAGAACCATGTTAGTTTACCATTTTGACGCAAATGACCCTCATGGGTTGATGCGTCGTTAAACCTGAACTCATCATCATTCTACCCGTCTAGATTGACTTTCAATCACAACCATAATGTATTGATAACCTTCAGAGGATTTAGACAATGGGCGAATGATATCCATGTGTAACCGACCGAAAATAGATACATCAGGCAGTGGGTGTAACGGAGGAGGAACAGCAGCATTATTTCGTTTCGCGGGCTGACCCCTAGCACATGATTTAACAAAGTTAAAAAATGTCTGAGTACATTCCCGGCCAATAGTACTTCATTTGCAGTTGTAAATGAGTCTTTTTAGCACCAAAGTGACTATTGTCATCATGATATGCACGCATGGCTTTTAACCGTTGTTCAGTTGGTAAGCAAGTTTGGACAATGTCACGCGCCTCTTGGAGCACCCTTTTCCATCTAGATTGACTGAAATGGACCAAAATGCCCTCATTTATGCCATAAAATTCAGACATGGCATGCTCAGCCTTTGCCAGATTTTGATCTTCAGGTAACTCCTTAGTTTTAGGCCGGCCTCGGTGGCTCAGTTGGATGCGCCGTCCGATGGAGACCAGGAGGTCGCGGGTTCAACCTCCGCCGAGTTCGGCAACATTCTTTCGTGGAGATTGATCATGAAATATTTTCTACGGTCAATCTCTCCCTTCCGCTGATTCAAGAAGGGCGGTTGTCAGTTTCTGGCGAAAGAATGTGCACAATACTGGTTAACCGCTTAGAGGACAAAGCCTGCCCAGTAAACGTGTGGTTAGGTAAACTAACCGCGCTCGAGATGACCCCATTGGGTTGACTGGTCCGTAAAACCTCAACACAAACAAAGGCCTGCCCAGTAAACGTGTGGTTAGGTAAATTGACCGCGCTCGACATGACCCCATTGGGTTGACTGGGCCGTAAAACCTCAACACAAACAAAATCCTTGGTTTCAAGATATTTTATGAAAGGACCAAAGTCTGGGCACAACTTGTTTTTCAAAAAGTGGATTCTGCTGTTCATCCTCAGTTTGTACATCATGATTGGGAATATCTACCTGTGTGTCTTGATCCATGACCGCTAAAAGAGGCGGACCAAATTTAAAACAAACTTTAAACCAGTCCTTTTGGAGCAAAGGTTCGGGAGACTGTCCTACTGGATGTTTCCAGTGAGAGAGACAGAGACCCTGTTGCTTCCAATGCAGAGACAGGAAGTTGAGTAATATTGGGGGACAACTCGGGTACCTGTAAGGAATCTGTAGTCACCCAGACTGTTGTACATTTGAGGGACCTCCAGCACTAGCTGCAAGGGCATCAACATTTATCTTGGGCTCTGACGGGTCGGAAATATCCCCTATACCCTGAAAAGGCAATCGCGACAAGGCTTCCACATTGGTGTTATTGACGCCTTTTCTATGCAGGGTGTCGAAATCAAATTCGTGCAGTTCCATAGACCAATTTTCTATAAATAGATCAATTTTTTATAAATTCATCTGCAGCCTTGTACTTCCTTGTGATTTAACATGTTATCACATCCGTATGTCTGCAACTGCATACATGGTATCCTTAGCAATTTTGACTTCATGCTTTGTTCTCAACGAATGAGCGTCATCCTAAATAAATTCACAACAACCTGACATTGGGACTTTTTTTTATATTTTTAGTGATATTTCCCCGAGACCGCTCTACCCATAAATTATATACAGTATATTTGCAAATTGAATTCCTATCAGCACTACTGGAGTTATGTCAAGGACAAAGTTGATGAAGTGAAATAACTCAAAGAATAAGCAAGGTAGAACAAAGGTTCTTGTATACTGCACTTCCTCTCAACATCATTTATCATTTTATGAAGTTCCAACAAAATCCCTTAAATAGTTATGGAGTTATTCCCCGGACAAGAAAATTTAATAAAAGGACAAAAATTCAAAAAAGTAAGAAAGGTACAGTTATGGTTCTTGTACACTTCACTTCCTCTCAATATCCTTTATCAGTATAAGAAGTTTGAACAAAATCCCTGGAGTAGTTTTGGAGTTTTGGCTCTGACAAGAAAATTTAATAAAGGGGAGTAATTCAAAAAGTAAACAGCGTAGAGTTATGGTTCTTCTACAGTGCACTTCCTCTCAATGTCCTTATCATTTTATGAGGTTTCAACAATATCCCTTAAATAGTTTTGGAGTTATGCTACGCACAAAAGTGTGACAGACGGACGGACGGAGACCATTATTATATCCTCCTTCGCCTTCGGCGGGGGATAATAATAATAATAGGATTTTGCAAATAGCGTAGATCCAGATGAGACGGCTCATAATGTGGCGTCTCTCAAGACGGCACATTATAAACCGTCTCAGGCTCTACGCTGGTTGACATTCAGTCTTTCAGCTTTACATATTATCTACTTTCAAATCGATAGTTTGTGTAAAAAAAATAAAGCAGACGACAAATGGCGCCGAAAGAGTTAAGAGAAATACCTCTATGGTTAATTGTACATTTAAAAAAAGACGCGTTCCTTATATGCAGGTAGATATAACAAAGCAATACATAACCGTTTGCGCGCCAATCACAACTGCAGAAGGAAACTATATTGACATTTATGTGAATCGTCTACAAGCAGACGATTAATATAGAATGTCAAACATTTCTCTGAAAATAAACACGAAATCAAGATTTTGGAATATCGTCTGCTAGAAATTTTGCTTTAAGGGTTAATTATTTCCCAATAATAATGCTGTTTATTCCCAATAATAATGCTGTTCATTTCTAATGGTGAAATTAAATTTGAGTCGGGACAGTTTTCCAACAATGTTGCAAGTGCGGCCAGCAAAGACTTAGATCAGTCTGTGGATCCACTCCGTTTGATCAGTTTTCGCAGGACACTTTATGGTTGGCCAAGACTCCAAAGCTCTTCAGGCGAAAAGCGGACTGATCATGATGCCCAGGATGTCACAAAAGTTATCTCCCTTTTACATAATAGCAGAAAAAGCGATCAAATGTATCCAGTCCTCTTAAAGCATTAAAAATGATGAAATTCATCTGGTTTAAAACAATGAAACAAAGGTAAGGACAAAACATGTTATTATCCGCATTTGTTCCTATCAGCCGCAACGTCAGAAAACGTACCTATCGACATGTGTGCCCAACGAAGACTCCAATCAGTCTGCGCATCCGCGCAGTAGATCAGAGTCTTCGTTCTCCGCATGAAGACACTTTACATTCTCAGCTATCTAAAATGCACCCAGTGAAGATCTGATGCGCAGGCTGGTCTACGGTTCGTTCTCTGACGTTGGGGCCCGTAATTCCTCCAATCGGATGATGTTATGTTTTTTGTCCGGAATCATTCTGAGCTGCAACTTAAATGTAATTGATTTTCTGAAAAAGTAAATGCTGCTATCCCTTTTGTATAATTGTTTTTGTCATGTTCCGACAATATGGCGGGTAAATCAAACAAAAGCACATTAAAAGTGTTTGCTTACGTCTTTGGGTTTCCGAGTGAACAATTCCAACATCAAGATTAAACGATAAAAAAAGCGTAACCCTAAGTATTGGTACAGGTAGGCCTTTGCAAACAGTGAAGACCCAGATCAGAAACCGCGTAACGCGGCGTCTGATCAGGGTCTACACTGTTTGCCATATATAAAGCAATATTTTAGACACTTCAAGGTAGTAGAACGGACAGGTTTGGTAATCCCAATACTTAATTACGGTAATTTTGGGGCGTCAAAAATGTACCGTATTTACCCTAAATATTCGGATGCCCATTACCGTTTTTATCCTAAAATTTGAATACGACCATTTTACTCACCTATTCAGGTATTTATAGCTGCTGAATGAGTGCATTGTACGTTCAGCCTCGTATAAATTTTAAGTTTAAAGGAAATCTCTAGGCTATATCATGAGATGAAAATTGGTGATTTTTTTTCGCAGACATACATAAGGCATTTCATTCAACCGGTCCCCTGACTGGGAAAAAAAGAATGGATCTTTAAATGTTGTCCGTTGTATTTGTAGTCAGATGGTTAAAGTATAAGGTTTCAACTCTGGATCCTTTTTACTGTGCTTGCACAAATAGAGTGGGCGGTCAAATATTTAAAGCAAAAATATACCTAAATTATTTTTGTGAGGTTTTAAAACACAACCATAAGAAGAAATGCTTCATTTATTCAGAGATACGGTAAACCCCACATTTCCTACTTTTTTTTAATAGTAGGAGAGGGGAATCAGGAAGATAGCGAGATTGGCAAACAGTAAAGACCCTGATCAGACGCCGCACACGCGGCTTCTGATCAGGGTCTACACCATTTGCCCAAACAAGTTTGGTGAAATTCTTAGGGAAATATGGTATCAATACTTGTAATTGCTCAACCAGGTTTGTAATGTCTCGTGAGGATTGTCCACTCATGTCCTGCTAACTGGGGAATTAGCGAGAATGATAATATGACATTACTTAATAAATGAAAAATAAATTTTAATTACAGTTTCTTCACTTTATTATATAGATGATAGTTCTTATAGTAAAGGTTCTTCAAGTTCTTATAACAATACTGTTTCATTAAACACAATAATTTAAGATGTTACAGTCCAAAATATATAATGATGTTCTCCTATGAAGCTTCAAGATCTTGCTCTTTTTTTTTCTCTCTCAAACCGCTATCTTCTTATTCACAAATTTGATACAAGATAAGACTACTATGTTTCCAGTGAATACTTTCCAAGGGTCTGTAGGGAAAAGTGTAGAGTTCAGGTAAACTGATGAATCAGGCATGCTGCTTTACAAATATGGAAGAAGGACTTCCTGGCTAGGAACCGTCCTCTGACGGGGAACCATTCAAAATGCTCTCAACGTGTGGGAAAAAGATAAAAATAATAATGGCCTTTAAATCTGGTAGGAGGGGAAAACGGGTTAGGCAGGAAACAGCACACATAAAACTAAATGGATGCAGAGGAATAGGAAATATATGTATCAATATATTACAGATGTCCACAGAAAAATATTATATCCCCTACAGAAAATAGTATAGGACACAAGTAGCATTATCTGATATTTTCTTGCATCCTTGACAAAAATTCATAAATGGATGTGCTGAAACACATATAGTAAATTTCCTTTTTTACAAAATAAGTCATATGTCTCTTATTTTATCAAATGCTATAAAAAGGCTGAAAAACACATAGTTTTCTCTTGCATACATATATGTTTTGCTGTGATTTTTACGAGTCCACTTGCCAAACTTGAAATGGACCGCTAGGTGTGAAGTCTGGTCTAAAACACACACATCAAACGTTTGTATACACCTGTTTCACCACTGCAGTGCAACTGATGTTATCTGGCTGATTGTTTGCTAAAACTATTTTCAATACAAGAAGACACATTGTACTTGTATTTCCTGGGTATTGAATTAAATAAATCTTGAGACCTGAAGTTGATCGAACTACCCGTATCTAATAAAGCAGAAATAGTGCAATTGTCAAACTTAGGAGGGTGAGTCAATAAGTAACCAGCCTAACTTATTTCCAGTTGAGATCCACTTCTTTTTCGATGTAATTGCCCTCTAGTGTAGTGCACAGACCAACGGAGTTCAAGTGCCATTAGCCCAGAACTGAAAAAGTCAGGGTCCTTTCCGTTGACCCACTCCTCAACTGCCGTCACTTCTTCATCAGACCGGAAATGAAGTCCACGAATATTTTTTTTTCAAGTTTGGGAATAGGAAGAAGTCGCTAGGAGCTAGGTCAGGCGAATATGCAGGATGTGGTATAAATTACCAGTTTCGCTCTACAGCATCCATTGCAACTTTGCAAGTGTGGACTCTCGCGTTGTCCTGTTGCAGCAAAATACCTTTAGAGACTTTTCCTCGGCGTTTTTCACGGATGGCGGTTCTCAGCTGGTCTAACAAGTTTGCATAGTACACTCCAGTTATTGTACTTCTCTTGGGTAAAAAGTCCAACATAACGCCCTCGTATCATCTAAAAACATAAAACTGGTGTCTTTACTGAAACCGTTATGTTCAGTTGTTTCAAAAGAAGAGATACATGTAACTCTGGCGGGCGAATTCTAGCGCGACTTGTTAGTTCCTTTTGCCTAGGGACCGCGCTCTGTCCCGAACTGGGTTTGCAATTGTCTTTTAAAATTTTACAACCTTTGGCCTCATGTCCGAATTGGTCACATAATTGACACGCTATACTTGGATTTGGGGACCCCGCTGCCCAATTACAACGTCTTTGAATATGTCCTGGGGTATAACATAGGCTCGTTACTGTGTCACTTGCTTGTCCATTTGTCCTTGGGTTACACACATGCGGAGTTTAATGAAAATTAGTACCACTAGAACTGGTAATAAGTTTATCCAACTTATGTGTTAGATCCTGAACAGACAATTCAAGGGCATGTAGTTTGCTGGCATTCGTGATGCAGCTGCGACAAAGCCTATAGCTGGGGTCGCGGAGATGGTAGAGGTACGGTATCTGTATGCCTCACCCATCTTCGCAGACGTCATGGCTGCATGTACGTTCTCCGGATTACCAGCCCGCACAAAAAATGCAAGTTGGGATGGAAGACCCTGAATAAATTTTAATAATACCTCCTGATAATTCTTTGAAAGTTTTAGCCCTTTTTCGATTATTTTATTGTAGTAGTCTTCAATTTGTTGGTTGGGCAGAAGCGCCAAACTTTGAAACTGCTCGGTTTCCACCAACAGAACTGGCTTGTTGTCCGTGCTCATGTACTTGACCTTGAACGCATTGGCTGTATACTCCCACGACGATTTTACTTCTTCCAAGCAGGTAAACCATACCTGGGCTGGGCTTCTGTGTGAAGCTGGAAGGCTGCAAGCTTTCTGGGATCGTCATCGTTGATAGATTGAAAGTGCGATATGCGTTCTGGGTCTTCAGTTGGATATCCAGAAATTTTTTGTAGTTTATCTATCCTGTCGGTAGATTCATGATCCTAGTATTGTCCGGTACAGGTAGTTGCGAGGATGTAACAGGTAACTCTAAAGAAATGCCCAGTTGACTGGTAGATAAAAATGGATGTATTTCACTTATAAAGATATTTCCATCCGAAAAAGAATAATCCATTGCATATAGGTTGGATTCTCCACCATGTAATATCTCATGAGGATTGTACACTCATGTCCTGCTAACTGGGGAATTAGCGAAAGGTTAATGACATTATGACATAACTTAAGAAATGAAAAAAAAATAACAGTGTCTTCACTTTATTATATAGATGATAGTTCTTATAGTAAAGGTTCTTCAAGTTTTTATTACAATACTATTTTATTAAACACAATAATTTAAGATGTTACAGTTCAAAATATATAAAGATGTTCTCCTATGAAGCTTCAAGATCTTACTCATTTTTTTCTCTCAAACCGCTATCATCTTATTCACAAATTTGATACAAGGCAAGCCTACTATGTTTCCAGTGTATCCTTTTCCAGGGTCTGTAGGGAGGTCAGAGTTCAGGTAAACTGATGAATCAGGCATGCTGCTTTACAAATATGGAAGGAGCTCCTGGCTTGGAACCATCCTCTGACGGGGAACCATTCAGAATGCTATCAACATGTGTGGGAAATAAGATAATCAAAATGACCTTAAAATCTAGTAGGAGGCGAAAACGGGGTTAGACAGGAAACAGCACACATGAAACTATTTGGATGCAGAGGAGTGGGAAATATATATATCAATATATTACAGATGTCCTCAGCATGCTGAACTATGAAAGAGAACCAAAACAGTGTGCTCAGTGCGTATAGCTAATAACATGTGTTTTATGGTGGTATGATTTTCCTAACAAAAAAAAATGAAGAAAGAATTGGTCGTCAGGGTTATGGAAATTTACTCCTTTAATAGTAGCCTACCTGTCCCTTATCAGAAGGGAAGCAATACGTTCACGTCAGAGTGACTTTTCTTTGATGGTTTCCTTTCGTCTTTAACGTTTAATATTTAAACTTACAGATCCGTATCAACCTACGCAATTCTGCTTTACGAACTTAAAACACTAATTAGTTTGAACAAGTAACATTAGGAAGAGGGGAAATATTTCCATTTCATAGCTATTTTCCATTGAAGGTGTAAACAGCCCTTTTCATCTAAGACCATTCTTTTTACCGATAATATTGATAACCAACATGTTGGAAGAGTTCAATAAACATATCCGGGGTGCTAATGGATTGGGCGTACCAATTCAAGGACTAAAGGTACCATATATGCCACAATTATTCGGACGCCATTACTACTTCTGATGCTGATCATTAAATTATAAGTCCATTTCAATACTTAGTGCTGTTTTTTAAACTGTTGATCATCACAGCAGTCCCATATGGGAATGAAGTGTTTGCTTAGGCGTGTTAAGATAAGGAAACGTTTGTACATTTTGTTTGGGAAGATACGCTATAAATGCGCGCGTACAATTGTAGCTGCTCAAACAGGCAGTTGTCTGCTAGGCAGATACTTTCTTTAAGTAATAAAACTCATGCAGGCAGCGTTTACCAATGCTCTAGACAGGATAAGTGGGATACCCGGTAATTATATTTTTCATATTTTTGCATTAAAAATATGTTGTGGGTACTCATCAGAAGCGCCGAAACCAGCTAGCGAGGTGCTTCTACCGAGTACGCACACCATATGTTTAAACATATTTACGCATATATTTAGATATATCTTCAGTATTTAAATATATTTACACACATTATTTAACGTTTTTACGTATGTATTTGCACATATTTGAATACATCAACATGTATAGTTTGATTTACACATACATTTAAATGTTTTTACATATACTTAAATGAATGTTTAAATATTTTTACGTATAATTAAAACGAATAATTTTATGTAGAAGAAATGTATGACTTAAAAATACTAGCTTCTGTAAGAAACACAATTTTGCAGGATTTATTAAAATGGCAAACTCGAATGTCGGAAGAAGGTAGCAAAAGTTTTTTTTGTAGTTTATGCTTTTGTGTCTTCGCTATTCATAGGTTATATATTTGCTATATGCGATTGTTGTCATACAGCGATATTGCCCTAAGCCGTAAGTTTGTTAATTTTTTTCTTTCTTTCTTTCTTTTTTTTTTTTTTTTTTTTTTTTTTTTTTGTTGTTGTTTTGGTGGGGGGGGGGGGTTGTTATTTTAGTTACTCACCTGTGCTATGCTCAGGATGAGCTATAGTGATCACTTTTTGTCAGTCGTGCGTCCGTCCGTTAACATTTTCAAACGACTTCTCTGAAGCCACTGAGCCAATTTTGCTCAAATTTCATATGGAGTCTTCTTAGGTTGGGGGAACTACAGATTGCTGAAATGGTCATGATCCGTTGACCAAGATGGCCGCCATGCCCATATATGGTAAAACCCTATAAAAAAATCTTTTTCTCCAGAACCGAGGACGCCTTTGGGCTGAATCTTTGCACAAATCATCGGGGACGGGAGATCTACCAGTTGCTAAAATGATGGTCGTACAATGACGTTTGACCTTTTTACGGCGAGGTCGTTTGCTTCCTTGTGGAATTGTTGTATCTTACCTTGTGTCATTTTGTTCTTGTGTTTTTCAGTCCTTTTAGCATTGCGATTACCTCGCTTTGGGAAGAGAGCTAATCTTAGTGCTTTTCGCTTGTTTTATCGATTTGTGCTTGTTTGGATTTGTCGGTTTCCTCTTCCTCTTGATGTCTGGGAAGGGCTGCGATTTGTGATTGTGGCACTCCATGGACTATTTTACCTTTTTTTCTCCATACATTTGTATGGGAAAAATGTTCGGAAAAAATGTTGACAACCACGAATGACTTCTCCTCTGAAGCTGCCGGCCCAGTCTTGCTCAAATTTCATGTGGAACCTCCTTGGGGCAGGGTAATAAAAGATGGTGGCGGTCCACTGACCAAGATGGCCGCCATGCCCATATATGGTAAAAACCTTTAAAATCTTCTCCAGAACCAAAAAAGTCCTTGGGCCTAATCTTTGCACAAGTCATTGTGAGCTGGAGGTCTATCACAATTCCTAAAAATATGGTCCTAAATTGACTTTGACCTTTTACAGCAAGGTCATATTTGCTTCCCGTGCATTTGTATGGCCCCTATACATTTATATGGGAACAATGTTAAGAATTCATATTTTGGACATCGCCTGTATAATCCAACTGAATTGAAACTTGATGATGAGCATTAGGACCCCTAGTAGACACAAAATAGCTAAAATTGTGCGGATCGAAAATCCAAGATAGCAGCCACAGCCACCATCTTGAAAATCAATTTTTCGATATCTCCTTCCAAACCTTTGGTCGCTTTGAGCCGAAACGCTCTGTAACAAGAAGATTTCTGGATCGAAACCAGCTAAAATCATGTCAGTCGAAAATCCAAGACGGTCACATTGGTTCTGCTCCATTGAACAAGATGGCTGCCAGAGCTAAAAATAGAAAAATCTTCAAACGACATCTCATCCTTGGCCAATGGCCCAGTTTCAAAATATTTGCACAGAAGTGTTCCTCCAATAGCCCTCTACCAAAATTGCTAAAATGGTTCTGCTTGGCTAAACAAAAATGGTGGTCAAAGCTAAAAAATAGAAAAACTATTGAAAGACTTCTCCTCCGCGGCCAGTGGCCCAATTTTTATTTCCCTGCCATTGTGCTGTTTACATGTATAAAATCCTGATTTTTCAGAAACCACTTAACCAATTTCCACATAATTTTACATTGATCTTACTGTTGAAATATGATTGAGAATTTGTTCAAATCATCAAGCCTCATTGACTGTCATGCCCATATATTTGTCTTCAAAACTTACAACTGCTTAAATGATGATCTTTTCATTAGTTACGATAACAGAATTGCCAAAAATGTTGCATAACATCTGCATATCTGCAGTGGCTATGTCACTCAGGTGCGCGAGCCGTGGCCCGTGGGCCTCTTGTTTTATCTGCTAATACTGAACACTTATCTTACTCGCTCTGGACACTAATCTTACTCGCCATTTCGTTGGCTTGCAAGACATAGACGGCGCATATGAGAGTTTTGAAGTTGCACGCCAATGTTTCTGACATCTCTTGGTAGTTGTCACCAGATGAAATGGTCGACTGTAGGTAGGTGAGGGTGTTCGACATCTTCTGGTCGTCTATGTCGGTCTGAGCTCTTTGAGCTTTGTTTCTTCGACATGGGCCCGGAGACTCCTGATAACGATAGTTGCAAGTTTCTCTGTAATTTTTCCCCTGTTAGGGACTGTTCCTCAAAAAAGGAATCCAGGCCCCCGAGCAGAACCTCATCCGAATTCTCATAGCCTTCTTGCTCTTCTAGGTCATTAAGTAGATCGTCCAATGCCTCTTCTCCTTCTCCGTCAGAGCTACCTGGTACTCTTATATCCCCATCAACGGTGTGCCCTGTACTGTCGTCTGCAGCACACCCCCTGATGTGCTCGGATGATGATGATGATGAGTTCAGGTTTAACGACGCATCAACCCATGAGGGTCATTTGCGTCAAAATGGTAAACTAACATGGTTCTGTAAGGAAACGGCTATAAAGGTAAGTTATATATGCATAAAATGTAAAACTAGAACGAATTTAAAGATTAAAGCAGTTAGACTTTGTTAAAAAGGTTGATGTGTTTTAAAAAGAAGAGTATATTATCAGCAGGTACATTTTCAAATAAGTATCTCAGGTCATTTGTTTGAAAGAATTGACGTCGCACATGAGAGAATTCAATGCAGTCGATCAGGAAGTGTTTCGCCGTAAAAGGTTCATTACAGCTGATACAAAATGGCTGATCTTCTCGTTTAAGCAGATAAGAATGTGTGAGTCTAGTATGACCTATACGTAGACGAGTAAGAACCACTTCTTCTCGCCTTAATGATCGATAAATGGTATTTTTACCAAGAACCGGTTTTATTTCGTGTAGTTTATTGAATGTCGCTCTGTCCCATGACAGCTGCCATTTAGATAAGATGTACCTGTTGATAAAAGGTTTAAAATCTGTACATGGAAGTTTAAAATTCGAAATTTCTAGATCGAGTGAGGCCTTTGCTTTTACATCGGCAGCCTCGTTACCGTTTATGCCAACATGGCTGGGGAGCCAACAGAATATAATTTCCTTAGTTTTCGATAACTCGTGATGTTTTTCTATCAAGTTCTGAATTTTGGGACTTTTTGAAGATGTGTGGTTTAGAGATTTCAAAACAGAAAGGGAGTCAGAGAAAATAACGAATTTGTTATCTAAAGAATTATTCATAACGTAATCCAAAGCCATATCAATAGCCTTTGATTCAGCAGTGAAAATAGATGAGCCATCAGGAAGACGGATCTTTTCATGGTGACTGCCCGATATATACGCACAGCCAACCTTTTCGTCAACTTTTGAGCCATCAGTGTAGATGTGTTGATAGTCTGAAAGTCGCGATTGTAATTCTTGGAAGTTTTGTTTCATGAGATGTGAATCAGATAGTGACTTTTTGCTATTGTGTAAATCGAAAAGAATAGTTGGTTTAGTAATGCACCAGGATGGAATATCAGAAAAAGAGTGCTTTTGGATGTTTTTAATGTTAATATTAGAGGATTCTAAAAGTGGTGCTATACGAAGGCCGAAGGATTTAATTGCGTTAGGTTTTCTTTCATAATATTCCTGAAATTGTGGTGGAAATGTGACTTCAAAAGCAGGGTTAGAAGGGTTAGCAGCAAGTCTGATGGCGTACTGAAGGGACAATTTTTCTCTGCGTAGCCATAACGATGGCTCATCTGCTTCCACGTTAAGACTCGATATTGGAGACGTACGAAAAGCTCCCAATGCCAAACGAAGTCCTTGATTATGTACAGTGTCTAACATCTGTAGATAAGATTTTCTTGCAGATCCATATACGAGGGACCCATAATCAAGTTTTGATCGAATTAAAGAACGATATAGATGAAGAAGAGTTGTTCTGTCCGCACCCCAACTTGTGTGAGATAACACTTTTAAAAGGTTTAATGCTTTTAAACATTTCGCTTTCACGTATTTTATATGGGGTATGAAGGAGAGTTTTCTATCAAATATAACCCCAAGAAATTTTGATTCGGCAACAACTGGTATTTGAGATCCATATATGTAGAGTGCTGGATCATTGTGTATCTTCCGTTGTTGACAGAAATGAACGCACTGCGTTTTCGATTTGGAAAATTTGAAGCCATTTCTTGTTGCCCAGTCTTCAATTCTATTTAGACATTGCTGTAGATGTCTTTCTATTGTGCGCATATTTTTCGAGCGAAAACAAATACAAAAATCATCAACGTACAAAGAACCATCTGTTTTGTAATCCAGACAGTTTATAATATCGTTTAATTTCACGTTGAATAACGTGGTTGAAAGTATTGCTCCTTGAGGAACGCCCTGTTCTTGATCATAGAGATCAGACAGGGTCGATCCTACACGCACTTGTATTGTACGATCTTCAAGAAAACTTTTAATAAAGTTTGGTAGTCTTCCTTTCATACCAAAGTTATGTAGGTCTTTTAAAATTCCATATCGCCAAGTGGTATCATAGGCTTTTTCCAAATCGAAAAATACAGCGACTACATGTTCTCGTTTGATAAAAGCATCGCGGATAAAAGTTTCTAGTCTAACTAAATTATCATTGGTACTACGTTCAGCTCGGAATCCCGACTGAAGTTTTGTTATAAGATTGTTAGATTCTAAGTACCAAACAAGTCGTTTGTTTATCATTCTCTCTAGTGTTTTGCAAAGGCAACTTGTTAGCGCTATTGGTCTGTAGTTTGTTGGTTCTGCATGATCTTTCCCTGGTTTGGGAATAGGTATAACTGTGGCCAAACGCCAGCTTTCTGGAAAAACTCCTGTTGTCCATATACCGTTGAAAATATGTAAAAGTGTGTCAAGGGCGGTTTCGGGAAGGTGTTTAAGCATCTGGTAATGGATGTCATCAGGGCCTGTAGCTGTATCTTTTGATACTGCGATAGCATCTTTAAGTTCTGTAATGTTAAACAGGCTGTTATATTCTTCAGTATTTGAAGAGGTGAAATTAAGTTTGATTTTTTCTTCTTGTTTTTTGATGTTTTGAAACTTCTCTGAATAATTCCGAGATGAAGAATTATCCAAAAAAGTTTCGCCAAGTGTGTTTGCTATCTCTTCCTTTGATGTGGCCTTTGTTCCACGTTTTGTATTTAAATGGGTGAAACTGGCTGATTTTGATTTACCAGATATTTTTCGTATCATGTCCCAAACCTTTTTAATTGGAGTTTTATAATTTAAATTCGAAACGTAAGATTTCCATGATTTGCGTTTGGAGGCCTTTATTGTTCGACGAGCATTTGCTCTGAAATTCTTTACTTTATTCAGGTTCTCCTTTGTTGGATATCTGCAGAACTTTGATAATGCTTGCTTGCGCTGTTTTATGGCATCTTTGCATTCATCATTGTACCATGGCTTGCTTTTCTTTGGATTTGTCGAGGTTTTCGGTATACTTTTATTAGCTATGTCAAGAAGAGAAGAAGTAAAATCATCTAGAGGGTCCAAGGAATTGTCAAACTTATCTATTTTGAGACTTTCTTCGCATAATAAGTGGTATAATTCCCAATTTGCTTTATTTAGTTTCCACTTTGCGTTGTGATCATTCGTGGAATTATTTACGCTTTCAATAATAACAGGGAAGTGATCACTTCCATGTTGGTCTTCACTGACCGTCCAGTCGAAGTCCAGCAGGAGAGATGGGTGACATATGGAAAGATCTAAAGAAGAAAATTTTCCTGTTGCAGGATGGAGATAAGTGTGAGATTTGTCATTCATAAGACAAAGATCGTTTTTGGTTATAAAGTCTTCAATAATATTACCTTTAGGGTTGTTATCTTTACATCCCCAAAGGATATTGTGACCATTGAAGTCACCAACTAGTATACAGGGTGAAGGGAGTTGTTTCAGTAAAATGTCTAAATGTTCGGTCTCTAAATGAAAATTTGGAGGTATATACACAGAACAAATAGTAATTTCTTTATCTAAAGTAACAGAAACCGCAACGGCTTGAAGATTGGTTACAAGTTTAATTTGTCGCTGCGGACATGAAGAGTGAACTAAGATTGAGCTTCCACCAGACGGCCTCTGGCCTTCTGAATATATATAATTGTATGTATTGAAATCTCTGATATTTAATTGATCATCAGTTTTTAAAAAAGTTTCTTGCAAGCAAAAAACTGATGGATTCAATAAGGATAAAAGTAATAAGATCTCGTTATAGTTTGACTTTAGACCTCGACAGTTCCATTGTATTATTTTGTGATTTGAATTCATTTTAGAGTTGTTAGATTTTAGTTAGACTAGCAACTAAGGATATGTTATTGGTGATTTTGATCTATTATTACTATTGTTGACGTGTGAATGTTCTGATGATCTCGATCTATTTCTATTAGTTCGTGGGCGATCTGGAGCATCTCCTAACTCCATATCATCGCTACTGTCACTCAAAGATCCGAACCTGTTATGTTGTTGAATAACATTATTTGAACCTTTTCGTTCTCTGTTTGATGTGCTTGGTCTTTGTGTTCCTTGACTAGATTTTGATTTTGTTTCTTTCGTAGGTGGAGATGATTGACTTCTTGCTTGTCTTTCTTTCTGTTGTTGTTTCTTCCAATCTTTTCTTATCATCTCAATGGTGGCTTTTTTCAGGCCACCATCTCCTTTTTTCTCTTCAGAAGGTGTCTTTGTTTGATTTTTGTTTGTAGTGTTTGTTTGACCTTTTTGTTTCTGCAGATCTTCTGTTTGGTTGTTTGTGTTTGTTGAACTTGATTGAACTGCAGAGTCGAGAATATTGATCGGATCGGTTTGAGTGGCAGTATCAACCACAGAAACCTTTTTCATAGAAGACTGGGTGATGTTGGCATAACTGATTCCAGGAATTGGAGTTGGGGCCTCAACAAGTTTCCGCGCTTCAATGAAAGAAATATTTCTGGTAAACTTAAGACGTAAGATTTCTTTTTCTTTGTGCCAAACTTGGCATTCTTTAGAGTCAGCACTGTGTTTTTCACCACAATTAACACAGTGCAGTTCGTTTCTACATTGACTTTCTGGGTGTTCTGCTACCTGACCGCATTTCGAACAGATAGGGTCCTTAGAACACCTATCCTCATGGTGTCCATATTTCTGGCAATGATGACAACGCAAAGGATTTGGTATGTAGACTTCTACGTTGACTCTAAAGTATGCTACTTTTATTGTTTTTGGTAGAACTGATGTATTGAATGTAAAGACAAAGGTGTTTGTGTTTTTTAACTCTCCGTTTCGTTTAACTTTGAATCGTTTTATTGCAGTTACTCCTTGAGATCTTGTGCCTTCGAGAATCTCCTCCTCGCTGCAATTCCCCAATTCAGGGCAACGAATTACCCCCTTTGAGGAGTTCAGCGAAGTATGAGGGTACACCCGGACTTTCAAGTCGTGAAAAGTCTGTGCACGTAGAAGATTCTCGGCATGGGCTTTCCTGGATACCTCAATGAGTAGCTGATTCGACCTGTGTAGTTTCTTTATGTTTTCCGGCTCACCAGCTATACTATGAATGACTTTTTGTATTACAAACGGAGATAAAGATGTTACTGGTTTGTTTTCTTCCTTGCTTTCAACTAAAATGAAACGCGGAAAATGTTGAGATGTATCTTTGGTAGAGGTTGTTGGAGGTTGAGTGCTTTCGTTAACATCTGAAATATCAGATTCTGAACATTGTTTAGTTCTTTTTCTTCGATTAGAACCCATGATAAAGATGTATTAAAATTCGTCCTCCATGCTCTCCGCCCACCACGGAGCCCAACAAGGGAACACATCAATGGAGTGGTTTTCCTACTCACTTGTGCTAGAGATACACAGAAGATATACTCGCACGAGCTAAATGCTGCACGATTGACCCGTTAAGCCGCCGCCTTCTTAGGATTGGAAAGGTTAAGAAAAAAGAATTATGGGCAAACGGTGAGTATCAGTATGATACAAAAGACAAGGAAGAGAAAGAAAAGATATTTCCTAGGGCTTGGCGCGACCAGCCGATTGACCGTGCCGGGTCTCACGGACACCCTTCTACACCGAAATCCAGGCCAAAGAGGCGTGTTGAGCCATCAGGAGAGACCAAACTCCCAATAACTCTCAACCTCCAGGATCCCTTCTTCCGGCTTACGGGCTGCCACCCACGGCAAACGGGTGGTATTTTCTCTTCGCTCTTCCCAAAGGGGACAATTACTGCTCACCACGCTAGCAACGTTCCCAGTGGCAATTGAGCCCCCAGGGCCTCGGCAAGGCGGAAAGTTTAATACCCAGGGGTGATGTGCTCGGAACAGGTGTATCAGCTGTTTTCAGTTTTTTGCTAGTATGCAGTTCAAATCCGCGTTAGCCGGTCTTTTAGGTTCCTGTTGATTGATTCAAGTGTTTTTGCCAACTGTAATAGCGAACACTCGTTCGCACCGTCCACTTTCCCTTCGTCAGTCGAATTCCCCGGTTGGGAGCCTCAGACTGCATCTTGTGCAGGGGCGTCTAGGCCGGTTGTGTCATGTCCCTCCTCCATGATCAACGTCACAGATTGTGATAGTGTGCTGCAAAGAAGTAAAAGGAGGATTGCTAGTATACTATAAAAAAAAGCCTTTTCGGGAGTATAAAGATATGATGGAATTAAAGTTACGGCTTTACGCCGTAATAATTATATTCTGAAGCGTTATCCCTTATCTGGAGCCCCGAGACACCTAATTTGCATAGAGCTAGAATGTAATCTTATTAGTCAACACATGCACAAGGATTTCCCAGGGGTAACCCACGTAGTATAAACACCAAATATGTGTATCGATAACTAAATGATTACATTTATAATTGTTATTTAATATTATTGGCGTTTCGCCGTATTCAGTAACTACCAGAAGATGTAACGATGATCTAAACCATGTATCTTTTGTTTTCATGTGGAAACACGAATATAAGCAATTAAAATTGTTATGTTGAATATGCAGATGTGCGGGGTCATGAAGGTGACGTTATGTGCGTACATTTCTGCATAAATTATCGCTGAATTTGTTTACTTGGACATAGCAGAATGCAGGTTCCTTCGCCGTTTCGGCTGCGCATGTTACTCCGTTTCGGAAGTGCATTATATATCGTATGTTCAAAATACCTATCATATGCGTAAATAAATGCCTCAATGTACTTAGTAGTTTCAGACACTGGCCATAGTTCTGCAAGCTGGCGCCTTCGGACGGCACCGCACTTTCACACTAAAATAAGCATTCTATCGATTGGTAGACAGGAATTTAGTTGGCATTCTGAAACAGACAATACCATAATGAGCAAAATCATACTTAGATATCACTTTAAATGTTATTATTCGCAATCTCAAAAACTTTGTAAAAAGTTTTACAAACAAGTTTTACAAACTTAAAACTTTTTACAAAATAGTTTTACAAACTTTGGAATGATAAACCTCGTTCTGATTTTGGATGCTGATACAGCTACGCTTTCCCTCTGTGGGGTCCACTGAAGGGTTATGCAGTTAATAAAATGTGCATTAAGATACATTCACAGCTTAACAATGTCAGCACACATATCTTCGGACATGTTCGCCCAGAGAAGGTTCAGATCAGCCTGCGCATTCACGCAGTCCGATCATAATCTTTACTAGGCGCAGTCTATTCATAAAGTCCACTGTCCACATTAAGAAACTTTGCATCCTCGGCTAGCCGAGGATGCAAAGTTTCTTAATATGGACAATGGACTTCTAGCCAAGGATGCAAAGTTTCTTAATGTGGACAGTGGACATTCTGAATAGACTGCGCGGATACAGAGGCTGCTTTGAGTCTTTTTTGGCCCACCATTATTTTGTATGTATAAATGAGCCAGCGCACGACAAAATCTGCAGTATGACTTGTGCGACCAGCGAAGACTCAGATTAGCCTGCGCATCCGCGCAGTCTGAACAGAATCTTCGCTGATCGCATGTGCTTTCTACCGCCTCCAGACTATCTTTAGAGGGATAAAGGAGAATCATTGCCATCCTGGGAGGTTGTACAGGCTTATCTGAGTCTTTGCTAGTCACATAGGTCTTATTGTAGGTTTTGTCGTTCGCTGGCTCATTTCAAACGCAACATATTTTGGGACCACGGAAACTTGTTCGAGACATGGGTAGTTCGAGCCTCTGAGGGATAATCATGGTCCCAGCAAATAGCGATAATTTAAAGTAGTTTTTTTTTTTTATCTTCTATTCAACAATGGTATATTGAGTGTAGTCAGGTCTAACAAATATCTAAAGCATAGGTTTCTTCAAGAAATAAATGCTATGTGTTTGCATAATTTCTAATTAGTAGTCACCTCTTGAGGGAAGGCTTTGAGCCTGTCATATTATCATTATAACGAATTTGATCATTGTATCAAGTGTCGGTATAAACATGGTTAAGTGTATTTTTATTGGCACCTTCACCTATATACCACCCCGCCCCTTAACCCTACAGAATCACTGAGTATTGTAGAATATATCGACGGACAGAGAAGGCCCTGATCAGACTGTTGTCATATTGAGCGTCCTTTATGATATAATTCCAATTCAAATTAAATCTTACAATTATTTAGCGCAATTTATTTTGGCCGAGAGCAATATGTTAACAGGATTTATACATAGATGTATCCATTGAACCGGAATCTCGGAACTATTTTCTTCGCGTAAATTCATAAAATGAGATATATTACCCATATTTTAGACGTAAATATGACCTACTCGTTACCGGCACAGTGGCTCAGTGGTAGAGCGTCTGCGTTGTGACCGGGGGATTGCGGGTTCGATCACCGGCCGGGTCATACCAAAGACTTTAAAAATGGTATTAGCTGCTCTTTCGCTTGGCGCTCAGCATTAAGAAAGTAGAGGTAGGAATCGGAACTGGTCAGCTCAGTGTCAGTATAATGTGACTGGGTGGAATATCATGTCAAAGTTTCTGGGGCATGATATTTCAGTGAGGCAGCACTCTAAAAGTGAGCATTGAGCTCCCTGTCACATCCAGACACCATCGCGATATGACTGAAAGATTGTTGAAAGCGACGTTAAGCCCAAATCAAACAAAGACCTACTCGTATTTGGAATTTTAAGAAACGAATTTTATATTTCTGGATTTAAGCGACGTGTACAATCCGGCGAATCACTCACAAACTTAACCGAAAGTCATTCAGGCTTTATTCAGTTTCTGATTCATTTGCGGGCCTTCACACATCGATGAAATCCATTAAATATGAAATTCCCTCTTAAATTGTGTTTTATTATATCTGACAAGGAATTATGATTCATGATCAGATTTTGCGTTTCATTTAAACTATCTATCGCATTACTATTTAAACTAATAGTAATGCGGGAATCAATAAAAAATAATAATTCCATTTCTTTATTATTTCTCCTAGAAAACCTATGTTGTAGGTTCTTATTAGAAGCGCCTTGCCGGGGCGCTTCTAGTGTGTACCCACCACATGTGTTTTCGCGGAGAGATAAATTGTCGAGAAGCGCTTCTGTGAATATCTGTAGCATACGTTTTCATAGAGAGATACGACGCGTGGAGAGGCGCTTCTAATGAGTACCACAACATATGTTTTTGAGGAGATATAAGAAAAATAACATGCTTGGAAAAAGCAGCTTATCTGGATCTAAAATAAGTATAGTTCGATTGTATAAAATGATATCTAAGAAATATTTTGTCAAAACGCACGTTCCTCCTAGTATTTAATTAAAATAAGAACTTTGGGCGTACTGTTAACACTCTATTGTTGAGAAGCTAAATTTCGTTATCTCTCCGCAATTTTTGTGTTTAATTATATGTCTGTTTAGATATCGGAGCTGAAACATGAAAGCTTATGACGTCATAGATAAACGGCGACTCCTAGATCAGGCTGAGAATTACCGCAGTGTGATCAGGTTCTAAAAACTATTGTAGTCTTTGATTCAGTAAGCGGACAACGGGGACTCTAATTGAACTGCGCGGATATGCACGCTGACCTGTGGTTTCGTTGGTCGCATATTCGATAAGTATCCTTTTTATAAGTATGTTACGGGGTATGGCGTCCGTCCGTCCGTCGGTAAATATTTTCGTTTCCGGCTAACTCCTCCTACAGTTTACATCCGATCAAGCTGAAAATTTGGTATATAGTTAGACCATGATGTGGAGCAGCGCATATCGTTTCGAGGTTACAGTCCACCAAATATTAGCAGAGTTATGCCCCTTTGAAAATTTCAGTTTTCGTTTCCGACTAACTCCTACAGTTTACATCCGATCAAACTGAAACTTCATTTGTTGTTAGACCATGATGTGGAGCAGCGAATATTGTTTCAAGGTTGCAGTCCACCAAATATTAGCAGAGTTATACCCCTTTGAAGATTTCTATTAATTTTTCGTTTCTGGCTAAATCCTCCTACAGTTTACATCCAATCAAGCTGAAACTTAATGTACAGTTAGACCATGATTCGATGCAGCGCATATTATTTCGCGGTTACAGTCCACCAAATATTAGCAGAGTTATGCCCCTTTGAAATTTCGTTTCCGGCTAAATCCTACAGTTTACATTCTATCAAGCTGAAATTTTATTTGTAGTTAGACTATGATGTGGAGTAGCGCATATTGTTTCAAGGTTACAGTCCACCAAATATTATTAGCAGAGTTAAACCCCGTTGAAAATTTCTATTATTTTTTTTTGTTTCGGCTAAATCCTTCTATAGTTTATATCCGATCAAGCTGAAACTTCATAAATAGTTACACGATGATGTGGAGCAGCATATATTATTTCGAGGTTACAATGCACCAAATATTTGCAGATTTATGCCCCTTTGAAAGTTTTTGTAAACTTTTCGCAGCATATTGTTTAGAGGTAGTAGTCTGCAAATTTTATTTTATAATAGGTATATTTTTTGTCATATGGGCAAGAGATTGATTTATTTTTCTTCGTTTATTAGATTTGCAAGGAAAGACTGCCATTATTAAATCTCTATGACTACATAATTCTTTTTGGATTTTTTTTAATACTCTTCTGATTTGGCTGCCTTGAAGAACAAAAATAAAATCAGTATTAAACAAGTTAAAGGTTTACAAAAAATGTCTTGCAGGATTTTTTTTTTTTTTTTTTTTTTTATTTTGTTGTTTATTTTTGTTTTTTTATTGTTCGGTCCGATATTGAAGTATAGGAAAAACAAAATCAGCCAAAGGCTCATATGAGCTTATAATATAGTCATGCTTCCGTGTTGTGTCCTTCGTCAGAAAGCATTCTCCCTAGAAGCAGCAAACTTCTCCCTATTTTCCCAGGAGGGAGAAGTCACTTCTTCCTTAATTCGTGGGCCAGCTTGGTCGCTAAGGTTACAGTTCACCAAATATCAGCAGAGATATGCCCGAATGAATTTTTTTTTATTTATTTATTTATTTTTTATTTATTTTTTTTTTTTTGTAATTCCACTTACAGTTTATATCCGGAGCACTGCATTATACAGGAGCCAGTTTTTGTGCTACATCTTTTTACTTGCCACGGGCGTATAATGACTCGCTTGGCGTAGCTCTTGTTCTCATCACTTGACTAAGGAGATAATGGTGGGTTGAGGTTTTACGACCTTTTCAGTGATACAGTCGACTCGCGTTATCTCGACTTCGCTTATCTCGAAGTGAAAATCTGGTCCTCTTTCAAACATGAAAAACAACAGGTAACAAAATAATGTGAAAAAGAGAAGTTGCAATTTCTCCTCTTTTCCACACTATTTTCAATATCTCTCAAACATCAGGAGTCAAAATTACATCATCATTTGTGACATGTGATTATTCGATTTATTATTCCCTCAGTTTTGCAAATTTGATATGTCGAGGTACGGATATCTCGAAGAATTTCAGAGTCTATTGAACTTCAAGATAACGAGAGTCGACTATATCGGAACGGATGCCCCTTTTCAGAAGGGAGGCCAAACACTTGATTAAATTGCCTCACCTGAAAGGGTATCCGTTCCCTATCGTTATTTATTTATTATTTATTTGTTTTGTTTTATATTTCACAGCTCACAATAAGAAGCTTCATGAAAAGCGGAAGTTAAAAGTTGCAGAGTAAGTATTGTACAACTAAGATGTCGACAATCTCCTCATTCTAAACCTTTCTACGACGATCAAGACTGACGGCAGAAACAATTGCTGTCATATTTGTTACCGTAAAGTATTGGGACAGATAGGCATTCTGTAGCGTGTGATCTGAATATACACTGTTCGCTTTTGCCTGCTTAGTGTAGATAATGTATTATGTGTGCTATTCTTTATGGGAAACAGATGTAAAATCCAATCGATACATTAAGGCGGACGCTTAATGAAAAAGACTATCCTTCGATGGCAATGAAGCGTAACCATTACATGATCTGGATAACATGAAAAAATGACTATACTTTGCTGACAATGAAGCATTATCATTCCGTGAGCGGGATAATATAGGGAAAACGACTATACTTCGCTGGCAATGAAGCGTAACCATTACATGATCTGGATAATATGAAAAAATGACTATACTTTGCTGACAATGAAGCATTATCATTCCGTGAGCGGGATAATATAGGGAAAACGACTATACTTCGCTGGCAATGAAGCATAACTATTACATGATCTGGATAACATGAAAAAATGAGTATACTTTGCTGACAATGAAGCATTATCATTCCATGAGCGGGATAATATAGGGAAAACGACTATACTTCGCTGGCAATGAAGCGTAACCATTACATGATCTGGATAACATGAAAAAATGACTATACTTTGCTGACAATGAAGCATTATCATTCCGTGAGCGGGATAATATAGGGAAAACGACTATACTTCGCTGGCAATGAAGCATAACTATTACATGGTTCGGATAATATCAAGAAAAGGCCTATACTTCGATGGCAAAGAAACACAAACATTACAAGATACGGACATGTTAAAAAAATGATTATACTTTGATGGCAATGAAGCATAACATTTTTATGATCTGTATATATTTAAGAAAAGGACTATTCTTTGAAGGCACTAAAGCATAACCAATGAAAGATCCGGATATTTTAAGAAAAAGACTATACTACATGGCAAGGAAACATAACCATTTAATGATCCGGATATATTAAAGAAAACTTTGATTGCAATAAAACAAAACATAACCATTACACGATTCGGATACTTTAAAGACAATGACTATACTTTGATGGTGATCAAAAAATAACACAGGACCTAAACCATAAAATGGCAAATGTCACAGAAGATAACACCTATCTCGAAGCGCTGAATGACAAAAATGTTATTTTGATGATTCCAGTCATTGTGTACATTGCTGTGCTTACGGTTTTGGGCTCAGTCGGAAATATATTAGTTTGTGTGTATTTTGGGTGTAAGACCAGTTCCAGCACTAACTCCATTTTTATCGTCTCACTTGCTGTTTTCGATTTAATGGTTTGTATGCTAACAATGCCGATGGAAATTGTGGGTTTGAGATTTTTCTATAACTTCGCGAGTGATTTCGCTTGTAAAAGCGCTAGAGTTGTAAATCACTTTGCTGCAAACGGTTCTGCAGTGACGTTGTTAATCATAGCCATTGACCGTTATAGGCGTATCTGCCGACCGCTTAATAGACAGCTGGATATTAAGCACGCTAAACTAGCAATTTGTGTGGCTGTGATATTGTCGTTGCTTCTCTCATGGCCGGCTGCGCCTTTATATTCAATTGTAACCAGAAACATTACTCTAACTGTTAACACCACAGTGGTGGAAGTCTTAATCTGTACAACGGTTAAGGAGGAGACTTTAAGATCATATCTTTGGAGTTTCTACGTGTCGGAATTTGTACTTTTCATAGCATCTACCACTGTGTTGTTCAGCTTGTATACATTTGTAGGAAGAGCCATTTACAGGTTCAAGAAAAGACGTTTATTGCATACATATGCAGCGGCTTATAGGCATGATCAAGATTTTAAAACCCATGATACAGAAATCCATATAGAAACAATTGAATACACGTTAGAGAAACGGAATGGGGAAACATCCCAGTCTAACCACGAGAAAGGAAAACGCAGACCCGTTTCATCTTCGAGTGTATCTTTTCCTGAGTCAAATGACAACCATACGAAAGATAAGTCGCCAGATAATCTCACAATCAAGTACACATTACAAATGCTATTTATAGCAGTTATTTATGTTTTGAGTTATCTCCCTTATATTGGTTTAGTAATATGGAAAATATTTCAAAACGACGAGGGAGTAGTTGAAGACGATACAGAGCGCCTCTGGTTTAACACTGGCGTACGGTCTTATCTGCTAAATAGTGCAGTCAATCCGATTGTATATGGATTCTTAAATGAACACTTCAGACGATTTTTGCGGCAGTGCTGTTTTTGCACTTTGCCAAACGACAAGTAAACGTAGGTACACTGTTTGCAGTCGCAATAAATCCGGTGGACAACAAACTGAAGTTTTGATAAAACAAATACTAAACGTGTATTTTAATGGGTCAAGGCATCAAGATGGTTTGTGTATTTTCGCCATTTTTAACAAAAGACATTTTTACGCCTTCTTGTTTACTTCCTGCATACAATGCTTTTCTGAAAAGGGGCCTACTGTCACAGAAAACACTATGCTAGCAAATGTTTCCTGTTGCGGTAGATCCCTTTTCAAAATATAGGCTTAACATTTTTTAAAAGTTAGCTCCTCTGACTGTATATATGTTCCCCTTAAAAGAACAGAAGAGTTTAAAAACAAAAGAAAGTAGTGCAGATTTTATAGTGTTAGTTATTAATATTTATTTTGGCAGATGTGTTTGTGGAAGCAGTACAAACCCAGATCAAATTGCTCCAAGCAGAATAGGATCAGTCTATCTTGTTTTCCATTAGTTTAATAATTAGTTTTTTTAAGTTATTTCAGGCAAATATTAACCCAAATAACTACTTTGACATTACCGGATGGTCTTGTGAACAAGTGGAAAAGTGAAATTTCATGTTTAAAATGTAAAATTCTTAATCCTGAAATTTCCCATCCCTGTAGGAGTAGGCGGTCACGTGGTGGTAAGAGCCTGCGGCGGATGTGCCGCTTGTTGGTACTTCTTCTGTTTCTGCTCTGCCATTCGCTTTATTGTCTAGTTAATGGAATACTGTTCGTAATTTATTCGCTTGTGGATAATGTATCCAAAAACGACAATCAAGGAACATACAGAGTGATACATGTAACTAAACACGTTCTTGCTTGTCTGGTTTTCCCCAATGAAGATTGTTCAGTCTTTTTTACAGACATCATCAAGTTCCGTACGAGGGCATATGATTTTTTTTATTATTATTATCGTTACAGATTTGCTCATAATCGATCATTTGATTTATTTGTGTTACTTTACCGTATTTACCCTTGGTATTCAGACACCTCAACTCCTTACCAAACTTTATCTAAAATTTCATCTGGGTCTACACTATTTGCTCAGGCCTGTCTGACATGCATACAGTAATAACATATAGTAAGAGCCATGCTCGGACAAACAGGTAAAATTGACCAACTCTTCAGTGATTACCAATCCATTATCGATCACAATGGCAGGACTGATAATCGATTAATTAGTCAGTCTTAGTCAAAACTGAGTTTGCACCTTTCGGAAAATGGGGACTACCCTCAGTAACTAAAGGGTCTCTAAAATCTTTTTAGAGTAGACGCCTTTTCACACGGGGAGTGATTTGACATAAAAACAAAGACAAAATCGCAAAAGTTGTCTTCCATGTAACAAACGGTGAAAAAAAACACCAAGTGTATCCAGTCTATACCCTTGTATCCAAAGTATTCATTACTGTCAACACTTTTTGTGTCTTTGTTCTTTTTATCTGACTTGCCAAGCAAATGCTTTCTTGATACGTAAAACTATCATTGAATTTACCCAGATAATGGGACAGTCATGAAGTACAGCCTTGCGAGACACAGTGAGAAGAAAAGACAAAACTACAAAAAGAACTGTAAGTAAGTTTGTGTTGAGGTTTTACGGCCAAGTCAACCGAGTGGGGGTCATGTCGAGCGCGGTCAGTTTACCTGACTACACTTTTACTGGGTAGGCTTAGTCCTCTAAGCAGTTAACCAGTATTGTGCACATTCTTTCGCTGGAAACTGACAAGACCTAATTAAATTTCTAGATCGGGTGAGGCCTTTGCTTTTACATCGGCAGCCTCGTTACCATTTATACCAACACGGCAGGGGAGCCAACAGAATAAAATTTCCTTAGTTTTCGATAGCTCGTGATGTTTTTCTATCACGTTTTGGATTTTGAAATTTTTTGAAGATGTGTGATTTAGAGATTTCAAAACAGAAAGGGAGTCCGAGAAAATAACGAATTTGTTCTCTAAAGAGTTATTCATAATGTAATCCAAAGCCATATCAATAGCCTTGGATTAAGCAGTGAAAATAGATGAGCCATCAGGAAGACGGATCTTTTCATGGTGACTGCCCGATATATACGCACAGCCAACCTTATCTTCAACTTTTGAGCCATCAGTGTAGATGGGTTAATAATCTGAAAGTCGCGACTGTAATTCTTGGAAGTTTCGTTTCATGAGATGTGAATCAGAAAGTGACTTTTTGCTGTTGTGTAAATCGAAAAGAATATTTGGTTTAGTAATGCACCAGGATGGAATATCAGAAAAAGAGTGTTTTTGAATGTTTTTAATGTTAATATTAGTAGATTCTAAAAGTGGTGCTATACGAAGGCCGAAGGATTTAATTGCGTTAGGTTTTCTTTCATAATATTCCTGAAATTGTGGTGGAAATGTGACTTCAAAAGCAGGGTTAGAAGGGTTAGCAGCAAGTCTGATGGCATATTGAAGAGACAATTTTTCTCTGCGTAGCCATAACGATGGCTCATCTGCTTCCACGTTAAGACTCGATACTGGAGACGTACGAAAAGCTCCCAATGCCAAACGAAGTCCTCGATTATGTACAGTGTCTAACATTTGTAGATAAGATTTTCTTGCAGATCCATATACGATGGACCCATAATCAAGTTTTGATCGAATTAAAGAACGATAAAGGTGAAGAAGAGTTGTTCTGTCCTCTCCCCAACTTGTGTGGTAAAATGTTTTTAAAAGGTTTAATGTTTTTAAACATTTCGCTTTCAAGTATTTTATATGGGGTATGATGATGATGATGATGATGATGAGTTCAGGTTTAACGACGCATCAACCCATGAGGGTCATTTGCGTCAAAATGGTAAACTAACATGGTTCTGTAATGAAACGGCTATAAAAGTAAGTCATATATGCATAAAATGGAAAACTAGAACGAATTTAAAAATTAAAGCAGTTAGACTTTGTTAAAAAGGTTGATGTGTTTTAAAAAGAACAGTATATTATCAGCAGGTACATTTTCAAATAAGTATCTTAGGTCATTTGTTTGAAAGAATTGACGTCGCACATGAGAGAATTCAATGCAGTCGATCAGGAAGTGTTTCACCGTACAAGGTTCATTACAGCTGATACAAAATGGCTGATCTTCTCGTTTAAGCAGATAAGAATGTGTGAGTCTAGTATGACCTATACGTAGACGAGTAAGAACCACTTCTTCTTGCCTTAATGATCGATAAATGGTATTTTTACCAAGAACCGGTTTTATTTCATGTAGTTTATTGAATGTTGATGATGATGATGATGATGAGTTCAGGTTTAACGACGCATCAACCCATGAGGGTCATTTGCGTCAAAATGGTGAACTAACATGGTTCTGTAGTGAAACGATTATAATGATAAGTCATAAATGCATAAAATGTAAAACTAGAACGAATTTAAAAATTAAAGCAGTTATACTTTGTTAAAAAGATTGATGTGTTTTAAAAACATAAGTATGCTATCATTTGATACATTTTCAAATAAGTATCTCAGGTCATTTGTTTGGAAGAATTGACGTCGTACATGAGAGAATTCAATGCAATCGATCAGAAAGTGTTTTACCGTAAAAGGTTCATTACAGCTGATACAAAATGGCTGATCTTCTCGTTTGAGTAGATAAGAATTTGTGAGTCTAGTATGACCTATACGTAGACGAGTAAGAACCACTTCTTCTCGCCTTAATGACCGATAAATGTTATTTTTACCAAGAACCGGTTTTATTTCATGTAGTTTATTGAATGTCGCTCTGTGCCAGGACAGCTGCCATTTGGACAAGATGTACCTGTTGATAAAAGGTTTAAAATCTGTACATGGAAGTTTAAAATTCGGAATTTCTAGATCGAGTGAGGCCTTTGCTTTTACATCGGCAGCCTCGTTACCTTTTATGCCAACATGGCTGGGGAGCCAACAGAATATAATTTCCTTAGTTTTCGATAACTCGTGATGTTTTTCTATCAGGTTCTGAATTTTGGGACTTTTTGAAGATGTGTGGTTTAGAGATTTCAAAACAGAAAGGGAGTCCGAGAAAATAACGAAGTTGTTATCTAAAGAATTATTCATAACGTAATCCAAAGCCATATCAATAGCCTTGGATTCAGCAGTGAAAATAGATGAGCCATCAGGAAGACGGATCTTTTCATGGTGACTGCCCGATATATACGCACAGGCAACCTTTTCTTCAACTTTTGAGCCATCAGTGTAGATGTGTTGATAGTCTGAAAGTCGCGATTGTAATTCTTGGAAGTTTTGTTTCATGAGATGTGAATCAGATAGTGACTTTTTGCTATTGTGTAAATCGAGAAGAATAGTTGGTTTAGTAATGCACCAGAATGGAATATCAGAAAAAGAGTGCTTTTGGATGTTTTTAGTGTTAATATTAGAGGATTCTAAAAGTGGTGCAACAACTGGTATTTGAGATCCATATATGTAGAGTGCTGGATCATTGTGTATTTTCCTTTGTTGACAGAAATGAACGCACTGCGTTTTCGATTTGGAAAATTTGAAGCCATTTCTTGTTGCCCAGTCTTTAATTCTATTTAGACATTGCTGTAGATGTCTTTCTATTGTGCGCATATTTTTAGAGCGAAAACATATACAGAAATCATCAACGTACAAAGAACCATCTGTCTTGAAATCCAGACAGTTTATAATATCGTTTAATTTCACGTTGAATAAAGTGGTTGAAAGTATGGCTCCTTGAGGAACGCCCTGTTCTTGATCATAGAGGTCAGAGAGGGTCGATCCTACACGCACTTGTATCGTACGATCTTCAAGAAAACTTTTAATAAAGTTTGGTAGTCTTCCTTTCAGACCAAAGTTGTGAAGGTCTTTCAAAATTCCGTATCGCCAAGTAGTATCGTAGGCTTTTTCCAAATCGAAAAATACAGCGACTACATGTTCTCGTTTTATAAAAGCATCGCGGATAAAAGTTTCTAGTCTAACTAAATTATCATTGGTACTACGTTCAGCGCGGAATCCCGACTGAGACTTTGTGATAAGATTGTTAGATTCTAAGTACCAAACAAGTCGTTTGTTTATCATTCTCTCTAATGTTTTGCAAAGGCAACTTGTTAGCGCTATTGGTCTGTAGTTTGTTGGTTCTGCATGATCTTTCCCTGGTTTGGGAATAGGTATAATTGTGGCCAAACGCCAGCTTTCTGGAAAAACTCCTGTTGTCCATATACCGTTGAAAATATGTAAAAGTGTGTCAAGGGCGGTTTCGGGTAGGTGTTTAAGCATCTGATAATGGATGTCATCAGGGCCTGTAGCTGTCTGTTTTGATACTGCGATAGCATCTTTAAGTTCTGTTATATTAAATAGACTGTTATATTCTTCAGCATTTGAAGAGGTGAAATTAAGTTTGATCTTTTCTTCTTGTTTTTTGATGTTTTGAAACTTCTCTGAATAATTCCGAGATGAGGAATTATCCAAAAAAGTTTCGCCAAGTGTATTTGCTATCTCTTTCTTTGATGTGGCCTTTGTTCCACGTTTTGTATTTAATTGGGTGAAACTGGGTGATTTAGATTTACCAGATATTTTTCGTATCATATCCAAAACCTTTTTAATTGGAGTTTTATGATTTAAATTCGAAACGTAAGATTTCCATGATTTGTGTTTAGAGGCCTTTATTGTTCGACGAGCCTTTGCTCTGAAGTTTTTAACTTTATTCAAGTTCTCCTTTGTTGGATATCTGCAGAACTTTGATAATGCTTGCTTGCGCTGTTTTATGGCATCTTTGCATTCATCATTGTACCATGGCTTGCTTTTCTTTGGATTTGTCGAGGTTTTCGGTATACTTTTGTTAGAGATATCAAGAAGAGAAGAAGTAAAAATCATCTAGAGGGTCCAAGGAATTGTCAAACTTATCTATTTTGAGACTTTCTTCGCATAATAAGTGATATAATTCCCAATTTGCTTTATTTAGTTTCCACTTTGCGTTGTGATCATTCGTGGAATTATTTACGCTTTCAATAATAACAGGGAAGTGATCACTTTCATGTTGGTCTTCACTGACCGTCCAGTCGGTCCAGCAGGAGAGATGGGTGACATATGGAAAGATCTAAAGAAGAAAATTTTCCTGTTGCAGGATGGAGATAAGTGTGAGATTTGTCATTCATAAGACAAAGATCGTTTTTTGGTTATAAAGTCTTCAATAATATTACCTTTAGGGTTGTTATCTTTACATCCCCAAAGGATAATGTGACCATTGAAGTCACCAACTAGTATATAGGGTGAAGGGAGTTGTTTGAGTAAAGTGTCTAAATGTTCGGCCTCTAAATGAAAATTCGGAGGTATATACACAGAACAAATAGTAATTTCTTTATCTAAAGTAACAGAAACCGCAACGGCTTGAAGATTGGTTACAAGTTTAATTTCTCGCTGCGGACATGAAGAGTGAACTAAGATTGAGCTTCCACCAGAGGCCTCTGGCCTTCTGAATATATATAATTGTATGTATGGAAATCTCTGATATTAAATTGATCATCGGTTTTTAAAAAAGTTTCTTGCAAGCAAAAAACTGATGGATTCAATAAGGATAAAAGTAATAAGATCTCGTTATAGTTTGACTTTAGACCTCGACAGTTCCATTGTATTATTTTGTGTTTGGAATTCATTTTACAGTGGAATGTTTTAGTTAGACTAGAAACTAAGGATAAGTTATTGATGATTTTGATCTATTATTACTATTGTTAGTAGGTGGATGTTCTGATGATCTCGATCTACTGCGGTTAGCTCGTGGGCGATCTGGAGTCAGTCCTAACTCCATATCATCGCTACTGTCACTCAAAGATCCGAATCTGTTATGTTGTTGAATTGCATCATTAGAACCTTTTTGTTCTCTGTTTGTTCTGATTGATCTTTGTGATCCCTGAGTAGATTTTGATTTTTTTTGGTTTTTTGTAGGTGGTGATGATTGACTTCTGGCTTGTCTTTCTTTCTGTTGTTTTTTCCAATCTTTTCTTATCATTTCCATGGTGGCATTTTTCAGGCCAGCCTCTGTTTGTTTCTCCTCGATAGATGTTTTTGTTTGATTTTTCTTGGTGGTATTTGGAGTTTTTGTTTTTGTAATTCTTCTGTTTTGTTGTTTGAACTTGTTGTTTTTGATTGGACTGCAGGGTCGTCAATAGTAATCGGATCAGTTTAAGTGGCAGTATCAACCACAGAAACCTTTTTCATAGAAGACTGGGTAATGTTGGCGTAACTGATTCCAGGAATTGGAGTTGGGGCCTCAACAAGTTTCCGCGCTTCAATGAAAGAAATATTTCTGGTGAACTTAAGACGTAAAATTTCTTTTTCTTTGTGCCAAATTTGACATTCTTTAGTCAGCACTGTGTTTTTCACCACAATTAACACAGTGTAGTTCGTTTCTACATTGACTTTCAACGTGTTCTGCTACCTGACCGCATTTCGAACAGACAGGGTCTTTAGAACACCTATCCTCATGGTGTCCATATTTCTGGCAATGATGACAACGCAAAGGATTTGGTATGTAGACCTCTACGTTGACTCTAAAGTATGCTACTTTTATTGTCTTTGGTAGAACTGATGTATTGAATGTAAAGACAAAGGTGTTTGTGTTTTTTTTAACTCTCCGTTTCGTTTAACTTTGAATCGTTTTATTGCAGTTACTCTTTGAGATCTTGTGCCTTCGAGAATCTCCTCCTTGCTGCAATTCCCCAATTCGGGGCAACCAATTACCCCCTTTGAGGAGTTCAGCGAAGTATGAGGGTACACCCGGACTTTCAAGTCGTGAAGTCTGTGCACGTAGATGATTCTCGGCATGGCCTTTCATGGAAACCTCAATGAGTAGCTGATTCGACCTGTGTAGTTTCTTTATGTTTTCCGGCTCACCAGCTATACTTTGAATGACTTTTTGTATCAAAAACGTAGATAAAGATGTTATTGGTTTGTTTTCTTCCTTGCTTTCAACTAAAATGAAACGTGAAAAATGTTGAGCTGATGTATCTTTGGTAGAGGTTGTTGGAGGTTGAGTGCTTTCGTCAATATCTGAAATATCAGATTCTGAACATTGTTTAGTTCTTTTTCTTCGATTAGAACCCATGATAAAGATGTATTAAAATTCGTCCTCCATGCTCTCCGCCCACCACGGAGCCCAACAAGGGAACACATCAATGGAGTGGCTTTCCTACTCACTTGTGCTAGAGATACACAGAAGATATACTCGCACGAGAAAAATGCTGCACGATTGACCCGTTAAGCCGCCGCCTTCTTAGGATTGGAAAGGAAAAGAAAAAAGAATTATGGGCAAACAGTGAGTATCAGTATGATACAAAAGACAAGGAAGAGAAAGAAAAGATATTTCCTAGGGCTTGGCGCGACCAGCCGATTGACCGTGCCGGGTCTCACGGACACCCTTCTACACCGAAATCCAGGCCAAAGAGGCGTGTTGAGCCATCAGGAGAGACCAAACTCCCAATAACCTCCAGGATCCCTTCTTCCGGCTTACGGGCTGCCACCCACGCCAAACGGGTGGTATTTTCTCTTCGCTCTTCCCAAAGGGGACAATTACTGCTCACCACGCTAGCAACGTTCCCAGTGGGAATTGAGCCCCGAGGGCCTCGGCAAGGCGGAAAGTTTAATACCCAGGGGACGTTTCGGCTCAATCTGACTTACTGTTTGGGAGTAGATGTGTGAAGAAGTTCAATATGGCAACCGGCCATCTTGGATATCGGAACAGAAATATTGTAGCAAATCTGAATTCCAATAACACGCCAATACCTCCCATCAAGTTTAAGCTAAATCAGACTAATCGTTCGGGAGCAGATATGATTTGAAGATTTTCAAGGTGACCAAGATGGCTGCCACGGCGGCCACCTTGGATATTAGAACGGAGCCCTTTCAGCTCCATGCTGCCCCGATACCTTCCACCAAATTTCTACTCAGTCCGACTTACGGTTCGGAAGTAGATAACAATTGAAGACTTTCAAGATGATCGCCATGCCGGCCATCAAAGATACAATTCTTACGGAGATGTCGAAGATGTGAAAAAATACTGACGGACATACGGATGAGGGACGGACCATGTGGTCGGGACGGACCATGGTCGACCACAGCATAAGATGGCCTGGAGCAAAGGTACAGGTGAGCTAACAATTGAAGACCTTCAAGATGGCTGCTGTGGCGGCCAACGTGGTGATGATGATGAGTTCAGGTTTAACGACGCATCAACCCATGAGGGTCATTTGCGTCAAAATGGTGAACTAACATGGTTCTGTAATGAAACGATTATAATGATGTCTTATTTGCATAAAATGTAAAACTAGAACGAATTTAAAAATTAAAGCAGTTATACTTTGTTAAAAAGATTGATGTGTTTTAAAAACATAAGTATGCTATCAGTTGGTACGTTTTCAAATAAGTATCTCGGGTCATTTGTTTCGAATAACTGACGTCGTATATGAGAGAAGTCAATGCAATCGATCAGAAAGTGTTTTACCGTAAAAGGTTCATTACAGCTGATACAAAATGGCTGATCTTCTCGGTTGAGTAGATAAGAATGTGTAAGTCTAGTATGACCTATACGTAGACGAGTAAGAACCACTTCTCCTCGCCTTAATGACCGATAAATGTTATTTTTACCAAGAACCGGTTTTATTTCATGTAGTTTATTGAATGTCGCTCTGTCCCATGACAGCTGCCATTTGGATAAGATGTACCTGTTGATAAAAGGTTAAAAATCTGTACATGGAAGTTTAAAATTCGAAATTTCTAGATCGAGTGAGGCCTTTGCTTTTACGTCGGCAGCCTCGTTACCTTTATGCCAACATGGCTGGGGAGCCAACAGAACAAAATTTCCTTAGTTTTCGATAGCTCGTGATGTTTTTCTATCACGTTCTGGATTTTGGGATTTTTTGAAGATGTGTGATTTAGAGATTTTAAAACAGAAAGGGAGTCAGAGAAAAAATACGAATTTGTTCTCTAAAGGGTTATTCATAACGTAATCCAAAGCCGTATCAATAGCCTTGGATTCAGCAGTGAAAATAGATGAGCCATCAGGAAGACGGATCTTTTCATGGTGGCTGCCCGATATATACGCACAGCCAACCTTATCTTCAACTTTTGAGCCATCAGTGTAGATGTGTTGATAATCTGAAAGTCGCGACTGTAATTCTTGGAAGTTTTGTTTCATGAGATGTGAATCAGAAAGTGACTTTTTGCTGTTGTGCAAATCGAAAAGAATATTTGGTTTAGTAATGCACCAGGATGGAATATCAGAAAAAGAGTGTTTTTGAATGTTTTTAATGTTAATATTAGTAGATTCTAAAAGTGGTGCTATACGAAGGCCGAAGGATTTAATAGCTTTGGGTTTTCTTTCATAATATTCCTGAAATTGTGGTGGAAATGTGACTTCAAAAGCGGGGTTAGAAGAGTTAGCAGCAAGTCTGATGGCATACTGAAGAGACAATTTTTCTCTGCGTAGCCAAAACGATGGCTCATCTACTTCCCCGTTAAGACTGGCTACTGGAGATGTACGAAAAGCTCCCAATGCCAAACGAAGTCCTTGATTATGTACAGTGTCTAACATCTGTAGATAAAATTTTCTAGCAGATCCATATACGATGGACCCATAATCAAGTTTTGATCGAATTAAAGAACGATACAGGTGAAGAAGAGTTGTTCTGTCCCTTAATGCTTTTAAACATTTCGCTTTCAAGTATTTTATATGGGGTATGAAGGAGAGTTTTTTAAATCAAATATAACCCCAGGAAATTTTGATTCAGCAACAACTGGAATTTGAGATCCATATATGTAGAGCACTGGATCGTTGTGTATTTTCCGTTGTTGACAGAAATGAACGCACTGAGTTTTCGATTTGGAAAATTTAAAGCCATTTCTAGTTGCCCAATTCTATTTAGACATTGCTGTAGATGTCTTTCTATTGTGCGCATATTTTGCAAGCGAAAGCAAATACAGAAATCATCAACGTACAAAGAACCATCTGTTTTGTAATCCAGACAGTTTATAATATCGTTTAATTTCACGTTGAATAACGTGGTTGAAAGTATTGCTCCTTGAGGAACGCCCTGTTCTTGATCATAAAGATCAGACAGGGTCGATCCAACACGTACTTGTATTGTACGATCTTCAAGAAAACTTTTAATAAAGTTTGGTAGTCTTCCTTTCATACCAAAGTTATGTAGGTCTTTTAAAATTCCATATCGCCAAGTGGTATCATAGGCTTTTTCCAAATCGAAAAATACAGCGACTACATATTATCGTTTGATAAAAGCATCACGGATAAAAGTTTCTAGTCTAACTAAATTATCATTGGTACTACGTTCAGCTCGGAATCCCGACTGAAGTTTTGTTATAAGATTGTTAGATTCTAAGTACCAAACAAGTCGTTTGTTTATCATTCTCTCTAGTGTTTTGCAAAGGCAACTTGTTAGCGCTATTGGTCTGTAGTTTGTTGGTTCTGCATGATCTTTCCCTGGTTTGGGAATAGGTATGATTGTGGCCAAACGCCAGCTTTCTGGAAAAACTCCTGTTGTCCATATACCGTTGAAAATATGTAAAAGTGTGTCAAGGGCGGTTTCCGGAAGGTGTTTAAGCATCTGGTAATGGATGTCGTCAGGGCCTGTAGCCGTATCTTTTGATACTGCGATAGCATCTTTAAGTTCTGTAATGTTAAACAGGCTGTTATATTCTTCAGTAATTGAAGAGGTGAAATTAAGTTTGATTTTTTCTTCTTGTTTTTTGATGTTTTGAAACTTCTCTGAATAATTCCGGGATGAAGAATTATCGAAAAAAGTTTCGCCAAATGTGTTTGCTATCTCTTCCTTTGATGTGGCCTTTGTTCCACGTTTTGTATTTAAGTAGGTGAAACTGGGAGATTTTGATTTACCAGATATTTTTCGTATCATGTCCCAAACCTTTTTAATTGGAGTTTTATAATTTAAATTCGAAAGGTAAGATTTCCATGATTTGCGTTTGGAGGCCTTTATTGTTCGACGAGCCTTTGCTCTGAAATTCTTTACTTTATTCAGGTTCTCCTTTGTTGGATATCTGCAGAACTTTGATAATGCTTGCTTGCGCTGTTTTATGGCATCTTTGCATTCATCATTGTACCATGGCTTGCTTTTCTTTGGATTTGTCGAGGTTTTCGGTATACTTTTGTTAGAGATATCGAGAAGAGAAGAAGTAAAATCATCTAGAGGATCCAAGGAATTCTTAAACTTATCTATTTTGAGACTTTCTTCACATAATGAGTGATACAATTCCCAATTTGTTTTAGTTAGTTTCCACTTTGTGTTGTGATCGTTCGTGGAATTATTTACGCTTTCAATAATAACAGGGAAGTGGTCTCTTCCATGTTGATCTTCACTGACCGTCCATTCGAAATCCAGCAGTAGAGATGGATGACATAGGGAAAGATCTAAAGAAGAAAAATTTCCAGTTGCAGCATGGAGATAGGTGTGAGATTTGTCATTCATAAGACAAAGATCGTTTTTGGTTATATAGTCTTCAATAATATTACCTTTAGGGTTGTTATCTTTATATCCCCAAAGGATATTGTGACCATTGAAGTCACCAACTAGTATATAGGGTGAAGGGAGTTGTTTGAGTAAAGTGTCTAAATGTTCGGTCTCTAAATGAAAATTTGGAGGTATATACACAGAACAAATAGTAATTTCTTTATCTAAGGTGACAGAAACCGCAACGGCTTGAAGATTGGTTACAAGTTTAATTTCTCGCTGGGGACATGAAGAGTGAACTAAGATTGGGCTTCCACCAGACGGCCTCTGGCCTTCTGAATATATATAATTGTATGTAATGAAATCTCTGATATTTAATTGATCATCAGTTTTTAAAAAAGTTTCTTGCAAGCAAAAAACTGAAGGACTCAATAATGATAAAAGTAATAAGATCTCGTTATAGTTTGACTTTAGACCTCGACAGTTCCACTGTATTATTTTGTGATTTGAATTCATTTTAGACTTGTTAAATTTTAGTTAGACTAGCAACTAAGGATATGTTATTGGTGATTTTGATCTATTATTACTATTGTTGACGTGTGAATGTTCTGATGATCTCGATCTATTTCTGTTAGTTCGTGGGCGATCTGGAGCTTCTCCTAACTCCATATCATCGCTACTGTCACTCAAAGATCCGAATCTGTTATGTTGTTGAATAACATTATTTGAACCTTTTCGTTCCCTGTTTGATGTGCTTGGTCTTTGTGTTCCTTGACTAGATTTTAATTTTGTTTCTTTAGTAGGTGGAGATGATTGACTTCTTGCTTGTCTTTCTTTCTGTTGTTGTTTCTTCCAATCTTTTCTTATCATCTCAATGGTGGCTTTTTTCAGGCCACCCTCTCCTTTTTTCTCCTCAATAGGTGTCTTTGTTTGATTTTTGTTTGTGGTGTTTGTTTGACCTTTTTGTTTCTGCAGATCTTCTGTTTTGCTGTTTGTGTTTGTTGTATTTGATTGTACTGCAGAGTCGAGAATAGTGATCGGATCGGTTTGAGTGGCAGTATCAACCACAGAAACCTTTTTCATAGAAGACTGGGTGATGTTGGTATAACTGATTCCAGGTATTGGAGTTGGGGTCTCAACAAGTTTCCGCGCTTCAACGAAAGAAATATTTCTGGTAAACTTAAGACGTAGAATTTCCTTTTCTTTGTGCCAAATTCGGCATTCTTTAGAGTCAGCACTGTGTTTTTCACCACAATTGACACAGTGTAATTCGTTGCTACATTTACTTTCGAGGTGTTCTCCTGTTTGACCGCATGTCGAACAGATAGGGTCTTTAGAACACCTATCCTCATGGTGTCCATATTTCTGACAATTATGACAACGCAAGGGATTTGGTACGCAGACTTCTACGTTGACTCTAAAGTATGCCACTTTGACCGTTTTGGGTAAAACTGGCATATTGAAAGTAAAAACAAAGGTGTTTGTGTCTTTTAACTCTCCGTTTCGTTTTATTTTGATTCTTTTTACTCCAGTAACTCCTTGAGACTTTTTACCCTCGAGAATCTCCTCCTCGCCGCAATTCCTCAATTCGGGACAACGATTTACCCCTTTTGAGGAATTAAGCGAGGTATGGGGGTACACTCGGACTTTCAAGTCGTGAAAAGTGTGCACGAAGAAGATTCTCGGCATGGGCTTTCTTGGATACCTCAATGAGTAATTGGTTCGATCTGTTTAGTTTATGTTTTCCGGTTCACCAGCTATACTCTGTATGACCTTTTATATCAAAAAAGGGGACAGAGATGTTATCTGTCTGCCCTCTTCTTTGCTTTCAACTAAAATGAAGCGTGGAAAATGTTGATGAGACGTATCATTTGTTGAGGTAGTTGGAGGTTGAGAATTTTCGTCAAAATCTGAATTATCAGTGTCTGGGGTTTGTTTAGTTCTTTTTCTTTTATCATTACCCATGATGAAGTTGTATTAAAATTCGTCCTCCGTGCTCTCCGCCCACCACGGAGCCCAACAAGGGAACACATAAATGGAGTGGCTTTCCTACTCACATGTGCTAGAGATACACAGAAGATATACTCGCACGAGCAAAATGCTGCACGATTGACCCGTTAAGCCGCCGCCTTCTTAGGATTGGAAAGATTGAGAAATAAGAATTATGGGCAAACGGTGAGTATCAGTATGATACAAAAGACAAGGAAGAGAAAGAAAAGATTTTTCCTAGGGCTTGGCGCGACCAGCCGATTGACCGTGCCGGGTCTCACGGACACCCTTCTACACCGAAATCTAGGCCAAAGAGGCGTGTTGAGCCATCAGGAGAGAACAAACTCCCAATAACTCAACCTTCAGGATCCCTTCTTCCGGCTTACGGGTTGCCACCCACGGCAAACGGGTGGTATTTCCTCTTCGCTCTTCCCAAAGGGGACAATTACTGCTCACCAAGCTAGCAACGTTCCCAGTGGGAATTGAGCCCCCAAGGGCCTCGACAAGGCGGAAAGTTTAATACCCAGGGGTCTTTCGTGGAGATTGATCATGAAATATTTTCTAGTCATTCTCTCCCTTCTGCTGATTCGAGGAGGGCAGTTGTCATTTTCTGGCGAAAGAATGTGCACAATACTGGTTAACCGCTTAGAGGACTAAACCTGCCCAGTAAACATGTGGTTAGGTGACCGCGCTCAACATGACCCCACTGAGTTGATTGGGCCGTAAAACTTCCAACATAAACAAACAAAATCGTATGCTGTCTTTGCTGTCATCCACTGACCCTAATCCAAGTCGCCCCAGCCTCATTGGCTCAGTTGGATGCGGGTCCATCTGGAGACAGGAAGTCGCGGGTTTGTTCCCCGTTGAGGTCGGCAACATTCGTTCATGGAAATTTGATCATAAAATATTTTCTTCGCTCATACTTTCCCTTCCGCTGATTCAAGAAGGGCAGTTGTCACTTTCTAGCAAAAGAATATGCGCATTACTGGTTAACCACTTAACGGACTAAACCTGCCCAGTAAAAGTGTGGTTAGATAAACTAACCGCGCTCAACATGACCCCATTGTGTTGACTGGGCCGTAAAATCTCAACACATACAAATATCCAAGTCAGTGCTTCCAACAAGTTAAAAAAAAAAAAAAAAAAAAAAAAAACAAAAAAAAACAGTTCATTGTAAAAATACATTGCAATTTATTCTGAATTTAAAACTGGTACTTTTTTTGCCTTTCATACATAAATTCAAACATGGTTGTAATGCCATGCTTTGTTTATGTTGAGATTTTTCAGCCGAGTAAACCCAATGTTGAGCATGGTCAATTTAACTTACCAGACTTACTGAGTTAACTTAGCGGTTAACCAGTAATACACATATTCTTTTGCCAAAAATGACAATTACCCTTCTTGAATCAGCCAAAAGGAGAGAATAATTGAAGAAAGTGAATGACTGAAGAAAGTATTTCATGGTCAGATCTGCAGAATAAGAATATTGGCAAGCCGACAGGCCAAACCCGCAACCTCTTGATCAGTCGGACGGTACATCCAACTGAGCCGCCAAGATGGCTAATGCAACACGCAAAATAGGACCTTATAAGCACAGAGCCAGGCTTGATGGCTCAGTTGTATACGCCGTCCGACTGGTGATGATGATGAGTTCAGGTTTAACGACGCATCAACCCATGAGGGTCATTTGCGTCAAAATGGTTAACTAACATGGTTCTGTAATGAAATGATTATAATGATAAGCCATAAATGCATCAAATGTAAAACTAGAACGAATTTAAAAATTAAAGCAGTTATACTTTGTTAAAAAGATTGATGTGTTTTAAAAACATAAGTATGTTATCAGTTGGTACATTTTCAAATAAGTATCTCAGGTCATTTGTTTGGAAGAACTGACGTCGTGTATGAGAGAATTCAATGCAATCGATCAGAAAGTGTTTTATCGTAAAAGGTTCATTACAGCTGATACAAAATGGCTGATCTTCTCGTTTGAGTAGATAAGAA